>JBBELK010000466.1:0-601311 GCA_037783545.1 Henricia sp. BOLD:AAB3569 | reverse complement strand
CCTATGTGGAATCAGTATAATAAAGTCAGTGTATGGAATGTGGAGCGGGAAACAGTCTACTAGGGTTGAACCATAGTCTGGTACCCAATCGTTGTATGTGGAATCAGTATAATAAAGTCAGTGTGTGGAATGTGGAACGGGAACCAGTCTACTTCAACCCTTCAACAGCGCAACGCGCATGCCAAATACCGTCCGCCGTACAATGCGAGTTTGCATACAATTTCGGTGAAACTTGGTTGAATTCCCACTGTAATTTCTCGGAAAGTAGGCATTATATATGTACCTATGTATGTATACCTAATGCATACTTCCAGATAGCTGAAAGTATCGGCCTTTTTTTTTAAATTAAAAAGATGTTATTAAAGCCGATACTTTCAGTAGAACTATTTTTTTCCTTATCAAAAACGTACACATGTAGCTCCAAACGGAATCTTTAACCAAGTCTTTTTACAGGAAATTGCAATTTTTTTGTAAAATCAAAAACGGTGAAGTTCGGGCGTAGGCGTGTTCGTTCGTTTCTGCTGTTTGAGCCCGTGTCCTGTGTAGCCCGTGTCAAGAACAGATTAACCCAACTTCATCGTTCATTGTGATTATAGCGCCATCTTTCTCCTAAAAGTGACCAACACGCGGACACGTGACCAAGCTCGCACGATAGCGTTGTCCATGGAGGTGAATTCGTCGATTGTAGAAAAATGAAGGTGTGTACGCCAGTTTTGAGAGTATTACGGCCAGGGCGGTATGTAGAACGTGTAGAGATTTTGATTTTACCCAAAAATTGCAATTTCCTGTAAAAAGACTTGGTTAAAGATTCCTTTTGGAGCCACGTTTTTGATAGGAAAAAAATAATAGTTCTACTGAAAGTATCGGCTTTAATAACATCATTTTCATTAAAAAAAAAAAAAAAAAGCTGATACTTTCAGCTATTTGGAAGTACCTATTATGCGTATAACAATAGAGCCACATGCTTTTCTGCTAGCAGCCACGTGTGTTTCTGTTGTTCTCCCCCGTTCTGGAAGACAAGCAATAGTGTAATCCGAGCGACATTTAGTGAGCCTGCCCTCTTGTGGTTATTCCATTGTTACTGCGGTGTATTTCTATTGTGACGTCATGTAAACACCCTGGAGATACACCGCAGTTTTCATTCGTCGGATTAGTCTATAGACCATATCGCCAATTGTGTTTCACCAACAGAGGGCGCCCTTCTGCAAAGCACTATGGGATTTATTAGGGGTCAAACCATTGATAGTAGTTTGACCCCTAATAAATCCCATAGTGCTTTTCAGAAGGGCGCCCTCTGTTGGTGAAACACGATTGGCGATATGTCTATAGTGACCTGTGAAAGCTCCATATAGACCTTTATCACGGTGCGTCCATCTTTGTCTTGTTCCCCATAGTACGTGTCGGGCACGATCGGTGCATGTGCGCAGCTGTGCGATAGCGCATGCGATCTCCCGTTGTTTTGAGAGAATCACTGTCCGCGCTGCGTGCATGTAATTGTGATGCAAACAATGAACATTTTCCACACGGGGCCAAACTATCTTTTTCTGCAAGCCTCGCTTTGGTTACGTTCATTTTAACAGGGGAAAAGGGAAGATGGCCGCACCGTGATAAAGGTCTATTGGGTGAGGGTAAGAGTTGGGAAATTGATCAGAAGTTTTTTTTCTTTAAAATGACTCATCTAGCATTGGAATGTGCAGATTTGATTTAAAAAAAAAAAAAATTTAGAGTGGGAAAAATTTAAGATTGTGAGGAAACACTTGACATTTTTCAGCCTGTCTCATATGTTTTGCACACAAGGTCTGAAGCCAGTTTAAAAACACCCGATGTCGGAGTTGTTTGTGAAAGGCCAATCTGAAAGTAGCTGTGGCCAATAAACCCTTTCACAGTTATCGACGCCATCTTGTTCACGGGGCACTTCAAACACGCGTTGCTGTGTGCGTGCGTGGACCGTAGCTATAAATGCACAGTGACCCAACAATGCATTCGTATACGATCCACGCACACACACAGCAACGCCTTTTCGAACTGCCCCGTGTCCGTGAACAACACGGCGTCGATAACCGTGAGAGGGTTTATTATATTTATAGAGAGCAGCGTAGTCTTGGCCACAGTTCATGCAGTTTGGGGCTATTGATCATACGCCATCTTTGTAGGAAAAAAGCGCATCACAAAAAAATACGCTCAAAATCATGATGCACGTGGCAATTTGTAGGAATTAAGTGACGTCATTTGAACTTGATCAATTCAGGGCCATAGCCTAGGTCAATACTCGTAACTATCCTCACCCACCCCTAAAACCTGGTGTGCTGGGACTCCTTTCTGGGGATGCTCTGTGTTCAGGTGATCGCCTATGTTTTACTTTGTGGTCGCTCGAGGTGGGTGCCCATGGCTGTGTAGGTGACGACGCTAGGCCAACGGCAGGGCTTGTGCGTCGCCCGTTGCTAGCCCGCGTGGGACTGCTTTGTCTGACTTGCAAGGTAACGGGCAATGTTGCACGCATGGGTTGCGGCCCTGCTCTGGGTGAGGCATTTCGTCTTGGTCGATGCGGTGGTTGTGAGGACATAGTGCAAACTGAAAACTTCTCCACATTTGAACAGTTTATGGCTTCAGTTCCAGAACACCTTATCTGCACGAGACCAGAATTGAAAGGATTAAACAGCCCTCCCTTCTCTGCTTCTCTACCACCACGACCATCGCATAAACCTCTGCTGAGCTAGCTCTCTGCGACTGCGATCACTATGTCGCGCGCGTTATAGTGCAGCGCTGGTGTGACAGTCGATCCAGTCCGGCGTTGATCGAGTCCGGACCAACTCTGCATGGGTTCAACCGATTGCGTCCGGCGGTTACTACTTTGGATGGACATACTAAAACAGTATTTGGACCAAAGCTACTTGCAGGACTAGCTTTAAGTCTATTAAGAAAATAACTGTTAAAATTAGTTGGGTCAGCGCCACAATTTACGAGTTAGTAGTGCATAGCGTGGAGAATGTTGTGTGTTCGTGCGGGCAACACGCCGTGTGTTTTGCATTTGCAGGCTAGGATTCTGGATCGTACATCTTTAACTGTAACACAAGATCAATATTTCCGAAGAAGGCGTCTTTTCCATGAGTCTTAAGTTCCACTGCCCTACCCTCAGCTCACTGCCCCTCGTCCCCTCCCCACCAAATCCCACTCCCTGGCCCCGCTCCTCCATCTCCCTTCCTCCCACGTACTTCTTGCTGCCCGGCCATCCCCGTCCTGACCTCTTCCTGTCGGATTCCCGTCCTGCGTCCTCCATCCAAGTTCAAGTGTTTTAAAACAAGTTATCTTCACTACAGCAAAAAAGTCACACCTTAAAAAGTTCTGATGATTTTTGGTTGGAAAAACATTGTCAACAAATCTCTTGTCGAGTCTTTTGTATTCAAGTTCAGGGGCGGATCCAGGAATTTTCTCAGGAGGGGGTTTTGCCACCAGGGAGGGGTTTTGCCTATCAGATTTTTATGTCTGCTTGTTTCGGACAGGCGGACACGCAAAAATGCATTACATTATATTTTTTGGTGTCGGAGCAGGGGCGGGTTTTGACCCCCCCCCCCCCCCACCCCCCACCCCCTGGATCCGCGCCTGAAGTTGAATTGCTAATTAATTAGAGTTGCCATTTCTGACAAAGATGCCGCTTTTACATGCGTTTAAAAAAAAAAGTAACATTGCGTTACGTTATTCTTGTTAAACGTCGTCTTCACTTGAAAGAAAAAGCTGGACCACAAATACTGCGCCCGGACTATATCACACCGTCCGTAAAACACTTGGACGGACCGTACCGTATATCATCTGTGTCTATCCTGTCCGGTCGGACGCAAATCAACCCGGACTAGACACACTGTCACACCGGCGCAAATGTATGAAATGCAAAGAGAGGGCGTTTCGAGCAGCGACTCACTGTAATTTCTCGATTATTTCTCCAATTCCCTAGTAAAACAATTAAGTACTAGATTTTGTGACAAAATCCAATCCATCCTTGAAAGCTCTCACTTTTTTTCAAACTTCCCACAAAACCGATTGCTTCAAAAGCTATGTACATGTACCAGGGTTGTAGTCGAGTCCATCACGTACAAGCCCATCATCACAAGGCCTCACAAGTCCACAAGCTATTTCAAATCAAGCTATTTAAATGAACTCCAACAAAGGCATTCTTGTGCGTGTTCCTCCTTTGCTTCTTGTAACTGGACTTGTGCGGGACTTTCACGGACTTGTGATAGACTTGTGAATAATGTAATGGGCTCGACTACAACCTACTATATGCATCGCCCTGCGCAGACGTCTCTTTCGTTGTGTTGTATTATTAGACGTCTCTAGAGCTGCAACTGATGCTGAAGGCTCTATCTATACCACCCGTACCGTACCACCGTCATGACGGATGATGGCGTATATACGTTCTATATTTGTTCACCTATGGGGATATGATATCCTGTCCAGCATGTCCACTGTACTGCACTGGGGCATGCAACAGAAGCCAAGCAGTAGCTTTTTCTTTTAAATTGTCCAATGTCACAGATATTAATCAAACTCCAACACACAAACCCGTCGGGTCTCTGCATCTCAACGCACACGGGCCAAAATATGCCTATTGAGACGGAGCCAGTTTCCGATTAATGTTTCCGTAGGTTGACATCTCGCCGCTCCATCTTCTCAACCAGCTCAAGGACGTAGGGAATGCTTTATCAGAAAAAACGTCATTTCCTGGTGGCAGGAGTCGAAAACACATGACTTTCTTCTGACGATTATAAGGAGGAAATTAAGGCCCTGCACTTTAATTGTTACAGAAGACAATTGTTAAATTCTTTTCTGCTCCGGAGCTCTCTGCTGGTTTGAACAGTTTAAACAGTTTCTTCCTTCTAAGGTTTCGTGAGACGAAAGTCCAGAATTGTAACTATATTTGCTGAAGACAGCCTTGCTCCTTGTGCGGCTCATGCCCAGTCGAACCAGATGAGTGCCCGAATGAAGTCTCCACTGACAAGGTAGGCCTACTATATAGACGCATCTTAAATACTTCAAAGCTCATAGGTTCCTCGCCAGAGTCCGGCAACATCTCTTTATGATGTAGTCGACAGGGACGTTTGACGTTTTTACTATAGGAAGATTATTCCTCGCCTGTGGGCGAGCTGTTTTTATCTCTCATGAAGGATATCGAGGAGACAGAAACTAGAGGCTAACAATTAAGTTAGCAGCCAAATCACATTCAAGGGCACCTCGTTCTCTTCATCGAAAGGTAGGCGTTTCACGCCCTATACCATATGCTGTAGCGCAGAGCATTTAAATCACGCCTATCATTCAAGGGTTCCTTCTGCAGTTACGGCAAAACTCCCCATTAAAAACCCAGCCAGGTATAAGTTATCTGCTTCGTGTCCTCGAAGTGCTATAAGCAATTTGCTTCACCAGATTCGCACGATGTAAAAACAAGCTTCCCCTAGTTCAAACTTCCATGCATGTCCTCTTGCTGGATGTCTCCAACACTGTTTGCACCAGTAGTTCCGTACATCCTGGGATCCGTGGGTAGTACAAGTGCTGTTTCTGGCTATGAATTGAATTTTCTTACTCAGCCATTTCAATTTTGTTCTCCTGTCACTCGTGTCTGCAGACAAGCAAGCTGAAATATTTGATCAAGAGGTACAGAAGTTGCTTGAAAAAAAGGAGCATGCATATGTCAGTTTTCATCTCAGCTCTTTTCACCGTTCGAAAGAAATCCCGAGAGCTTCGTCCAGTCATCATATACAGTCTTCGGCCTCTAAACAAATTAATCCTATACGTCAAACATTTTCAGATGGAAAACATATCGCTGGTGAAAGACCTTCTGTCTCCCAATAGCTGGACGACATCAATCGACCTGAAAGACGCATACACCACGGAAGGGCATAATCTTCGTTTACAAAAGTCATGTCTCCCCTTCGGCCTTTCACCTGCACCACGGGTCTTCACTAAAAATTATGAAACCCGTGGCATCCACTATCTGAGGAAAAGAGGCATTCGCTGTGTCTTTTAATTGGATGAAATTCTTAGATCAGATCAAGAGTGTCTATCGAACATGCATCAACCAGTGTCCCTCCTCCAAAATCTTGATTTTGTGGTGAACGAGGCAAAGCCTTAGCTAACACCATCACAGTTGTGCAATTATTACCTGGGATTTATTGTCATCTCCATGGATATGACCCTCTCGTTGAGCCAGGAAAAAGTGGACAATCTCCCAATGTCAATATTTCTTAGCGGCGCAGCGGTCTACTGTCCTGGAACGCTCCAGGTTAATAGCCAGGATGTCGGCAACAATTTAAGCAGTATATTTACCTCACAAAATTCACTGAAATCTTCAGCTCAACAAAACTGCAGCTCTTCACAGCTGCGAGACAATGGTTCCAATTTATCCAGAGGCGAATCAAGAACTCGAGGCATGGATTCAGTACCTCAGGTTTGGAATGGGCGGGCAATTCTTCAACAATCTCCGGACATCGTCATTCAGACTGACGCATCCCAGGCAGGTTGGAGTGCATGCCTGGGCCAGAGGAAGTTTGCGGCCGTTCCATGGATACCCAAGAACAAACTAGGAATCACGAACTCCTATAGCCGTCCCCTCTGCGTAACGTGTCTTCTCTCAAAAACAACAAGGCCTTCATGTACGTACGTTTCGAAATAGACAGCACTGTAGCCATGGCATACATAAATCACAATGGGGAACACACTAGCTGGCAAAAGACATCTGGACATCGTCCCTGAAAAAAACAAAATCATCCTGTTATAGCGGAACATGTGCCAGATTACTCTAATATTACAAGAGTGGCGTCCTCTTCCCGAAAAATCCGGAAAGCAATGATGAGGTTGAACATCACTCTTGAGGTAGATCTCTTCGCAACTCGCCTAAATGCTCAACTACTGTCGACATCCCCATTAATTCTCCTCTCAAAATGCCTTCACAAGATCAGCGAGGAAGAGGCAACAATAATTAAGTCGCACCAGTGTACAAAAACACAAAAGTGGTGTACGAAGTTACTACTGGACGGCGTTAGCCATAATCTGTCTTCTTCTTCTTCTACTACTACAACGGCCATTTTGAAAACATTTGGCGAGGCATTCAAGAAGAGTTAATTCTTAAGATTGTGACGTACACGGTACCGTTTGAATAGGCAAGTAAAAACAAATCCAAGCTGGTCTGACTTCGGGAGCGCAATAATTTTATCAGTTTGAGAAGAGCGCTATCCGTCACGGGTTCGAAATTAGAGAACTGGATGCCTGATGGACATTAGCGTCGGACGGTAGAGAAACATGTGGAAGGTTATACAGTTGCGGATAGCTGAATCATTGTCATTTCTAGAACCCGTTATCGAATCCATGTTGTTTGATTTAGCCTTAACGAGAGGTTCACCTTGGACCAATTTCATAAAGCTGTTTAGCAGAAATATTTGCTTAATCCAAAATTTGTTTGCTTTATAAAATGGGTTTTCAGTCAAAATCTTATATGATGTGCATTACAATAATTTGATTGACTGGTGTTCTGCTATTCTTGCTAAAAACACAAGTTGACATACAATTTTACCCATTTTTATAAAGCAGACAAATTTTGGATTAAGCTAATTTTTCTGCTAAACAACAAATTGGCCCCTGGAAAATTTGTTGGCAGCCTTGTAAATTTTGTGCTGTTTTTGACTTCCTGCAGTTGGTCCGATCAGCAAGATATGTGACAGAGGGACATCTTGCTTATAGGCAAAAATATAAAATGTGTGCTCGTTGCATGGTAGTCTTGGCTCCAAGACCTTCGATCCTAGTTTGGTTTTCCCCGATAAAAACACTTCTGTGTTTGGTATTGATTCCCATACCGGTAGACAATTCCCGACCTAGCTCCAGGTATTATATGTAATCATGCACGGGAATCGATAACAAATTCAGAAAAGTAACGATAAATATATGGCTAAAAGCGGGAATGACATGTTCAGAATGCTGAGCGCTAATTGGTCAGCTCGACAATAGCAGGGAGCACGCTACTGTGCATGCAGTTAGATTACGTGAGCGTGTAAACAAATTCCTTCTGACGACACAACACGGGTTTTGTGAAGTGTATGAATGTAGCCTCGAGCATGTGCAGATGCATGATACGTGCTCTGGCCAGTACAGTGAACTGTTGTTCGCTGTATTATTTCGAGCACTCGGGGTGATCAAGCAAGTGTTGTCCTACAGCAGGTGCGCATTTCGGCTGTGTGGCAGCTTTGCGAGCGTTCTTGTAGACATGCGACGGCCGTTTGCGGGAAGCAGGCATGTTGCTGCGGATGAAGGATGGAACATGCTGTTTAATGCGATCCGCCAGTCTTTGAGACGTACGACCTACGTACCGAGTCTCACATCGGCACCGAAATTCATAGGTAACATTGTTAAGTTGTGTGGTAGGTAGTACGTCTTTAAGTAACTTACGCCCAGTGAATATTACACGCGGCTAGCTGAACGGTGTAGTAAGCGCGCGTCACGGCTTTTATTAGTTGTTCGAGTGTTTGTGAAACTTGTCCTCTCCACGGTACTTTAAGATACACGGGAGGTATCGGTTTAGAGCAGTTTGCGAGCGAGAGGGATACATGTTTGCTTATTACCGATTCGGGATATCCGTTTTCGCGCTGGATTGACTTGATATAGTTTATTTCGTCATGTAGCTTACACGGGGAACAGATGTTTGCTGTTCTATTAATACCAGTACTTTGATCAAGCCTATTCTGTACCGAGTAGCACTAAATGAGTCCCATCGCGTCGGGTGTACTGTCTATGTCCTGTGAACGTAGGTTTCCGGTACACAGAAGTGGTAAAGCCTGTGGGTGTTTTCTCAACCAGAACGTCTAGGAACGGAAGAGAGCCAGATTTCTGCATCTCGTGGGTAAACTCGAGTGCGGATGGAGACCGTTTAGCCTACCGTGCACAGAAGGCTTTGCATGTAACTCATGATCAAAGTGAACGCTTTTGAAGCACAAAGGAATTTTGAGGTTTTGATTTGGCCCTCTCGATCGGTTTCTTCATTTTGTATTAGCTAGGTACAACAATGTATATATTTTTTTATTGTAAAACAAAAAGACATCACACAAATAACAAAAAAATACAAGCGTGGGAGATCCAACATTTTAATACCATATTAACCCTCAGCCAATGGTACAAAATAATCAAACAAATTTTTAGTTGTGTTACCTTTATTGACACACACGAGACCAGTAATTATAATTCAGTTGAAAATGGGAAAAACTAAGACAATTTGATATGAATTTGAATGAACCCTGAATACATTGTGACAAGCAGGACTTCTAGGAAGGTCAACTTGTTTAAAATACTACAGGCAACCGTATAGTATACTGCCATCAGTAGACTAAAGCCGCATTGTTTCCGTCCACCATGGTCCCACTTAGGCGAAAGTCTTTACGACTCGTGACGATTTGAGATCGCCGGTAGTCGCAAGCTATTCGTAAAGACATTCGTAATCATTCGTTTACTATCGCTTGAAGTCGTAAACGATCGACACATCGCTCCGAGTCGCCGCCAATTTCAAAATGTTCAAAAATTTCACAAGCCGAGGTGAATATGGAATTGTTCGTAATAATTCGCAATTGTATCATAAACATGTCGTAACTATTCGTAAATGCATCGTAATGCCGTCGTCACCGCAAGTAATCTGCAACAGCAAAATCCACGCGATTACGATTTAAAATGATTTTCGAATGGGGCACTGGCTGATGGCACGTGTACATCAAATTGGCACCGCGCGTGACAAATGTTTCGCGACAGTGTCTCAACAGCATCGCAAATACTCGTGAACACGTCGTCAACCATCTCAAGTATTCGCAAGTTATCGCAAGTGCTTCGCAAATAGTTGTAAGTGCATGGTAAATGCTCGTAAAGACTTCGCAAATAATCGCCTCCAAAAAGAACTAATAAAAAAAACGCAAAATGACACAAATGCTTCGCAAGTGTTCGAAAATCCTTCGCAACTACATGTAGTCGTAAATATTCGTAAAACTTCGCAAATTCTCGCCTCTGTCAAGTTAAAAATTAGTTAAAGTTAGGCGAATCATTGCGACACTAAGATCGCAATGGTTCGTAACCGTTATCGCTCAAGTGGAACTATAGCTTTAGGTCAAATATAACACTGGACAAAATAATATTCACACGTACAGTGTATAAGATTCAGAACAGGTTATGCTTTTTTTCTGATGCACGTATAATTCAACATTTCACATACAGTGGATGGTTCCTCGTATGTGCATCTTCGTAAAAATGCACATATTAAAATTAGTCCATGTTATGGTAAAGGTACACAGTATCAGCATGATTTGCTTATTGAAGTGTGCACTACATGTACATTTTCATCTGCGCAACAAAGCATTTCTTTTTAACTTTGCAAAAAGGCAACACAATGCCACAATTTTCTATAAATCGAGATACGGTACCTACATTATACTACCTCGGACATTTATTTCGAGATTTGGAGGTGAAGAAAGTGCTAAGTTGAAAGTGTGCCAGTGGATTTCAGAAAACAATGTATGTGTACAGCAAGGTTAATGTACATGCCTATGTTACAACCCAACTATACCAACAGTCCTAACTCACTGTTCAGCCTTTTTCAACAATAGGTCAGGACTGTCCCAATCAAGGATATTTGGGCCAGCTCTAACTTATTGTTGGGAAAGCTTGAGCAATAAGTTGGCCTATACTCATTAGCCTATAGTTGAGGCGCAACACCTACATGATGTCGTGCAAGTTTCTTTGAGCATGGTATGTATCTGTGCACTTGTTGAGGAATTTGGCATATAGCCAGTGTTGTGTACATAGAATAGTACATACACACATTGCCAAATGGCAGTTGGTCTCAGCCTTCACTCAATTTCATCAACCAGCACTAACAAACAATTTAGTCTTTCCAACTCTAAGTGAAATTGAGGCAAAGATGCCTTTTTCTCAGAAATTTAAAAATCCAAAGTATTCTTTTATTTGCAAAACCAGACCACTTACATTGTTAACTTAATACAAAATGTGAAGTCCAAGATATTCAAAATATCTGTAATTTAGAAAAGAGGTTTGCGGTAGCACCATGTGAATCTCTTTTGTATATATGTGGTTCTGAAAAGAACCGGTGAGTGTGAACTCAACGTTTCGAACTCCTGAAAACGAACAGAGCACACTGTTCGAAATTTAAAAAAATATATACAAAAGAAATTCACATGGTGCTACCGCAAACTCATACACCTAGAAAAGAGGTACTGATAAAATGAGAATGTCTCTAACCCCATGGGGGCCGTCCATAAAGTACACACGCACAGAGGTGGGGAGGGGTGTTTAGAGCAAATGCGTACACCCAATGTTAAAGTATACGGGTGACGTCACAAATTTTGCGCAGGGGGGTGGGGGCGGTGGTTAAAAGGTGGGCATTTCATGCGTACGTACTTTATAGTCGGCCCCATGCCATAATGCCTCTGTCTGGCACCAGTCAACCTCAATTCAGCCAGTAACTTCTGCAACTACAACATGGTTTTCTTGCAATATGTCCATAAAAAGAAAATAGACCTAATGTACAATTTACATGATTGTTGCGAAATACCAATTCTCCAAAAAAAAGTTACATGTTGTGGGAATTACATGCCACCCATGCCCCCCATACCACCCATGCCGCCCATGCCGCCCATATCTGGAATTTTGTCGTCTTTAGGAATCTCGGTAATAATTACCTCAGATGTAGATAAAAGGGAGGCTACACCAGCTGCATCAACTAATGCTGTTCTCACAACCTATAATAAAAATAAACAAAATATAGTACAGATATAAATTTTTTTGACTGAATGAAATGTCAACAGACCTAAAGACTTACGGATGTCATGTTTTCTTTATATGCATACTTTCGTATGAAAGCTGGGGGGTGGGGATCCTTCCCCCAGTGTCAAACATTTTTAACAATATGCGATAACAAAATGCATGCGTAGAAATTTTGTCAAATGACGTAACACTAGTCAGGGCTTGAATTTCGGTAAAAAAAACCACTGGACCACCGGTCTAGTACCAAAAACCATTTACAAGACCGAAAATATT
The DNA here is from genome assembly GCA_037783545.1 of Henricia sp. BOLD:AAB3569. Taxonomy (NCBI): domain Eukaryota; kingdom Metazoa; phylum Echinodermata; class Asteroidea; order Spinulosida; family Echinasteridae; genus Henricia; species Henricia sp. BOLD:AAB3569. The sequence goes on along the minus strand of JBBELK010000466.1, from coordinate 589,242 downwards.
TTTACTGGACCAAACTCAAAATAAGACAAAGCACAATTTCCTGGAATGTCCGTTTCCCACGTTTTTCAAACTGCCCGGCAGCCTTAAGTTTTTCTTTTGCAGACCGCTTAGGAGGCTCTTTGGGTTTAGATACAACTTCTAAAAATCGTCACATTTTGGTACAAACTTACGTGCACGTGTAGCCTTGTCAAAATTCCCGTGCATATGCCGTGGGGTGTGGTTAAAACCCGGAGTTAGAATTTTTTGTGACCGTGTAGTACATGCTACAACCTACCTCCGGCTTGTTATTTTAATACAACGTAGCTCCTGAGCTACCGTCAATGCACCAACTACACGTAAGCAAAACAAATCTACCTCCGTGCACCTTTGGGTACCTCCGACGGGTTTTATAAATTTCCCATGCCGTGTCCAACGACAACATGACATCCGACATGTCTGAAGCATGACCAGCAGTGTGTTATTCCGACTCTGATACGTCACACTATGAATAATAATATCGTCTACCACGTGTATTATTTTGTGCATGTACCGTGCCAATGAAAATACACATGTATTATTCATATGACGTACTGTATTCAGGCGTTGCAAAACAGTGCATCAAACCTTAACATGACTGGTACTTTGGACTGGGAACCAACCAGGCTAGGCGAAGCGGAGATGGCCAGCATGCACGCGCACGGTACGCCGGTCGACATGGTCGATCATCCCGTACATGTACTGTCCACGTTGCGTTGAGCTGCACCGGGCTCCGAGTCCACGCGGACGGTACGGAATGATCGGAGTGCAATTTCACGCGCACATGCCGCATGATTTTACAGTAATGATGGTGCGACATGGGACTTGAGTGTGAGTTGTTTATTTCACCAAAAAACCACATGTCTTTTTGTTTCACTGTCTAAGAAATAAATCACTAGACAGCCGGTCATAAAGACCACTAGACCGACGCTTAAAATACTAGACTCGGTCCAGCGGGTATTTCGAGCCCTGCTAGTGCTGTAACGAAGTCCGCAAGTTCGGGTTCGGTTTGGCAAAAGTTTGAACATTTTTTTCCCAACATTTGTTTGGTTCGGGTTCGGCAAGTTGAAAGTGATCACGCCACGTACGTGCAGCTAACCTTTTTTTATAAAGCATGCATTTTAAAAAATCTTAAAACCCACTCTTTTACACGGTTTATATGTCGTAATAAACAAGATAACGGCTTTGTTGAGTTGAAATTGACCGGGGAAACTGAACGGAATCCGCGGTCGGGCAGCACGGCACTACGAAACTTTACATGCGGTGTGCATGCATTTTGTGATTTGTACCACATGCAAAGTGTATGCACAGTACCATTGTGAGATGGCACTTTTTCCTAGCCAATGTGATTCATTTTCCGACGATTGTTTGTAGTGCCCGCAAGTATCAATGTGTTTCTGTAAGGTGGCTTATTAATTTCTGCCAAAATGCTTTTCATAACGTTGAGCAAATAATTCTGTCCAAGAAAATCCGGTAATTTTAACACTCCCGATACGCCATTTTCAGTATGCCACGCTGCTAGAGGGCATTTTCAATCGAACCGTTCCGATCAATCGACAGTTTAACAAATCGTGCAGATGCGCTTTGGCACGTTTCGGCCGGCGATGAAGCCAATACAAAATTTGATCGGCATCGATCGAGCGACGTCCGTGTAGATATCGATCGTGAAGTCGTATGGATGGAGAAAGGAAAGTCATGTCATGCATGTCGTTGGGCGCCGGACTAAAAATATTGGGTCTGATTTGGCACAGGAATTGCTTTGTACAGTGCATGTGACATTTGATGGTTGACTACGAAGCATTTTTGCAAGTAACGGAAGTCTTTTCAGTGCGTTTTCGACATTCAGAAAGCCAGCTCCCTTTCATATTTTTCATTTAAAATACGTAGGATGTGAAATCCAAAGTGAACCACTCCCGAACAGCCGAACTGAGTGAAATGTTCGGTTCGGTCTGGTTCAGAAGTGCCAAGCAGGAGCTTAGGAGGCATTTTCAACAGAATAGCGCACTCAGCCTCAGTGGCTATTACGGGGACTGCTGTAGTCAGCACGTACGTGTGCACAGACACTGTACAGTATGTACATGTACATTGACAGTGTGCAATGCAACCACTGCTGTATGGATACAGCGCCCTCTATAAGTACTTCTGAATAATAGTCTGGTTTCGTGGTACTTTAGCCATGAATGATTATGGCCGGGATACAGACATACTGCATGTGTGCAAATACATGTACATAGGCTGTACATGACATAGGGCATATCCGGACATCGTTGATCAGTAAGTGAGACAATTTTCCATGTTTTTTGGACTTGAATTAGTTTAAAATAATATTTCCGGCCGTTTATTTTTCCAGCCTGAAAAAAAGGCTTTGCCGGATTTCTTTTTCCAAAATAAGAAAAAGCCGGAATTCCGGCTATAGCCGGAAGACTGGCATCTCTGTAGGTTAAAACTAAATCTATTTTGTCGAAAATCTGAACACGCTCTTTTAACCATATACCTGGACTCGAGTAATAAATGTACTTAACTAACTTATCTGAAACACATGTACTTGGTACATGTACAAGAGTAAAAATACCTTGCATTACTGCAACATTATTCAAGAACGACACGGCTCTTTGAGAGACTTACTTTGGTGGGGTCAATAATCCCAGCCTTGACCATGTCCACATACACCCCATTCATTGCATCGTAGCCAATCTCCTTGTCTGAACTCATGATCTTAGCTACTACCAAGGAACCTTCAGCACCAGCATTGTTAGCCAGCTGAGCACATGGCATCTGTAGTGCTTTGCGAATGATGTTTACACCTGTAAGTACATGTAAATACATGCACACCATTACCACTTTTGAAATGATCTACATGTAACACCGTAAAAACTTACAAAACTGTACTGTACAATAGACCTTTATCACGGTGCATCCATCTTTGACTTGTTCCCCACTGCATAGTACGTGAACGTGTCGGGCATGATCAGTGCGTGTGCGTGTGCGTGTCTGCGCGATAGCGTGTGCAGTCTTTCGTTGTTGTTTTGAGAGAATCAATGTCCGCGCTGAGCGTTTTCTTGATCGCACGTCATTGTGATGCACACAATGAACATTTGTTAACACGGGGCCAAACTATTTTATTTCGGCAAGCCTCGCTTTGGTTACATTCATTTTAATAGTGGAAAAAGGGAAGATGGCCGCACCGTGATAAAGGTCTATACAGGGGTACATGTAGTGGAAAACATTGAAGAGTTCATTTGCAAAACATAAGCGCCATTTAATATTTTTTATGTACCTCGTGATTTCTTGTAAGTTGTTGTACATTTCAGAAAATATCAAGCAAAAAGTAAAAGAAAGGTATTTATTTGGTAAAATCAAGTCACTTCTACTAATAGACCTTATGCGTAGCGGCCATGATAGAGGACAGGTTTTCATATTTAAATGATGTGACAATAAATCCACAATGTGCCTACTCGTGCATGACGCACTGACAATGTGACTGCCCTCTATCATGGCCGCTATGCATAAGGCTAATGAAACTCGATGTTATGTTTCCCGTAACCCGCCCGCGTTTGGATTTTTCGGCCGCGTTTGAGATGCCAAAATCCTAAAACAATTCATTATTTTGTATTTTCCCAAAAATATCAAGTTTTTAATTTTTTTCTCCTGCCATTTTGGTTGGATTTTTAAAATCAGCGCTCGAATTTCACATTGCTCATTCTCGTCCTCCCGCCAAAAAAATTTTTAACGTCATTTTCTTCCCCCCAAAAAATATACCCCAGTATAGCGAGTACGTACTAGTATTAAGCGCGGCTGGCCGCCGGCACGTGAACAGTGATCACAATAAATTCCTGGAGAAGACAGCGCTGCCATTTTTTTGCATGTTCCCGGTGTGCAAAACCCTGCACGTACGTACGCGCAAGCCCGGCGCGCTGCTGTACAAACACAACTGTCCACTCCATCGTAGTTATTAGATCGGTGGTTTTCAGCTGCGAGTGCTAGCCTAGAACTACACAAACTACAAATGGGCGATTGTATTTATCGTTAGCGAGCGGCGCGGACCACAAATGGGCCATCGTACGTGACTGCGGCTAGCTTTATACTACTGTCGACGCATCAGGATCGTAAATCGCACATGTCGCATCGTTTGTCGTGTTTTGGAGAGATCTCAAGAAGGTTAAATCATGCGAGACAGATAAAATGTTTGTGTCAGTGAAGATACAGGAAGGGGGTGTAACCAAGATGCCATGGACTATCACGACTGTGTCTCAAACGTGCACTTTGGTGCAGTTATTTGAGTCAATTGTTGAACTCGGTAACGACAGTGTAATTTAAATCATCATGTTGTACCAATATCTGTCTATGTTGGATCTTCACAACAGTCCTACATGTCCAAAGCAGCTGTTGATCCGGGGGTCAGACATGTCGACCGTTGAAACAACTCGACTTGAGACAAGTCGACCGTTGAGACAACTCGACCGTTGAGACAACTCGAAAGACAAGTCGACCGTTGAGACAAGTCGACCGTTGAGACAAGTAAAAGGGGGGAGGTGATGGTGCTTACCCATTCAGTGACACGGCCGTTCTGGTCGACATGTTTTTATTGTTTGAAAATAAAATGTTATTTTAATTTCAAAATTTAAGTGTGTCCGCTGAGTTGTCTCAGCGGTCGACTTGTCTCGAGTCGAGTTGTCTCAACGGTGGAGATGTCTCAACGGTCGAGTTGTCTCAACGGTCGACTTGTCTGACATCCGTTGATCCTACATGTCCAAAGCAGCTGTTGACCTGGCCAAATGCTTGGCTCACGAAATTTGTCAAGTTTTTGGCAATTTTGTGTGCTTTGAAGTACAAACAACTGAAGAGATATGTAACCGTTACTTTTAGTAACACCTGGTTTCACAACAACTTGTGTATTTATAGTGCATTAAAAACCATACCTCCTGTTGATGGGAATGTAAGTTAAATAAAGGTAGAAAAGCATGGTTTGCAATTCCCTTTTGAAATGTGTGGACTGTTATAAATGTGTTTTGTTATTTAAATATATCTTGATCCTTAAATAAATCATAAATACCTGGGAAATGGTGAAGGATACTTTAATAAATACAAATTTGTGTCTAAATTGATCAGGGTTATGTTTTAACACACTATCAGAGGGTATAGAGCGTGCTAAGTTTTGATCAAAAAGCCGTTACTTTGCAAATAATGAAATGCTGAAAAATAATGAATAATGAATAATGAAATAGTTGCCTCATTTGGGCTTGACAAAAATGTTACGGGAAACATAACATCGAGTTTCATTAGCCTAAGGTCTATTGAATGCCTCAGAACTGAATTTTGCTGGGTATTTTCTGGAAGCCACAACAGAAAATCTACATAAGGTATTTTGTAAGGCACTTATCTGTTTTTGCAAATGAACTCATCAATTCTTGAAAACAAGTCTGAAATTGCATATCACCAATTAGGGTCCTGGACGCTGATAATTGCCCTCTCCTATGGCTCGGGCCATTATCACTCGTCCAGGCCCCTAGCCGGTTTTAAACGCATGTTTAAGACTGGCCAAACCCACTTTTATTGCCTAATTAAAGTACTGTCTTCCTTTATACCTGTGGCTTGATCAGTATTGTCAGTTTTAATGTCATCTAGCGATGGAATGCATCTCAGCAATGCTACTCCACCACCGAGCACGATTCCCTCTTCCACAGCAGCTCCTGTTGCATTCAATGCATCGTTTACTCTATCTTTCTTCTCATTCACTTCAATGTCACTTGATCCACCAATCTGAAACAATGACAAACACCAAGTAATGAATGTATTGTCACACTGTGCAAAGCACAAAACTATAAAGTTGGAGTAGCAGATACCCATGCGCGACAAAGGAATGTATTAGAGATTAATATTAATCTCTGTTAAATCAAACCCTCGCTATGGCTTGAGGAATAGCATTGGCACTCTACTAAATTACCCTTCTGGTCGTAGTAAGGTCACCCTTGGAGAACGAGCCTTTCAATACTGTGCACCAAATCTCTGGACCAAACTCCCACCCGTGGTGAGAAATGCTTGTAGTTTAGATGTTTTTAAAATTCAGCCTAAAACACATTTGTTCAAGATTGCTTATGCTGAATATGTGTAGTTAAGTTGCATATATACGCGTGTATGTGTTTGCAAGTTTTAACTGTAATTAGTTTAATTTTGCTGTAATACTGTAAAGCGCCGTGCGTACCTTTTTGGTAGATTTGTGGCTATAGAAGACCCCTTTATTATTATTATTATTGTTAATAATAGCTTGGCAGGGGTTTGGGTCGTATCTTACATGATCTTTGGGAATTGTAGTTATCTAATTTAAGGGTTTATCCCTCTGTAGGGCTGGTTAAGCTCACATGATGGCTAATCTCAATCGGTGAGAACAACTGCAATACTGTGTTTCTAGACCACCAGTAAGCATCATAGATCATTTGGTAGGGCGTCTACAAGTTAGCAGAAGGTTCGCGGTTCGAAAACCAGTGGAGCCAAGTTGTTTTTTACTACATCTAGATTTCCCAAACACAGACATTGGTCCACATTTCTACAATTAATGGTTGTTCAAACATACCTTCAGGACTGCCACTCCATCCGAGAGCTTTGCAAGTCGCTCATTGAATTTCTCCTTTTCATATTCCGAGGTCGTATTCTCAATATCATCTTTGATCTGGGCAATTCGACGATCGATTGCTGCTCTGTCACCTTTCCCCTAGGTAATTAAAAAATACACATGGGCATTTTGACGAAAAGTGCGACACAGATTCCAAAATTTTGAAATTGCCATTTGGGTGAAATCCACCCCTCAATATTATTTGATCCCACAATAAAATTTGGTCCCCTGTCACCAACATCAAATATAAATTATAAAGGAAATTCATTTTTTGGCCAACATTTAAAAAAAACTTTGATATTTAGTCTCCTACTCTTAAAGACACAGGCTCGTCAGCAATGCGCGCCATAGTAAAGGCATGGATAGGGCCAATGATTTTCCTCGATCGCGGAAAACGGACGGAATTCGCGGAATCTGCCCTTTGAAACGGAAAACGGGATTTGAGTTTGAAGTAAAACAAAATTGTAAATATAGTGACAAAAACGTAGGTTTTTTTTCATGTTATTAAGGCCAAACCTATTGAAATTGATCAAGCTAACTTAACACTGCATTCTTTATTAAGCTTCTTTTTGTTAAACTAAAAAAGCATCAGAAATCAGACCGTAAAAAGTTACGAGATTCACCGTTGACTCGACCAGATGTACATGTACATTGCAAATGAATACACGTTAGACGCGAGGGCAAAATCATCACATTCACGGCACGATCTTTACATTTATTTTCACCCAAATTGCATTTTCTCCCTCCCTGTTATCAACAATTATACTCAAACTAGCTTATTACCTACGCTCTATATGAACACACACATTGATTTTTCATCTCGGAAAGGTCTAAAATCAACCATAAACTTTCAACATTTTGTCGCCAAAGCGAAAACAAAATGGCTGACAATTTGTTTCTGTGTGGAGGAGAAGAACACGGTGACGTCATGCATTGATACTGCAGTGCAACGGCTGTTACATGTTTCTTGTTTTTGTTGCAGCGATCAGTGAGTCAGTGCATTACGTTTTAGAAATTGCCAACTCCGAAACTGAATCGGCCGTTGATTTAAAAAAAAAAATTTACGATCTGCATCTCAATCTAATTCCGTTAAAAAGTTTAACGAAAGTTTTTACAATTGACATTTTAAGAAGTCAGCAGTGCATCGTATACAAAAGTTATGTTTATAATCGACTCCCTGGGCATTAACAACCTTTTATCTATTAAAGAACATGAAACGGAATTTATTTTGTCTGAAACGGAATTCATGTTTTTCAAAAACGGAATTTGCCCTTTTCTGAAACGGAAAATCATTGGCCCTACATGGAGCTGCGTATTTTGTGGCATGCGTGCATTGCTGACGAGCCTGTGCCTTTAATATAAGAAGGCCACTTATTACATTGGATAGAATGGAAAGAGAAAGTGAAGGGGAACAATGCATGAATAATGTGCTTTACCAGACAGTATATACTCACTTTTAGTACAAGTGTATCATCTTTAGTGACAGTTACTTCCCCGATTTGCCCGAGATCTTGCAACTGAACATCTTCAATTTTAACATCTATGGCCTCATCTCCGAATACCTATAAAAAAAAGCACCACATATAAATAAATAAGCATAAACCATGATATGAACATTTTTTAAAGATTGGTGCATTCAAAATTCCCTGGCGGTTTTTTGTTCCTTAAAGACATGCATGGTTGTATGCTTACATTGTTGACTAATTAAAAAATTAAAAGGTTGTCCTACAAGATGGCAGCTATTCGATACAGTCTATACACGAATCCGGTTGCTAAGGACTCCTTCTCTGCACGTCCGACATTACTGGGGGCCATCCACTGCCATGAACTGGGCGTTCTGTGGTGTTGTTGAATCGAACAGTGCACAACGCGCCACCTTCGCGTACACAGGCTACGCAAGCTTACAATAAACGTGCAAAATACGTGCCTTTACGGTTCCCCCACAATTCACTGCGCACGGTACATGGCACAGTGCATGATGGGATACAACTCTAGTACGTTTTGCCTCGGTGTTCGATCTTCTCGTGTAGAATCGAAAGAGAATTGGCAGGTGACTGTATCTATCGGCCGCTTCAAACTCGTAAAACACGGCGAATTTGTGTTTTTGACACAAATGTTCGCTGGTAATATAGAGCTGAGATACAGATTCAACCTACTGTATAACTGTTTTGGGATTATATCGGCGTCTAGGGGTGGAATAAATGAGGTGACTGTCGCAAAACCCATTGTCACGGTAATCCGTGAAGCCGAGCGAGTGTGTGTCGCGAGTGCCGTGGGGCACGGTAACTGCGTATGTTTGAGTTGCAATTGTTCAGCACGACTATACTTCTCCTTTAAAGCAATAAAATATGAGTTCTTATCCTCGGTCACAGTACGCACTAGCTATTGTAAATGTTGCACTTGGCTATCGGGGTTGGGTTTCCATGATGTCCTCACTGACCTACATGTATATAATATGGACTGGGTAGGCCACTCCCTGATCGAAGCCACCATCTGTCTGTACCAGACTAAATGTTAATGTTTAATACATACCATTCCTCCTGTTGCAATGGCCATGTCATGAACCTGATTCTTTCTGTTATCTCCAAATCCTGGGGCTTTTACAGCTACTACTTGCAGACCAACTTTCAACCTGGATTTAGTGGAATGAGGAAATACTTAAAATGCGTTCTCAAAATAAATACGATCAAGACCAAGATTAATAGTTGAAAGCCGAGACCAGAGGCAAGACCAGCCAGGCCGAGACCAAGTCCTAGACTAGCAGTCTAAGTCCAAGACCGATACTAATAAGAACTAGAAATCTAGTGTTTGTTAGAAACAAACACGCTGTTTCGGTAATTTTTACTTATTATCTGGTTTTCAGCTCAAAAAAAATGTAAAACTGTTTGAAAAATATTCATGAAACTGTCTACATGTATACCCTCTATAAATTCCAGGTTATATATGGATACTGTATTTAAAATACAAAAGTTGGTGTTACTATAAAGTTATTAACAAGTAACCTATCACCAAAATATTTTCGTTCGTGCGATAACGTAAAAATTGCCTAAAAAATGGAAAATGTCTCATTCTTATATGTATTATTTCCAACCTACATCTCAGTTTGCCAAAGAGATACACGTCTTCGTTATTATTTCAAGTCATCCTGCTATCACAAAGAAAGCGCAAATCGCAAGATTTGCTCTTTTTGTACGCGGGAATTTTGCTTTCCGTTTGGTCGTACCTTCCATGACTCATTCCTGCTATTGGGATTTTGTTGTAGTCATATGTGGTAAACATGCAAGCATACAAATAAATAATACTGTACAGAGCTATATATATAAACTAATTAGCACCCAATTCCGCATACTGTGATAAGGGATTAACACACCACCCACTATCTCAAATATATGTACAGCAAAGTGGTCTAACACAGACACACTTGTGGGGTACCAAACACAATGGAACAATGGTACCCCATAAAGAAATTCAAAAGGAACAGTGGTACCCCACAGAGGAATTCTAAAGAAAAGGGAAAATAGGACAACAATGCATGTACCCCATAAACCCCAGTGTACACAGAAAAGTGTATATGTAGGCCTACGTATGTGTGCTTGTAATGCAGATCTGCATTTTGCTCATCATGTACAAGCATGCATGTCAAAACACTATATACATTAGTGTCAACATTAACAAAATCATAACAAATCAACAAATGATGTCACACTAATATGACTTGGCACATTCCGATATGCAGAAGTGTGTAAACTGTTTCTTAGAAAAAAAGGGTGCCAAGAATAATAAAAAACAATAGCTGTTTCGGCCCTACCAAAACAGCTAACAAGACCAGGCACTAATCTGATGCTTTAAGTGCTAATTGGTACCCTTCCACAAAATGTAACGTAACAACCGGGGTATGATAATGCACACTTTTTCTTAACTTGCAAATCAGATTCCAGTCACCACAGGATATTTCCATAATTTTTGTTTTAAAATACATGATTTTGGTGGCACCGATTTCTGCATTGTCGCCTCGCACACGTCACGTACATGATGTACATTCTCGGCAGCAAAATTGTTACACCTACATGTACATTCACATAAAAGTTGCCTTGCTGAGCATCAGGCTGGAAGAGTCTGTGTGCTCATGTACCATTTCCCCAACAGCTACATAAAATATCGCTCGGATTAACGAAGCAATCGAGATTAAGTGTCTTGCCCAAGGACACAAATGCATTAGCACATGTGGGGTTCAAACCCACAACGTCTGGATCATAAGTATGGCTGTGTTCCCACAAAACCACACGCGGTCGTTAAAACACCTGGATTTCCCAGCTAAGAATAGACCAATTACAATGTGCCTCTGATTGAGCAGTGGTTCGGAATAATCACTTTTAAGTTCTCTACATATTTTTCTGCAAAATAAATAGCAGCCTTTCTTCACTGAGTAAGCAGGCACTTCCGTGTAATGTTTGTTTTTATCAACGAGTCTATTGTGCAAGGCATTCATGGTTAGACCCCAGAGTCAAATTTGCATATATATATATATATATGCAAATGTGTGGGGCAGTGCCTATTGCCACATTTTGGTACAATGTACATAGTATGTCAAGTGCTTGGGGTTCAAATGTGTTAAGTGCAATTTTGGCAATATTGAGTAATTTGCATATATTCTTGGATAATTTAGGATGCTCTTTTCAATGCACACATCAGTTTAAGTGCTAATAACACATTGTCATGGTGAAAACTGCATGAGAAGTATGTGCAGATTGTCAATTGCCCAAGCTAGTTTGGTGCACAAACATGTTAACTGCTTCTATCACAGATGTGTTAAGTACTTTTTTAGTAAATAACTTTGGCTTTTAATTAATTTTATGACCCATGTCATATTCAATCCAAAGTATATTATTACAAGAAACACCATTTGTAAGGAGCATGTGGAGTACACCCCTGATTTTTCACAACTATTACAACATTCAACTGGATTTATCTAAAAACTATAAAATTGCACTTAGCACATTTGAACCCCAAGCACTCGATGTATTCCTTGAAGCTATCTGGTTCCTTTACATTAATACAAGACTTTACATGACAGAGTACACCATTGACTACATGTACATACTGTACATTACCTATTGAGAACCAGTGTACTGAGTGCTTCTCCATCCACATCTTCAGCAATGATGACCAAGGGTCTTCTCTGAGCGTTGGCCAATTCAAGGGCAGGGACAATACTTTGTACACTGGAGATTTTCTTCTCACTTATCAACAAAAGGGCATCTTCAAACACTACTTTCTGACCTAAAAAACAGTGTAAATTAACCACAAGTATTTATTAATAAATGCCATGACCCTTGTTTGAGCAGACATCCAGTGTCTGTGCATTTCTCACTGTAATTTTGTTTTAATTTGCCAAATTTTCCTACTGTAACAGGTAGGGTGAAAAACTAACAGCTACAGGGGTTTTGCAGAGCTGCCAACCCTCCCGGATTTTGCAACAGATTCTTCGGAAAATGACTAATTTGGCGAGTCCTGACATGGATAAAAACCCTCCTGGATTGTCAATTAACAACATTGAGGATTTTTAGATGTGTTTGGAGTCACGAAATGTCCTCCCCAAAACCCGGGAGGGTTGGCAGCTCTGGTGTTGTCAGTGTTCACAGTATCGCGAAAAAATAGCTTTGCGCGCGCCTGTGCTATTGGTTAGTACAGGAGCTGATTTTCTGCTTGTGCGCGGCCTACATGTATTACGACGCGCAAAACATTTTGAGCTGGGTCAAAGTTCAAATTGGTTGAAGTTTGACCACGGTGCGCTCACCTTTCCAACATGCAGCCAATGAGAGACGCCCCAAGTTACCGGGGTTGAATTGTCTATTTTGAAAAGATCGGTGATTGGGAGCCCATGCAATGCCATAAGCGTAGCATACAAGAATTGTTTTTTCCGCGATAGTGTGAACGCCCCTTTAGTCTTGACATAATGCAAATGAAAGGAAAAATACAAAACGGATCCTTAGGATATCAAACCTATATAATGCATTCACAGCGACCCTTTCTTATTCCAAGAGGTTTCCATATTAACTGTTGGAAGTGACTTCAAATGCATTTAAGAAAGCAATCATACTTTTAGGCAGTTGGTTACTTGTACACACAGATGTGCATTTTGGTTTTTCCTCCTTTTTGATACTTTGCCAACTACTCGCGATTAATCTATTACTCGCGAATAATTGCTGCAACTACTCGCGAGTAGTAAAATCCACTAGTCGCCCAGCGGTACTACATATGTACATCATTTAATACAATAAACAAACAGTGTGCATCTGCAGAATATACATGTACATAGATGCACACGTTTGTGTTGGGAAATATAGTGTATTGTTATACCCCGTCTTGGAAAACTGCAGTTTCATTGGTCCAGAACGGTCACATGTCCATGCGATAAAAACTCATATCACCCTGCCGTATGCGAATTTAACTTCATATCACCCGGCCGTATGCACGTTTAACTTCATATCGCATGAAGCGATCTGCGTGTTCTTTGCCCCGGTCCATAGCACGCGTAACGCGCTGTATGAGGCTCCCATTAGTAAAAGAAACCGCGTGTTACGCCCACTAGAGGCGCACAACGCGCACGCACATCGCATTATTCCACACGCTGTGCACCAAAACAACAAACTGGTACGCGTGCTACTTTCGCAATGTTACACACGCACAGGTAGTAGTCCGAAGAATATAGCAAAAGTGCAGAGACGAATTTGTTTTACAATTTAAAATTCCAAATGATAGAAACGATATTATTATGCTGTACGGAGACCAAGACGGGATATAACAAAACAATTGTTGACTGGTTTGGTGTGGGATATGGGTTTTAACACCCTCGGGAGCTCATAGCACCCTCGGCTTTGCCTCGGGTGCTATGAGCTCCCTCGGGTGTTAAAACTCCATATCCCACACCACACCAGTCAACAATTGTTTATTGTTAGCCTACAATGTACATGTACTTCAGACTTCAGAAAAACGCCAACAATATATCACACAATATTGTAAAAATATTTTGCACCACCATTATTATCAATAAGCTGTGCTTGCAACCTTTACATTCAAGTAAGAATAGTTAAATTACTAGGTCATACCTTTGGGAGTGTTTATGAAGTACGGTGAGATGTATCCCCTGTCGAACTTGAGGCCCTCAATGACTTCCAGTTCATCATGTAACGTCTTGCCATCCTTAACCGTGATTACTCCATCACGACCAACACGTTTCATTGCTTGCGATATCAAATCACCTATAGCTTGGTCACCATTGGCTGAAATAGTTGCCACCTATACTCAAAGGGGAAAAAAAGCTGTGATTCTTACGTGTGTGTACAGTACAGTGTTCTTGTCAACAGAGCCGACTGTTTGCCATTTTGTCAAAAAAAATTTCAAAAATCCTTTGTTTTTATTCCTGATAATACAAGGTTTCTCTGCAAAGTCTAAAAGGGCCTCATCTTTTTAACCACTTGACGCTGGAGGACGTGTAAACACACCAAGATTTCCCCATCGGTGTAGCCGATTACTAGTAAACACGTTTAGGAGAAACTCGTTTGTTACAGTCGCAGTAATTTCCGAGAGAAATGGCCAAAAAAGTTTATAACAAAGCGACATTGTGGTGTACAATGACAGTGCATCGACATAACAATACTTCACCGCACATGGTTAAAGAGTTCAGTTGTTTTCCACCCTCCATAATTCTACTAAAAATAAACCCACGCAGCAATGTTTAAAATAATCCCGGCGTTAACTGGTTAACAAGAATGGCTGCAGCAAACTGCACATTTTTGTATTTTGTACAAGATTATACGACAAATTGTAAAATTCAGTCATTTAAAAAGCGCGTTCAAATGTAACACTTGTGTTACATTTTAGTCCGTCCCGGTTACGAGCGTATATTGGAAATTTGTACACGGGTTTTTTAGAAAGGCATGTTGTCACACTCTTTTTGGGCCTAAGTTATCTCTTCAGAACAACTGAAACTTATTTCTTTTATTTTGAGACCAGACAAAGGTATTTTCTGGAAAATATGGTCTGTGTTGCCAAAATGCCCCCTTTACCGTGGAAAGACTCTTATACCAACCGATTTAAATTGATTGATTTGGAATCGATAGGCCCATACATGTACATGTAAATCATATTGTTTCACATTAATTAAGATTTCATACCTGTGCAATTTCTTCTGGTGTGGTAACAGGTTTAGAAAGCTCTTTTAGAGTATCCACGACCTTATCCACTGCCATCATGACACCTTTCCTAATCTCGACTGGATTGGCTCCTCTGCTGATGTTCTCAAAGCCTTCTCTTGCTATGGCTCTCGCTAGGACGGTAGCTGTGGTAGTACCATCCCCTGCCTCCTCGTTGGTATTGTTAGCGACATCTTGCACCAGCTTAGCACCCAGATTCTTTTGTTTGTCCTTGAGTTCTATTGCTTTTGCCACAGTTACTCCGTCCTTGGTGATCTTGGGACTACCCCAGCTTTGTTCTATTATCACATTCCGTCCCTGTTGGGAAAGAGAAGTCAGAGACCAATTTATCAACACCTTGGTCTCTATTTTAACTTCAGTGTCTCACTTGTTAGCAGTTGGTGTGCGATAACCACTTATCTTATCGAATTGCAATTAATATATTTGGTGATTAGTCACCACACTAAATATTCAGTTCAATACCAATAGCAAGAACTTAAACACTGACACATGTATACTTCCAAATACTGAAAGTATCGGCCTTTTTTTATGGTTTTTATTGAAAATTATATTATTATTAAGCCGTTACTTTCAATAGAACCATTTTTTTTCTATCAAAATCAGTGCTCCAAACGGAATCTTTAAGCAAGTCTTTTTACAGGAAATTGCAATTTTTGGGTAAAATCAAAATCTCTACACGTTCTACATACCGCCCTAACCGTAATACTCTCAAATACCTTCAAAACCGTAGCAGATGTTAGTCCATCTAAAAGAGTCTTTCAAAATGGCACTATCTACCAAGCTTGGGCGAACTGTGCTCGAAATGTCGAAAGAGGGTGCTATTCAATCGAGTCGGACAGTCTATTCGTTCCAGCGTTCATTCCTGCCGTTCGGGCCCGTGTTGTGTGTAGCCCGTGTCACGAACAGACGGCCCGACTCGATTGAATAGCGCCCTAGCTTTATCGACGTTTCGAGCACAGTACGCGCAAGCATGGTAGATAGCGCCATTTTGAAAGACTCTTTTAGATGGACTAACATCTGCTACGATTTTTCTTGGAAGAATCGGTTTTTAAGGACGTGTGTACGCCAGTTTTGAGAGTATTACGGCCAGGGCGGTACATGTATGTAAAACGTGTAGAGATTTTGATTTTACCCAAAAATTGCAATTTCCTGTAAAAAGACTTGCTTAAAGATTCCATTTGGAAAAACGATTTTGATAGAAAAAAAAATGGTTCTATTGAAAATAACGGCTTAATAATAATATAATTTTCAATAAAAACAATTAAAAAGGCCGATACTTTCAGTATTTGGAAGTAACACATGTATTCGCTGCATTTGGGTGCTTAATGCCTGGACTTGCTTAGCCAGGTTATCGATCTGATTTTGCATGGTGATGACTCCCTCACTTTGTATGAATACCAGTTTAGGTGCCGAAACGGCCGCTACTTGGGTCGAGTGAGACACCTAGATGATTTTGTCAGCAAGGTCAGCCAGTTGTTCAATGTTCACCGTGTCGGCAGTGGAGGCGAAAATCGACTGGGCAGTGGGTGGAAGACGCTGAAGAAAAAGTTGTTTGAAGATTTTCTCCTCCATATCGTCCGGGTTACCATTTGTGGTGTTGTATAAATTGAAGCTAACCACAAGAAGAAATGCATGTACCGGGTAATCTACATCTTTAATTAAAGGGACAGTCAATAATGGTCACTGCAGCATCATGAATTTCCTACATGTATTTGAGGGGACCAAACATGGATGAGAGAAAAATAATCACATGGGCCCCATCGGGATTCGAATCTGAGACCTCTGACTCACCAGGCAGATGCTCTACCAGCTGAGCAGTAAGGCACAGTGGTACATTCCCTCGGGTTTTCCCTACAAACCCAATTCTTCTATCCATGTGATTTTGCTCTCATCCCATGTTTGGTTGTTTCGTTTCGTGACTAGGCACCAGACCAAAAATTGTATTGGTCAGTGTTGTGCCGTAATCAACTGTAGTGACTTCAGGGGCATGTTCATAATACAACATGTGTGTATACCGACAATACCTTCAACGCAGAAGGTATATGGGTCATTCCCAAAATTAGGAGTCCAAAAGTGTGACATACTTTTAAGATTTCCAAGTGTTTTTAGTGATTGAAAGTGGTTTCCTAGTAGATAATAATTATTTTTATTTCAACAAATGCCACTTAAATTTAATGTTTGTGTGTAGATATGGCACCAAGGTTAATGCAAACTCATTCTACAGTCAATTTTCATTGGCGTAGGTAACCCGGGACACCAAACTCCTATTCAATACCATGAAACAAATTATAAGCTTTTAGGGTCATTCCGTGTGAAATCACCTAGAGGTTGTCAGGGGTCCGACTCGGATTTGGACAAAACTTTTTCTAAAAATACTTCAACCTATGTCATGAACATGTACAAAATTTTAGAGGCCAACTGCAACTCATTACTGAGATATGACCTCCAGAAAATGCCTACCCCACCCACTTTTTCCCAATCGTAGCCATGCCATTGAAGTTTTTTACATTTTTGGAGGCCTGTAGCTCAAAAATGCTTGGGAATTTTTCCCTGAAAATTGATATACACATAGATTGGCATCCAATCTGCATGATTCTGTTATCAAAAGTACGGTACCACGTTTCCTTTTCGAGATGTCGCTCCCCGAAAACTCTAATTTTTGATTATCGTGGTAACTTTATTTCATTTTTGGCTTCCCATGGTGCCCACATGGATGGTCGGATTGACTTCATATTTTATATGCACACACACTAGGCACATGGGTTTGCTTCATATCAAGGACAAAGCAATTCCACCCTTTTTGGGGGCGTGGTCAAGGTTTAAAAGTGGGTCCGCAAAGAAAAATGGCAAAATGAGCCTCCTCTTCTGAGGGGTGGTTCCCCCGATAGGTCACTACCCAAGCGATTGAAACTTACATATCTTAAAATACTGTATCCAATCTACCTTTGGTATAAAATTTGGTTTGGTATCTTTTTTCCTTCATGGTTTTTTGAATTTTTGTAAAAGGTCAATATATTGCTCAAAAACGGTAGTTTTAATTGCATTATACATACATGTATACAGTGTACAACATGTTACTATGAGAGCAGTCTAATATGTCATATTTAATACCTGTTCAATTCTACAGGTTGTCAGTTCAAATCCAGGTGATGGCAATGTGAGTGTGCCCTTGGGCAAGACGCTTTGCTATGGACTACCTGGCTTCACCGGGAGCAAATGGATACATGTACCTACATGTACATTTTGTATGAGAGTGAAAGTGTTCTGTGTTTGATTGTTGGGCTCTCATCATGAGAGTCTAACAGGCAACCAGTGCTATACATGTATGCTCTCCAGTGAGCCCAGTGACCAGGGGTAATCATGTGGGCACCTTGCTTATACATGTAGTAGATTTGTGTGCGAACTATAATATGTTATTGGGGCACGACAACCGAGTGGTGTACTGTAACAGACTGATGAATCCAAGATTTTGGTGAAATCCACAGGTTGGTGGCTAGAATCCCCGTCTCTGTGGTACATGTACCTGGAAGGGTACATGTAGTAAAAAGTGATGTTTGGAAAGATGCATTTTTCGTAAGGATCATCAAGATCCTAGGAGAGAGTTTTTGATTATGCTTTGATTATGTCATGAGCTTTGTGTGCATATTGTTCATCAGACCGGTCATTGGGGGGGGGGGGGGGGGGGGGGGGGGGGGGGCGGGGGGGGAGGGTGGTCTCTCTGTACGCCATGTGCATTCTAACAAAAAAACACAAAGAATTTTTTTTTTAAAGACGACAAAAGATAAGGCCCTCTGGTGCTGACACATAAAATATCCCCACTCCCTATAGACTGTTAGTCTCGTTTCAGGTCACACTTCCGGAGACCTGTCGGGAATGGCATTATGGGGTTTTAACTTTGTGACGATATCCTGTGATTTTTCATCTCCTTTGATTTTTCACCGGAAATCGCAAAGACCGTATAAATCCGAATCGAGTAGCCCTACTTTTGGAAACGGCCATAATGCACTGAATTCGCGGCAACTACACTGCGGCAAAATGTTTGCACCAGTTGCAGACTACCAGCGACGCGGTGTCATGGCGGTATGGTTTTTCCATTACGTGTAGGGTTACCAGTTTATGTCAGACACAGAAATATTTAAAATTTTATTAACTTTTTGCTCAATCAACATTTCGCACAGGTGATAAATGAGATTTTAAGGATTTTTATAGTGGACCCCGAATCGGTAATTTTGAGGCGGTGTCAAAATGGTAACGAAACTGTCCCCACGCGTGATATAATTTCTATCTAAGGTCTCCGGAAGTCAACGAGTCTCACAGAGTCCCGCTCGTTCTCGAGGTCAACTTACACGGTCTATTGTGGGTGCACGTGCCCACTTTTGAAGGCATACAGAGTTCATCCCGCATACAGAGTGCACTCCACCACTCAGTTGTCGTGCCCCAATAACATATTATACTATGCACACAAATCTACTAAAAAAGCAAGGTGCCCACATTATTACCCCTGGTCTCTGGGCTCACTGGAGAGCATACAGTCCTGGTTGCCTGTTGGACTCTCATGATGAGAGCCGAACAATCAAACACAGAACACTTTCACTCTCATACATGTACATGTAGGTATCCATTTGCTCCCGGTGAAACCAGATTGTCCATAGCAAAGTGTCTTGCCCAAGGGCACACTCACATTGACATCACCTGGATTCGAACCGACAACCTGTAGAATTGAACAGGTATTAAATATGACATATTAGACTGCTCTCCTTTTAATAGTAACAGGTTGTACAGGGCTTCCCCATAACTTTTTTTAACACTGGCCACCCGGACCACTGTGGTCACATCTTGACTGGTCCGCCGGCATCTTGAGTGGCCCTCCATTTTTTACATGTCATTTTTACAGGTTACTCTCCGCACCCCCTAACCCCCCCCCAGGCCCCCCCCCCCCCCCCCCCCCCAAAAAAAACAATGCCATCCATGTACACTTGTTTGATTGGCTGCCTGTCGATGTGGAATGTTTTTATTGTTGCAGCAAAGCCTTGGATTTACGCGCATCTCGACCTACATACACTCGCGATCGTGCACCATCCGTGCATTCCGATTGGTTGCTTTGCCATGATGTCACACACAGAGCTAAATTTATTAATGAAACCATGGAGCTTCCACTTGTAGACAAGTGAAGGGGAGCCATAACTATGCAAACTTGCACTAATATCCATGTAATGACTACATATTCTTTGTCCGTAGTGTGGTTCAAACATCGATGTTCAAGTCAAGAATTCTGTCACTGAGTGCAGAAACCATGTGCACAAATAATTCCACGGTTGCTAGATTTAGAGAAAAATCATCCAAGGGGCCGTGACTTGCAAGGGGCCGCGTGACTTGCTTGCCGTGCCAGTAATGTTGCACGAGATTGAATACATGTACATGTATGTCAGTGAGAAATTTCTTATGTATCGCATGATCACCATTTTGCAATCCAAATTTTAAAATGGATCACGCATTGCGATGCAATGCCTATGAACATTTATCTTTTCCTCCATTGTTTGCAACATTGTTGAGTTACCTATTTGAATAATAAACTTTAAAAAAATCTAGCTTGTGTCGTTTGTCGTCTGTTCTTCCATCCTGATTAGTTCGAAAAAGTTGTTTACGGACGCGGTGTACATGTATCGCGCACCGTAGGCGCAAGACTACGGGGACTTCCGTAGTACGCAATAGAGCCATTTTAGCAGCCTGGACGCTCCTCGTGTTTGGTTAACATGTTCCTCACGGAGGCTGCTGTAACTAGTATTCGCCACAACACAAATTACGTCGTGAGAGGCTTGTCAGACATGAGGTGCGTCCAGTCTACGTCTGCGTGCACGCACGTGCTACACAGCATACATGTAGTGCCCGCTGCATAAGTAGGCTTACAACATGCTACTTGCCCAGTGCCCCGCGCCACGTGTAAATCAAATGTTTGTTGTCCTGTGCGCGGCGTGGCACAGACCATACCAGCAGCATGCATGGCATCGGCCTTGTGTTAGATTTCATTTTACGTCGATTCAGCGTTTGCCGAGCACACGGGCCACGCACGCACTGTGACGATCCATGGAGGAAGGAAAGTCTTTCCTTCCTCCATGGACGATCGCACTGAAAATTGTTTTCACTCGATCTTCGACTAGCAACAAGTCGAATTCATTTACATTTTACAAACTCCGTCGCATTGCAGAAAAATCTGGGCTTGAAAAAGGGAAGCGAAGGGGACTAGCTAGGCCGGGCATGCACGGTGTGTGTGCAGCTGGCGAGCTCATCGCAAGATCGTGACGGTTCGTACACGTACATGTTCCCATGCATCATGGCGAATATCTACACTAAACAATTTTAGGAAATGGGTGCATGCAGAAATGGACCAGAAATCTTGCTGTCATAAACTTGCTGCCCGCTGCAGTCGTATGTGTAGGACACAAATGCGCACCCCTGGCCCTGCATTTATAGTACCGTCTTCAAATTACGCCTCAGCTCGGCGCAATCATTCAGGGAAATTTATAAAACCCGGAGGTCGGAGGTGGTCGGAGGTACCCAAAGGTACCCGGAGGTAGATTGTTTTTGCTAACGTGTAGTTGGTGCGTTGACGGTGGCCCGGAGCTACGCAGTATTAAAATAACAAGCCGGAGGTAGGTTGTAGCATGTACTACACGGTCACAACAAATTCTACCTCCGGGTTACCTCCGACCTCCGGGTTTCAACGACACCCATCAATGACCGTATCGCATACACTATGAAACACGTGCTTTATTCCACTTCGATCGTCGTGCAACATGCATGTTTACAAACAAACTTTGTACATCCATGGAGGAAGGAAAACAACCTGGTCGATCGTCAGTCAATCATGCGTGAATATTTAATATTTAGGCTACATGTACTAAGAATCTTGACTGGCCAACCCGGACTTTTTGAACAGTGTTTGGACTGGCCCGCGAGAGTTTTGACTGGCATTTGGCCACCGGACCACCGTTATGTTCGAGCCCTGTTGTATACTATGTATAATCCAATTAAAACTAGCGTTATTGAGCAAAATATTGACCTTTTACAAAAATTCAAAAAACCTTGAAGGAAAAAAGATACCAAACCAAATTGTATACCAAAGGTAGATTGGATACAGTATTTTAAGATATGTAAGTTTCAATCGCTTGGGTAGTGACCTTTCGGGGGAACCACCCCTCAGAAGAGGAGGCTTATTTTGCCATTTTTCTTTGCGGACCCACTTTTAAACCTTGACCACGCCCCCAAAAAGGGTGGAATTGCTTTGTCCTTGATATGAAGCAAACCCATGTGCCTAGTGTGTGTGCATATAAAATATGAAGTCAATCCGACCATCCATGTGGGCACCATGGGGAGCCAAAAATGAAATAAAGTTACCACGATAATCAAAAATTAGAGTTTTCGGGGAGCGACATCTCGAAAAGGAAACGTGGTACCGTACTTTTGATAACAGAATCATGCAGATTGGATGCTAATCTATGTGTATATCAATTTTCAGGTAAAAATTCCCAAGCATTTTTGAGCTACAGGCCTCCAAATATGTAAAAAACTTCAATGGCATGGCTACAATTGGGAAAAAGTGGGTAGGGTAGGCATTTTCTGGAGGTCATATCTCAGCAACGAGGTGGAGTTGGCCTCTAAAATTGTGTACATGTTCATGACATAGGTTGAGGTATTTTTAGAAAAAGTTTCGTCCAAATCCGAGTCGGACCCCGACCAATTTTCTGAAATTTTAGGTGATTTCACACGGAATGACCCTTTATGGTCTTTTGTTTTAAATATTTTTCAGGAATCAGAGAACAAAATATTGAAGAAAATGATGCTGCCCCCTATGCAGGCCACAGTCCATTACTGAGAATTTGTGATCAGGAGGGGTGATTTTTGAAGCAGAGTGTCATACGTAACTGGGACACCAACAATTTTGGACCCCTAATTTTTGGGAATGACCCATAAGAAAATACCCAATACCGGCGTACGTATTGCGTTATTGAACGCGCCCCTGTATTTACCTTTGGTCCAAGAGTCACTGCTACTGCATCCGCCAAGAGATCAACTCCTTCAAGCATGAGAGCCCTTCCTTCCGCACCGAACTTTATGTCTTTGGCATAACAACGCACTGTTGCTGTAACTCTAGATGAGGGGTACGGTGCCAAAGCTCTAGCCATCAAAGGCCTCATCACAGTTGGTAGACGAAACATGATTACTGCAATATCAAGATTCATGATAAACCCATATGTTGGTTACGAACCAAATTTTGTTTTTTATGTAGAATTTATTTGTGAAAACGAGTCATTCTCTTGTCCTACTAATGCAGTCAACGATATTGACCACAATGCTTCACCACGGAAAAAATACCGCACTTTGTTGCTAATAATGTTGCTTTTCTAAAGAAAAATCACATTTTCTCCTTCAAAAATTGCATTCAGTTAGAGCACAAGATGAACCATAAATGTGCGCATGCAGCGCCCTCTATTGTCGCGCTTACGCACGGAGCACTCGCACCATGATTTTGTCCATTCTCTCTCCAGTAGTGTTATAATTTATTTATCTCAGAAATGCAACATTTCCGACAGAAGTGCAAGTGGGAAGTTAGTCTGTGAACACAATGTAGTGTGGTTGGTTGTTATTTTGGGTATTTTTTTAGTTTATGCCACAACTCGAATTTAAGGAAAATAATTATTGGAATCGATAGCTTGGACGATTTTAGAAAAGAAATACTCACATGCATTTCCGTCGCAAAGGCTTAGTTTTAAAGAAAAATCACGGAAAGAATATTGCATATGATTGCACGCAAAGCAGCCGGCCAGAAACCAAACGGATCATCACACGCACGCCCTCTTTCTTCGCGCGCTTCACACACTGCCTCGGCCGGCAGCAGTTTTACACACTTTTGTATAGACCATATCGCAAATCGTTTTTCACCAACAGAGGGCGCCCTTTGCAATGCACTATAGGATTGAAAATGGGTCAAATTTGCCCCATTTTCAATCCCATAGTGCATTGCAAAGGGCGCCCTCTGTTGGTGAAAAACGATTTGCGATATGGTCTATGGAGGCGGGCGTGACAAAAACACAGAATTTCATGGAAATGCAACATTTGCGACGGAAATGTCAATGGAAAAGGTATTTCAAACTCTGATTGCCCTTTAGGATTTTGTGAGGAATTTTTTTTTCACTTTCGGCCTGTCTCATGACACAGCATGTCTGAAGCCATTAACTACTCAATTCTTTCCTTTCGGAATACCCCCACATTTACCCTACCTGGCAGTCTGGGTTACGAGGAGGAATGCAGTAGTTGTAGGCCTTGGTTTATAGAACAAGACAGGTTAAATCAAGTGTTGGAAGTGGACGTTGATGCTCGACGAAAGTGCGTGTAGGCTACGTACGTACGCTCGAGCGACTGCAGACCACGTGGTGGATGGAGTGTGCACTGACTGTACGCACACATGGTACACTGACTGGAAATTTCTAGAGATCAGTAGACTAGCCAAACGTCTTGTTTTGCAAGAGGATGTTCTATACTTGTGCAGATCAAAACATTTTGAGCAAATCAACTATACCACTTTACTATTGCTCCAGAAATATAACCATAAATTTTCTTCAAGCTATTCCTCCTTTCAAACTAAGTCAATGTTGCCTGTGTGACCCGCTCTAAAGGTCGAAACAGCGAGGGCAATATTGCCAGTCTACTGAATTTTCCAGAATGGCCCATCGCCTCAATTCGGGCCTGTTTTATCCAGCCTCGATTTCTATGGGGCGCCGTTCGTCAACTAATTATTTAGGCGAATTATAGCATGTTTTTTTCATGGTTTATCTTAATTCTGTGTAAATAATGCATTTGTGTCAAAGGCCGTTTATGGTTTACAAACAACTCGATTCTTTACAAAACAGGAAATATACTTGTAGCTGTGCAAATTCATTATTTACAAATAATGAAAATTACCTCGGCGTTCCATACTTTATTAATGAAACCGACCAGTGTACATTTCAATGGTTTACAAACAAGAGAATTGTATCGTTCATAGACAATTCCATGGTTTATAAATAATGAATACTGCACATTGCTCTGGTTTACAAATAATACAAAACTATCCAGTGCGCATTTACATGGTTTATAAACCAAGAAACTTGCACCGGGGTCTGATTTTCTATGGTTTATAAATAATGAAAATTGGTTAGTGGACGTACAATTCCATGGTTTATAAACAATCTAAACTGCGCCGTTCTAATCAATTTTGTGGATTCTGTGGTTTGTAAACAATTACAAATAGTCAATAGGTGTGCATTTTGATGGTTTGTAAATAATTGAAAGTGATCGTTGGCTCACAATTTCATGGTTTATAAATAATGAAAATGAACTAGTTAGTGTGTCGTAAAATTTCATGGTTTACAAACAGAAAAAAATAAAGCTTTATACACTTGTCTGTCGTTTGTAAAGGTTGACTATCGATAAAATAAGAAGTATTATGCACTCGGTACATCTTAAAATACGATCATTGACGAAAAATTGAAGGGTTTGTAAATAATGAAAATGGACTAGTTACTGTGTCGCAAAATTTCATGGTTTACAAACAGAGAAAGTTAAAGCTTTATACACGTTTCTGTCGTTTGTAAAGGTTGACTATCGATAAAATAAGAAGTATTATGCACTCGGTACACCTCAAAATACGATCATTGACGAAAAATTGAAGGGTTTGTAAATAATGAAAATGGACTAGTTAGTGTGTCGCAAAATTTCATGGTTTACAAACAGAGAAAATTAAAGCTTTATACACGTTTCTGTCGTTTGTAAAGGTTGACTATCGATAAAAAGAGAAGTATTATGCACTCGGTACATCTCAAAATACGATCATTGACGAAAAATTGAAGGGTTTGTAAACCATGAAAAACACGCTTCATAAACGTTTATTATAATCCAGTAACGTTGCGAGAGCAATGGGTGCGTTCAATTAGCTGTCATCGAGTCATAGGGGTGCTCGTTCATAGTGTGAACAGTCCGGCAGACCATGGCAACAAAGGTATTTATGTGTACAGCTCATCGAACGCCACGGCACAGCCTTCAGCGCGCGCGCGGGAAATTCAAGGTTCATTACCCGACTAAACCTAGCCGCGTATTGGGCCCACAATCCAGCCGCGGTCTTAAAATCTCAAACGGATGTAGTAAAAGGTGATAAAATCTTATTCTTTATTACACGAGTTCTGAGACTCTGGCAATGAAATTGTTAAAATTCTCATAGAAATGTATTTCTTTTCACGGTGTTACCTAACTCAGTCATCTACCGGGCTGATTAAATTTTAAATGGTAATTTTAATTAATTAATTTTTAATTAATTTTAATTAATGAGGAGTCTCCATTTTCCACCCCAAAAGTGTCGAAAACTTAATACTGCTGACAAAATGTCCCTTTAAAAGTAAATGTACACCACATAGTTTGAAAAATTTGCATTTTTATTACATATTCCGTTTGTTCCGTCCATGGGGCAGATCAAATTTTGGAGGAAGCCAAATCGGTCCACAAATTAGTGCTTAATTAAAGGGCTAATGAGAAGTCTCCATTTTCCACCCCAAAAGTGCCGAAAACTGAATACTGCTGACAAAATGGTCCCTTTAAAAGAAAATGTACACTACATAGTTTCAAACGGATTATGTAATAAAAATGCAAATTTTTCAAACTATGTGGTGTACATTTTATTTTAAAGGGAACATTTTGTCAGCAGTATTAAGTTTTCGGCACTTTTTTAGTGGAAACCAGACTCCTTATTATCCCTTTAAATAAGCACTAATTAGTGTACCGATTTGGCTTCCTCCAAAATTTGATCTGCCCCATGAACGGATTAAATGAATTACTAGTATGTAATACAAATGCTAATTTTTAAAACTATGTGGTGTACGTTTTCTTTTAAGTTTTTGGCACTTTTGGGGTAAAAAATGGAGACTCCTCATTAATTAAAATTACTTAAAAATTAATTAATTAAAATTACCATTTAAAATTTAATCAGCCCGGTAGATGACTAAGTTAGGTAACACCGTGAAAAGAAATACATTTCTAAGAGAATTTTAACAATTTCTTTGCCAGAGTCTCAGAACTCGTGTAATAAAAAATAAGAATATGTTTACATAGATAGATGGCGCTTTACAAATGCATGTGTTATTATTATTATTATTTTATCACCTTTTACTACATACGTTTGAGATTTTAAGACCGCGGCTGAAACCGCGGCTGAAACCGCGGCTGAGACCGCGGCTGGATTTTGGGCCCAATACGCGGCTAGGTTTAGTCAGGTAATGAACCTGGAATTTCCCGCGCGCGCGCTGAAGGCTGTGCCGTGGCGTTCGATGAGCTGTACACATAAATACCTTTGTTGCCATGGTCTGCCGGACTGTTCACACTATGAACGAGCACCCCTATGACTCGATGATAGCTAATTGAACGCACCCATTGCTCTCGCAACGTTACTGGATTATAATAAACGTTTATGAAGCGTGTTTTTCATGGTTTACAAACCCTTCAATTTTTCGTCAATGATCGTATTTTGAGATGTACCGAGTGCATAATACTTCTCTTTTTATCGATAGTCAACCTTTACAAACGACAGAAACGTGTATAAAGCTTTAATTTTCTCTGTTTGTAAACCATGAACTTTTGCGACACACTATAACTAGTCCATTTTCATTATTTACAAACCCTTCAATTTTTCGTCAATGATCGTATTTTGAGATGTACCGAGTGCATAATACTTCTTATTTTATCGATAGTCAACCTTTACAAACGACAGACAAGTGTATAAAGCTTTAATTTTTTCTGTTTGTAAACCATGAAATTTTGCGACACACTAACTAGTTCATTTTCATTATTTATAAACCATGAAATTGTGAGCCAACGATCACTTTCAATTATTTACAAACCATCAAAATGCACGCCTATTGACTATTTGTAATTGTTTACAAACCACAGAATCCACAAAATTGATTAGAACGGCGCAGTTTAGATTGTTTATAAACCATGGAATTGTACGTCCACTAACCAATTTTCATTATTTATAAACCATAGAAAATCAGACCCCGGTGCAAGTTTCTTGGTTTATAAACCATGTAATTGCGCACTGGATAGTTTTGTATTATTTGTAAACCAGAAAAACGTGCAGCAATGTGCAGTATTCATTATTTATAAACCATGGAATTGTCTATGAACGATACAATTCTCTTGTTTGTAAACCATTGAAATGTACACTGGTCGGTTTCATTAATAAAGTATGGAACGCCGAGGTAATTTTCATTATTTGTAAATAATGAATTTGCACAGCTCCAAGTATATTTCCTGTTTTGTAAAGAATCGAGTTGTTTGTAAACCATAAACGGCCTTTGACACAAATGCATTATTTACACAGAATTAAGATAAACCACGGAAAAAACATGATATAATTCGCCTAAATAATTAGTTGACGAACGGCGCCCCATAGATTTCCAGTCTCACTTCCATTGTTCCTTTTTAAACTACATACATTACAGGGTGGTGTAAAAAAAATGGTACAATGTTTCTTCTGGCCAAGACTTTTTTTCATTTTTAACCCTCCCATTTTTTTCCATGGATGTTAAAATTTGATACCATAAACCCCTCAGAATACTATCCATGGGAAGAAAACAGGAAATTTGCAATCTCCAATTTGGATGTGGAAGCAATTTGTGTAATTATTGCACTGCTTTTTGAAACCAGAAATTAGTTTACAAAACAGTAGTACGACGATATCCTTGAAAATATACGGATTGAGAACGCGAAATTTCAGAATGGTAATAAGAAAATTATGACAAATGATATGGTTTAAAAATCTCAGCAACTATGGAAAAAATTCGCTGCTCAGCCCATGGCTATGGCAATACAAAAGGTCATAACGTATTTGCGGCAACGCGTTGCGAAAAAAACCACAAGCATTGTCGAAATTCCTCAACGCATTGTGCTATTATCCAATCAGAATACTGTATTCAACACAACGCGATATAAACATCTCACAACGCGTTGCCGATATCCACAAGTACCACAACGCGCTGCGACTGGGATGTCGTAACGCGTTTTTTTTGACACCTCGCAACACGTTGTGAGAAATACAGTATTCTGATTAGATAAAAAAAGGGTATTTTTTTCATATACATTGAACACGGATTTGGGTAAATTTATATATTGGAATCGATAGCTTATTCAATTCTAAGATATACTTCCCACTGACACTTCCGTCGCAAATGTTGCATTTCTGAGATAAATAAATGATAAAATTACTGCATAAAGTAATGCACAAAATGACGCGGCGAGCGGTCTGTGCGTAAGCGCGACAACAGAGGGCGCTGCGCGCGCGTGTGAATGGTTATATCTTGTGCACTAACTGAAGGCAATTTTTGAAGAAAAAAACGTGATTTTTCTACAGAAAAGCAACGTACATTTGCGACAAAAGTGCAAGTGGGAAGTATATCTTAAAATTACATTATGTGTTGATTCCAGGAGGTAATTTCCTTAAAATCTTTGTTCAATGTATACGAAAAAAATACCAAAAAAAGCACAACGCATTAAAGAATTTCGACGCGTTGTGATTATTTTTGCCGCAATACCGTATGACCTTTTGGCTTGCCATACACGGCTCCCTCCCGTCGCATGGTGTCGCTATATAGCTACATGTATATGGCTGCGACGCCTTGGACAAAGGCTAATTAGGGCACGGAGAGGACAAGTAACCCTGTAATGTATGTATTCATGAAGGCTCGGGTAAGTTTTGAGCTCCCTCGCTCCATGATCCACGTGGTACATGGTCCGAGTACCTTGCCAGATAGACACGTGCGTGCGCGAAGTCGTGTGCAGTGCTAGTGGCAGAGTGACTTGACGTATATTAAACTGCATCTACGGAATAAAATCAGCTTGTAGGCTCTAATCTGAGTACACAAAACAGCAGTACACGGCGTTCAACGGTAAGATTTCAGAAGTTGATCAATAGTTTTTATTAAAATGTCAAATTTTCAGAATGGACAACGGAAGGAAAAGACTATTTACATTTCTGCACTTTTATTTAATAAAATAAGAAGCGTGGTGACTGGTCATGCTGGTGGGCTAGACTGGTTCCCGTCCACATATTTCACATAGGAGAATAACTTAAGGAAAGGTAAAGGGCGCTTCATCTTGATCTGTGATTGTGTGTTTTATATTTAAAAATTGGCCAAGCCTTTGCTTTACACGCACGCCCGGGTTACAAATGTCAATGCAAAATATACGCACTTACTAAAAAAATTATATAACCACGTGACCACGGGCAGATTTCTGCATGTCATGGCCGCCCTTTACCGATCCTTATATTTTCGCAATAAGTGATCAGTAGTGATAGGATCGGGAACCAATCTAACTGGTGGGCAGGCTAGCTGCAGACATTGCAACAACTGACTGGTGCCCTGATTTCAAGAAAAAGATAAAGACAAGTGCACAAAAACACTTTAACCAATGGCAACGTATTAAACGTTTGCGAAACTGGAACGCAGGATTTTTGACCTGACGCTCCCTCCCCCCTCATCCCCTATAATCACAATGAACGATGAAGTTTGTGACACGGGCCACACACGACACGGCCCCAAACGGCAGAAACAAACTTTTTCATTACCATTCTGAAATTTGGTGTGGTTGAAACCTGGAGGTAGCCGGAGGTCGAAAGTAACCTGGCGGTAGAATTTTTTGTGACCGTGTAGTACGTGCTACAACCATGGAGGAAGAAACCTACCTCCGGCTTGTTATTTTAATACCACGTAGCTCCGGAGCCACCGTCAAAGCATCAAAGCACCTTTGACCACCTCCGACCTCCGGGTTTTATAAATTTCCTCTGAAATTTCACGCTCTCAATCCGTATATAGTTTTAGGGATATCGTAAAAACAACCACCGATGATCATGTTTTGTAAACTCATTTATCTGGCTCCACATGCCTCCACATCCAAATTGGGGATTTTGGGGAGGTATTTTATACGATTGTTATGTTAGAACGAAATCCATTTTAAAAAAACTGGTCACGCTCCCTTAAAACACGGCTTGTGCATTTGTGCAAAAACCTGCTGCCCAAACTTTGTCTGATAGTTCATGAGAACTCTACCTTGCGTGTGTCTTTGGAATTTTGGCAGAATTTGTCCATATGCGGTAATTCTAAAAATAAAACCTTTAAAAGTTAAGGAAAGAATTGACCAAGTTTGATCAAGTGACTATAGTTAACTATTTTCTACTAGAGTCCCTCGAACGATGGGTAATTTCCGTCGTTCGAGGGACTCTAGTCGACTATAATTAACTATAGTCACTTTATCGAACTTGGCTATTGAGTAGTTGATGGCTTCATACCTTGTGTTCAAAACATATGAGATAGGCTGAAAATTTTCTGTGTTTCCTCTCAAAATCTTGAAATTTTCTCACTTCCAAATTTGGGTTTTTCCATCAAATCTGCACTTGAGTCATTTAAAACAAAAACATTCTGATCAACTTCTCAACCAAAGTCAATGACAACAGCTATGTCATGCAAAAAAAAATGTTGACTTTTAAAATGGATTTTCGAAAATTTGGACAAATTCTGTCAAAATTCCATAGGCACACAAAAACACGCAAGTTGTAAGGCTCTTAAGAAATATCAGATGACATTTGGTATTTGAAAGTCACCAAACATGTTTCACTGGCTGCTGGCATCATTATCGTTCACTTTGTCTTACCATGCATATCTACCGCATCGGCAACCCAATCCAAGGCCGGCCGATTATAGCCATGACAGCTGCATGCCTCTGCATTGAACAGCGCCCTCACACAGCAAACAGGGATTCACTGGGTTGGTCAGTGTTCATAGCACGACTGTTCTGCTCAGTGCAGCCTGGCACGGCCACCCTGGACAAAACATTAACAGTGATCTGTGGAGAATCCTGTAGTCTGTTATGGGAAATGTGTAGAGCTGAGATCATCTCAAATTTAGTCTATATAGGCGGATGTACACATACGGTACATACAGCGCAGGCTGATTTATTGGTCTAATCATAATGCTTGATGATGTATTTATTGTTATGACGGCAAAAGGAAGTACTACAAAGGCACAAGTAAAGATAATGGTGCCATGGTCGGAGATTCAGTAATTATTTTATGTATTTTTACTTTTACATCACACTGCAAATATTTCCTGAATTGTTTGGTATCTTGCAGGTTCTAGAGTTCTTACTGTGAGCAGGGGAGCAGGTACTATCCACATGGTAAGCCGATGTCAATTTTATGTTGTGCTATTCACTGTTTCCAAAACTGTTCACGATGTGCTCGTCCATATGCATTCGTACAATGCATATGGGCAGTTGAAGTAACAGGTATATGAACAGTCAAATATTTTTGGTGGCTGAAAAAATTTACCACTTATCAAACCAATGAATTTCAACCTTCTGACAGGATTACCAAATAAGTTTACAAGGCAGAAAAAGATTTGAATTATCAGTGTCAGTTTACATGTATTTAATCCACAGGCTGGGTTACGGAGATTGAAACCTCTGTTTGATCGCATTCTGGTTGAAAGATTTGCCCCCGAGGTGAAGACAAAAGGTGGCATCATGATTCCTGAGAAGTCCCAAGCTAAGGTTCTGGAGGCTACAGTATATGCTGTAGGCCCAGGTGCAAGGAACCAGGTATGTGCCCGTTAGATCCATGAGTAGCCCAGGTTGGACGTCGTCTTCATTGCATTACAAGTGACATTCAGGTTACGATGACTGAAATTTGCACAAACGTTTTTGAGCTATTTCACCTTTTAATGAACATCAAATTTATGTCCATATATCCTTGGCTTTTTTTCATTTACAGGAAAGGGACGTTTAAAAGTCATACACCAAATTTAATGAAAATATGCTGAAATTAAAAGCACAACCTAACGTTACATTGAGATTCCTTGGATGTTTGAGACACAATGGAGGGGTTGGGGGGAGCGGTGCCTTGGGCCACATATCGTGCTGCATATGTGTAAAAATTGTTCTGATGGAATTTGTGTGTTGTAGGAAGGAGAAACAATGCCAATCAGTGTGAAGGTAGGGGACAAGGTGTTGCTGCCAGAGTTTGGAGGGACGAAAGTCAGCTTTGAAGACAAAGTAAGTTTCTCTAGATGGCATTGGTGACGATAATTGACCATCCACAACCAGTCTTTCTGATTTCATAGGTGTATTTGCACACTGTTAGCCAACAACTTTGCCACAAGTGTGAAGAAAAAGCACACTTGCATGGAACTTATCTCTGTGAAACCCCATTAGTGCCACAAGTTATCTTGCGGCCGCAAGTTTTTAACAAACATCCCCCACCCTTTAAAAGACATGCACCACTTTGTGAATACATACCACCTATGGCCCAATTGGGGCTTCATTTGGTGTAGTTTTTACATACACCCCATTCCTAGCCTTGTCCAAGGCTGTGATCTCTTCTTAGTGTGCCGGCAATGGCCAAGCCGGCCGTGGAGAAAGGCCCAAGGGAAAACCCGGCCAAGCAGCGACCACGTGCGGCGAACAGTGAATAGACTGGTTGCCGGAATCTCTTGGTCTGTGTCTAAAGCACAGCCTTGTTCCATCCGCACACGGCGTGTTTCTTTGGATTTCCAATGCAAATATAAAGAAAAACATAACCGCGCCGTGTACAGAGAGAACAAGGCTGTGCTTTAGCCTACTGTGGGTAGTCTGGTTTTTAGACCAAGAGATTCCGGGAACCAGCCTATTCACTGTTGGCCACTGTTCGCCACATGCGGTCGCTGCATGCAACCACGCCAGGTAGGCTTTCCTCAGGCCTTTCTCCGCGGCTTGGCCATCGCTGGCAAGGTAAGACAAGTCACAGCCTTGGATAAGGCTACAGTCCTGGTGGTTTGGTCAGAGGCATGTTCACATGCTTTAGAGGACTGAAAAAGAAACGTGTATAAAGTGTGATTGAAGACCCTGCAGCATTCCAATGATCTGATTATTTTTTTATTGTCTGTGTCAGGATTACTTTTTATTCCGGGAAGGAGACATTCTGGCGAAGTACGAGGAATCTGCATGACACCGGTTACCCTACCCCTCAGTAGTTACATGATATGTTAGTAAACTCATCATAAACCATTTTTGTCATTGTGCACTTTATCTAATTGGTTCCATGACACTCTCCAATCTTTGATCCTTGCACCGGCGGCACTCGTGGACCATAATTGTTTTTGAACACATGCAAAATGAAAATTTACGTAAACCTTGCAGGCATTTCAACTTTTAAAGGCATAATCTGCCCTTATTTCCCCTGTATTTTTGCACCATCAAATCATTTCTTAAATTTGTAAGCTTGTATTCATATCTAGGAATGTTAATTAGAACTAAGAATTGCGACATGAAAATGCATTGCAATTCCAGCTGCTACTTAACGTTGACCATTAAAATATTGGCCTGTGCGCCAAAGTCGTTGATATAACTTAGCCACCAAGCTTGAATGCTGGTACTACATGTACATGGGACTAAAGTTATAAGCAGTGTATGGAACAGGAGATGGATATTAAGTAATGCTATGAGAAAATCTTTGTCGGACAGTTATAAATAGTCAGACGGGACATTCATATTTAAGTAAATAATCATATTCTACTTTGATTTTGGACCATCTTTTATATCTTGGGTTTGCTTTTTATGACCCATAAGTGGCAAACCTCGGGCAGAATTACCTTCTTTTTGAAATGATGTATTCATGACTTCAACATGATCGTATTCTTTTGGATGTGTTCATTCGTGGGAAGAATGTACCTTATTGAAACGGTATTAAAATATAGCATGCATGACTTGAACATTTCTTTAATGGTTTTAAACACAAATCACGATGGCCATAATGATATTTCTCCTCCTCTATTTGGTATGTGTACTTTTGCATTTATATAAATTCAAAAACATATTGCTAAAGTGTCCTGTTTTGTTTTCTTAGCCGTGTTGTAAGTTAAAAAATAGTTATCAAAATGGGCTTTATTGCCAAAGTGAACAACTTCTTTTCCTACCTCCATGCTATCACAATAGCACAAATAGGAAGGTTTCTGGTTTTATTTTCTTATTGTCATCTGGAAACCGACCTCAACCACGAGCATCTGAACCATTTGATACATTGTTTTGGGCGGTCGCTAGAGACCGCCCTGTGCACCAAAGGGTTAACATTAAAAGGTAAAAGAAAACCTATTAGCATTCACAGATTTTTCATAGGTTTGATTTGCACTCGGGTCTTTCAAGCAATTATGCAAGTGTGGTAAGGCCAAACAATATAAATATATTTAGCGTAGAGTTGAAGTCTCCCGAAATAATGTGGTGACACGGCTTTTTTTCGCAAGTGAATTCTGAGCGATAAAGTCAAGTTGATATACTGAAACGCAAAATAAACTTACCACCTTTTAAACCTTTAAATAGCAACAATAACACTGCGTGTATGTAGTAAAGTGAACTTATTTGTGGCCAATATATAAGTGTCCTCACTGTACCAAACCATGGATGACCAAACGGTGTCTGAAGGTCACTTCATGAAACCGCTGTTTTGACTGTCGGTGATTAGCCAAGGGGTATGGGATGATTGTAATGAGGTCTTAATGTTGGCTTTAAAAAAGCCAGTGCAAAATGGGCATTTCAAGCAACATGCCACGATTGTCGGGGGATCAACGGCAGTATGCGCCGACGATGCACTGCCTGTATCCAAATCAATGGTGGCCACACACGCTATTGAAAGGGACTGACATTGCACCCTCTTCTGTTCTTTACTGTAGAACAAACTGATTAGATGGTGTATCTTGGTCAAAAACTTGACATGTCATCAATAAAATGCCAATGTTTCAATTAGCAATTGTTGGTTGTTTTTTTTTTGAACTGTTACAATTTCATTACATTTTAAACAAGTGGTAAGTTTCTTTTGCGTTTCAGTATATGAAGCCAACAGTATTTAGTGGCCAAAAGTACCGGGAAAAGATGGAAACGTTCATGTCGTCGTGAAGTTCGAGCCCCATTGCTGTCAACAGCTTGACAAGACGGTGCATGTCGAAGTGCATTCTGTTTTTGAAGAAAAATATAAAAAAAAGCTTCGACGCGCAGGGTTAAAAGTGACGTGTGCGCTAACACTAAAGGCTGCGTTCGGGCGTGTACTCGTGTTAACACGAGTTATACTCCTGCGCGCGTGAACGGCAAGAATAACGACACTCGGGTCAGTGAGAGTATGCTCTCACTACTCCCCAACAAATGGGGAGTGTGCTCGTACTCCTGTCAAGTGTCATGTGATTTGTACGAAGATGGTGGAATATGGGTGGGATTTTTTTGTGAATTTGCTCAACGTGTCAACTCAATAACTGAAACAATAACTCACTAAGGTTTGTTTTAGACGGCATCAAAGGTTCTCACGACTTACGGCCTGTATTTCCTTAGTTTCTTGTGAGCAATGAAACGGCATTTTTTTGTGCAGTGATGGCAAGAGACGGCCATCTTCACCGATTGCCATTCGCGCACGCGGACTGCGGACTTGCCGTTCGCGTTATGTGACCCGAGTGCAATGCGCACGCATTACTCCCGAGTAACGAGAACTGCACGCCCGAACGCAGCCAAACAGTTTTTGGGGCCTATTGTTTTTTGGATGGGTCCCTGGTGAAGCGTCACCGACTTAATTCTTCTCTGTACGTTTGCCATAGCTGGGGCCATCTAGGGCATGAACTGTGCATTTTGTAATGATGCTGAGCTTTTACATGCATAGGAAGTGCATGGCATGATATTTGTCATTGTACTTAGCAACGCTGCAGGACTCGAGTCCTGATTTTGAAGGACTCAGACCGTAAGACTCGGAGATTTGGGCCGAGTCCACCAGAGTCCAGTGAAAAAAAGAAGTGTCTATTGTAATTTATTTTGGGGCGGAAAACATTAGGCCTGAGACTGTAAAATAAATAATTTCTACCGCTTAAAATAATTTTTAACACTCGAAATGTAGGCCTATCTCGCCTCCCAAAGAAACATTTTTCTCAGCCTAAAGCAAACTTGTACTTGCACGATCATTGACACTTGAAATTGAAAGGACTCGTAAAGTGGGGACTCGACTACAGCCCTGGTATACTTACTTGTTGCTTGATCGAACTTGCTCTATGATGTTCCAGGGGGCGAATTGTGCAGATCGGACATCAGGGGAAGCCCGTCATTACAGCCACCTGTGATCCGGCCCAAAGTTAAGTTCTAGAAGACGGAGGGTTGGGTTTGCTAGCCCAACGCCACGAGGGTGCATTGGCGCCAGTGACCAATCCGGATACCAGGGCTGCGTTCCAAATACGCGAACGGTTGCGTTTGCTCAATGTGGAATGTATTGTTTGCCAAAATACATTGTCAAGATGGCGGCGCCCACAGTCACAGCAGTCGTACCGACGTTGTAATGTGGCTCTCCGCTGCTTACCAATTTTTTTGAGGAAATGTGACACGTTGCTATTGATTGTGTATCGCCAGCAATAAGGGAGAAACCCACGAAAGGTGCAATTTATTTGTTATTTTCCAAACTGCAAACCATCGTCTGTTATCTTTCATGTCGCGCACGGCATTTTAAAATGACTCGCGAACATCGCGCGCGCCAACAATCCAAAAGTTTGTTGGCCACGATGGTGGTGCACAATTCGTTCCACTCGAATGTTGCCAACGTTTGCAAAATTCGCGTATGTGGAACGCAGCCCATGAGTCGCATGATGGGATCGGAGGCTGCCTCAACCATGCTTGTCATTGAATGCTACTATTACCAAATATCCTTGCTGACTTGTTAAATATAATTCATTATATACCTCATGCGTAAATTCCTGTCATCTGATTGGTTAAAAGTGGGGGCATTGAATCAGCTAGACCCGGCGCGTATATGCCCACCGGTCAATAGTCTTTGCCATGCCCCGGGCATAGTCATTTAGCGGGTTCCAGACGCGCGCATTACATGTGTTAGCATAGCTATAGCTGTGCACCAACTATGCAGCTGTGCGCTTCACGTAAACATTCATCAGGACGGTAATGGCGGAATCTCGACGTAATTTTGTCGTCTGTCGTAGATGATGAAGTCCTTAAGAAAGTAAGAGAAGTGGCCTACAGTGAAAACTGTGTCAGGTGAAATGTGCTACTAAAGTGCCAGGTGATTATGCTACAATGTTTGCTGTAAATATACAACTTTTCCGCCGTAGACCAGCTTCCGAAATCGAAACGCGAGGGACCACTGTCATTACTGTATAATTATGATGTCTCGTTACTTTTAACCAACCAGATGACAAAAATCTACACATTCGGTATATAAAACAAATATTGACTGCTGTTTATTCGGGTCATGGTTAAGATTATAGGCCCTCGGTGATCTCGAAGCCATATGCCCCTCGGCTTCCGCCTCGGGGCATAGTCATGGCTTCGAGATCACCTTGGGCCTATAATCTTAACCATGCCCCTCATTGCAGTCAATATTTGTATACTATCAACTGCAGAGTTTCTTTCAATTTTTAAAGGTTACGAGGTTGGATAAAATTAGTTAAGTGCGTGCTT
Organism: Henricia sp. BOLD:AAB3569; assembly: GCA_037783545.1. Lineage (NCBI taxonomy): Eukaryota > Metazoa > Echinodermata > Asteroidea > Spinulosida > Echinasteridae > Henricia > Henricia sp. BOLD:AAB3569. The sequence goes on along the minus strand of JBBELK010000466.1, from coordinate 550,860 downwards.
TCTGTACAAGAAAAAGTTTATAATACTATAAACCATAATGTTGAGACTACGTATACCTTGGTTGACAAGGCGCTTTTTGTCACATAAAGAACTGGGCCCATGTGCATAAAAGGCTACTAGTTTAGCTGCCAACTAGTGCTTAGTAAGATTATAAATTCCCTAGTTTATACCTACGGAGTTGGCAACTAATTTGTGTTGCATAAAACCTCACTAGGCACATTGCTTAATAGTTGCATACTAGGACAATTTGGTTTGTAACTGATTTGGGTGCTATGGCCTTGGAGAGGAGGTGATTATGTCAGATACAATAGGCTTGTAGACAAGTTTATTGTGTTTGAGCTTCGAACCACATTCCAACTGAGCATAACTCATTTCTAAGGGTCTTTGTAACATTGCATTACTGCCCAGTACTTACAAGTAATCCGTCATTGTGAAGCAAAGCTTAGGCACAAAGTTGTTTAGCTCCATGATTCTACGAGCAATGTTGTCCAAAGGCAGACTGATTAGTTGTCATCTAGTGACTTAGGTACCCCAGATCAACTCTAACTTTTTCCATAATTTTAGAATGTTACTATATCTAGTTGGGTTTTATGCATCACAATTAGTAATCAACTAGGCTTAGTAAGCAACTTAAGTCCATTTTAGTTGCCAACTAGGCCTAGTAGCCTTTTATGCACATGGGCCCTGGAGTGCAACATTATTGTAAACAATCAGAGCTGGACTGAAACATTATACACCCTTCAAATATTTTTTTTAAATCCAGCAATTTTAGGGTTTCTGAGAAGGAAACATGATTTGGTTGTTTAATTGTAAAAAGTTAAGCTATTTTAAAGCTGAAGTAGTTAAAAGCTGACAAAAAGTAATACACATACTTTTTTTGTATTAACCAACATAAAATAAAGCCAAGTTCTCACTTTCATGGTTTGGGTGCCGGAAGCCCACGGTTTTTAGCTATCTGTGATTATCTCTGGTAATTTCCGTAGATATGACCGTGGTATTCCAGGATAAACCCTCGTTATTCCAAAATAGTGTTTGTCCAATCTGGATATTGCGAGCTCTGAATATCACCCTGTGTTGTGACTCGACTTAACCAAGTGAATGCATTCTTAGTAAGACTTAAGGCTTTGCATGGTGGAAATCAACGTGTGTATGGGTTTACGGTATAGCACCATGTGAATCTCTTTTGTATATGTGTGGTTCTGAAAAGAACCGGTGGGTGTGAACTCCACATTTCGAACAGCGTGCTCTGTTCTTCTTCAGGAGTAATGCCGGACTCGCAAGCCCACTCACACAGACCGGTATCTCCACAGCTCTTCATTCCATAACCCGAGCATCAAATCCTCGGTCACTCGTGCCCTGGTACAAGAACATCTCCAAGAAGAACTCCACCACGTATCCACAGCACTTCATGATCAACACAACGGTTACAAGAGAAACCAAGTCAAGACCCAAGACCTCTGACCGTCGGGTCTCCTATACCCAAAGTCAACCCATCACCTATAAGGCCACAGTTTCCCTTCTGTACATAGGGAAAGCATCTCACAAGAATCAACGAATTCTCCACCAAACTAATATCAAAGTATACCAGTCTTCAACCAGGAAACTCCAAGGAACCATACAGACCCACAAGGACAAACAAGACCACAAGGCTGGAGTCTATAGGATCCCCCGTGAATGTGGGAAGGTGTACATGTGCGAGACTGGGAGGGACCTACACACCAGACTCAAAGAACACAGAGCCCACGGCCACAGAGGAGACTATGACAAATCAGCCATTGTTAAGCACTCAGCGAGGACCACATCACCAACTGAAAGGCCGAACAACAGATAGCGCCCATCGACAGATGGAACCCAAGGGAAGACATCGAAATAAACAAGCACAACACGGGTGCTACCGTAAATCCATACACACGAATAACACTTTATACGTACGTCATCATAGCTCACTAGCTAATGCAATATTCATAATACAATCAGTCCGAAGACTTGCATTATTGGTAGCCAAGTGGATAATCCTGGAGCAAATTTGAACAACAAGTATAGTTTGGCTCAAATAAAGCAGTCTAGTCAACAATAAAGTCCCTGTGATCAAGATACAATATACATGTGCACCTCTTAAGATGTAAAAAAGAGCTCCATTATGATCTTCAGGACAAAGAGTGAAACAATTGTATTCCTAGGAAATACAATTCATGAGATTTGTGTGAATCCTTTTTGGGTTGCTCCATTAGGTTTTGTGACATGTATCTCAAAAACGGTCTCATTCAAGCCCATACTTGAGTCACAGGCGCAGTTCCAGAGGAGGGGTTTTGGGGGTCAACCTCCCCCCTCCCCCTCAAAGAAAAACAAAATGTAATGCATTTTCTGTGTGTCCGCCTGTCCCCAAAATTGAAACACAAATTGGGGTTGGGGGAGAAGAGGGCACCCAGCAGCCCTCCCAAGAAGTGATCTTTGCAATACAGAATGCCCCAATAATGGTCACTTATCTGATCCAACTTCACAACAATCAGCCTTAAGTTATCTACACTATACATACATGTGTATATTACATTGGCAGTCAGGATCGATACAGCACATTATGTTATATACTGAGCTAAAGTATTAACACTTGTCTGTAAATTCTTTCACGTGTGAGAAATTTGCACTGTCCTTTTCATATATGTGGACATCAAACTAACTGCAAGGATCAAAACTCTGTTTTGCCGTTGCTGATACAGCACTGTACAAGCAATGTATGCGTCTGCAACGCATACATCACATACTCAAGCAATGTATGCATCTGCAATGCATTGTTACTGCACTCCTCCCGTGCTTGCACGGTATTTGCACTAGTGGATCCAAAATGTTTCAGCGTGTGTGTGGGCGTACTTTTATGGCGTTTAATACGCAGTAGCATTTTTTCCTATGAAGATGGCATCTGTGAATGTGATCAATTGAGGAATGGCCAACATTTAATCGACCACTTATAATATAAGCTACTAGAGCTATTAACTATATACATATGTACAGCCCATCCAGAACAAAGCAGGCCAGCGGGGCAGGTAAAAGCCGTTATCCACTCACTTCTCCTCGGGTGAATTGGCACTAGATCGCCTGCTCGTCATTCCTGCAAACCAACAAACATTTATTTTCATGAAAATTATTTGTTTTAAAATGAAACAATGCACATGCTATTATATCAATCTTAATTGGACTTGTTTTTCGGGAGGTTTTACCAAGACGATGGTAAAATGAAAAATGGCTAAATTTTACTTCTGTCCGCATTTGGATTTTTTGGCACGGGAAAATTTTACAGAGACCATGGGAGAGCATGCGCAGTGTGCCTTCGCAGTTTGACCTTTACGGCCAAGACGTATGCTTCCAGAGCGCTTTTACCGACTTGTTGTGTCCGTACTGGACTTATCGTCTCGGGAAAATTCCCTGGTCAATTTTCCTGGGCAGCAGTTGGCCAGGAAAGGTAACCGCTGGACTCGGGAAAGTTACTGAGAGGAAATGTCCTATGGTGTCTGCATTGGAGTATGGGAAAAGTACCCATCGTGGGTCTTCACATGGGAAATTTTAGCCATACATTTTTTTACAAGATGTAAATTGTATGCAATATTGAAGTTTGAAAACCACTGTACGAAGTAAATTTTGTTCCATTTTTTCCCCCTCGATTTCAAGAATACCATGCTTATGGGTTTGCGGTAGCACCATGTGAATCTCTTTTGTATGTGTGTTGTTCTTAAAAGAACTGGTGAGTGTGAACTCAACGTTTTGAACAGTGTGCTCTGTTCGTCTTCAGGAGTAATGCCGGACTCGTGATGATGCAGGGCTATAAGTACTGGTTGAGGGCATTCACTGGTTGAGGGCATTCAGTGTGCAATGTGTGCACTGAATGGAATGGCTTGGGTTGTGGAGGCATGGGTATGCTAGGATCCTAATCCTGTGGTTGGATGTGGTGTTCTCACCGGTGCGTGTCATTGTAGCTGTCGTAGGGAGAGGACCTAGGGTATAGGTGACCATTAGTCTGCAGGTTGGTTAATAGACCGTATCAAATAGCCAACATTTCGTGGGGCACCTTTTGTTACTTACACCGTTCAACAATGGAAGCACAATATGTGCAACCATGCATGTCCTCAAGGAAGAAAGAAACTGCCCCACGAAATGGTGGCTATTCGATACGGTCTATAGGGAGTGCCAGATATTGCTGATGTTGAAGCCAATGTCTTGGGGTACTGTATTGTGCTTGTGTATTTCGATGGCTTCCCTGAGATCAAACCACAAGGTTTCTGTATTCAGGGCATTAAATGTTAACAATGTGCCATGTGCATTACAACAATTTTCCAGTGTAATGATAATCTACGCCATTGATTTTGGAACACAATGAAATATTTTTGCCAAATACTAACCAGCTGGCCGAAGCACCAGAAAGTTGAGCAAGTCTGACAGCGATACAACTCCAACAACGTGGCTCTCACCGTCAACCACAACCAGGCGATGCACCTTGGTGTCAAATTATAAACGGTAATGACTGATTATCAAATCATTCACATAGAAGTAATGACAAAATTCAGGATTCTATAAGGTATATATTGACAACTAAAACAAAAACACAAAAAAAGAATTCTGTAACTCCAATAAACAGATTTTACCATACATACACTTAAAGGTAGAACACATGATTGGTAAACCGTTACAAACAGTTTCATCTCCCTGTGTGATTGAAGATATGCATGATTAAAACCAACCTGAGTAAAGTAAAAGTCAGCTCTGTACTTTGTCTAACTTCTGAGAAAACAGTCAAAAACTGTGATGTTACCACTTTTAAAAACAAACTTTGCTATGTTGGCGGTATTCTGGAGAACTAAGCGACCTTTTTGGAAGTGTTTCCTCTTCCTTGTTACAAGCCTACATCATCAACCTCTAGATATTTGGATGGTGGCAGCACACTAGTAGTGCATTTGCCTACAGATTGTTTCTTTAGACCCGACACTTTCCACGGTAAAGGGGGCATTTTGGCAACACAGACCATATTTTCCAGAAAATACCTTTGTCCGGTCTCAAAATAAAAGAAATAAGTTTTAGTTGTTCTGAAGAGATAACTTAGGATCAAAAAGGGTTAAAAATAGTGTGACAACATGCCTTTCTAAAAACCCTGTGTACAAATTTCCAATATATGCTCGTAACCGGGACGGCCTAAAATGTAACACAAGTGTCCGTCCCGATTACGCGCGTTATATTATAAATTTGTACACAAGGTTTTTAGAAAGGCATGTTGTCACACTATATGTAACCCTTTTTGGGCCTATCTCTTCAGAACAACTTATTTCTTTTATTTTGAGACCAGACAAAGGTATTTCCTCAAAAATATGGTTTGTGTTGCCAAAATGCCCCCTTTACTGTGGAAAGACCAAACTACAAAAACACTTAGAAAAGTTCACAAGAATTGATCACCTCTGCTTTGATAATTTTCTCCATTATGGTTTCTAATTTCTCAGTAGCTTGGCATGTGTGAACTCCTTCAAAGTAGGTCTGTCTGAACTGCAGAGCTTGCTGAATCGTGATGTCCAGGTTATTGTAAGACTTCTCTGCAGCAAGATTCTGGGAAATCAAAACAAAATTAAAGCGGCATGGACACAGTGTACTTGAACCAAAAATACTCTTCTCCCAAATCGAAATGTAATTTCCCTTAAAATACGAATTCTTTGTCAGAACAGAAGTTTGTTGAAATAGTTAACTTGTGGATAACTTGTGGATAACTTGTGGATAACTTGTGGATAACTTGTGGATAACTTGTGGATAACTTGTGGATAACTTGTGGATAACTTGTGGATAACTTGTGGATAACTTGTGGATAACTTGTGGATAACTTGTGGATAACTTGTGGATAACTTGTGGATAACTTGTGGATAACTTGTGGATAACTTGTGGATAATTGTGGATAACTTGTGGATAACTTGTGGATAACTTGTGGATAACTTGTGGATAACTTGTGGATAACTTGTGGATAACTAGGCACTGACTGACCAATATTGGAATCACTTTCGAGACTGTTTTGCTTTAGTGATTTTGTCCAGATCCAAGCAGACTTGTTTGAACAAAGCGATTCTCTCAGCAATGAAGTGTGACATTCAGACCTGCCAACCCTCCCGGATTTTGGGGAATACATCTGGGAAAACAGGTTCATTCTGTGACTCCAAACACATCTAAAAATCCCCAAGATTGTTAATTGACAATGCAGGAGTGTTTTCATCAATGCCAGGACTCACAAAATTAGTAATTTTTTGAAGAATCTGTTGCAAAATCCTGGAGGGTTGGCAGCTCTGGACATCCCATTTCTGGGAGAATCCTGCAGTTAAGGACTCTCGGGAAAACCCGTTTTGTTGGGTTTTCAATTTGATTTAACCAGTTAACGCCGGGATTATTTCAAACATTGCTGTCTATAGGCGGGGGTTTATTTTTAGTCGAAGCATGGAGGAAGGAAAACAACTGAACTCATTAACCATGCGCGGTAAAATATTGTTATGTCGATTCACCGTCATTGTACACCCCAATGCCACTATGTTATAAACTGTTTTGCCCATTTTCCTCGTAAATTACTGCGAGTGTAGACGTCAAAAGCAGTAACAAGTGAATTTCTCCTAAACGTGCTAACAAGTCCTTAGCTACACCGATGCGGAAATCTTGGCATGTTTAAACGTCCTCCGGCGTCAAGTGGTTAAGCCTGTGTCAGATGAGCTGATTTCTGGAGCCGCGCGTCTCCTAAATAGCCGTAATAACGTGACAGGGATGTCAGTCTGTGTAAATCCATTAACCAGAAAGTCTCATGGGAGCACAGTTGAAGTGAGCACATTAAAAAAAACTTACAATGACGTCAAACTTTGCGTAGATGTCTATGATTTTGTTGCTGTCATCAATCACGGGCAATGCTGATACTCTGCGTTCAACAAAGATCTGGAGGGCTTTGATGAGTGGTGTGTTAGGCCTGGCCTGAAAATATAATGAGCAACAAATTGCCGTCAATTCACTACATTATACAAGACTGGTGTATAGGAAGCTACTGCTAAATACATGATGAAGACCGTCAACGAGTATTGATCCTAAGGGTCTTATTTCTGAAAATTTTGATTGAGTGGTGTGAATTGATTGTTCCTCAATGGAATGTAAAAACTAATTCTCTTCTCTGTTTATTGATTGCTTTCCGGTGACGTCACACCTTCCATCCACCATTTTGGGTGTCATTTTTCATGACCAACGTGGCTCGAGTACTTACCAGCCAAAAGAGCAAACAAAGTGCATTGGTTGCACTTAACCTCTGTTGAATATAACCTTGCTTTATGTTGTTGCGCCATGGCTGTTGTATCGATAAAAATAAAATGTATTTCTTCAGGCTAAAAATCGCAATCAACTAAAAACACTTTCGTTTTTACAAGCCGACTACATGCTCAATAATTTGAACATATCGCAATGCGCGCGTGCAGCATTTTGAATAAAAATACGCTGCTGAGTATTTTGTACGCGTGTTCATGTTCTTCTTTTGGCGCGCGCGTGACCGGTGACACCCAAACATTCCCGGATGTTCTACGTCACGGAAAGCAATAAAAAACATTGAAATAAACCTCCTAATTTAATAGGAAAGAAAACACTTGTAAAGGGTCTTTTACAGTCAAGTAGTGCATAAGGAGATTGAGAATTTTTTTTAAAAAATGCTTTTATCTTTTTTGAAAACGTAAGAATTAACTTAAATTTGTGCCGAGAAGGGTAACAGATCAAAAAAAAATCCCATTTACGTGACAAGGATAAACAAAGATGTCACACAATTACAAATAGCATACCAAGTCCTAAAACTGGCTTTCTATAAATAAGGGGTCAAATTTTTGTGTCCCCCGTTACATTTTACATCTTGTTTTTGTAAATTCAGGACACATTCTTTAAATACTTTCCATATCAAAGAGTGAGTACATAAAGTACACTTCATACAAAATGGTTTAAAAACCATTTCAATGATTTTTGTACGAAAAATAACGTATAACGGGGGACACTAAATGTCACACTTTTGGACCCCTAATTTATAGAAAGACCCAATAGGGCCATATTCCTGAACGGCGAGGGCGCTGTCAAGTGGCCGGCGCCCATCCCACGTTATGTTCTAATACAAAACGCGATACGCGCGCACGCCTCCCAAACAATTACTTTTAATGGAAATCTGTGCCTGTACACGCCACATGCCCGCACTCCGCATACGCGACTTTTTCCCACGTACGGACGTATTCCTTCCATTTTCCACTGTCCGCTATGGCCATTTTCCCCAAATCTCCTAGTTCGAGCGCCCTCATTACGCGTTCAGGATTACAGGCTATTCAGTAGTCACTTACAGTTGCAATATTGTTGTACGTGCCAATACCGAGCTCTTGAAGGCTTTTCTTCAGGAAGGTTGGACTTTGAATCTCATTTTTCTAATGTTAAAAAAACGAAGGCCATCGAGACATTTGAGAAAAACCTTTAAATACATTACATTACAATAGAACACAAACTTAACTACTTTTCACAAAAATAGTACACGTGCATGCAATTATGTTATTACGAACCATTTTTTAAAAAACACCAAAGTAGTACACAAATAATTTGTAAATTCACTTCCCCGAAAGTGATTGGGATAATTTAGTCAATTTCCAAAAAGGAAATTTCTGGTGTGCTTTAAATTACCACTTTAGCAAATTACAATTTTAGCAAATTTTCTTAAAGGATTTTGCCTGCATTAATAAGTCTTTCTTGAGAGTAACCTTTAAAACAGTAAGGGGCCGTATTGACGAAACTCGATTGAAGCATGGTATTTTAGGGCCTCTTAAATCTAGGCACTGAAATGTGTATTCCCAAAAGATTTAAATATCACATTTACTATGGCCCACTGAGTCGTTCACCTAGGCATGTTCACATTTGACGCCGAGTCCTGAAAAAAAGCAGGCATCTAAATGAAAATGTATTTTTAGGTTTTACATAAATTCATTTCCAAAAATATGGTATCAAAATCTCGACACCCATGAGAAAAATGGGAGGGGAGAGGGAAAAAAATGTGATGTGGTGAAGCACTTATATTACTGATTTAATAAATTTGTTTTCGGGAAACAGTACCTGAACTGTAGATTCTGTAGCTCAAGACTAGCCTGAATGCGTCTGGCCGTCTGAAGATGGCCAGAGCGGTAAACCGCCCCTAGCGGCCGGACTTTTTTGGGTGCGTCGCATGGGGGTGCGCTACGCGCCCATTCCATTACAACACGGCCAGGCCGCCGCCATGTTTTTTAAAACGTTAATGGAGAACGATATTTTTGGACCTTACAGAATGATCGTCGCCTCTTGGCCAGATGGATGAAGACTTCTATATATTAGGGAACGTATTTTGGAAAAGGTATTAATTCCTCTATATGTAGGTACCCTAACTTTGGAAATCTCTGTCCTGGGTGAGAGGAAAATCTCGCTCAAGGTATGTAGCAAATTTAGTACAAAAAGTCCGGCCGCTGGTGGCGGTTTACCACTCTGGTCGTCTTCAGGCATTCGGGCTAGTTCAAGACCAACTTACCAAGAGACCAAGAAATTTGAGTATCCTTTTGTGAGTAAGAATGTAGATGACGTTGCCAGTAACTGAATCAAGGACTGGCAAACGGTGAATCTTGGAATGAATCAGCATCCGCACTGCTTCAAACAAACTAACATAAACAGAACAACAAGCATACATGTATCTGCAAATGATGCCAAATGTACACATGGACATGGAGAAAATTAAAGATTATGTGCAATTCTGACCAGATACATGTACAACTCTTGTGTGCACTTCTGTGCCAACAACATTGCCTGACCTTCGCTTATCAGTTGTGATGCGGTCCCCGCTATTATATGATTCAAACCGGCCATTCAACAATGGCCAGCTCAGTGGTCGATCCCCTCGCTGGCCACATTGAGACAGCAGATGAATATTTGTTTATTAATATCATTTCTAGTACGCTTTCTCTTTAGAAGGCAAAATGCACTAACTAATCCTTATTTTCCTGTAGTAACTTTTATCCTCTTTTCTTCTTATAGCGTGCAATGACGAAATACTATTTTTTTAAGCTCTATCTTATGGACCAAAAAACCTCAGTATCTAGCCCATCAATCCTTTACTCCGACATACTTTTAACGGGTTTCCTGCCTTTTCTTAACATGTTGTATATGATTCTACGAACACTCCAGAAGCTCTTCAAACCCCTTATTTTGGTCCAAAGGTCATTGTTTATGGGGATTTCAATGTTTGTGATGCAGGATGGGGGCAACACAAAACACATTAATGGCAAGACACTCAATGAGGCCAGTTAACTTCAGGTTGTTTTTGTTTGATTGCACGCACGCTGTACGCGCACGCACACAGTCTGGTAACTTTGTGCGATTTGTCACACTGTCAAATTTGTTTTCAGGTATGTGCGGTTTTTGTTTGCATGTGCATTTTCCATGCGCGCTGAAAGTGGGTACAGCTGGACAACAAAGTGTTTAAAACCAACTGGTCTTCATCATCCGTTAAAGACCACCCACGCGACATGCTCTCAGTCAATAGGAATGTACGTGTAAACTGACTTAGGCCCGCTTCAAACGTCGCGCTTATGCCATGTCAAATTAAATTTAACTTGATTTTTTTATTTCGACACGGCACAAGCATGACGTTTGAAGCCATTTGGCTTGGCAAAATGAGTTCGACAAGATTTTAGCTCGACAGGGTCTGCCGTGCTAACTCAATTTAGTGCGGCACAAGCACGGCTTGGCTTCAAACGTCGTGCTTCTGCCGTGTCGAATTTAATTTCAGTTCGAAGTTGGTCCGCAATTTTGTTCCGACTAGGAATGCGCATGCTCGCACCGCGTATGTGAGTAAAGAAATAACCAACAAACAAGTGCATCAAAATAATAAAATGTCGACGTACAATGGACAGAATGGAAAACGTACGTGCACAACGTCCATAACGTGCACAATACTCATCCGCCATGTTAGATGTATTTAAGCTCGACTGGGAGTTTGCAATTAAGTTCGACGTTTGAAGCCACTGCTGTGCTAACGTCGTACCAATGTCGTGCCAAGTTGAATTTATTTTGACACGGCATAAGCGTGACTTTTGAAGCGGGCCTAAGTTTTTTTTATTTAAACAAATGGAAATTGGGTTCCTGTAAGTTGAAACAGAGTGTGAGTGCTGTTCATGTATGTATGTATACGAGAAAACACGAAAGATATTTACCTTGCATCTGGGTCAATCCACACAAGGGGCCTGGCTTTCTTACTGAGGACATCTGTCAAAAGAAACAAGTGCATTTACACTTGCTGGATAAAAAAAGTCATTGCTTTTAAATACAATGTACACTTCACCTTACCAAGTAGACAGTTCTGAAAAATGTTTGGTTGGTGATTGTGTACATGTGCAAGGAGAAAGAAACATCAATGCCAGTGGTGCATAATGAGCCACTGAACTAAAATAACTACTAAACATGTATTGGGCGGAAAAATTGTGTGGTGCTCAGGTTTTTAAACTCCGACTTTTGAGATGGTACATGGACTGTGCAACACTGCCAGTTTAAAGTACACTCGTGTTTACCAGAATGTGCAATGGGAATCCGACTTGCTACATTTGACTGACAATGACTTAAATCTTTGAGCAAGCGTCTTACGTCTCCACGTGGCTATCTTGTGTTCTTCCAACTCATCCATCTTGACCTATTTACATAAAAGAGATACCAAGGTTAATCTCAACACATGTGCAGTAAAGTCAATTCATTTTTACATTATGCTGGAGTGTATTTGAAGGCCCATGAGTTGACAAGAAAAAAACACTGAAAGTGTTGACAGCAATGGTAATAAACACCACATGAATTTATTTAGTCATTTATTAAATTACAGGTTTTTATGGCTAAGCCATGTTTATCCAACTGTTAAAGGCACAGGCTCGTCAGCAATGCGCGCCCGCCAAATGTGTGCCACGAAATACGCAGCTCCATAGCAAAGGCATGGAGCCGCGTGTTTCGAGCACGAATTTGGCGGGCGCGCATTGCTGACGAGCCTGTGCCTTTAACCCTTTCATTTCTTCCTTTTCAAGGCACCTTGTTACTCATCAAACTTACATTAAAACACTACTTACCAATGGGGATTTATAGTAGTACTGCAAGATGCGGATGAAATCTGTAATTGTTAACATGCCTGCAGAATAAATAAAAAAATAAAATAATTAACTGCAACCTTTAAAGATAGTATACATGTACATGATTGGTAAACTGTTACAAATAGTTTTATCCCCCTGCGTGATTGAAGATATGCATGATTAAAACCAACCTGAGCAAAAACCAGCTCCGTACTTCGTCTAACTTTTTAGAAAACCCAGTTTAGCTTGATAATTTAAAGATAAAATTAAGACATTTGAAGTGAACTGGGAACTAAGATCTTGAATGTTACAGAAATGTACCCCATAACTGTGGACAGACCCACATGTACATTTTTTTAAAGGTTTGACACGACTTGTCAAAACATTTGTTTATAAAACTTACCAACAAAATCTTGCTTCTCACTGTCCCATAATGGAGCTGCTCTGACTCCATTGTACACCAGGGCAAAGAATGCTTTTTTAACCTGACAATTAAGACAGTAAACAGTACAATATTTATCATTGGACAACTGATTCGGTACAATTTTAACAGCAATAATCTCAAATTGAGCAAAAAGAAATAACTCAAACCAAAGCTTGACTGAACTGGGATTTGACCCTGATTCGGCAGTCTTCTTCACTCCATTTGTTAAAGGCAGTGGATATTCTGCCGTCGCCAGTAAACGTTCTAATACGATATTCTGCCGGTAGCTCTTCTCTGATTGGTCCATATTTATAAAGTCAGCGTTGCCGGCAATGCCCGTCGAGAGTTATTTAAAGGGCCTGTGACATGCTAAACAACTTCGTGCCTAAGCTTTGCTTCATAATGACGGATTACTTGTTCAGCAAGACATACTATTGTTCGTTTGGATGTAAAATCAATAAAAGGTGGCCTTTTTCAACTTTGAATTTTTCATTGCAATAAATCACAGACAGAGGGCGCTGTTCGGAGTGCATCACGTAAGGAAGACAGAAGAGAAAAGTTAAGAAAAAACATGAGACTTCAAGTTGGACTTGTGGCAAATTGCTGCAGTTTCTACCTCCAGTTTTGTCATGGCTTACAGCAGGCAACATGTAAAACAAACTCAAACAGCCAAGGATTACAAAAGTTTCAGGAAAATTGAGAAAGAAGTGGAATCTTTTGTGCACAGTTGAATGTGATTTTTCTGTGTTTGCCTCTTGTGACATCGTGACCTTGGTCATGAATATGCATATTTTCATTAGCATAAAAACTAAAAACCTTTGTTTTAACCCCCAAAGCAAGCTCCAAATAGGATTTTTATGACTTTAACTGAGTAGAGTGGTTTTAAAGCATAGATTTCATTGATAAAAATCCTAAATAAGGGGCCCTTTAACCATTCTACTAATATGATTGATAGCTGGTTTTACGCATGGCGGCAAAAGGGCCTTACTGAAATAACATACATGTATGTTTGTACACAAATCAATGGGCCTAGGCTTGAGGCCAAGATTCCCCAGGGTGGACCGGACAGTTAAGTGAACTCAACATTAAAGGCGACTACAGCGGCACAGACTAGGGCAATCAGTTGAGGATTACATAAAGTTTTAGCAAAATTTGGGGCAAAGGTTTTTTATTAATTATAAAAATACAAAAATGTGCCTTCCAAGGGTTGAACAGAATAGACCGATCCAGTAAGCTCCGCCCATTTAGAAATTGCCTAGCAACATGCCACACGTGCGATGCACGTGTGCAGTAGAGTCGCTTGACCGTGCCGTGCGTCAGCGTCCGCACCCTGGTTAGCGCCCTTGAAACACGCACACGCAAACTGCACGCTCGAAAGCAAAATGTGCACTTAAGTATCCGGTCGTATGCGTGCACGTACAAACACGCCTGCAATACTCGTAACGCGCGCCATCGAACAAAAACATCTCGACACACATCTAGAACGAAGTGAATGCACTACTTAGCATGACACTAGCTAATTTTGGTACGTTTTTCACGTTTACACAAAACACATTTATGAAGAGATTAAAAGTAGGTTAGGATAGTCTTATACAATTTGTTTTAAACCCGCTAGGCCTCCTCTGCGCTGATAAAAATGGTGTTTTTGCGTCACTCGTGATGCATTTGCCGTAGCTTTGTGCACACAATTTTGAGGACTCGGGTAACCAAAATGGAGTTCTGCTTTTTGGTTACCTGAACCTGAGGCTGTGATTAGTCAATTTCAAAATGGGCGGAGCTTACTGGATCGGTCTATTGATTAACAAAGTACACAAATTCACAGACCAAATGTAATGGTAATAAAATAAAATGCACTCACCAGCAACTGAACGTCACACACCACGAGCTTGGCACTCATTGGAATGATCTCATAGCATTTGTGATTCTTCATGAATTTTACAAATGTCATCTCTTCAGCTTCTGTTGGGAGAAAAAAATTACATTTTATTTTGACACTACCACATTAAGCAGTTAAATGAAAACTACAGCCTAAAATTACAAATACAAGAAGTCAGTAGTCAAAATGCAGCTAGCAAAAATTGTGACAATTGCCAAATTTGTGACTTGAGACTAAAAACCAGTTAATGTGCAGCCTACTTTTAAGTTCATGAATGGTCAAAAGACATTGGGAAATCTCTTGCACAAATTGCATTAAGTGATTAAAGCTTAAAGGGACACACCAGCTTTGCTGGGCTCGAAATAGACCCATACATTATTCTGAAGCGCTTTCTAGAGTAAATTAGATATATCCTGAAAAGACGCCGTCAAATTTGGCCGTTTTTGAGCATTTTTCCAAAAATCAAGGTCACATGACTTTTCGGAACCAGATTCTGGTTCCGAAAAGTCATGTGGTCTTGTGAGTTAGTTGTATTTCCAGCCGTAGAAACCAGCGCGAAGTGCAAGTTGCTTTTGTCATTCGCAGTTGGTTTCTCTTCTTGTTGGAAAATAATACGAACACTATGTACATTTGTACATACCGTATTTTCCAATTTGTACACAAATCTGCCAACAGATTTCATAAGGAGGGTTTCTGGGTGTTAATATGGACGAGAGAATATCTCAGATTTTCGTGTCTTTGCTTAGCTTTGCGTTCGCGGCGATAAATAATATCCGAAGAAAAAAACAGCATAGGCCTATTGAGGGGGCTACAGACACCAAAACGTTGCGTTCGAGTTGCTTCCTTGAGTCAGCGCTGACCTCAGGGATCATGCAAGGTGTGATGAGTCAGGGAAAACAAGGAATCGAAGTTGAACACGTGTCCACCCATATCGAACGCCACCTTTATTTACAAACACATGATACATCACGACGGCTGGTAAAGCGTATAGCCCAACATTTGTCTCTTTTGTTAATTTTAAACATTTCTAGCTAATTATGCGACATTTTGATAATTTTTTTCACAACGACCATCGTAAAATTATTGTCAAGGATGCTAGATTGCTACATTATGTAAACAGTAAGCCGGTGTGTCCCTTTAAAGCAGCAGTCTTGCTGCTTCATTGTAATTTAATTTAGAACATACGTGTACATCGGAAAATAGTATTAAGTAACGACAAATTCATGCTAAAGCACTTTTCGTCTTGCACTCATCAGAGCAAAACGCAGGAATGGCGTGGTGACGCTAACAAACAATAGTAGAAGGCTAAAGAGCATGCAGAGCATGCAGTATCATGCATATCTGCACATTCTCGAGGTTACATACATTCACTCACAAAACCTGTGTGTTGTGTCGTCAGAAAAAATTTGTGCACACACTCCATGTAATCTGACTACGCATGCACAGTAGTGTGCCCCCTGCTGTTATCGAGCCGACTAATTAGCGCTCAGCATTCTGCACACGTCATTCCTGTCTTTAGCCTTAAGGGTCTTTCTATAAATTAGGGGTCCAGCTTTGGTGTCCCCTGTTACATTTTACATCTTGTTTTTGTAAATTCAGGACACATTCTTTAAATACTTTCCATCTTAAAGAGTGAGTACGTAAAGTACAATTCATACAAAATGGTTTAAAAGCCATTTTAATGATTTTTGTACGAAAAATAACACATATCAGGTGTAACGGGGGAAACCAAATGTAACTTTTGGACCCCTAATTTATAGAAAGACCCTTATACTATTGTTCGTTAGCGTCACCACACCGGTACCATTCTTGCGTTTTGCTCTGATGAGTGCAAGTTAAAAAGTGCTTTGGCATGAATTTGTCGTTACTCAATACTATTTTCCGATTTTGCAAACACTTATTCATACGTGTACATGTATGTAAACTGTCTTTGCATAATATTGAAAGCAGTTTTTGGTGTCCCAGTTATGTCAAACGGTGTAAATTGCTTGTTTGGATTAATACACTTGGTGCACTATTCACATCTGCCAATTACAAGTGCTGTTTCGACAACATTATGTAAACTTGTATAGATCTCAAAATTAAAAATTAAAAATTAACAGAACACCTTTTTAATTTCAAGAAGTACAATATGAATTATGCTCTAAGGTTCAATTGTGGTACAGAAATCAGAAAAAGAGTGAGACCAAAAACGCCATAATAGCTTGTGTAGAACATCTTTGTGGCACACCTTGCCAAAAGCTTTCCAAACGTCAAAGACAAGTCATGGCCTGGTGTATTAGAGATAAACAATTTCTTTTCAATAATAAAAAACTAGTGCAATGATTATGAGCAGGCGTCTAAGCTTACTGCAAAGTGTGTAGTGGGTCGGAAGCCAAGGATGTATGTTATGACATGTATGATGGAGGGGTCTAGCTCTGCTTGAAAAAAAGGCTTGGCCAAGCTGACTTCAAGTATGTTGCGAGTATTAAACTCGCTCATGATTTGAAAATCCCTGATGTACTTGTGTTTGTCACCTTGGTTTTAAGGCCCAACAAAATATGTTGGGTCTCTAGTCCGCTCGCGCGTCGATTTCAAGCATGCGCGTCAATCATTTTTTTCTTTTCTGCGGCAGCTAAAACAGTGCCCTTTATTGCCACACCGCCTAACATTTTCAAGACTGATCGCCATCCTGTAGACTATGTAGGAAATGGGAACAAGTCTATATGTATTTTCCAGGGCACTCGACTTCATACTCGGGGCAATAGATTCAAATGATGCTGATATCGAATGAGAACGAATGATAGTGAGTATGAGGTTGTTTAATCAGCTTATCAACAACTTGGATCAAGCGCTATAGTCGACTGGGGTCCCTAAAACAACGGAGATAGTCCCCTTGAACAACGGGTCATTTCCGTTGTTCGAAGGACTCTAGTTGACTACAGTCGCTTGATCGAACTTGCTCAATGGCGGCTAGTTCCCAGGCGACACAAAGGACAATGAAGGAATTATGATTGTGAATTAGAGCATGTCTGAGCTAAGCTGAACACTGAAATATGCCACTTATTTCCGTGTCCATTGTTTGTGGAGTGAAAACTTGTGATGGCTCTGTAAGTTTACTAAAATACAAAATAGTAAAAAACACCTGGTCTGTACAATCCAAGCTTGGGGAAGAGGGATGGCAAGAGGGAGGGAAAACACCCCCACCCCCACAAAAACCCCGCATCGCCGCATCAATTCCGGAACTTTGGTCTGACCAGAGACAGACTATTTTTTTATTTTTTTTTTGCCGAATAGAATCACATCCAGTTGTCCTAACAAGATTCATACTACAGTGTATATGAAAATTGTATGCCATGGTTGACGGTGAATTCCATCCGGTGATTTTCACCTTTGAAGAAAGTCTGGCATACCAGAAGTGCCTAAACTAAAGGTCGAAAGAAACAAGACTGAAGATAAACTAGAGGACGACTAGTAACACATTATGGTTGAATGTAGCAAATAATAGCCGGACAGATACCGAAGGGAAAGACCATATCAGAGGCGGACCGATGGGGCTGGGGATCAAATCACCACCCTCCCCCCAATCCCCAGTGACGTCAAATTATTTTAAAAATGTAATGCATTATGAATGTTTTTGCCTGTCTGCGACAATCTGACATGAAGAATCTGATGGGTCTGCCCCCTCTCCCTGGAAAAATTACTGGATATGCCAGTGCATATAGACTGCTTTACTTATCTCGGAGCAAGAGCCAACTAGACAGGAGCTGAAGATGACATCAAGATCAAGCAAGGAAGGGACAGAGCAGCATATATCAGGCTGGGAAAGATTTGAAGAAGCAGCCAACTGAGCATTAGAAAGATCTGGATATTCAAATCCAATATTCTGGTAGTGCTGCTGTACGGCTCCGAAACATCAATGATGAAATGAGAAAAGAATCTGGACACCCATGGAGTTGGAGCAAAATCCTGACTCCACGGTTGCTTGAAAAGTTGCACTCACTGCAGTCAGTTTTGAGTATCATTGGTCATGTCACCGGAAATATCCAAAGGGAAACAGATTGTGCAACAGGTGATCCTTGATGTATGTCGTCAATTTTATATATATATTTTTTAAATGACTGTTTTCACCTATTCCTGTGACAAGGTGTGTCTGTTAGATACAATTGTCTAATCATATAGAAAATCATTCAAGCGGAATGCATACCCTCAATAAAATATCTGTATACATCCATAATATCCCTAATAATTGAAAGTAATGTGCATGTAGAGAATCTATTTTGGGAGAACCCGAAGTGTGGTTCCGAAAGGAACTGAGAACCACAATTTCTCCCCAAAGCGAGATTCTGTACACAGTGGTATCATGAAACATACAATATTCTACATGCGCACCACATATTCCCACCCCAAACTATCCCCACAGCCCCACACTGGGCACACACTATGCTATGATACTGATGAGTGGTGCATCAGGAAAAAGGGGATTGGTGATCTGATGGAAAAGGGTCTCGTGGTAAAGTGCAAAACACCTGCAGAATGTTATGGGCTGTACCTTGTAAATATACGCAATAGTGTACATGTACTGGACATGACAATACAGCCAGCACACGATTCACGGTCACGATCACATGAAAATTTAGGTAATGAAACACTGAAAACTGTTAAATATGGTAGGTGGAGGATTTGTGCATTCACTCAAACAAGTTTACAGCTGCATTCATTTGATTAAATTTTCCCAGCAAAACTTAACATTGAAATACATGTACCCACGTAACTGCTTGCCAAATAAAAAGCTGACGTGTCAGGGTCCCGAGGGTAATTTTTGTACTTGCATGGAACCGCCAGGTTAGAGGTACTTTCTGTATTTGCCAGGATGTGCTTGGGAATTGGATAGTACTACTGAAAATTCCCCAAAAGACTGACTTGCGATTCCGATTCTCAGATTAGAACAGGCTCTAAGCAGCTTCACAATAGAATCCTATGCCAATTCACTCCGTTCCATTTCCATGGTGCAGACTGATGACTTTGTTGTAAGGATCCCTCCCAACTAAGAAGGATGATGGGAAAAATGTGTCTCACCACTGAGGTGTTGTGAAACCACATTACAAACGCAGCGATTCATTTTTTATTTTAATTTTTTTTAAACATATTCCTTAGCGTGGAATTTTACTGGGTGTCCATCCCCAGAGTAACGTTTAACACCTCTAGCCATTGGGTCAAATCAGTAATATGCATCTTGACACCAAACTTCTCTTCTCGGTCGTCATGGCCAAAGCAGTGTTATACATCCTCTCAGTTAGCAAGTACAATCAACACACATTACTGTGGGGGTCAGGGCGATTCTATTGCACTCACTTTATCTGTAGAGCACAATACCAAATAGCACGAAGAATGGTTGGTGAGTGCGAGCATAAGCCATGAAAAGGGTATGAACAGGGCACACAGATTGCAAGGGGACCAATCTTCAGCTTGCTATACAAAGTAGTTTATGATAAATACTCAACCCTAAGGGTGGGTGAGTTTAATACAGGATGGTACTGCAGGGTTATGTGGGGTGGTTGACAGACTCCGGTGGTGCTAACCTAGGGCTGCTCTACTCGTCCAGTGGAGAAAAAGCCTGGTTCCAATTTGAATATGGCCCTTGGATAGGCCTAATGCTCAAATTTTGCTCATCTGGCAACCAGTTATCACCACAAAGAGAGGCCGTCTTTATCACCACATTAAGAAGCATAGCCTTTCCATCTATTTCGAAATGAGATTGCATAAGTGCCTGGAGAAGTTGTCCCTTGGGGGCCAAGACAAAAAAACATGCCCCTAAGCATATGGGTTAAGGACGGAGTCTGATACTAAAGATCGACTGCAAAAACCCCACGATAGCGGATCTGTAGTTCTTGACTGTGCGCACTGATAGCCTGGACTGGTAAACACTCAAGTTGGACCAGAAAATTGTCACAGTTACACTGGCTGGATCTGCATTGTCTACACCAATAGCAAATTGGAGAAGTTCACTCTTGAGTTAAGCATGTGGACTGCCAACTGCTGACTGCTGCAATAGATGTAGCATTCTTTGAAAGGCCTGCCTGATGGAAGGTGCTTTGGACAACAGCCAGCAGGTCAATAGACCGATCCAGTAAGCTCCGCCCATTTAGAAATTGCCATTTAGTGCAGTAGAGTCGCGTGGCCGTGCCGTGCGTCAGCGTCCTGGTCAGCGCGTATTGAAACACGCCCATGCACACAGAAACTGCACGCTCGAAAGCAACGTACAATACGCCTGCATTACGCGTAACATGCGCGATCGAACAAAAACATCTCGACACGCATCTAGAATGCAGTAAATGCACAACACAGCAAAACGACGAGCTAATTTTGGTGAGTTTTTCCCGTTTACACAAAAACACATTTATGAAGGGATTAAAAGTAGGTTTGGATAGTCTTATACAGTCCGTTTTAATCCGGCTGGGGTCCTCGTCACTGAAAAAAATGATGTTTACGGTGCTTTTGCGTCACTCGTGCTGCATTTCGCCGTAGTTTCCCGTGACCCCTCTCGACATTTACATTTCACATCATTGCAGCAATAACTTGAAAGGCCAGGGAAGCTCGTTCTCCGTCCCCATTGGACCAAATTTTGTAATTCTACTGTACAACCACAGTACAGTCCAATGGGAATACCACTTATGTCACGCTTTCAGAGCTGGAATGCTCTCCTGGCCAGACAATCAGACAGTCGGGCACTTAGGTATTGGCGTAGAAGACAAGGAAATGTCTTTTCAGAGAATACATACGTACATGCTGATGTACATATTACATCCATAGTGATTTTCTGTGTAACTGTTTGCGTGTTGTGAACTTGGTTGAGAAAGTTTTGTGGATAGACGGAAGAGTGCAATTACAGTGAGATAAATACAAATGTGAATGACATTATTGTCTCTACAACTATAAAGCTGCATGTTTTGGTTTCAGGCAGCAGCCACTATAAATCAAGCTTTTGGCAAAGGGAAACACAAAGCAGGTATTCTATTAAAGCTATCATTAGTAGTGACTACATGTAAATCTATTGTGTTAATAAGCTCAGGCAGTTTCAGACTAAGAAATAGTAATCACAAAAGTATCTTGTATTCAGAAACAGGCAACTTTTTTGAGCCACTTCCCCAAAAACGTTATTGGTGTTTTCTTTGCCTCAAAGTACCCAGTACCAATTTTTAAACAATAACTTTAATATTCCAACCAAAATTGTAATTTGTACTTAAAATTCCCACACTGAAAAATGTGGTGTCTGAACCTTGCCAAAAAACACCTTTTCCATAATTGAGACTCCGAGGACTGTTATTAACCCAAATAAGTGTGGTATGGGATGTCACGAAAATAGTTCCCGTAGGAATTTCGTGCTAAAATTTTGTTATTTGTTTTTGCTTTATTGGGTTGATTTGAGGTCAAACTATGGGAAAATGATGGGGTTCAATTTTTCCGACCACTGGATGACGCCCTGGGGGCGGGTCTTCATTTCCCCCTCCTCCAGACCAACCAGGCACCTATTTTCGGTAATAATGAACCTATTATCATTTACACAATATTAGGGTCGTTTTTCGAGGATGTCAAGTCCATTTATGACACTTTCAAAGTGACCGGAAGTGGCTATCACTGACGTCCAGTGGAGAACTCTCGTATACCATTACCATCATCATCCACATCAGATTCAAGGTCATTTTTACATTACCCTCTGAACATTTTGCTACCATCGAGCCATATTGCTGAAACCTAAGACACTACTTGCACAGGCCAAGCTTTAAGATGGACACTGAAATGACGTAATAGCCATTAAAACACTTAAAAACTGGCTCGGTGGATACTATCTGCATGTCATCTTAAATTGGCCAATGACTCTTTGTACCTACAGTATGTCTGCTTCATATAAGCATCAACCTTGGTCGTATTTGTGATAGTACGACGAAATTTGGCAAATGGGGAAACTATGACCAAGAGAAATCCCACCGCTGCCACCATTGTGGCGAAAACAGAAAGCCTGGACGGAAAGAAAGGGAATAAGGACCACGACAAATCCCACCGCTGTGGCGAAAAGGAGAAGGGGCCAACCAACTCCATGGGATCGGTCGGTCGATACAGTATCCGACAATACTCTACAGTAGTGCTGCCACCAGGCGAAATAGTTCAAGGTCTAAACGTACGGAGTTTCACCTCTCCCGAAGGTGGCCGATGCGGGTCCAGTTTCAACCAATCGTAGCAAGCCTTAGAGTCGATTGTTACTGGTTCTTCAGTTCCCACTCTCCTAGACTGACCAGGTGCCTATTCTTGGCAAAAATTTACTGATTTACGCAATATTAGGGTAATTTTATATGTTTTTTTAGGATGCATAGTCTATTTGCGACACTTTAGAAGTAGTTATCATTGACTTCCATTAAAGGCCGACCATCTCCAGTGACGCCATTTGGCACCTTTATCATAGTAGTAGTAAACCTAGTGATACCTGTTTTTAGTTTTAAGGGTTTAAATACACGAGAAGTTGACTAGCGCAATCTATTTTTGTATATGGTGTGTATAGTGGCTTGGAGCTTTATGGTCGATAAGCGTTATACCTTGATGTCAGCGTGGTTTTAAAAGAATGCGTTGAATCTTGTGAGAAGCACTTCTTATGTAAGGGAGGGAGACTGTGGTCTTATATGTAATTGGCCGACTTTGGGTATAGGGGATCCGACAGCCACAGAGCTTCAGATTTTGGGTCTTGGCTTGTCTCTAGTAATCGTTGAGCTGGAGTGCTGTGGTGAAGTTCTTGAATATGTTCTTGGTCGTAGATGTTATAAGCCCGCTGTACTTGGGGTGCGGATGGTCGAGAAATTGATTCTAGAATGATGAAATGAGTTGTGGAGATACCAGTCTGTGAGTTGGCTTGCAGACGTCATGCCCGAGGGTACCGTCTGTACGTCGGGAAATCTGGACGTCCAGGAGGAAAATGGGATGTCATTGTTCATGTTCCATCATGAGCTTGATACTGAGATGCAAGTTGTTCAGATGGTCTAGCAACAACTTGAGGTTTTTTTGGTAATGTAGCCAGATGATGGTGCCTGGGAAGCGGTCTGCTGTGAGGAGTGTTGAGGTTTTAAACTTGATGAGACGCAGGTGAGCATCCCGTCATGGATCTGGTCAAGAGAGAGGGCTAGCTGTATGCTCACACCTGTTGGGTCTCACGATGTTGGGTCTAACTGGCTTGAGAACTTGGTGGATTTTCATGCGGAAATTATCTGCAGCCGTTTTGTTGCAATGCCTCCAATGACTGAATTGTCAAACTGGGATCCTCTCAGGTAGGATGGCAAAATTCAGTGCGGACGTGAGAATATAAAAGATTCTATTTGGATAAAAGGGTGGGTATGCATGACAAAGCTGATAAAATGTCCTGATCTGCTTGCGATAAGTGGCCTTGTAGGGGTTGGTTCTTGATGACTCGGTGAGGGCTTAGATCTTGGAAAAAGTTGTAAGTTCACACTAGTGAGTGTGAATTCGATCTGCTATCTCGTTGTCGCCTCAGAGCCCACACGCTTTCGAAAGCTCAACCAGGTTAAACTCCGTAGGTTTAGGCCTTGAACTATTTCACCTGGTAACAGCACAGTAGGGTATCGTCGGATACCGTATCAGCTGACAGATCCTTTTTTGCCACAATGGTGGCAGAGGTGGGATTTGTCGTGGTTGTTAATCCTATTCTTTCTGATTTTGCCACAATGGTGGCAGCGGTGGGATTTCTCTTGGTCGTAGTTTTCCCGTCTTCCCGATTTTGCCACACTATCACAAAGACTACCAGGGTTGATAATTACATGAAGCAGACAGGTACATATACAAAGAGCCATGAGTGCATTTTAGACAACAGGCATGTAGCATCCACCGAACCAGTTCTTAATGTTTTAAGTGTTTTAATGGCTATTATGTCATTACAACGTCCATCTTAAAGCTTGACTTGTGAATGCAGTGTATTACGTTTCATCAATATGGCTCCATTGTATAAAATGTTCAGAGGATGGTGTGAAAATGACCTTGAATCTGATGTAGATGATAATGGTAATGTTATACGCGACTTCCGATCACTTTGAAAATGTCATAAATGGACTTGGCATCTTCGAAAACATCTAAATCAGTTCATTATTGTCGAAATTAGGCGCCTGGTCAGTCTGGAGGAGGGGGAAATGAAGACCCCGCCCCAAGGGGATCATCCAGGGGGCTGAAAATTTGAACCCCACCATTTTCCCATAGTTTGACCTCAAATCAACCCAATAAAGCAACAAAAATAAATAAATAAATTTTAGCACAAAAATCCGACGGGATACACTTCATACCGCACTATTTAGTGCACAATAGAGTTCTAAAACAATCTGTGCATCAAAAGGTTACCCAATGACCAAGGCCAAGTACATATTTTGCTTTGAAGCTTAATAGATGTTTGAGACTGCATATCCTGACTCAAATGGAACAGACAGGTTTTTGATAAATAAATTCCAGACTTTGTTCAATCAATTTAAGTCCAGTTCAATCTGAAACGTCCACTACATTTTATCAGTCTTTTCCGTTAGTAGATTTCCATTTTAGGGATTGCATAAAACATGTACAATGTAGAAATGATTACTAAAAATGGTACTTTAGCTTTCCCATTAATATGTGATCACATGTGACCACATACATGTAATAAAAACTTGGAAAGTATTTTTTTCTTCAGATTACACTTATTAATGCACAAAAGCATTTTACATTGGTGTTCACTTTTGACTGCTGATGCGTTAGTTGTGAAAATGTGGAAATGTTATGTATGTGTTAGGATGGGATGTGGTACAGTATATTACCTGCAGAATCAACTTCCACACTTCCTAAACCATAATCAGCAATTGCCTGTAACTGCAGTAACAAATGAAAAAAAAAGGAACAAACAAAAAGGTGGAAGGGTCACGAGGTGACAAGATTAAAAAGTGAAACACCACTACAACGAACATCTTGGAAGCAGCACGGTGTGAACAATAACGGTTGCTTGTTACTGCAGAGGAAAGTATTACATGTAGCAGGGTTGTAGTCGAGTCCATCACATGTCTATCACAAGTCCAGAGCAGATAAAATCACAAGTCCCGTAACAAGAAGCAAAGGCTGAACACGCACAAAAGAATACCTTTGTTGGAGTTTATTTGAATAGCTTGTGACTTGAATTAAGACCCAGGGACTTGTGGTGGACTTGTGAAGGCTTGTGATGGACTCGACTACAACCCTGACATGTAGTGCAGTTTAAAGGCACAGGCTTGTCAGCAATGCGCGCGCGCCAAATTCGTGCTACAAAATACACAGCTCCATAGCAAAGGCATGGAGCTGAGTTTGGCGCGCACGCATTGCTGATGAGCCTGTGCCTTTAACGCCGAAGAGTCGTGTTCGTTATAGTGGTACTCACTGAATGGTCAATGAAATGAAAGAGCTGGTTTAGGTTACATGTACATGAAGGCGAGTGACTGCTTAACAGTGGAATGGTGGGAACAGGAAGTCTAAAGCGCAGTGAGAACGAGGCATATCACTGAGAGGCAAGTCATTCCGCAAATACATGAATGGTACTGAATGGTACATGTACAAGAGGCACTCGATAACTGACCTTTGACTTTCACATAAGACTCTGAATAACACCTCTGAAACAAAGAATAGTTAGTGCAATTAGTTTACAATGCACACTGGTTCTTCCACATTTTTAGAATTTTGTACACCATTTTTCTAACAAAAGCTGCAGAATTATTTTAGAGATTTTTGGTTTTTTGGTACTTTTATTTTAAAAAGATTACAATACAATTAACGTTAAAAATGTTACCCTGCTCTAAACCAGGATAGAAAATTCAAGATTTATACCTTACCCTTGTGACAATTTGTTTTTAGAGTGGTCTTCTTGTTCCGGGACAAAGGTACATTTGCTTTTAACTCATTCAGTGCCAGCGTTTTTTCAACATTTAACTCTAAAGTGCCAGACTTTTCGTGTTTTTGGTAATTCTTTGAAATTCTGTAAAAAAATTTTTTAAATAAGTTGTAATCACCAAACTTGTTGTATATTGTTCTTTTATAGGTTGTAGAATCAATGGTATTGTTTTATTGAGTGATAAATACCAATGTTTTTCACTATCCGAATCCAAAAAATACTCAAAAAAAACTTTCTCCGCGGAGAAGCGATTGCATTTTACTATGGACGCCGCCATCTTGGCTGCTCAGAACTGCTCACACTTTGCGCCCTCTCGAGGAACTCCGACGTCGTACCTCGATGATATTGCATATTATGCTAGATCAATGCACCCTCTAGCAATATTTCTAGGTCTAACATGTGCGGCAGTTGGGTGTTTTTGAAGAAAAAAAATTGTTAAAAACGATATTCTACTATTTGTACATGTACAACATTGGCACTTTCAGAGTACGTACGATAGATCGTACTTGTACGGCCTTGGCACTGAAAGAGTTAATTAGGTGAAGTGTAAAATCTCTTCTTGTGGTGTGCAATTCCTGAATTTTTCAATCAAAATGTTAGTAACTTTTTGTATACTGGTACATGTAATTAGTCAATTTAGACATTTTTAAATGCATAGAGTAAATGTTTATTCCAGTCTTTTATTCCAACATTAGTATATTTGTACAAATTTGTATACATTCAATAGACCGTATCGAATAGACCGTATCGAATAGCCGCCATTTCGTGGGGCAGTTTCTTTGTTCCTTGAGGACATGCATGGTTGCACATACCGGGTACTGTGTTTCCATTGTTGAACGGTTTAAGTAACAAAAGGTGCCCCACGAAATGGCGGCTATTCGATACAGTCTATAGCCAAAAGGTCTGTGCTCACCGCATTGCATGAGCTCCCATTCAGCGATCTTCCCAAAATAGAAGATTCCACTCCGGTCGAAGTTCTACAAATTTGAACTTTCACCCAGCTCAAAACGTTTTGCTCGTCGCGAGAGGCCGCGCACAACTGCGCACAAGCGGCAAACCAGTTTCTGTACAAATCAATGGCACAGACGCGCGCAGAGCCATTTTTCCAAGATCGTGTGACCCTTAGCACTTGTAATGCAATTTCAATTGCTTACAAGCCATAAGAGCAATTGTGTTTAAGTGCCTTGCTAAAGGACACAGGTACCACTGCCGGGTATCAAACCCGCAACACTAAGTTTTCACCTGAGTGTCGCAAGTCAACAACCGAACCACTCAACCAAAGCACCTAATAGATGCCTGATCTTTTAAGAAATAATTCATAAATACCTTAGACAGTTTAAGCATCCCTATTGGCTGAGAGCACGTCACGTGAACAGTCTTAAACAGACAATAAAGGCCCCGCCAGTCTTAAACACTTTTTTTCAGTTGTGGCTCCAAGATTATGGAATGGGCTTCCTGTGAATATTCGAGATGCCTCCACTTATGAGTCATTTAAGTCCTTGCTTAAAACTTATCTTTTTAGGGATTATTTTTTTTGTTAGTGAGTTTCGTGGTGTTATTGTATTTATAATGACTTTTTTGTAAAGTGTGCAGAGATATTTATGTTGTGCACTTTAAACAATAAATGATTAGATTAGATTAGATTAGATTAGCCTGGCTCGTGGCTACACCCTCATAAGTTTCAGCGCGTATGGAAAACACGCACGCACACAAAAACCGCACATGTGCAGAAGCAAATTTGATGCAGTATATTTACCCGGCCGTGTGTATGTGCATACAACACGCATGCCTGCAATGCACGCCACAGGCGCGATCAAACCAAAACTCATTGAATAACGCTAAAATACTCTGCAAAATGGCCAAACTGCGACATTTATTGCCGAAGAATTTTGAGAGTTTTACTGATTTACACAAAAAGTTACGGCTTGGGCCATTGCACTGTGCATTAGGAACATGTATAGTACATGTTTTGTAATGTACATGTAGTGAAGCTTACCGGGTGAAAGCTTGCAGGACCAGGATGCTCCCCTTCAGAGAACTGCCTCTGCAGATTTTTGCGCGGGGTGCGTCTCTCTGGTTCCTTCTGATAATCTTTCAGTTTCAGTCTTTCCAATCCCAGTGTTTGAGGTGAATTCCCCGCTGCAAAACAGCAAATAAGAATTCTTTCAATGGGTTATTCC
The DNA here is from genome assembly GCA_037783545.1 of Henricia sp. BOLD:AAB3569. Lineage (NCBI taxonomy): Eukaryota > Metazoa > Echinodermata > Asteroidea > Spinulosida > Echinasteridae > Henricia > Henricia sp. BOLD:AAB3569. The sequence continues at coordinate 522,335 of JBBELK010000466.1, read as the reverse complement.
GTGAAGTTGGGATACAGTGTGCCCTGCAGGCCCGTAACCAGCGAGTTTTGCGGGGGGGGATCGAATAGTGCCGTCAGGCACAAGTTTTGAAACAGTAAAATGCCGGCTATACATAACATTGCATACATAACGAAGAATGCATGGATAAGTAGATGACCCCCTTTCAGATATGATCACTGTGTGATATACAACAACATAATACAATAACAACTGGCTATATTGTGCGACGAAAAATTGAATTATTCGAAATATTGAATTTTTATTTTGTAGAGCGGAACTCCCTGTTCCGCGGGGGGGATCGTCCGATCCACCCGATCCCCCCCTGGTTACGGGCCTGCCCTGTAACATGGTATACCTTTTTACCCTATATTTTGGGCTTATGAATTCCAATAGTAAACAGTACTCAGAAATACCATCACTTGAATGAGATACTTTAAAAACCTCTATTAACTGTAATAATGAATGTTTATGAGTGCAATAGGAGGAATATTTTCATGAGGTAAAAGATGGAATGTTCCATTCAACGAGGCGAAGCCGAGTTGAATGGAACACATTCCATCTTTCACCGAATGAAAATATTCCTCCCATTAAACGAATTAAAACATTCATTATTTGTTTTATATAACGCCCAAGTAGATTCTTGTCATCCTACTTTGTTTAAACAAATTATTCAGGCTTACTGTTTGAATTTATTTCATCGTCCGTCATAATGTCCGAAACCCGCCATGTCGCTTGTGAGTTGTAGAAAACGTTTTTGTGTCGGGGGCCAGTCGGGTTTACTGGTTGCGCTCGCGTCATACATTCGACACGCACATCGCATACAATACTGTACGCGCGCACAGTGGGCGCAGACGCAACGTGCAATGGAAAAACGTATGGAAAAAAATTGCAGGGCAGATGGAACAAAATTACAGTGACGTAGCATTAAATGGATTAAATATTAAACGACATGTGACCTGCTATCGTCTAATCAGATCACAAGGATCTACTTGGGCGTTATATAAAACAAAATTTAGGACATCAGTCAACTAAATTGAATTTTGTGCAAAGGCAGGTAGGACATTGTGTTTTTCAACAGATTTCTTTGAACCACATACAATTTCAAGTTAGAAACCCATAAATGTAGATTACAAATGATTGTTTAGATCGCGGACTGTGTGCTTATGTCAGATTCAATAATATAATTTCCAGGGTCGGAGTAAAAATGAGAAAAAAATTGGCGTGGCGTCCCCGATACATCGGTAACCATAATTCTGTCAAATAATTCAAAATTGCTAATAAACTCCATCAACAATTATCACAGAACAGGCAAAGCAATCATTGTGCAGCATCATTTATAGATGTCATATTGCTGCTCACTTATTGGCTCTAAGTGTCACACTATTGTGTCCCAACTTCATGGAATGACCCTACACTCCTTCAATTGCATCCCCATCTTGTTTATTGTCCAGTCCCAGACCTGCCTTTGTTCGCTTTTTGGTTTTCCCACTCCAACCCTTCTTTCTGCCTGTCTGTTTTTCTCTGTGGGTTCCTCCAGAATTGTGTTTGCATGTCCTAGTCATTTTGCCTTTGACGAAAACTTTGCTGGAGTCAGTATGTCAGGCCACTAATTTTACAGTTTTATTTTACATTATGGCATGCAAGTTCTTATGCACCCTAACAACAAGGGTAAAACCCCACACATCTCATGGGCCCTTAGCAGATGAGTCACGGCCATGACTTTCAATGTGGTTCTGTCCAAGCATGTATGTCGAGTTAAAACCCAAAACTGTCTCTGAAGACTGCTCCTCCTCGGTGATTTATGTAAACCAGATTGAAACAATTTTTGGCTCAGCCTCCCCAAAGAAGTTATGTATACGTAGACCTTTCAGACAAAATTGAGATCTGGGGTCGATTTCACGAAGCACTACAATTATTCGTAACTTTAACTGAGACGCACGTTACAGTGGTTTACCCATCGCAACTGGTGTCACGAAAGATTGCATCGCTTCGTGAAATCAGCCCCTAGACCATTTCTAATTAAACCAAAGAACATATTTTAGTTTTTTTTAGCAGAGTGTACTGTCTGAACTAGCCCTATGACTTGCTATTATGACTCGGATCAGAGCTGAGGACTCCTTTTCTTTATATCAGCCATAGCTGGGGGCTTCCATTGAATGACATGTATGTTTTTTGCTGTTGCTGAGGTGTTGCATTTTGTCACTTCGAACAAATTGCTCGTCTTTGTAGGATTGTGAATGCAAAGTGGGCGCGTCGCGTGCATGTAATGGATGAGCGCTTTTCGTTCCAACAGCAACACAAAACGCACAGTCCATGCACTGGAAGAAACGCCCCCCACCCCCCCAGCTATGGCGGATATACAGGGAAAGAGACCTTAGTTACCGGACTGGTCGATACCTGTTCTTGGCTGGGGACTGGTGTACATCACCTTCCCTGGTAAACTGGATGTCTGGGCAGTAGGGCCACTGTTCCATCGTCTTTTGATCTAAAACAAAATGCCCAATATTCGAAAATCAGTAGAACTCAACTCTCACAGCGTCGTAACAAAAGGCAAAACACTCCTTCGAGTTTAATCGTTTCAATTCTGTTCAATATTTTAGGTGGAGTCAGTCACTTTTATGCACTAATTTTGACTTGAAATAAAACCAACCCTTGCACGTGTGAACATTGCCAAACAGACCAGCGTCCATACACTACTAGGCAAAAATATGGCCACTTTTAAGAAAGAAATACCCCACATCATAACAGGCAATTTCTACACTAGATCGCATTCTTTCAGCTCTCAACTCTCTTTAGGGAGCACGTGTGGCCTAGTGGGTACACAGCCGTGCTTGTAATCGGAGGGTTATGGGTTCGAGCCCCACTTGTGCCAATGTGTCTGTGGGCAAGACACTTAGTCTCAATTGCCTCGTCAACCCAAGCGACATCTGGGGAGCTGTTATGGGGAATGCCACAATCTAGTTGCTGATAAAGTTTTGCGCCTTGGCCAGGCTGCCGGCATAGTTAAAGTGAAATGGTTCTGGTGATTTCCTGACGGCAGCGGTAATAATGGCAACAGCGCCATGATCTATATGGAATGGCGCTATATAAAAACCTGCTATTATTATTATTATTATTACAAAAACAAGTTGAGGGCACACAAAACATTAATGAGCTTGGCGCACCTATCTTTGCATATTTAGTGGGGTGCACCCGTGCAGCCGATTTCACGAATCCTTGCGCACTGCGTAAGCCCACTTGTGCAACTTTTTATTGCGTAAGCTGCGCAACATTCCTGTGATAATTGAACGCAAGCCTACATGTATGGGGCTTATGCCATTTTCAAAAATTGCGCAAGCAACGCAATTTTTCGTGAAATCGGCTGCTGATGTGTGCATTTTTACTTACGGGTTTATTGGGATTGGATGGAAACGTGTATCTTCTGGACTCCAGAGGGCTCTGTGGGGACGAGGAGCCACTGTGACTTCCCGTTGCACCAGTAACAAGAGGCTTCTTCTCTCCCTCTGGTTCTTCTAATTGTTCTTCACTCTCCAAGAATGGCATGGCAAAGGAACTTAGATCCTGCAGTTACAGAAGATGACAGTTAGCTTGTATTATTCAAATTTAATTTACATGTTGGCTGTTACTGATCAACAAGGTAATTATGTCATGTGCGGTTACTGGATCAAGCCTCATTTGTGTGCCAATTATGTGTGGTGAATGTTCGTTCTGTGTTCTTCAAGAAGACAAAAATAAAAAATAATGGTCACTCCCACTTGTAAGTTAAAATACACTAGTAATATATCCTTGCAGAACAGTGCAGTTTTAATCCTCTGGTTCCGTGTTGAAAAGACAACCACTAGATGCAAACAGCATGATCCGTCATTCATAAATACCTTAGTTTACGCATCCCTATTGGCTGAGAGGACGTCACGTGGCCAGTCTTAAATGGACGATAAAGGCCCAGCCAGTCTTAAACACTTTTAGCCTGGCCCGCGGCCATGCCCTAGTCATATGGAACACGTGCACGGACATACAAACTGCACACACCTGAAAGCAAATTTGTTGCAGTGTAGTTTACCTGGCCGTGTGCGTGCACATGTAGCATACATGTAGCACATACAATGCACGCAATCAAACAAAAACAATTTGACGCACAGCACTTTCAACAACGCGCACGATGCATGTACCGTAGGAAAACACTCTGCAAAATGGCCAAACTGCGACATCTATTGTCGGTTACTCAAGTCTACGAGCTGGACTCACAAGTGAAGTCAAACCCGAGTCACAATATGTTGAGACTGTTACACATGTACGTCATGTAGTAAACTACAACATCAGATATTCTATGTACATTTGTACTCCTACTCTTGCTGGTCTGCTATGGCTAACAGGTAGCTCGCTATGGCCAACAGTTAGACCGCTCGAAACCGTCCAGCTCGAGCAGTCTAAAAACTACTAAGGACTAGCCATAATTCACTGCAGTTCTGTGCACGATCTAATGTGGAAACCCCCATGGGTGTAATAACTTTAAGAGCTCCTGACCAGCAACAGTTAAAACTGCCCCAGCTGTTTGGTGTAGTTCGACTGCTATGCAGTGTGTAGTGAAAACGGTTTTGGACGATGGCTGTAGGCCCACTGACACACACATGGATTCTGAGGTAGTGGCACACTGGACGGTTTCAAGAGGTATAACAGTAGGAGGGTTAGCTAAAAGATACAAGTACGTGCAGCGTAAAATCTCCACACCAAACAGTGTTCTCCACTACCGGTTTTGTCCGGGCGCGCCGCCCGGACAAAATCATCAGAGGTACCGTTAGCGCCCGGACAAAAATTTGCCGCCCGGACAAAACATTGTGCCGACCAGCCAAAACATTGTGCCGCCCGGACAAAAAAAAAATAATTTCTCCTCCAAAACACTATGAAAGTACAGCCGAGTCATTCCAAAATGCGGTGTATATTCACCTAACGTGAATCGGTAGTCACTGGTGTCATTATCGGTCATTTACCACGCAAATCTATCGGATCGACGACCCAAATTCGCATCGATAACGGCCATGACAGTATGCATTTGTTGAACAGCGCCCTCAAGAGCCGTTTTTTTTTTACTCTTGAGGGCGCTGTGGCTAAATTGTTTGCTGCTTTTGAGAAAAATGAACTACAATGTACATGTATTTCGACTCTATCATACTCAAAAGACTGTTTTACAAACCAACGAAGCAAAAACTATACAAAATAGCATCTACCGGTACCATAATGAAGTGCCAGTTTACGATACAAGGCTGCTAACATTGAGTCGATTTTCAGAGTGAAATTTTGTGAGTGAGGGGAGCACGCGGGACCGAGGGAGAATCGCGGCTGAGGGGTGGGGAGGGTGTGGGAGGGGAAACGATAGGGAGCTTTTGCATTTTTAGGTACAAAAATGGTGCAATCTGGGGCATAAAATGTGCTGGCCTCTCGCATGTACCGGTATCCCTCCAGTTGTTGAGCAGCTTGTTTAGCTCTAGTATTAACCCTTTGAACACTAAATGCCACATTTGTGACTTCCCGTGAACAAGGAATAACCCGATGAGCCACTAAATTGTGACTTTTAAGTGACGTCTTCATAACCGGTTGACAAACCGGTGTCATTGCGCATAAATAATTTAGGGTTCAAAGGGTTAACAAATTACTAGCCTTCTCATGCTTCAAAACTACTTCATCTAAAGTAATACACAGTGAAACCTGCTACTAAGGCCACCTTGATAAACAGGCCATTATGTGTATAAGGCTTAAGAAACCTCTATAAAAAGGCCACCTCTTTATAGTGGCCAGTTTTTTAGGGTTCTGAGGGTGGCCACTATAGACAAGTTTCACTGTACATGTATGTGTAGTGCTCAAGTAAAATTATGGTGAATTTTCGCAGATGAATTTTGATCAGTATGGATTTCGTTTCGCTAAAAAAAACCAAACTTTTTTGGCGCTCCGATTGTTTTGTGTACACTCCCCAATCTTATAATAATAATAAATAAACACAGTTCTTATATAGCGCATTTCAGATCCGAGGGATCTATCAATGCGCTTTCTGCATTATTACCCTGGTCATTGGGCTCAGTAATATCATTCCTTAATCCTTGTTTAGCTCCTATTAACCCTTTGAACACTGAATGTCACATTTGTGACTTCCCCGTGAACAAGGAATAACCCCAAATAGTCGGGTGCCGTCCCAATTACTGTCGCGGCAACGTTATTTGAATAGGGACTGGCAGTCTATAGGTTCTTTACATGTATGTCTGTGTGTACCAGCGACCAGCGGCTGAGCTGCACAGTGTGTGTGTATACCGGTACATGTATGCGATCATACACGGTAAGATCGATCGCCGTTACTTTTTTTGGTAAGCACGAGAAAATGTCATGTGTGTGTGAGCGTGAGAATGAAGTAAAATGCGTGAGTCTCATGCTCAATGTGCGAGTGTTGGCAGCCCTGCCGGATATGAAAAATGGCTCAGACAAAATACGGCTGATACTCCATGTACCGGTATGTTTCCAAAAAATACGTTACCAGATATTACAGAGTTTTAAAACACTCATACTAATAAACACACCCAATATCTACATTCTATGAAGCACACAGCATGATACGTATTGCACAAGCAAAACACAGCAAAGCACACGGCACAATCAATGGCATTTCTTACCAGACTTTGTGTGTTTGTGTTTTGATCCTCTGGGTTTTGAAACTGTTGATTATCCTAGATTTAAATAAGCAGATTGAACAAACAATGAGCATGCATCGGTCACCATTATTTAATTCAAATGCCAAGTACCTGTGGGGAAATGTTTGCAGTAATCGAAAACCAAAGTTTCTGTAAATCAGCAAATGTGTAAAAAGATTGGTTAATTGTGTGCGAAGATATACCGGTACATGTAGTTAAAGATAGTATACATGATTGGTAAACTGTTACAAATAGTTTTATCCCCCTGTGTGATTGAAGATATGCATGATTAAAACCAACCTGAGCAAAAACCAGCTCCGTACTTCGTCTAACTTTTGAGAAAACAGTCAAAAAAGGGTTTGCAAAAGGGTTTGCCCTGAACCACGGTCTGTGCACGAAGTGATTTTGGGGCGAAGTAGCATTTGGGCGATGAAGTGTGGGAACAATGTAATTTGGGGCGAAATGGCACTCGGGCGAAGTGGTTTGGGGCGAAATGGCACTTGGGCGAAATGGTTTTGGGGCGAATGGAATTTTCGTCTCATGAGACGAAAACTAATTGTTTTACTCATTTCTCAAAGACTATAGCACTTCAGACAAAACCATTTCAGGGGAAGTTTTCTACGGTCATCATGTTTATATTGTGTATGTTAGGCGTAAATCTGTGAAAATTTCTGATTTTCGAGATTACCAATGATGTATGTATCACAAAATATGCTGGCTGCAGCCGAGAAATTCTGTAACAGGCGAGAAATGTTCTCAGCAATCATAGTGGATATTTGAAGATCAAGAAATGTTTACAGCGATCATTTGGAAATGACTGCGGCAAGAGGGGGCACTTCCCAATGGGCTCCACATGACAATACAATGTGAAGTCCATGATGTACTATTGTAATAAACCTTGTCGACATTCTCAAGGAATCACAAAATTGGATGACAAACAAGGTTGGCAATCGGTACACAAACTATAGGCCTTTTCCCACTAGTCCACCCTTGTTTGTCATCCAATGTATTGATGCATTAAGAGCGTCAACAAGATTCTGCTGGACCAGCCTTACCTTGCTTGGGCTGTCAAACTCAAACTCCATTTTCTCTGCCATTTTTATTCAACTTGGATTCGATGACAATATCAGCATACAATTTGCATGTAGTGACCGTAGGCTAGGCCTACGTCTCACCAGCTGCAAGAATTGCTAACACTGATACTAGTACTGCATATGTACGTTGAAGTCCTACAGAATGACAGTAAAATGAAAAATAATGCTGTATCAACAAATTTCTGGAAAAAACATGACTATATCTGGCTTATCACTACTTTCGGTATTTTTTTCATATACATTGAACAAAGATTTTAAGGAAATTACCTCCTACATATGTAGGCTGTATTGAGGAATAGCAAGTGACGGTGATCGCAACTGACCAATCACGCGGCGCGCATGTTGCTCGGTCATCGCGATGCCGATATACTAAAGCGCGCATGCACGTAGCACGACATTCAAAATTGCATCATAGCTACAGACGCTGTTGCCAACAGCAAGAGCCAATCACACGCCTCGTTCCGTTTAGTGGTAGCGTCCACTTTTACGCTGTATTTCGCTGTAGCCTGTATTTCGAACAAATTTTGAGCAACACGCGCGCGTTTGGAACGTGTTCCAGCGTGTGCGTGCGCGTACTTTATATGGCGTTTATTACGCAGTAGCATTTTCCCCCCCGAAGATGGCCCAAAAGTCAATACATGTAGGTCCAATATTAACAAGATTTAATTTGAGTGCAGTTATTTAAAGCAAAAATTAAAGTTGACATGTTTTTGTTTTGTTTTTTAAAAATCTGAAATCCAATTTTAATCCGCTTTTTTTGCCCGTTTTCCAAACGCCCTGTGTATTGACCCCCTTCGAACACGTGCAAATACGCCATTTTGGGAGTCAAATAATGCTGAGTCATTGTGGAAGCGATATGCGTGCGCGCTGTGTGTGTCTCTGATGGGCGTAACGCGGTTTAATTCACCAATGGGAGCCTATTGTGCGTTACGCACGCTATGGACACACACAACGCGAACGCTCATTGCGACATTATTTGACTCCCAAAATGACGTCATTGGCACGAGCTCAAAAAAATACAGGAAATCTAAATACCATCCTCGCCAGTTGAAATTTTCTCACTGCGAAATTCATATTTAGGCCTACACTGGGGTGTTATCGTGTCATATATCGTCAGAACCCCTAAATCCATGCGGTCCTATTTCTACGCACTCACCTTATGTTTGCCGGCCAATGCGCGCGCGTGCATAAGCGTTAGGTGCGCAGATTATGGAGGATCGAGGATAGACTAAAGGAAAACAGTTTGCTAAAAGCTGTGGGAACTTGCCCCGACTGAATCGTTAAAAAAGTGGACGCAAATGAGACCTCACTTTCAAATGACACCTCAACGAAAAAAATATACGAACGGTTATTTATTAGACTCTTTTCCCTTTTTTTTTGACTGACTGCCGGCTAAATAGCATAGGTGGGGCTAGCTAAGATAATCTCAGCTCTTTTTTTATCATTTTTCATTGGGATGTGGTCTTTTCACGTAGAGCTGAGAGAAGTTATGAACATGAACCCGCCATCGCAAAAAAAAAAAAAAGTCAAATGTGTCATTTTCTCACCGTGACACACTAATTCCCCCTAAAACTCACCCAAACCTTGCCAGGCATAACCACTACGCAGGTCCTTGAGGGAAATAACCAGCCACGATGATTATTTTGCCAACAATTCCAGCAAAACAAACCGGTATGCTCACAGCCTAACCGTTGTCATGTTGTGTTTAAAAAGTCTATCTGCCTAGTCTGTGTACAAAGGAATACCAATGCGCATTGGTTACCAGACTTGACCTTCACGTCCAGACGTGAAGGTCAAGTCTGGTAACCAATGCGCATTGGTATTCCTTTGTACACAGACTAGACACTTGGTTGTTTTTGAACAAGACAAAAACGGCTAGGCTGTGAGCATACCCGGTTTGTTTCGCTAGAATTGTTTGCAAAATAATCATCGTGGCTGGTTATTTCCCTCAAGGACCTGCGTAGTGGTTATGCCTGGCAAGGTTTGGGTGAGTTTTAGGGGGAATTAGTGTGTCACGGTGAGAAAATGACACATTTGACTTTTTTTTTTTTTTGCGATGGCGGGTTCATGTTCATAACTTCTCTCAGCTCTACGTGAAAGGACCACATCCCAATGAAAAATGATAAAAAAAGAGCTGAGATTATCTTAGCTAAGGTGGGGCGGGGCGAAGTGCCAATGGGGCGAAGTGGTAATGGGGCGAAGTGCCGAAGTGGTATGGGGCGAACTGACATGGGGGCGAAGTGGAAATGGGGCGAAGCGTCCGACAACCATTTAAAGACCATATTGGATGGCAAACATGCGATTTATTTCACTTTTTAGAAACCTCAGTCCAGTCAACTTACCACCAATGTGTTGTTGGATTAACTGGGAACATTAAAATTGTCCACTTACTTCCGGATGGACGATTTCAACGTTGATTTTATTGGATATATTTGTAGTGTTGGTGCAAGACGATTCTGTGTGTATTGTTTACTAGCCGCCGCGTCATGTACCGGGGGAGGGCGCCATACTACTTTTACTCTAGTATTGCAGTACAGGCGCGATATATGTCCTAGGTCGTTTTGCATCGGACTCGACTCGGAAAAACCTGTGAAATTTAAAGTGAATGGTAAACATTGCACCAAAAAAAACACTGAAACCAACGTTGAAATCGTCCATCCGGAAGTAAAGTGGACAATTTTATTAATGTTCCCAGTAAATCTAAGAACACTGGTGGTAAGACTGGACTGAGGTTTCTAAAACTTAAAGGTGAAATAAAATCGCATGTTTGCCGAGTGGTTTGGGTCATTGACTCGCAATCTTGATCTTGATCTTGATAGAATAATTGGTATTTTTTTCGTATACATTGAACAAAGATTTTAAGGAAATTACCTCCTCGAATCAACACATAGGCCTAATGTCATTTTAAGATATACTTCCCACTTGCACTTTTGTGGGCGACTCAGTCAGGGGGCGACTCGGTATTAAAGGGGGCGACTTGGTCCCCTACCATGGTCCCCTACTGATTTTTTCCCATGAACCTTATCGCAAATAGTCAGTTTTTGGCATTGCGCATGCACGCGCAAAGGACAGTGGGTAATTTTGTGGGGAAAAAAAATCAAAGGATTTTGTTCATTCATGTCGTTATGCACCATGCGGCATCAGCCGATCTAGCGCACGTTTTTTAAACGCAGTGGCTATAGTTTAACCGCAACTGCGTAATTACTGTAACTATAGCAACGGCGTTAAATTTTCCCACTCCTAAAAAGAAATGTTTGTTTTTCTACACCTAGGCCTATCTTTTAAAGAAAAAAAATTTCTTTAAAAGAAAAACCGGATTTTTTTTTCATATAATACATTGAACACGGATTTCTGTGAAAATATGGAATCGATAGCTTATTCAATTCTAAGATATACTTCCCACTGACACTTCCGTCGCAAATGTTGCAAATTTCTGAGATAAATAAATTATAAAATTACTGCATGAAGTAAAGCACAAAATGACGTGGCGAGCGGTCTGTGCGTAAGCGCGACAACAGAGGGCGCTGCGCGCGCGCATGAATCTTGTGCACTAACTGAAGGCAATTTTTGAAGAAGAAAACGTGATTTTCTACAGAAGAGCAACATTTGCGACAAAAGTGCAAGTGGGAAGTATATCTTAAAATTACATTATCTGTTGATTCCAGGAGGTAATTTCCTTAAAATCTCTGTTCAATGTATACGAAAAAAATACCGAAAAACCATATTCATGATCACCTTCCTGCTCAATTCTTCAACTTGGTACACTTTTAGAGGGAATCCGACAGAAGCTCACAATATTAGAACTGTTTCAGACTTTTGCAGAGAGAAATAACGGTTGCAACTGCAGGTACATGTATAAATGGCAGAATTTCCTAATTGCACACAATATTCAATCCGCAAATGTTGCACACCACTTGCGCAAAAGGGTGCTCTACTTTGGCACAGAATAGTTTCCTCTCAAGGTGTTCTTACATGTACATATACCGAAGCTATAGCCTACTGTTGAGGGCGTTGCAAACATAGTGGTGAGAATCAAACGGTTTTGGCGTTGCGTCGGGCAGGAAATGCACCAGGCGTTGCGTCGGGCAGGAAATGCACTAAGCCTTGCGTGCGATATTTGCTGTTAATTAAATGACTGGTTGTGCTCACGTGTACATGTCGGCAAAAATGTCTCGGTTTCTGGCAGACCTAGCTTGTTGTCACGTTGGTTATCGTCTCGGAACTTTTAGGCTACGCGGCAGTGCCAGGGCATGGTCACAGGCACCCATTGACGATGTGTATAGCCATTTCACGCCGAATTTTCTGACTTTCTTTTGGCATTAATTTCATTTATACTGGACAATACATGCTCATTTGGTATTTTGTAATTTCTCTTTTCGTGTTTTGTTGAATAAAATGACTTTTATTAAACTGGAGTGATTTTAATTTTGTTTGTCAAAATCTACCTTTGAACATGTTGTAAGGCTTACCAGCTTATATCACCCATCAAACAGCTTGATATTATACACATATGGACTGGCAATGAGGTCACTAGTGCACGTCTATGGGCCCCGAGGGACTGTGAGTGACCACAAGAGGGTCCTATTTCCCGAGGCCGAAGGCCGAGGGAAATAGGACCCTCTTGTGGTCACTCACAGTCACGAGGGGCACATAGACGTGCACTAGAGACCGAATTATGCCAGTCCGTATGTGTTTTATAACACGCCTCAGGCAAAAATACACACATGTACAGGTGAAATTCAATTTAATACATTAACAAGCAACCTCCAGAGGGCGCAATAACCGGTCACTAGTTTTTGAGACTAGTGACCGGTCGGGAACACTAGCAGGGAATCACGCGCGCGTGAAGTCTTAACGCGCGAGCGAAGTACACGCTGGCGCAAATTTCATGCACTAGCCTAAATTAGTGAACCTCACGTGACTGCGTTTCAGCCAGTCAGGATTGAGAATCAGAAAGAGGCGTGTTATAACATATCTTAGATTATGCCTTGTACATTTATATTCATACAATGTATATTTTTATATCTTTACCAGGATGTGCTGAAGATTAAGCTGCAGGATCCCGCAAGATGACTGGCCTGCGTCTACGCTGTTTCTGCTGTGGTATTGTGGCCTCTTCCGTCATATGGGTTATTATCATTTATGCATTTTTGAATGAAGTAAGCTATCGTGAGCATAATGCTGTCGCTTTGCAGGGATACAAGCGCCATTCACATCGTTTAGTCGTCAACCGTCCCAATGCAATTGAAACTGGTGACTTCCCAGCAAATATGGAGGGCCATAAAAACAATATTTTCTCTGACTTAAACTTGAATAATCCAAAGGATGGACACGGAGAAGAGAAGAAGTCAATGCAGATGAATGAGATGGACCTGGGAATGATCAGAACTGATGATGATAGACGGTTAAGGGATGAGGGATTCAGGCAACATGCCTTTAATGAGTTAGTCAGCACGCGAATTGGGTACCATCGCAACATCACAGATTCACGCAATTCATTGTAAGTACATTTCTACTTAGTATTGACAATGAACATTCCTGAAAGGAAATTAACAGCATTATGGTCAAGACAACTTCTAAAATAAAGACCAAGGAAGTCTGAGACCAAGACCAAAAGTCTGACTCGGAGATCAAGACGAACAATCGGAGAAACCGAGACCCAAGACTGACCGTTCAAGACCAAGATTGTCTATTCGAGACTAAGGCCGGGGTCACACGAATTACGACATCCCAATTTTAATATTTATACTTACGAGATTTTGTGCGTGTGACCCCAAATTTATTGTAATCGTATCACAATCGGTCAACGATGAGAATTCTCATCATTCGATTGTAATCGTATTACAGTAAATTGGCAAAACACGCGTGTGACCCCATCTTGTAATCGTATTACAATCCATCTCATAAGCCCATGCGGTAACCTTACCCACAGGCGTGCGCGTACTTTCTGCTTCACCGCACCCGCCTGGCATGATTTTCCATTCACAGGGCGCCAGACGTGCGCAGCGCAGTGAGGCATCAAGCACGCACACGCAACACGGAAAAGCCACTGCAAGGTATTATGGGATGGATAACAATACGATTACGAGATTGTGTTGCTCGTGTGACCCCACTTTATTATAATATGATTACAATAGTTTTTGTGCACCTTTGCTTTATTTTCAACTTCTTTTGCATTCATACCGTATGAGATTTATTCATTGAGGTGCATGCCACCGCCAACAAATCACAAAGTGCGATATATGCATATTTTGTCATATTTCAGATGTAAATACAAAGTATACAGCCGGGAGCTACCCAGCGTTAGTGTTATCATATGCTTTTTCAATGAAGCCTGGTCAACGTTACTGCGCACTGTATATAGTGTGATTGCAAGGACACCGCAGAAACTTCTTCATGAAATAATTCTCCTTGACGATTTCAGTGATTTGGGTGGGTACATGTACTTCTGCTTTAGTTACTCGTCTTGTATCAATAAAAAATAAAAGGAATATTGTTGATATATGTATGTGATTCAAAGAATTGTTGGTGTGAAAAGGTATACATATACTGAAACGCAAAAGAAACTTACCAAAATGTAATGAAATTGTAACAAACCAACAATTGCTAATTGAAACATTGGCATTTTATTGATGACATGTCAAGTTTTTGACCAAGATACATCATCTCATCAGTTTGTTCTACAGTAAAGAACAGAAGAGGGTGCAATGTCAGTCCCCTTTCAATAGCATGTGTGGCCACCATTGATTTGGATACAGGCAGTGCATCGTCGGCGCATACTGTCTACCAGTCTTTGGATGGATTGCTGCTGGATTCGTGGCATGTTGCTTGAAATGCCCATTTTGCACTGGCCTTTTTAAAGCCAAGATCAAGACTTCACGTGCAGCTCATTACAATCATCCCATACCCCTTGGCTAATCACTGACAGTCAAAACAGCTGTGCCATGAAGTGACCATTGAAGGTTCAAGTGACCTTCAGACACCGTTTGGTCTGACAGTGAGGACACTTTTGTCCACAAATAAGTTCACACATTACTACACGCAGTGTTATTGTTGCTATTCAAAGGTTTAAAAGGTGGTAAGTTTCTTTTGCGTTTCAGTATACATGTACATTTGTGTATTTATTGGCTATCATTCTCCATCTTCAGAAACAAGAGGTCTCCACTCAATCTGTATATTTTCAAGGATACTGTAAAAAACCACTGATGTTTTGTAAACTTATTTATCTGGTTCCATAAAGCAGTGCAGTAATTACACCAACTTTAGCTTCCTCATCCAAATTGGAGATTGCAAATTTCCTGTTTTCTTCCCATGGATAGTATTTTGGAGAGGTATTTTATATGATTGTTAGGTTAAAACAAAATTTATTTTTCTGAACACGCTCCTTTATTAACCAGTGTGTCTGGCTGCCTAATGCACATTTTACACGAAATGTATTTTGTTGTTGAGTACTTTACAGATCATTTAAAGGCGCCCCTTGACGAGTATGTGGCACAGCACCTATCTCCTTTAGTGAAAGTGCAACATAACAGTCAGCGTGAAGGGTTGATTAGAGCTCGTACCATAGCAGCAAGAGCGGCTACAGGGGAAGTGCTTATGTTTCTGGATAGTCATTGTGAGGTATAGTGGACAATCCCTATTAGGAACTGGGAAGGAATATCACGGAGGCCATAGTTTCAATGTCTCCCAAGACCAACCCCAAATTTTGTAACGTTCATCAAGCCCAAGACCAGGGGCCAATTTCATGGTGCTGGTTAAGCGCTAGCTGAAAACATGTGTTTACTGTAGCAGAAAAGTTGTGCTAACTTTAAGGCTATTTCACGCCTGTGGCGTGCTTAAGCATTCGCTTGCTTGGAAATGGGCATTTGTTGCGTCACTAGTGTTTAGCAAATTTTGCCTCTAAAGCTAGCAAACGTTTGGCAGTGCTTAAGGTAACAGTCTCTGTGAAATAGCCGGAGCTTCCGTTAGCACAAAATCGGCTGCTAAACAGCACCATGAAATTGGCCCAAGGAACAAGAGGGGATGTGGCCTTCTTGCCTCCATGAAAATCCTTCCCTTCGTGTATGTACGTATGTTTAGTCAGGTCGTGTGCTATGTGTATGGATAATGGCCAGTCAACCATCTAGATGAAGCGAAGTGATTCTGATGATTATCTGACGACAGCGATACTAATGGCAACAGCGCTTTGATACTTTGTGATAAAAAGCAACCCAAGATTAGAACCAGCTATTATTATTTTACTCGGTCAAATTACCTATTTTCTTGTTAGTTTCTTCATTTTCTTCAAGCAGTATTTCTTGGGTAATCAAAAAGTTATAACTTATTGTGTTGTTGAGCAAACGTCTTTGGTAATTACTTGGTACAATCCAACCCAACACACCAGCAAACATCATTGCACTTAACCATTTAATCAAAATCTGACATTGTTTCTACAAGCTACCGAGTTTGTCCCAACACCACATCAAAAGTGTACAGTACTTTATCTGGATCCACTGTTTATAGGCCAATTTCCTAATTTTATTGGCCCCCTTATTTGCATTTTACTTGCGCCCTTGCCACTCTTTGGTTTTTAAAATATTTCCAAATCTTAAAAAAAACACACAAAAAACAAAGCAATAGAAATGGAGATAGCATGAATTTTCAGAAGACTCCTGATAACAAATTTGAGTGTTTAAAAACGTGTTTTGAGGTCACAGGCAAAGTGTTTCTCATCAGTTCTGTGAAGACCTCTAGTCACAACCAATGATTCACCTTGATGTACTGTATGTTTTGTAACTTCTGCCTGAAGGTGAATGAGAAATGGTTGGAGCCCCTACTGGAGCGTGTTCAGCAGGACAGTCACGTGGTGGTGTGCCCTATCATTGACATCATCAATGCGGACACGTTTGACTATCAACCCTCGCCTATGGTCAAAGGTGGATTCAACTGGGGATTGCATTTTAAATGGGAAAATTTGAACCAAAGTCAGCTTATAGGAAAGGAGGATTTTGCTAAGCCATTCAGGTAATTATTACTTTCTGCATTATTGGAGTACATTAAATATGTCTAATATTTATTTTCACCATGGAAAATGACATAAGCAAGTGATAATCCCTATACAAAATATAACCGGGGCATGAATTGTTTTTTAATGTATTTTAACTGTTAAAAATGTTATTTCAGGATAATTTGGTAGTTTTGCCTTAAGCTGTATGCAAATGATGTATACCGCCTTTATTTGATAAATTGTGTACAGGTCCCCTACTATGGCAGGAGGCTTGTTTGCCATCAACCGTTTGTACTTTCATAAACTTGGTGCTTACGATGAAGGAATGGACATATGGGGAGGAGAAAATCTGGAAATATCCTTCAGGGTAAGATGGCAAAATTGTTTCAGATGGTATGGGGATAAAACATGAAAAAACTGACAGTGAAAAACGTTAATTTAGTGCTCAAATGTAATTTGTTAAAACAATGTTAGAATAGACTACTGTGTACATTTTCATGAATTTTGCATGATTATGTCATCCAAAATGGCCGCCCAAAGTGTCAAATTACAAAATATTTGGGACACACATCTACAAACTCTGAAATTCTTTTTCGTGCACTCCTGTAGACTACAAAAGTGAAAACGTCACCCTTTGTGTGTTGCCATGGTTTTTGGGTCTACACTAAAACCAGTGAACTGTTTCCCTGCGCTATACCAATGGGCGTTTCAGATTGCCAGCGAATCATGTGTAGACCCAATTACCATGGCAACCGACGTCATACTTTAGTAGTCTATTGAAACTCATGATTTCAATTGCGACATTCATCTCACAGACCTCAGCATCTGTCTTGAATGTTGCGGCTTATTTATGTTTTGGCAGTTCTGTGTCCTGTCAGTGATTTCTAATTGCGTTTTACGTATACATTGTATTCATAATACAGATATGGCAGTGTGGTGGCACTTTAGAGATTGTGCCATGTTCAAGGGTTGGGCATGTTTTCAGGAAACGTCGGCCCTACGGATCTCCATCAGGCAAAGACACTACACTACACAATTCATTACGGGTGGCACATGTTTGGATGGATGAGTATAAGGTACCATGCTGTAATAATATTCATCAGGAAAATAATCATTTGTATAACCAGAAATTTTGTATATAATTAGATGCCTTGAACTGTGGTACATGTGCTTTTTAGTCTGGTGGTTGTTGTGTGTGCGACATTGAGTGCTTTGTACTGCAGTGTCGCTCAAGAAAGACCACCAAATTACATGTACTTTTAGAATGCGTGGTTTAAAAGACGCCAATTTGTTTTTGTTTTTTTAGTATTTTGTTTGGTATTTTATTTCCGCACGTATGTACAAGTTCAAACTCACTACGTGTTTACCTTGAAATAATTTTTTTTATTTGTTTTGGTTTAAATGAATGGGTTTTTTTTCGGATCAGTTTAGAAAGTTTGCAAGTGATACTCTGGGTCTTTAAGGACAGTTTGAAAATGGTCTCATGAAAACAACTGCAAATCTTCGTGATGCAAAATCTGCATTATCTGCTATGACTTCTGTCTGATTTATCTACTTGTATTGCAGGAGTACTTCTTTCAGATTAATAAACAGGCTCGCAGCATGGAGTGTGGCAATGTTTCGGACAGAGTCCACCTGCGTCAGAAGCTTGGCTGTAAATCATTCAAATGGTATTTGAAGAATGTGTACCCAGAGTTAAAGTTACCCAATGAAACCAGTCTTCATGCTGGAAATCCTGCTGTGCGGGAACACAGACGGCCGCCTGCTGCTGTCAGAAAGGGATTGGTAAGCTCATGTCATTCTAAAAACAAGCAAAAATAAAAATCAAATAGAAATGATTTGCAGTGGTGTAGGACTCGAGTCCTGGACTCGTACTCGAGTCAGACTCGACCCGACTTGACCATGATGACACGGACTCGAACATGGTTACGTTTTTCAATAAAAGAAAAAAGATATACATGTATAATCACATACCAAACGCAGGATTCTTTAAGAAGACACAGCACGACACATGATTTTGTACACTGCCCTACCAAGTCGGCATGGAGCGCATGAGCACATCATCAGCATTTGAAATAAGGCAGGCCTCGAAATTCATTTTCAAAAGGGCACGGCAATTTTCTCTTAGTAAAGGGCACCTGAATAAAGAAATGGAAAATTTGTGTTAGAACTTTTTAAGGGCAACACGGCAAAACCATAATAATAATAATAATAATAATAATAATAATGAATATTTGTAATGCGCCGGTATCCATCAGAAAGATGCTCAGGGCATTGATGGCAATTTACTGTGGTGCCGTGGTTATTTCAAGGCCTGATGATAAGGGTACCGTTTGGGACAGTTGCAACATTTGGCATTAATCCTTGTTTGAAACACGAAACTAAAGCAGATTCACTTTCATTTATTTGGTGGACAAGTGACTCGTGATTCGGACTCAATGTTGGTGACTCGCTACAACACTGATGATTTGAAGATTAAGGTACATGTATCATGTCTTTGTTGGTTTGTTACACAGCTTTATCATGTACTCTCCTTACTGTGTATGGTAGCAGAAACTTCAGCAACTCAGAAAGGAGGGAATCTGATATTAGACAAGTGCAATAGAAGGGACAAAAATCAGGTACGGTGGGTGTACATGTGACAATACTTTATCTGATACATGTCCACACACACATATACATATAAAACTTGGGATGAAAAAAACAACAACATATGGGCCTTGTCAGGATTCGAACCTGAGACCTCTGACTCGCCAGGCAGATGCTTACTAGCTGAGCTATACAAGTACAAGGCAGAGTGGTATACTACCTTAAAGGAGTGTGTCCAGATCAAATTGTTTAGCCTCCCCATGGATGTTGAGATTTTGATACCATATCATTTGTCATATTTTTCTCATTACCATTCTGAAATTTCACACGCTCAATCTGTATATTTTCAAGTATATCGTCAAAAAACAACCTATGTTTTCCGGTAACATATGGGTCATTCTATAAATTTGGGGTCCAGTTTTTCTGTCCCCTGTTACGTCTGACATCTTGTAAAATGTTGTCGTTTGTAAATTCAGGACATATTCTTTAAATGCCTTCTATTTCAAAGAGTGATTACATAAAGTACAATTCATAAAAATATGTTTTGAAGGCATTTTTAATAATACTTGTATAGCAAATGGCAGTATGTCAGGTGTAACAGGGACAGGAAAATGTCACACGTTGGACCCCAAATTTATAGAATGACCCATATACATGTATATACAGCACTGCAGTGATTATATCAATTTGTTTGCTTCCACATCCAAATTGGAGATTGCTAATTTTCCTGTTTTCTTCCCATGGATAGTATTTTGGGGAGGTAAAAATATGATTGTTAGGTTTTAATTAAGTACATGTACATGCCGAGTTCACAGGTTTAAAAATTCAAAGTGGCCACCATTAACTTGTCTAGAAAGACAATCTGTATATAAAGGCCACTTTCCCTGTAGTGGTCTTTATACACAGGCTTGACTAGTATTTCAATTTTTGTGACTGTAGTTATGGTATGAGACAGCCGGTCATGAACTACGCCTTGCTGACCGTCTGTGTCTGGATCAACCTGAGAGTAACAGTGCTGCGTTACCAAGACTTATGAAATGCCACGGTGCGGGAGGATCACAGGAATGGAAACTCAAAAATCAGGTGTGTATGCACAGACCATCATTTGTATGGGGCTGTTCACAGTACAGAATTTGTGTCATGAAATGGTTGTGAAATAATACTCTCTGGATGTTTTACTACATTTTCACATTGTCTCAATCGTTTTATTTTCACTCTATTTTTACTTTAATTTCACTTAAAGGCCCTGTAGATGATCTGTTTTTGAGCGATTCTGCAAATAAAACCATTATAAATCAAAAGAAAGACATCAACAAACTCATCCGAAGAAATTTCAGCTTTGTCAAATGTACCACGTTTAAAAAAAACATGAAAATCCATATGCGTTTTCCTGGTCTTGGCGGGGTGTTTCAAATATTCGTTCTCAGTTGATCAGGTACCCTTGCGTCATGCACTCTGTGGCGCACATCATATACTGCATGTGCGCGCGATCCATAAAAATGCATCGCGTTGGAACACGCACACGCAGTACACAGCGCCCATGCATTTTGAACCGCGTAGATGCGAACCAAAAATAAGTAAATCGTTTGCAAACGATCTAAATAGTTTCATCTTTACGGATTATTTTCTGGTAAAATTATATCATTTTGAGCAGAAACCTTTCATTGGATAGTTGCTATTAATTCAATCTTTACTTTCAGAACTTTCCCCCTGTAAACTCGTTGATTACTTTTTGGGGTCATTGCAAATAATACACTGGGCCTTTAAGGAGTAAAGGTGTGTTTGGCCAGTCTTAAACTGTACATCCAAGATGGGCTAGGGACCTGGGGCCAATTTCATAAAGCCTGTTAGCACTTGTTTTCTGATTAAGCAGCGCTCGCTCCATTTCATACATGTAAAACTCATTCTCTGCTTAAAGCACCTATCAAACCAAACCGCATGCTAACCCAATTTTGTTCCTAACTCCACGCCATCTTCTATCGTCACCATACTTTGTAAATTACAAGACACGACTTTCAGCTGTTGTTGAAATATCCCAGTCAGTGACAGGCAAGGGTCTTCTGTAATAGTGATAATCATTCAAAAATGGGTACATTACTTATGATGGTACTTGAAAATGTTGACGTTTGAACAAAACAGATGACAGTGCTGTGCGCGCAATTTTTTATTTTGTTTGTCCTTAGAACAACAAGCTTTATGAAATATAAGTACTTTATTTGTTCTATGCTTAAAGGAGTGTGACCAGATCACTTTTTTTTACCCATAACTCCCCGGGACTTACCTTATGGGTCATGAAATTTTTATATCATAACATCCGTTATATTTTTCTGATTACGAAACTGAAACTCCCGCGCTTCTAGGCCGCATATTTCCGAGGATAATGTCGAAAATCCACCGATTATTTGTAAACTAATTTTCCAGTATCAACGTTTATCCGCTGAAAGCATACTCGATAGTTTTGTTCAATTTTTTACTGGAAATTGCGAATGTTTTCGGGACATGGGAGGTGTGTATGGGAGTTACTTGATAATATTGGTAAGTTACATCGAAAACTATTTTCCAGAAACTCTGGTCACGCTCCTTTAATACAAAATATCTGATTAAGCGTAACATGTTTTAGGAAATTGGCCCGAGCTCCAAGGCGAGCCGCCGTATTTTGGCAAAAGATGATTTTTTTTTTCTGTACTAGTCCTTCATGCATTCATGTGGCAAAACACAAAAAGGTGCCGCATTGTTTTCTAGTTCTTTGCTGCTAACTAAGCAACTGTTACTTTATTCCCCAGCTATTGTATCATCCAAGTACAGGACAGTGCCTAACGACTAAGACGGATGGAGTAATTACGTATGCAGCTCTTCATATATGCAGTGAGGATGCCAAGGACCAGGAGTGGATTTTACAAACGTGATATTGCAAAAAAAAAGCTGCATTTTTACAGAAACTTTAAACCACGAAAAATGAACTTAATTATGGGAAACTTCCCAAAGTGACTCGCAGTGAGGTGGGGCATCTACGTGATTGCAAACCATTGACAGGGGTGATGTTGCAGAATGGTTTTTAGTGCCTTCCTAAATCAGAACATACAATGCTGTGTTAGATATTTTGCAGGGTTGTTATTTTTGTGATTTCATGAATATACTTTGAAATTGTTTTTCTCTATAAAACACCAGAGTAAATCTCCGTCGTCTGATTGACACGTCGTCAGTCACATGTCAAGTTATTAAAGGAACGTGACCAGATTTTTCCAATTATATATAATAATACCTCCCCAAAATACTATCCATGGAAAGAAAACAGAAAATTTGCAGTCTCCAATTTGGTTGTGGAAGCAAAAAGGTTGGTGTAATCACTGCACTGCTTTATGGAATCACAAATTAGTTTACAAAATATCGGTGATTTTTGAAAATATCCTTGAAAATATGCGAATTGAGAATGCGAGATTTCAGAATGGTAATGAGAAAAATGTGATAAATGATATAGTATCAAAATCTAAACACCCATGAGAAAAATGTGATCTGGACATACTCCTTGAATATAGGGCATAACCAACAGCCTGGGTCCGGCCATGGGCTATTAACTGTTACACAATACATGTGGAAAATAAATGTACTGACGAATGGTTGGGTTATCCTATCAAACTGCATGTTGGGTGCTAGAAGTGAACCGTCATTTGTACTTCCCGAGTGGGAACTTATTTTGGTGTTTTATAAAACAAATAATGAATGTCTAAAATTTTAGCAATGGAAAGGATATTTTCATTCGCATTTGTATCTTGTTTGTCATCACAAATGATAGAATTTGCCTTTTAACAGTGGTAGTCTTAATAATCGTGAAGGCATAAATAAATGTATTATTTTAAAAGCCTCTGCAATAAGCATACATGCAAGTATCCCAAGATCCGACTGCAAGAGTGAAACGGGGTGGAAGTAATAAGAGCTGTTAGCTTATAAAGTGTTGTTACTTTGTTTTTGTGTTTAGCATCAGATGCATTTTATTCAGAAAAATATTTAAGTCGCAGTACAAAAGGATAAAATGTCAAGGATATAAATTCGTTTGATATCAACTATGGGGTACGTGTTGGTGTCATTTTAGACTTGATTATATCGTGTATATTTCACCAATTATGGAAAGTAGGCCTCTTACCTTTACAAATCGGTGAATTATATAGATCCCCAGACTTAAAGTTGCATTGCCCGTGTTTCGGTGAAAGGATTAATAAAATTAATTTACACAAGCGAACGAATTTAGAAAGCTTACGTGTCTCTGTAACGAAAAATATCAACAACTTAAATTTCCGACGTCGGGAATTGGAGATACAAGCCTTTTTCTTTAAACGTGCTTCACATGTTGTACATAGTATGTGTACAATGTACATATGTACGCGCACATGTACATTTACGTCATAACCAGGCTGTCGATTAAATGACCTGCCAGCCTTTTAATCATTTCTTGTTTTTAATCGACTGGCATTAATCCTTGACGGATTTTTACGTTCTTGGTACCAAATGAAAGCTGATAACCTTTTCTATTCTAGAAAAATACCTATTTAATTAAAAAAAAAAAAATGTACGCCCTAATCGGCCCAAACACGGGCAGTGCAACTTTAAGTCAACAAAACAATTTACTTTGCAATTTTCGCAATATAAACCGCGGATTATACGTTGATTTTTTCCCAAAAAAGTTCCCTAGCTGCGGCTTATACGCCGAGTTATGAAGGAAAAAAATTACATGGACATATGTACCAGTATATAAAGAAATGTTTTTCTAAAATAATTTATCAATAGTTACCTGAGGGGATGTCAGTTAAGTCGACCGAATACCAACTCGACCATACAAATGCAAAACAGGAGACGCCGTGTCGCGTCGCTGGATTCGGCACGCTCGCACAGCTGAACATGACACGCGGCCGCGGGTTTGTCGGCGCGTCTTTGCCGGCGCCCGGGTTGCTGTCGGCGGTGACTGTCGGCTCACCGGCCGCTGTTTAACGGTAACTGTCGGCTCGTGGGCCGCTGTCAGCGGTAACTGTCGGCTCGTGGGCCGCTGTCAGCGGTGACCGTCCGCGTGCATGGCGTGCATTCACACTTGGTGTTGCTTTCTATTCTGGAAGGGGCCCTGGGGTGGATTGCAATAAAACGCACTTCTAGTTAGTGCACTATGGCCAAAGTGCACTAAGAAAACGAACTAGCATAAAAGGGGCGTTCACACTATCGCGGAAAATTCACACTTTCGCGCTGCGCTCACCGCATTGCATGAGTTCCTAATCGCCGATTATTCCAAAATAGAAAATTCCACTCTGGTATCTTGGGGCTTCTCTGATACCTCATTGGCTGCGCGTTGGAAAGGTCAGCGCACCGCGGTCAAAGTTCAACAAATTTGAACTTTGACCCAGCTGAAAACGTTTTGCGCATCGCGATAGGCCGCGCACAAGCGGCAAACCAGTTTGTGTACAAACCAATGGAACAGTGTAATTTTTCCGCGATAGTGTGAACGCGCCTTCAGTCCACTTACGAAAAGTCACTAGCCAGTTTCACTAACGTAAGTGTACTTTTTGCTGCTGTCAAAATGGCGGTCATTAACGGCGAAAAAATCGTTTTCAATCGCAAAATTAGCGGAAATTTAAAGATTTCCCTGGCGATTCAGGTTTGTAAGATGTGTATTAGGTCGAATACGTCCCTATTTTGACGTGCAGTTTAAAGTTAATCCAGTGTGGATGTGTTAAATGGCTTCCGATTTCGGTCCCAAACCGGAGCAATCACACTCGGCTCAACATATGCGATATAGCGGGAGCGTGCGCGCGTATGCCATTGTAAAAAAAAATAATGAAGTGCAAGGCACAGAAAAAAAGCTTTCGCAGACGAAATGTGTCATCCTCAACCTTCTTCAAACACTGGCACACTATCGATGTTTACTGTCAGTTTCTAATTCTTGAAATATGAATCATAATGTACATGTGTACGTTGCACGAAGTTGCAAAAAGAGTGTCTAAACGCAAAATTACGTAGGGCAACTGCTTACTGCTGCCTATAAAACTAGTACAGTGTACGTATTTTAGTACATAATGTACACACACCGGCCACGGAGCCAGCTATGCCACAAAATGTATCAATTTAATTTTTTTACACGCGCGCGCGCGTGCGAAATCGGTCTGTGTAAACACGGCTTGGAAAACAATAAGCGAAGTAAGGTAACATTACACAAAGATACCTCCATGCCAAAGAGTTATATAAGCGCAAGTCGTCATGCAAATAAATAAATAAATAAATAAATAAACTTTCAGTAGGTAGATAGGTGCGTTCAGACGAAAGTTGAAAGTCGTCTTGAAAACATTTTGGCGGATGTGCGATAATGGTAGGCATATTTTTGTTCCAATAAAGTTTGTTGCATTATATGCCTTGCTTTGTCTATCATACATTCGAAAAAAAAATCATTTCTTTTCCATGACACATCCATGTTTTCGTGAAAAGGGTAGCCTACACATGCTCTAGAAAAAAATACAAACATAGCGTAGTTGTCCGTGCATTTTCCAAGTGCAACAGACGACTCGGAATTCTGCGAAGCAGACGACACGGTCGTTCCCCCGCCTCCCGCCACAAAACGTAATAGGAAAGCATTGGTTAGACAGGTTTGTAGTAGACTAAGAGAAAGTGGTGTTAGTGTGCTATGTTTTAGTGTACTTTTCTTTATTGAAACCGTCAAACTAAGTGCACTAATCAAAACGTACTTGGGGTGACGCGTTTGAAGTCGCGTGACGTAATTTTAGTGCACTAACTGGTTAGTGCGTTTTATTGCAATCCACCCCTGGATGTTTACGCTTCTTTCTTGGGCAAACAGTAGAGCCTATATAGAGGCGCACGGTCGAGTTGGTACGCGGTCGAGTTGGTTCGCGGTCGAGTTGGTAAACGGTCGACTTGACGTGCTCCACCTGAGGAATTTATATATTGTCAAACGTCGCACAAAAAGGTATTTCAAGAACTGAAGTGCGGTCATGCGTGTTCGTTGGCGACCCATACTTCGATGTGCATGACACTGGCAATAAATTAACCAGGGCTGCGTTCCAAACACGCGAACGGTTTGTTAACGTTGGCGCCAACGTTTGCTCATGTGGAATGGATTGTTTGCCAAAATACATTGTCAAGATGGCGGCGCCCACAGTCGCAACAATCATACCGACGTTGTAATGTGGCTTTCCGCTGCTTTCCAATTTTTTGAGGAAATGTGACACGTTGCTATTGATTGTGTATCGCCAGCGATAAGGCAGACCATATGCATGGAGGAAGTTTGTTTCTTCCTCCATGGGCAGACAACCACGAAAGGTGCAATTTATTTGTTATTTTCTAATTTGCAAATCATCGTCAGTCGTCTTTCATGTCGCGTGCGCCATTTTGAAATGCCTCGCGAACATATGGCGAACAACTTAAAAGTTTGTTGGCCAACGGTGGCGAACGTTGGTAGCGCACAATACGTTCCACTCAAATTGTTGGCCAACGTTTGCAAACGTTCGCGTATTTGGAACGCAGCCCAGTTCTCCAACGTTGACGATCGTCAAATGCAGTTCGGTGATGCATAAATGCCGCAGCGTATACGGTTTTTCTCAGTGCAGAAAAGAGAAAGGACAGAAAAGACAACGAATTAAAGTCCTTTTCAGGGCTACCAAAAGAAAAAAGATATAGCTGGCATTTGCATGGTGATCAGATCCAGGGGAAAAGATCAATGTTTTTTTTTCTCTGGGGGGGAAAAAATTCCCTTCGGGCTTTAGTGCAATTCACGATTTGAATAGAAAAGTTCTGCATATTCCATTATGTGCAGACAGCGAGTGTCAGACAAATCGACCGTTGAGACAACTTGTCTCAACGGTCGACTTGTCTTTCCATTTATCGCACATACGGTCGAGTTGTCTCAACGGTCGACTTGTCTGACCCCCTAACCACTAATGCGTGCACTGTCCGCCGATGTACGGCACTGGCGGCCGATTTTTAGGACGCCACAGCCTACACAATGGTGGTGCGGCTTATGTTGACGCCCGAATCTTGTTTTGGGAATTTTTGGGCTCCGCATGCAGCATACCCCGAAAATTACGGTAATCATGTAATAATACAAAATAATACATATTTCTTAATCGAGAGCTACGATGAACACTACAGAGGATTGGGTTGTAATTATTCCCAATTTTTTTGGTGCTTCAATTTAAGGGTTTGAATGTCTATGCTCAGGTCTATTTCATCTTGAGCGAAGTTTTTTTCCATAAAAATAGACCAATGAAAATGATGGTGCCACACTTTGCTGACATTTTAGATGCATAGTTTCGATCAAGATTACCCAATTAACCCAGCTCACACAGTTACTGTTGCTATGCCTTACAAGCCATCGCAAAAATGGCGATACAAACAACAAAGCAATAGGACTTGCATGAAAGCACAGATTCATTGGGAAAAACTCAAAGGTATAGGGTCGACAGTTAGTGTAGCATCACACACCAAGTAATAAAGGACTACTGACATGGATGTCATTGCGCACTTTACCAGGTTTGAACAGCGAATCACCAGACAGACAGTTGTGGCATGCTGCATGTAATAATAAAATCAATTCTCGCAAAAATATTTTTTCTTTCTGAAAATAGTGGTCACTACATAATCCGTTAATGCAATGTTCAAATTCCTTTCCAGAGCAGTGGCTGGTGTGCAGTCATGCATTAAACAATAATTTCCTAGTCATGCCCGCACATATGCTTGTGTTTAACAGGCAATTATTTATTTAACCAGGTGTGAACTGGCAATGATGGGTCAGCAGGCACCTCTAACAAAAGAGCAGATTTGTTTGCCAAAATATGACTTAGTGATCGAAGTACGCAATTAGGGGGCGATGACATTATAGTTACTTTGACAACAAAGACAAACAACATTTTTGTAACATTAGTAGGACTATATCTACATGTATAAAACGGACATGCAATATTATTTCAGACATTTTTTGGCTTTAAAGAGCTAGAATCCCCATTGAAAGAAAATCCAGCATTTAGGCTTTTTTTGATAGTCCAAACATCCCTCTTGCCGACGTGGATAGCTTTTGTTTTTAATTGTCGGTTTTAAGTGGATAAATTGCATGAGATTTTCGCGATTTCTGAAACGCATAAGGTATTAATGATATGCGCGTGAAAGAGAATTCAACACGATTGTCAGCTCCAGTCCATACGTTACGTTTTACACGCAAAAGACTCGGGGGAAAACCGTCTCTGTATAGATGGTGTTTTTTTAAGAATTTCCTTCCGTCCAAAAAGTCAGAGATATGCCCAGTAGTTGCGTGGTTGTATGTTTTACCAGACACTATGGAAAAAAAAGAGCAGAAACATTTGTTTTCCCTTATTTCCAAGAATGAGAAAATGAGTCGCGCAAAGTGGGTGAATTTTTACCGAGTAAATAGGCTGCTGTGTGTTGGGTTATTGTACGTACGGTACGGGTATGGCTAGGCTGCCGTGTGTGTGCGCGCGCGTAGGGACCGAAACGGACTGTGTGCAAGACATCGCGATTCCGCACGTAAATTTGACGCATTTTAACAAGCATAAAACAGTACCGCTCGATGCATTTTTGCAACAAAGGTATTTTTGAAATATTTTGCAACCTGTCTTTTGTGTGAAAGTGGTTTTAACTCAAAATACATATTTTGATTTTTTCCCCAAGTCGCTATAAACGACGGTCGAGTTGGTTCAATTAGTTCGAGTCGAGTTGGCAAACGGTTGAGTTGACTCCTGCACCCATGGGACAACTCTCAAAAAATTCAAGATATCTGTTTCAGTCGTCTTTTTTCCCCATGGTTTACAGCTCATAACAAGACGTGGAATTCAACTTCTAAATTCATACCCAATGAATATTTTTTTTTTTTTCAATTTCAAGACGGCCGTTCGTGTCAAAACTAACGGCCGCGATTCACTGAAATTTACTTCAAAAGAGCGTCAGTGCGAGCCACAATTTCATTTTTTTCCCACAAAATAAATTGTTGTCATATTACATAAAGTATTTTTCACGTTTATAATTTGAATTTATACAAGGACGAAACAGCTGCAGGCTAGACAGAATTGGGATCCCCTTTCATAAAGTGGATTGTTGTCGTTTTGCCTCGAAATTAGAATCACACCCAAAAATTTCCTCCTAGTTGTGTCCTACAGTGGTTTGAGATGTCCATGATTGGAAAATTATTCCAAAAAAAAAGACTTACAGAACCGTTTTTGAAGCCAAAATTTCCTCTTGCGTGGAATCCAGACGAGGATTTTCTTCGTAACTGTAAATTCTGGACGCTGGAGGGCGCTGTTACGAATTAGTGGCTGTGGCTATGCCGTTTATACTATGCTGTTTCTAAGAACCTTTATTGTCTGCCCATGGCAACAGCATAGCCAAAGCCACTAATTCGTAACAGCGCCCTCTAGCGTGCATAATTTACAGTTACGAAGAAAATCCTCGTCCGGATTCAACGCAAGAGGAAATTTTGGCTTCAAAAACGGTTCTGTAAGTCTTTTTTATAATCATTTTTCAATCATGGACATCTCAAACCACTATTTGACTGTAGGACACAACTAGGAAGAAATTTTTGGGTGTGATTCTAATTTCGAGGCAAAATGACAACAATCCACTTTATGAAAGGAAAGCTCACTGACTAGAAACAGGCATGATGAACGGTTACCCTGATGAACATACACTTCGTATATTTTCCATTCAATACAGCACGGGCTGTTTTGTGTTCTTCTCAGGATTACGTCACAACCCTGTTTGTAAACAAACCAAGTGATCTCGAGCGTTTCAGAATTTCGGGTGAAGAGGGTCGGAACTGAATTGCGTTTTAAACAAAAGACTGTCGGTTTTTGGCGGAAAACACGTTGTAATTAATCGCCTTGTAGAAACATAAAACTCCGTGATAAACAGTTACACTAGAAAAATGTGGATGGGGGAAAATATAGCTGTTTAACGTTAACATTTAATGCTATCATACAGTGCAAAACAGTAAATTCTTCCAAAATATAAATGTATAAGTGCAATTTATACAGAATAAAGCCTGCAATACAATAACTGACATTTTCCCAATATGTACATATTTTTCTTTAGCTACAGTACAACAAAATATACCATTCATACTATAAAAATACGCTTCTACATACACACGACACCTTGTCTTTTGTTAACATTAAGAATTATATCCATGGTATATTCAACATTTTTTGTGAATTCCTTTTAACAGTACAAATACAGGATTGAATATTATATAATCACACACCTGAAAGTTATTAAAGCTTGTATAATATTTTGCCCCAGAATCTCAATATTACAATTCTCCCATGGAATAGCAGTTGATTTCAGAAATGTTGGACCAACTTTTCTCCCCAAATTTTTGCATAAGTGTTCTAGCACTATACATGTATTGTAAATTGATAATGGCATCTTACATAGCGCACATCAATCCTGTGGAACTCATGGTGCTTTACACATTATCACCCTGGTCATTTGGCACAACTCCCTGGGGAGTATATACGCAGCCCCGGCAGCCTGATACACAAGCGCTCAATGACTGCGACTCTTGCAGGTACCCATTTACTCCTGGGTGGAGAGAGGCAACTTATGGCAAAGTGCCTTGCCCAAGGGTACACCCACCTTGGTCGCGGCCAAGATTCGAACCCACAACCGTAGATTTTAAGCACGGTCTTGAATTCAATGCACCAAACCGCTCGGCCATGGTACTCCATTATATGTACATGTATTGTAATTAAATACATTTTTATTAGTTTCAAACTAAGTGTAAGGCTACTTCCCAATATGATCAAGACAATTTTATAAAGAACACGTTGCAGAACACCAAACAAAACTTTGGTAGGCTACCGTCTGAATTATCAACATTTTAAAAAGACAAAACCACAACTGATTATTAGCATATACACCTAAATCTATGCAACAAACAGTACTAGACTCATTAATATAGGCACTGCTAATGCAACATTGTGCAAGTAAAATACAAGATAAAATTGTGATTTCAAAAATTTTGGTTTTCCAGGATTAACTGTCTTTTAGACATCGTCCGGTAAATGAAGAGAAACTACCGCATACGGGAAATATACTTCACAAATGTTTGCATATACATCATGTAATTCACACCAATAGATCTCATGTTCCATGCTGGCATTTTCAAAATCTGATGTCACATGCACAACCTCTAGAGAAACACATTTTTGGTGTAGTATTTAATGAAACCAAGTACAGGTCGAGAAAACAAATATGCATGGTTTTCTTTGTGATTTGAATCAAAGACCTCCGACACACTCACACTGGGCAGATGCCCTACCAGCTGAGCTACAAGGCACAGTGGTATACACCCTCAGGTTCTCTTTAAGAACCCAACGTTTCTCTTGGTGTAAGTGCAACTATAACCAAGTAACAAATTTAATATTTGTTGTGGTATCTAATCACCATAACAAGAAAACCCAATATGGGACAAACGAATTAGCAGTAATGTGCTGTTCAGTCCAGAAAAAAATGTACTAAGCAGTATTATAGTAGCTATCAAGCAGGTTAAAAGCTAAAACCCCTCATTTGTATTGCTAAGCAGTGAATTCTGCGAAACATCTCCATCAACTTCAATGGCATCAAAATAAAGCATATTTGACCTGGCGTGGCTGTTTGACTTTCCTTAAGATTCATTTCAATACTGGTATCAGTTGTAGAAAACATGTTTAGAAGCTTAAAAATATGGATGACTAAAATGGCAACTTATGCTTGGTAATGTGCAACGCAAACTTAGATATTGAAGTACGTGTGAAGTGCGTGCCAGCGCCAGGATAAAAAAATTGTCTCCTGCATCTGTGTGGCTGAAATTTCTACAAGGCAGTTTATGAACGTTCTTTAGTTATGTAATGCTGTATCTGTTTTTAAAAGTTTTCCAATCATATAACTCTATTTAAAAAGGAAATTTGTATTTGGTGTGCCTCGTTGCATGCGGGAGAGAAAATTGAAACGGACCAAACCTGTTTTAAGGCAGAATAATTACTGCAGTGCATTGTATATTGTAACCAGTTGACTAAAACAAGTCGACTGTCACACCATCTTTTCACTGTCTGGCTGAAACTGGATAGCGTTATCAAATGCCCTGCTCCACCTTATCCTAATACTGGTTGAACATTATTAAATGTAGAAGTTTGTTTATTTAGTACTTCTTTAGTAGCCAACGTTTGCATTTTGTGTATGATGTAAAAGCCCATTACGGATATTTGCTGATGCTATTTATTGCTCTCGATGTGTTAGTGTACAAGTTGTTCGTTTTATGTTGCTGTTTTTGGCTGTTAACTTTTGTAACTGATTGTTTCGATGGTCTATGGTTTTGTTGTAATGGTTAAGTGTAGAAGCATGTGTACGCAAGAAGATTACTCAGATGTGCCCTTTGCAAGACCTGTTGAAGTGTGAATCTTGCGGGAAAGATTGCCACGTCGAACAAGGTTGTCCCACATTCTGGGTGAACATCTGCACCTAGGCAAACCAAAGCCTCCCGAGCCGCCAGGTCCTGTACCTGTGGTCACACAGCCTCCAGAGCAACCCACATTTCCCTCCCAACATTCAGCCCATCCTCGCAGATACATGTATGAGAGGGTCAAGGGTTCACAAGGGTAGGTTCCTAACCTACCCCAACAAACCCACTGTTTTTAACCCGACAATAAATATTGGGTGTCAAAAGCATTCTTCCGGTTCTTATCGGAATCCTAATGCCTAATTGGTTGGCAACTATGGCCAAACCTGGACGTGCATCCGATGCAGGGAGATGTGGCATGTATTAAAGATTGAAACACTGTACAATGTTACCAATGTGGGTTGGGGCAATCTGCTTCCAAGTGTCCAAAATGTGATGAAGAAACGGAGGAATAAAGTCAATGCTGTACCAGTGTGAGTGTGTTTGATATGTCACAAGATGAGGACAATAACCAAAAATCCATAAGCAAGCAAAGTGAAACTACAGTTGTTGTGTCTACAACAACTGATGTCAGTGCCACAGAAGACGGCGCAACAATTAAACATAGTCAAAGTAAAGATGGAATACTGGAAAACACTAATTACTTCGGCTACTATATGTACGAGGACAAGGCCACGTAAAGTGGACTATACAAGATGCTTTGAAGATTTTTAAAATGCTATTTTTGTCCACAACAACTCCAAGAGATGCAGTGGGATTGGTAGCATACTATGTGAGACAACGGCAGCAAAGGGGAAGTACAGGGGCGCGTTCAATAGCGCAATACGTATGCATACCGACACTTCCTTCAACGGTGAAGGTATACTATAGGAAAGTACCAAATACATTTTTATTAGTTTCAAATTAAGTTTAAAGCTACTTCCCAATATGATCAAGACAATTTTATAAAGAACACGTTGCAGAACACCAAACAAATCTTTGGTAGGCTACCGTCTGAATTATCAACATTTTAAAAAGACAAAACCACAACTGATTATTAGCATATATACACCTAAATCTATGCAACAAACAGTACTAGACTCATTAATATAGGCACTGCTAATGCAACATTGTGCAAGTAAAATAAATTTACAAGATAAAACTTTGGTTTGAAATGTTTGGTTTTCCAGAATTAACTATTTTAGACACCGGTAAATGAAGAGAAATAAGGCAAACTAATGCATACGGGAAATATACTTCACAAATGTTTGCATATAATTCACACAAATAGACCTCATGTTCCATGTTGAAATTTTCAAAATCTGATGTCACATGCACAACCTCTAGAGGAACACATTTTTGGTGTAGTATTTAATGAAACCAAGTACAGGTCGAGAAAACAAATATGCATGGTTTTCTTTGTGATTTGAATCAAAGACCTTTGACACACTGGGCAGATGCCCTACCAGCTGAGCTACAAGGCACAGTGGTATACACCCTCAGGTTTTCTTTAAGAACCCAACGTTTCTCTTGGTGTTGCACGGATGTGCAAGTGAAACTACTGATGTCAGTGCCGCGATTGTGGAAAATGTATAAAAATGTGTAGTCAGACACACGACTATCTGTAGCTGCTTGAAATATCAAGATACGTGAAAGTTGATGATAGTTTGGTGGGTTGGAGATAACCTAACGGTAGATAAAAGAAGCCTTTTTTAAAGATTTTATACTCTGTTAGAAGAAAATCAAACGTATGTTTACCGCCAAATGTAGCTTTATAAAGAAAGGTTGATGTTCACACACTGCAGAATTTAATTTTACATTATCTAATATTTTTCCATACATGTACATGTATTATTTTGTTAGATCTTTGCCCACATTATCTTGCACCCGTCTTGCCTACTGTCAGTGACTTTTGTGTGCCGTTTTATGGTGCTCAAACTAAAGTTAAGTAAATTGTTTTCCATTATTTTGGAAAAACAACATTAACGTATTTTATTTTATCAAAACATGGAACCAAACGGGTAGGCCTATACAATGTATTGCCACATGTTTAAACTAATAAGTTATTTATGTTCATCAGTTTAATGAAACCCATTAACAACAAACTACTAATGAGGGAAAAGCAATTACGTGTGTAGTTTCAGTTCTTAGTCATTTGACTAATCAGGTTGGTCAGTGATTTCAATGACTAACAACAAAGGTCAGGTGACTAACTGGTTAGTCGTATGCGGCACCACTGAAATTAGTCACAAGACTAACCAAGTCAAATGTTGACTAATTAAAGTTGGTAATTCAGTGTATTTGACTAATTAAAACTGGTCACATGAGGCACCGTGTTGGACGAACTTAAACTAGTCAAATTGACTAATATATGTTGACAGTGTGACCATATGGCCAAAGACTGAAGCATGCAAGTACCACAAGTGACTTAGTCTTGGGTATCTAAAGCAAAAGGGGTCCGGATCCGTTCGCGGGAAGGGGAGAGGTCGTCCAAGTTTATTTTTCAGAGACCTCCCATGCTCAGAGCGAGGAAAGTTATTACATCTGTTCCGTTTACAGAGATTGCTTTAGAGATCTCTACACTGAAGAGTCTGTGCGGAGGTTGATCTTGATCAAAACAACATCTGAATGAGCAGCTTGCTTCTGGTGGACGAGTAAGGGTCCGAAAGATCTATGACGATCGACACGAGCATTGATGAAACAACAGATGACGAACCCGATGGAGAACTTGCTACTCTTTCGATTGAAAAGGTAAAGCTGGATAACACTGTCAGTCCAGAAAAAAATGTACTAAGCAGTATTATAGTAGCTATCAAGCAGGTTAAAAGCTAAAACCCCTCATTTGTATTGCTAAGCAGTGAATTCTGCGAAACATCTCCATCAACTTCAATGGCATCAAAATAAAGCATATTTGACCTGGCGTGGCTGTTTGACTTTCCTTAAGATTCATTTCAATACTGGTATCAGTTGTAGAAAACATGTTTAGAAGCTTAAAAATATGGATGACTAAAATGGCAACTTATGCTTGGTAATGTGCAACGCAAACTTAGATATTGAAGTACGTGTGAAGTGCGTGCCAGCGCCAGGATAAAAAAATTGTCTCCTGCATCTGTGTGGCTGAAATTTCTACAAGGCAGTTTATGAACGTTCTTTAGTTATGTAATGCTGTATCTGTTTTTAAAAGTTTTCCAATCATATAACTCTATTTAAAAAGGAAATTTGTATTTGGTGTGCCTCGTTGCATGCGGGAGAGAAAATTGAAACGGACCAAACCTGTTTTAAGGCAGAATAATTACTGCAGTGCATTGTATATTGTAACCAGTTGACTAAAACAAGTCGACTGTCACACCATCTTTTCACTGTCTGGCTGAAACTGGATAGCGTTATCAAATGCCCTGCTCCACCTTATCCTAATACTGGTTGAACATTATTAAATGTAGAAGTTTGTTTATTTAGTACTTCTTTAGTAGCCAACGTTTGCATTTTGTGTATGATGTAAAAGCCCATTACGGATATTTGCTGATGCTATTTATTGCTCTCGATGTGTTAGTGTACAAGTTGTTCGTTTTATGTTGCTGTTTTTGGCTGTTAACTTTTGTAACTGATTGTTTCGATGGTCTATGGTTTTGTTGTAATGGTTAAGTGTAGAAGCATGTGTACGCAAGAAGATTACTCAGATGTGCCCTTTGCAAGACCTGTTGAAGTGTGAATCTTGCGGGAAAGATTGCCACGTCGAACAAGGTTGTCCCACATTCTGGGTGAACATCTGCACCTAAACAAACCAAAGCCTCCCGAGCCGCCAGGTCCTGTACCTGTGGTCACACAGCCTCCAGAGCAACCCACATTTCCCTCCCAACATTCAGCCCATCCTCGCAGATACATGTATGAGAGGGTCAAGGGTTCACAAGGGTAGGTTCCTAACCTACCCCAACAAACCCACTGTTTTTAACCTGACAATAAATATTGGGTGTCAAAAGCATTCTTCCGGTTCTTATCGGAATCCTAATGCCTAATTGGTTGGCAACTATGGCCAAACCTGGACGTGCATCCGATGCAGGGAGATGTGGCATGTATTAAAGATTGAAACACTGTACAATGTTACCAATGTGGGTTGGGGCAATCTGCTTCCAAGTGTCCAAAATGTGATGAAGAAACGGAGGAATAAAGTCAATGCTGTACCAGTGTGAGTGTGTTTGATATGTCACAAGATGAGGACAATAACCAAAAATCCAAAAGCAAGCAAAGTGAAACTACAGTTGTTGTGTCTACAACAACTGATGTCAGTGCCACAGAAGACGGCGCAACAATTAAACATAGTCAAAGTAAAGATGGAATACTGGAAAACACTAATTACTTCGGCTACTATATGTACGAGGACAAGGCCACGTAAAGTGGACTATACAAGATGCTTTGAAGATTTTTAAAATGCTATTTTTGTCCACAACAACTCTAAGAGATGCAGTGGGATTGGTAGCATACTATGTGAGACAACGGCAGCAAAGGGGAAGTACAGGGGCGCGTTCAATAGCGCAATACGTATGCATACCGACACTTCCTTCAACGGTGAAGGTATACTATAGGAAAGTACCAAATACATTTTTATTAGTTTCAAATTAAGTTTAAAGCTACTTCCCAATATGATCAAGACAATTTTATAAAGAACACGTTGCAGAACACCAAACAAATCTTTGGTAGGCTACCATCTGAATTATCAACATTTTAAAAAGACAAAACCACAACTGATTATTAGCATATATACATCTAAATCTATGCAACAAACAGTACTAGACTCATTAATATAGGCACTGCTAATGCAACATTGTGCAAGTAAAATAAATTTACAAGATAAAACTTTGGTTTGAAATGTTTGGTTTTCCAGAATTAACTATTTTAGACACCGGTAAATGAAGAGAAATAAGGCAAACTAATGCATACGGGAAATATACTTCACAAATGTTTGCATATAATTCACACAAATAGACCTCATGTTCCATGTTGAAATTTTCAAAATCTGATGTCACATGCACAACCTCTAGAGGAACACATTTTTGGTGTAGTATTTAATGAAACCAAGTACAGGTCGAGAAAACAAATATGCATGGTTTTCTTTGTGATTTGAATCAAAGACCTTTGACACACTGGGCAGATGCCCTACCAGCTGAGCTACAAGGCACAGTGGTATACACCCTCAGGTTTTCTTTAAGAACCCAACGTTTCTCTTGGTGTTGCACGGATGTGCAAGTGAAACTACTGATGTCAGTGCCGCGATTGTGGAAAATGTATAAAAATGTGTAGTCAGACACACGACGACTATCTGTAGCTGCTTGAAATATCAAGATACGTGAAAGTTGATGATAGTTTGGTGGGTTGGAGATAACATAACGGTAGATAAAAGAAGCCTTTTTTAAAGATTTTATACTCTGTTAGAAGAAAATCAAACGTATGTTTACCGCCAAATGTAGCTTTATAAAGAAAGGTTGATGTTCACACACTGCAGAATTTAATTTTACATTATCTAATATTTTTCCATACATGTACATGTATTATTTTGTTAGATCTTTGCCCACATTATCTTGCACCCGTCTTGCCTACTGTCAGTGACTTTTGTGTGCCGTTTTATGGTGCTCAAACTAAAGTTAAGTAAATTGTTTTCCATTATTTTGGAAAAACAACATTAACGTATTTTATTTTATCAAAACATGGAACTAAACGGGTAGGCCTATACAATGTATTGCCACATGTTTAAACTAATAAGTTATTTATGTTCATCAGTTTAATGAAACCCATTAACAACAAACTACTAATGAGGGAAAAGCAATTACGTGTGTAGTTTCAGTTCTTAGTCATTTGACTAATCAGGTTGGTCAGTGATTTCAATGACTAACAACAAAGGTCAGGTGACTAACTGGTTAGTCGTATGCGGCACCACTGAAATTAGTCACAAGACTAACCAAGTCAAATGTTGACTAATTAAAGTTGGTAATTCAGTGTATTTGACTAATTAAAACTGGTCACATGAGGCACCGTGTTGGACGAACTTAAACTAGTCAAATTGACTAATATATGTTGACAGTGTGACCATATGGCCAAAGACTGAAGCATGCAAGTACCACAAGTGACTTAGTCTCGGGTATCTAAAGCAAAAGGGGTCCGGATCCGTTCGCGGGAAGGGGAGAGGTCGTCCAAGTTTATTTTTCAGAGACCTCCCATGCTCAGAGCGAGGAAAGTTATTACATCTGTTCCGTTTACAGAGATTGCTTTAGAGATCTCTACACTGAAGAGTCGGTGCGGAGGTTGATCTTGATCAAAACAACATCTGAATGAGCAGCTTGCTTCTGGTGGACGAGTAAGGGTCCGAAAGATCTATGACGATCGACACGAGCATTGATGAAACAACAGATGACGAACCCGATGGAGAACTTGCTACTCTTTCGATTGAAAAGGTAAAGCTGGATAACATTGTGTTATCTAATGAACAACATTGTCAGGTGATAAGAATTAACAAGTTGATCATTGTTGTTATGAAGCATAAGTATTAACATGAGATTTAATGGAAAAAAACTCATATAGGAGTGAAAAAGTAATGAAACACTTTTTTCAGCCAGAACACGAGGACTGACAAAGCAATGGTAAACCTCTCAGTTTTTTCCTAAATGGTGAAGTAATCTGTGTCAAAATATCAAATAAATTGTTAAAACATATATTTTATTTTTAAAAATGTCTTAATGCAACTGCCCGTGAAACACTGTCATGCTTAAAAACAGTACCCATGTACAGTTTCATTCTTCACTTTTCATTCTTCATTCTTCACAGCTTCACAGGTGCTTGCCGAACATATGTTAAACAGATGCAAAAGTACCTTGATACATTAAGGGTTTAATCTAATTTGATCCTGAAAATTCCTGCATGTATTTCTACCTAGTGGCACAAGTGTGAATTAACCAAAATAAAAACAATACATGTGAATGAATTATAAAGATGCAGGTAAGGTTTTAAAAAGGTGAAGAGGTACTTGTAAATACAAGGTTTTGTGTGTGGAATTAATCTTAAGATGGCCGACAGATACATGCATGAGCATTTTTCATGATGGCTGTGCAGTTTAACTTTTATCAGCAGCACAACCGTCGTGCTCTGAGGGCTCAAAGGGTTTTCAGAGACAGAATAAACCCTTTGGACAGGTACAATGATACAGAAATGTACAAAAGATACAGATTTACAAGGCAAGGGTGTATGCACATCATAGATATCCTTAAGGCAGATCTACAGCCCAATTCAGCCAGGAATCACGCAATACCAGTGAGCATAAAGGTACTATGCCACAGGGTCACTGCTGACTTGTGCAGGGGATCAATTTGTAAACCGCCTGATGACCCAGTTTCCTGATGACCCAGTTAAAAGGAAGGAGGAGAAGGCCAAGTTCACAAAATACATAAGCGAGAAATTGCAGGACGTTGTTAGATCCCAGCAGTGGTC
The DNA here is from genome assembly GCA_037783545.1 of Henricia sp. BOLD:AAB3569. NCBI lineage: Eukaryota > Metazoa > Echinodermata > Asteroidea > Spinulosida > Echinasteridae > Henricia > Henricia sp. BOLD:AAB3569. Next base: position 482,108 of record JBBELK010000466.1, on the reverse strand, counting down.
TGTTATTAACTCCAGCGCTAAATCTGGAACTGACTGAATGCAGGGTGAATCAAAAAGGAAGTGACCAGGTTTTCGACAGTCATCTCAATAAGCCAGCTGCGTGATAGATTTGCATAAATCGGTTGCCAAGTGGCAAGGGAGTGCACGCTAGAACATGTTAGCCAGCGCAAAAGTCTGTACGGTACCTGGAATACCTCGCACATTACTCAATGCATTTTAAAGCTGGACCATCTGAAATTACATGTTAAAATGAGCATGTTGATACAACGATATAATCCCAAAAGAGATGTACAGTAGGTTGAATATGTGTCTGAGCTCTATATTACCAGTTAACATTTGTGTCAAAAACATTCGCAACGTTTTACGAGTTAGAAGCGACCGAGAACTCCACTCATTTGTGCAAGAAGAAAGTGAGCGCTTTTGCGACTTGTACTACATTTGTGTCCCATCTTCACCTCTCTCGCTATGGGAGGGTTCACAATGTTAGGTTTATCAGTCCTACCCCGACGAACCCTCCATTTTCAACGGCACCCGGCAGTATTTAATGTCGGCTGTCCCTTCAAAGGTTCCAACTAAAAACAACGGATTGTGGTCCACAATCAAAGACAAGTATCTGGAATGCAGTGATCATGAGACAGCAATTTTACCCTGCACCTCAAGAAGAATGTAGATAGTACGAAGTTCATCACTGCACTGTCTGGATGGTATTGTGTGTTTATAGGTCTGCAAGACAAGACCGAGAAGTAAGTAAGGAACCAAAAGCGATAGAACTGATTGCGATTATACGGATTAGACAGATGATCGGGTATCTTCAGATGTTGATAGACTTAGTATAAGAGGGTTTTGTAAAGTAATTAAGCTGCAGTCGGTTATGAAAGATTTAAATCACCTTTTTGGCCAGCTTTGTAGACAGGGCAGAATGGGAAGGAGTGGCAGATTAAGACTGCCAACATTGAGCACTAATCAGTTACAGGACTCATTTGTACCTTATGCAATAGCATTATTGAAGCAGTGTGTAACTTATTTTCTGTTTTTTAATATATTTATGTAAAGTAATATTTTTTGTTGGGATATTTTCTTTCAGAATGTCGTCAAAGGCAAATCAGTTCGGCATGCCTTGTGCCGTTTATGTCAAATTAGATGGCAAGACGGGGACTGCCAAGTGTTTCAAGGATCTTTGTTAGGTTGGGATAATCCTGAAAGACCAAAATAGAGGTTTTCAGCTACTCTCATGCAGGCAGGGGATAAGAAATTCTCTTCAAATATGTTGCCCTTGATACAGGACAAGTTGGAAGTGGGCGATGCGAGTGGTCCTGGATGGCTCTGAAGTCAACTATACTGGCAAGAATAAGACACTGACGGACTTCTTCACGGAAGTCTACTCACGAAGGGCAGTCGATAGAGAGAGTATCAGTGTCGATTCTGGACTCGTGTTCCAGGACTCCGCCCGTGCCCGAGAGTCTGGATCGGATCTAGTCTGCTCAGTCACGCAGGAGGTTTCGACCCGCCTGGGCCGGATGTCTAATTCTGCACCCGGGAAGGACTAGCTAGAATATCGCCATATCAGGCAGGCCGACGGTTCGTTGAGAGTTACCGTGACGATATTCAACCGGTGCCTGCGTGACGGGACGGGAGAGTCCCCACCACTGTGCTGCTGTACATAAAGGGCGACCCGGCGGACCCGGCCAACTTCCGTCCGATTGCCCTGCAGTCGTGCCTGTACAAGTTGCTGATGGCGATCTTGTCCGATCGGCTCACACGCTGGGCTATGGACAACGATCTCATCAGTGATGCTTAGAAGAGTACCAGCTATGAGCACACCTTCCTAATGTCTATCGTGGCAGATGCACGCCAAAACGGAAATAAATTGTGCACTGCGTGGCTCGACTTACAGAACGCTTTCAGCAGTATCCCACAGACACGATGCAATATTCGCCGTGTTGACCTCCATCGGACTGTTACAAGTGTCTCAAGGTTAGACACTCGGCTCCCAATTGTCCCAATCGTGTGTGCTGCACCGTTTGCAGGGAGGAGGGGCACCGCTAACAAGGTAAAGCTCATCAAACAGTGGGCCGACGTAGTGGAGCAGCAAAATGCCCCTCGCCCTTAGCCTGTACCCGATAAACTGCCGAGGCTCCGGCCCCGGTGTGTTCCGAGGCAAGGCCTACAGTGAGTGATGCTGGCCCTCCCTCCGAGGCTGTTCTTATGAAAGAGCTTTTCGGGGATCCTTTCTCCTGCCGAGTCTTTGGGTTCAGCCACTCCTGGGGGTGATTTTTACACTCCCGTTTTTAAGTTAGGTTGGGCATCCTGTGTAAGGTGCCAACAGGCGGCTGGACCAATTGAGGGGCCGTCACAGTGGAGATGTTTCCACTGTGATAATGCATTTGATGGGGATAGCCGTTTTTCTTTGGTTGGCTGCATGGCCTGTACCGGTGTGAACACATCACCAGTTGTGGTCTGAACACGCTGGATGCCGGGCCGTCACAGCCGACAAAGTTCATCCCTTTCAGGATGTTGAGGGTAAGAAAGAGAAGAAGGGAAAGGGAAAGAGGGGATGCGCTCAAAGTTTCCGTTTCCTTGGACGCCGAGGGGGCAGATATGGGGGACTCTCGTTCCTCGAGGCCATCCTCTCGGTCTAAGCCTGGCCCCCTCACTGGCTGAGGGATGTCGGCTTTCCAACTGAGCCTTCAAGGGATCGGCAGCTTAATACTGAGGACGAGGACACCTTCATGTCCTCGCCCGAAGGTTAGCCTGAGCTGCTGGCAGAAGTGTTTCCCCGGAAGTTTAATTTCCTTTGCAATCGTGGCTGCTGTTCTTTCACTAAATGTAAATGGTATGCACGACTCCGCAGAGCCAGAATCCGATTTTGTTTTATGGCAGGCGGAATGGAGGGGGAAGATGTTTGCCAGTTTCGGCACTTCTTTGTGCGGCTCCATTTACATTGTTATGTACAATGTAAATGGATTATTGCATCGAAGGATTACTTCATGTGTTGAAATAATATACATGTTTATGTGCTTGTTGCCAAATCAGTAGGTAACCTGAAGACCGAATGGACGAAACGTAGCTGGGCATTATTATTGCAATAAAATATGATACCAGAGCATCTCCTCTTCCTTTTGTTTTATTCTATATATGTATATACAATATACAAGTGTCTTGAAGATGTATGAAAAAAACAAACAGGCTTTGTTACTTGTAAAAGCAATGTCGGATGGATTTAAGCAGCACAATGCCAAGCTGAGGTAAAAGACAACCTTGCACACGCTACATTCATACTGGATGTAGTCGAATGATGATCTGATTGAGGGATTCACCCAAGGAAAAAACTTCCACATTTCAAAAACACCACAGTTGTCCCACATAAAAACAGTTCAGGCTCAACGATCCAAGGCTGCTTCCCCGAGTGGTGCCGATGGGGCAGAATTCATACAGGTGTAACAATTAGAAAAAACCAAACTAGGAACCGATACAAAGTCTGTGGAAAGAACCCGTGTCCTGGCCTCTGTTTAAAGTACATGTATGTATCATCAGGGTGTGGAAAGAAACATGATATCAGTACCAAGTAGAACTCCAGCACCAACAGAAACGAGATAAGAGTGATGATAAGAATAAACATGCAAAAAAACATGAAGTAAAACATCGCCAGAACCATGGAGCTATAGCTCCATGCCAGAACAAACATTAAATTAATAAGACATTCCTTAACAAATACCAAATTTGGCTAAACACGGCATACCAAAAACTGCTAATTAGCTCCTTGTAAAGGTTTAGAAAACATGTCTGGCTATTGCCATACAGATGTGTGCAACATTTCCCAACAATGAGCTAAAAAATGTCTGTCATGTTTGTTCTGAAAACGAGAGATCCGCATGGAATTGATCTTCTATAAGAATACATTTTGGTGGGTTTGGATGGAAGAGGAAATTAATATACACGGCCACGAATTATGTCTGGCAAACTTTTACGTTAAAATTGCTTCAGCAGGGAAAGGTAAATGTATAAAGGTTTGTGAAAAAAATCGACTAGTACAAGACCAATCACAAGAAAGACTGCTGGCCCACGTGGAAAAATGAAACATGCCAAATCCCTGAGGCGTGCAAAAACGAAGTTATTCATGGACTTGGTAAGAATTTTTGAAGGAAAATTGAGGAACAACTGGAATGAATAGAATACTAGCTCATACCCAGCCACTGAAGATTTATGTTGTTAATAAGGGCTTTTGCAGTAGTTAAGCGAGGAGCTGTTTTGAGTGTAAATACTTTGAATGGGTCTACGAAGCAGCTACAATGTACGTATGTACGTTGAAGTACTTTCGTAGTATTTTGTCATGTGTACACATGTGTCACTGATTTTTAAAAACAGATTACATAATTGGAAAACTTTTAAAAACAGGAACAAGAGCATTATATAGCTACAAAATAATATTAATAAACTGCCTTGTTGTTCTGTCCCCTGAAAAGGGAAACAAATTTAAGTTGGTCTACATAAAATTCTGTCCATGTTGCATCTTCTTGAGGTGATTGCAGGCCAAATTTATGTGCGCAACACATGGAAAAAAACTCATTGCAAAATTAAACTGCCCTAGTACTCCATTATATGCTTTTAAAGTGGATGATAAGTGTCCACTGCGACGGTGCTCTTGTGTAAATGCATGTTGGATTATTAGATTGCTCTACCTTGATTCACTTTCTAGCTCTGATCCTTTGTTGATGAGCCATCAAGTGTAAATGCAGTGCAGTCAGTTAGTTTAGAGATTTTTCCCGTTTATGTGAAAGATTACCCTTGGGCATCAATTAAGGCGAGTTTCCAGTGAATTTCACACAAAATTTCCATGCGTATCGTGTACGTCATTTGTTTCAATCACTCAATGGAGCGCATTAAATTTAAATGGATTTATAACAATATGGATAGCGCAGTAGGGATACACGGAAATATCCACGTTGCTTTTGAACTGATTTTTACTCATCACACTGTACGCACGACACAGGAGGGCTACATGGATTTTTGGACTAAAGGGCTATCCATAAAGTATGTACGCACAAAATGCCAACTTTTTAGACCCCCGCCCCCTATAAATTTTTTGGTGACGGCACCCAACAGGACAATGTTGCAGTATTTATGCCTGTACTGGTGAGGAATGATTAGCAGTTACCGGTAGAGAATTGGCTGCATCCACTGCAGGCGGAGTGTCCTGAACCTGTGGGACAGGTAAACTGACCTCAGAAACGGCAGGCGGCTTCTCTGGAGCACTGCTGGCCTCGGCTTCCATATCGCCACTGATAGTCACAGCATAGCGGTCTTCGTTGGACACATTGTGGGTAGAATCCTTCTTGAAGAAATGCCGCAACTGAAAGTTGATGAAATAATTGACTTTCAAAAGTGGCCAAGACAGTTGGGCCAAACAAAAAAACTGTTTGGTGTGAGTTGAAGTCTCCTAAAATGATGCGGTGGCGCGTTTTTTTTGTTGGCTTTTTTTGTGGGTTTTTGTTTTTTCTGTGTAAGTTTTGTTTTGTTTGCAAACTTTTTTTTTAAAACGCCTTCAATTGGCAATTTCTCCCACAAAAGTACTATTTTACACAGAAAAAAAAAATCGTGTGGCGTTTGTTACCTACACTTTTAGTCCTGTTTTTCTTGTCAACTCATAAAGAAAAATTTTGGGTCACTGCAAAATTATGTACTGGGGCTTTAAAGATATCGACTATACAGCTTAGTTGATAATCTCACCTCAATAAGGAGCAGCCCAGATGGCGACATTGGGTGGGTGTAGCTGTAAGCAACCCACAGAATGAAACCAATGATTGAAATTGTGAACGCAATGGCAAAGGTGATACCAACCGCTGCTCCAGCAGACAAACCTGTAAAACAACAGACAACATTTAAAGATGATTATTTACATGATTCAAACAGTGTTAAAAACAACATATCAATGTGTGATTGCGAATGTGTATGATAAAAACCACCTTGTATAAGTCGGCTCAGTGTACCTCTCATCTATGTTCCAAGAAGACTATGAAAAACTGTTTCCGTGCCTTCAAATGTGCAAAACCCTGTTTATACAGGTTGTCCCAGAAAAAGGAAACCGAGATTACAGGGGTTGTAGCCAAGTCTTTCACAAGTCCAGAGCCGATAAAAATCACAAGTCCGTGACAAGTCCAGTAAACAGAAGCAAAGGATGAACACGCACAAAAGAATACCTTTGTTGGAGTTCATTTAAATAGCTTGTGACTTGAATTAAGACCCAGGGGCTTGTGGTGGGGCTTGTGGTGGGGCTTGCGGCGGTCCTTGCGGCGGTCCTTGCGGCGGTCCTTGCGACACCGCCCAATAATTGTGGCAAAACTTGATTTACATGATGAAACAATATGCACTTCCTTCTCGTTAAAATGTACATTAATAAATAATTAGACCACAATAAAAATATTACCTGCTGTTGAACAATGCGCCAAGTCAGTATGTTTCTAAAAGATAAAGAAAGAATTGCGGTAACTTACAATGTATCAACTGTTCAAGATGTATGGTCACTGCAATGGTTGTAAAAATGTATTCACTTTATTCTAGCAGGAGTCTTTTAGTGAGCAGTCAAACTAAATTCTACTGTATTAGGTTATGTTTTATATGATTTAAATAGCGAATGAATAAATGAAATTGAACTGAAATTAAAAATAGGTAATTTCCTTTAGGGATGACCCAGGGACCACCAAGGTGAAATTTGATAGAAATACGGACAACTGTCTGAGTTTGGGGAATTTGAATGCAGTGTGAATGCAGTGAAAAATAACTTGGCTCCGCCATAATTTGAACCTTGGACCTTCTGCTTAATATGCAGACACCCCACCAACTTAATTTTTTTTTATTTAATGGGTTTAATAAGCTTCAAATTGCATGAAGCTTAGAAGTATTTTTCATCTAAACATCGAGATACATATGGTGGGCTATAAAGCCAACTGGTGGTCTCCAAACACGGTATTACAGTTGTTCCCTACTGGTTGGGATTGGCTATCACATGAGCTTAAACTCTTCAATAAGATAACCACCCCATTCAGAGATACGACTCAAACTCCTGCCCGGCTTGAATAGGTGATTTCTTTTAGGGATAATAAATAACCCAGGGACCGCTAGGGTGAATTAATTCGATATAAATGTAGACAACAAACTAGTGTCCACGAGTTCGGAAAAACCATTCCACGGTGTTCCACTTAACATCGTTTTGACCGACGCAATAATTTTTTACTTCATGTAAGTCACTTGCTGTGGGACCTTCTAACCCGCCAATCGCCATGCTCGGTGGTCAAGTGGTCAAGACGTCTGCCTAGTATGCAGGAGGTCGTGGGTTCATGCCCAAGCATGCTATGTGTATGAGTTTTTAGCGTGTTCTTGCTTAACACACTTTATAGTATGAAGTGCATACCGCGTCGTAAATGGGCAAAATTCCTTCCATGTAACATCGTTTGGACTGACACTATAATTCCTTAATGAAATTACTCTAAATGGTCAATTATATTATATTTCCGATGAACATAAACTTAAAATATGTGCCAACTTCGTTATCACGTATGGGCTTCTCACCTCGTCATCACATTTGGCATTCAGCCACTCCGGCCTATTGCGATCAAATCCAGACGAACACGTATTCAAGGCACTACACCAGCCACAATCAAAGTCAGCCAGTTTTTTGCCCAGACATGTTTCACATGATTGGCTGAGCAGGTTACAAGCTGTAAAAAAAACCCCCAAAAAAAAAATAAATTAATTTCAAATTACATTCAAAATGTTCAGTGTATCCTCAAGATGCCGATGTGTGTAGGATATTTTTATTTCAGCAAACCATTAATTGCTTGTCGAGTCTGCATTTGGTTAAAGGTCATATATGAAATAAGGCTGTACCTAATGAATTGAATATTCAATTGTCCATCAAAATTTGAATAGCATTTTACCGAATCAAATATTCGGTATGTGCTTTTCCACTCCAAAGCAAATATGTCATTCAGTTAAAAAAAAGGTGAAAATCCATTTCTGTCGCTGAAACGGCCGCTTTGATGTCACATTTGCGTCCAACTACAGTCCAGTGTGCAAGATGCAACACATCGAACAAAAGGTCTATGGTTAGAAAAGACGAAGATTTTTGCAAACACTCTTCTGGCGCGAGACCATTATGCAAGTAACAACATAAAGTCTATATAGTTTGAGCCGAGATTAATTTTTGCAAAAACTGAATGGGCGAGATAATTTCACGGCAGACTTTCAAAATATCACGCATCGAATATCAAATATTCGATCGGGAATAAAACTAAATTAATAGTAAATTATTCGAAAATGCACAGGCCTAAAACAATACTTATTTCATGCATGTCGGTGTTTTAAAACAAATGTTTAATCAGACCAACCAAATTCAGTCTGAACCGGCCATTTAAGTGGCAGGGGTAAAGCAAATGCCCAAACCTTTGGTATCTTGGGTTCCAACTAGAAAAGTTGAAAATACAGCCAAAATTTCAGCAAAATACACACTTTGCAAGCCAAAATATTATTGTAGCCAATTAGAATTAAAGCCAAAATTGTTAGAATTACTCATTTGGCTGAAATGACAGTTGGAACCAAGCCTGCTGCCATTAGATATTGGTAAAAGGTAATTAAGAAAATGTAGCAAATTTAGTGTATCCTTACATAACTTGATGATTCCACAATATCAAAATAAATAACTTGCCAAGGCATCAAAATGCGAAACTAAAGTGAAAATGCGATACATCATGCCGCTTTGACCACGATAGAAAACTTACTGGGGAGTGGTGTCAGGACAAAGGCAGTCTTGTCTCGCACAAGTTGCTGATCAAGGTCAACAACATGGTAGCGGTAGAGGTAATACTCGGTCCCAGATGAACCTAGGGGTGGGTTTAACAAACGGGCAACAATGACTCTGACGTGTCTTTATGTGTCCGTTATACAGGGTGTCCCCCCACACACAAAAAATCAACACTTGAAATAAAACTCACTGAAAAACCACAATACAGTATTTTGGTCACACATTTGTTATCATAAAATGCACTAGGGTCTAAGCTTCATTTTGGTACTAATTTCAAGTTGATCACTTTCTGCATGACTGAGTAATTATTGTTTGACTGAGGTAGGGGCAAAATGACAATTGTTGGAAGTTACAAACTGATTTAAGACCAAACAAACGTGGCAACTTTTAGACAGATGGTATCTTTATAAAAGTGGCCTTAATAGCAGGTTTGACTGTACCAGTATAGCTACGACCCTGGTTTTATTTAAGAGCTGGAAGTCGTACATGTTCTGTTCAGTTTAGTACAAAGTTTGTTTAAGGTTTTTTTTATCTATAGCATCTTTCATGTATTGCACATGTACTTGTAGCTTACCTCCTGTAGATTTCTGAATGTAGAAGCCATCCGATAAGCCCACTGTTACTTTATGACCATTACCACCACCGATGCCCAATGGTGAAGTAGGGATCTACAAGTAAATAGGAAAATATATCATGAATACAAAAATGTACCTTGGACTAATAAATATTTATTCTCATTAAAAATGCACTCTAAATCATCAAAACATTATTACCGCTGGGAGAATAGCTCGATTTATCGCGAGTAGTAAACGGTACTCGTACTCATGACTATCATTTTTAAACTACTCGATTAATCGTGGCGCCGCGAGTACCGTTACATACTCGCGATTACTCGCAATTGTTACACTGTAACAGGCCTGTTTCCCAGCACACTTAATAAAAGGCGATCTGTGTGCAGGCGACTTATTTGTTGTGTATGCCGACTATTTTAATTCTTTGTGTCCTTTGTGCTAGCAGAAAGTCCGACAAGCATGTTTTGAACCACAACGATCGAGTACAATGAACTATATGGATCTCCACATGTCATCTGCCGCGTACGCCGGTTGTTTCATTGCGGTACTCGCACATTCGCAATTACTCGCGAATAATGCATGTTATGTTACATTATGTAACAGTGGCTACATGCATGGGTTGTATTGAAGGAGAATTATGGCAAACTTATGCCGTCTAATCGCGAAGCATGACCGTTTAATTTTCATTATACTCGAAGGTAGTCGAGGTAGTTTCTTAGGAGAGAAATACAAAATAATCCTTTCTGAAGTTCACCATCTACCGGTATGCATTGTTGTAAACAGAATCGGGGTGGCACAGATTAGGCAAATTTCCACTGTACAGTTAGTTACTTATACACAAAAACGTGCATTTTATTTTTCCTCCCTTTTGATTCCTTGCCAACTACTCGCGATTAATTGATTATTCGCGAGTAATTGTTGCAACTACTCGCGACTAGCAAAATCCACTAGTCGCCCAGCGGTACTCAACATTATGCAATTCAACTTTATAATAAAGTTGGAATTTCTGCTAATATAAATCTCTTTCAACGATTTTAAAAATGTATACGAGGTTGCAGCAAAGCGTTTGTTTGATGGTGAAATTTAAGGTCCGATTTAAGGTAGTTTGTGTTACGAGACAGACTTGAGAAACTGTCGACTGTTTGGGGACATTATTATCAGTGTTTTACATGTATTCTTGTAAAAAAGTCTATTGTACAAAACTGGGGCTGGTTAAATTGTACAGTGTAGCTGCCTTTAACTTGGTGAGATTTGTGCCTATCCAAGATGCATCACGCTGTGTGAACATGTGCTGAAAGAAGGTTAGTTTAGATAATTTCTTTGTAAAAATAATTGTGGTTTTGTTTGTGCGTGATTCTCTACATGCGCTTCCCGCCACCCGTGCCTCAAGTTTGCTTGAAGATAAATTTGTTATCCTACTCGAGCTCATGGAATACGGTATAATGTAGTGCTTCAGCCTCGTCGTATATGGAACGCAGACGCACTACATGATGCTGTATTCCACTCATGTTCGTGGGATAACTAATAATACATGTCACAAAACGTGACCCAACTTTATGGACAAACCCACATCTACGGTACCGCCATACTTACATGTTTATAGGCAAATATAATGCGTCCATCTTTCATAAGGGTGGTTTGGAAGGTAAAACTCCCAGCTGTATTAGGCAAGCAATGTTAGACAAAGCAAAAGAGAAGTGAAGATGGTTAAATAACATGCGGGTGAAATGACAGTATACATGTATGCATGATGTTACATGTACATCAAATACATGTCGTGCAACAGTTTCACAATTTGGTGAACTTTCTATGAGCATGCACATACAGACTTGGGTATTTTTTTCTGTATACATTGAACAAAGATTTGAAGGAAATTTCCTCCTGGAATCAACAGATTATCTAATTCCAAGATATACTTCCCACTTGCGCTTTTGTCGCAAATGTTGCTTTTTAAAAAGAAAAATCACATTTTCTCCTTTAAAAATTGCCTTTATCAGTTAGTGCGCACGCAGCGCCTTGTCGCACTTACATGTACACACGGAGCACTAGCGCTGTTCATGCCGTTTATTTACATTTACCGGTACTCTCTGCAGTAATTTTATCATTATTTATCTCAGAAATGCAACATTTCCGACAAAAGTGCCAGTGGGAATCTTAGAATTGGATGATCTGTTGATTCTAGGAGGTAATTTTCGTCAAATCTTTGTTCAATGTACATACAGAAAAAATACCCAGTCTTGTTATAAAGTTGAACCTCAAGGGAATGGATGAAACATTCCGGTTAGCCAGAGTTTGGTCCATCAACGGACCAAAACCTGACGGACCGGAGACGACATACGATTTTACGTACGTCTGACGGATGAAATGAGTGCAGTGTGAACCCACCTTAAAAGACATGATTATTAAAAATTAGACAAGCAAATATGTTTATAAATTGAATTACTAATATGTACCGACCGGTATCTCTTCAATTTCATTGTTTGATTTGTGACAAAAACAATATTAATGAAATGCAGGAATGCTATATGTTCGTGAAGTACAGAAAAAATGCAGGTTGTGCACATGCAGCATGCATAATAAATCAGTAAAATGAGGCTCCACGTTTACATACCGTACATGAAAGTTAAATGGGGGTTTAATTGAAGGATTTATTTAAGGCATGCAAAGTGTCGGAAACAAAATGCAATGTTTTGTTCTTATTGTAGTACGGGTAGTATACAAATATCACATGGTTTGAGAGTGAATATTCTATATTTCTACTCACGAACTAGCGTGTTAACTTTCAATACCGAGGGGAGCTAATATCGTCTATCCACCAGAAATGAATTATGTGATATTTGCTTAACCATATACCTCATACACTTTCTTTCCCAGTTTGGAATTATCACTGACCGCAGGAAAACGAGTAAAATTTGCTTGTGCAGCCATCTTCCTTCATCAACTCATGTGCGTGCACGCGTGTTGTACCCGTGCAGTGCTGTCGCATATTGCGCGCTATACGTGCTTCGGCTACACCCGGCCCAGTCGTAAAGCATTGTACACAGTAGACTATTCCCGGGCTGCCGAGAAAGAATGCTTAGCAAAGCATGTGTGCAGTAAGCTAATTTCCTTGGCAGCCAGGAGTAGTTTACTACGCTTGCACTTTGATGGGGAATGGACCAGTGAGAACGCGACTCTTCTTTATGAATGAGGTATGGTAATATGCATTTTGTAAGCAACGTGTACAACCACCATTTGTGGCAAGGCTGACTGCACAGGCGTCTGTAAGAGCCGTTGAGGCAAGGTGGTTTTCTGAGACTGCAGGATCCTCCCAGAAACAGGTCCTCGCCGTTTTGAAGAAAAAAATTGTTAAAAACGAGATCGAACTATTTGTACCGGTACATGTACGACATTGGCACTTTCAGAGTACATAGGATAGATCGTACTTGTACGGCCTTGGCACTGAAAGAGTTAAAAAACCTCTGTTCCCTATCATAAGTTGATATTATGGTACTGGTAGGCCTATAGGAAAATTGCACCTTTTTTTTTTAAGAGAGTACAAAAATTAGTATAAAAACATGCATCATTTCACAAAAACATCAAGACAATTTACACATACAGGTACAGTACATACTTTTTGGAATGAAAAACATATCTGGGCAGCATTATATTTCAAAATGATTGAATTTTAAAGAGTATGATTTCGCAAGGAAGCGTACTCTGCGCGCTGTATGCGCTACACCCGGCTTCTTCGTAAAGCGTGTTCGTGATAAACTATTCCCAGGTTGCTGAGAATGAGTTACTTCGTACAGCGCATGTGTAGTTAACTATTTTTACGGTAGCTGGGAGATAGTTTATTACTACATTTGCGTATTTTCAGTAAACAGCTAAAAATAACAATTGGCACATGACAACAGGACTTTCATTTGTGAATATGTATGAGGTATGGTAAAAGCAAATACACCCTGTCCTGTTCCCTTGAGTACATCATACTGAGCATGTGCACATTATGTCAAACATGACTGACTACGAGCAAGTTTGATTCACGACTAGTTTTGACCACTGGTCGAACGTCATCCTGACAACACACATGCGCATTAACGTGCAAGTGCAAATGCCTTTGGTTAGTCAATTGGTTCCGTGCAAAACACTGCATCAACTTAACACCAGGGGCCAATTTCATGGCACTGCTAAGCACAAAAATTTGCTTAGCACAGGATTTGTTTGCTTTATAAAATGGATTACAAGCCAAAATTATAAGCCAATTTGTGTTCTTCGCAAGAGTAGGAGAATACCTTTCAATACACATCACTCACGATTTTGGCGGGCAATCCATTTTTGCAAAATAAAGCAAACAAATCCTGTGCTAAGCAAATTTTTGTGCTTAGCAGCGCCATGAAATTGGCCCCTGATGGGTACCAGTGACCAGCGCGACCGTCGAATTATGGTGAATTATGGTTAACTATGGTCGTCAATCGAAATAATGGCTTACCTTGAATATTATGCTGCACATGAACACCATCCCATTCTACTGTAAAAGCAGTTCCTTTTGGGGAAAAATCATTTAACGCATAAACGAATGAGCCGTTCTTTAATATGCATGTGATCCTTTATTATTGAAAGAAAAGAGTTTCAACTTTCAGATATAGAGACTGCTAAAATTTCTTCAGAACATTAAATTTGAAAGATTGGATTTAACAGCATGATTGATAGAAGCTATTCTGTTTGCACCATAATGCATAGTTCCGAGATTGCCCAGTTAACCCCACCCCTTAGATATTGTTGCTATGTGCTCACAAGCCATCGCAAAAAAATGGCGACACAATGTACAAAGCAACGGGACTCGGCATGGAAAGCACAGATTCATTGGAGAAAACTCAACAGTATTTATGTTTTAGGGTCGACAGTTACCTTAGCACACACTGAGCGAAGGGCTAGTAATGCAGGGATGACATATATTTATAAAAATGCGCTTTCCTACCTTTGAACAGCGAATCGCACCGACATTGAAACCAAAATTCACCCGGTCACTGGCGCATACAACATACAAACTGTATGGGCAGAAAATCGCGTGATTGTTGTGATGATTGCATCACTTTGACCTATGTGGGCGCCGTCTGCTAGCTCTGTTGTGATTGGTCGGCGGGTTCGGCTTGATTGACAGGTCGGAACTATGCATTAAATTCCACATGGAATAGATGCAGCAGATCAACCATACCACAACATTTGTAAAATGTTGGCCAGTTCATTTCTTACAAAAAAAATCTCCATTTAGTTTTTTTACATCGCACAAAGGTCAACGTAACAGATGGAATATAGAACAGTCACTGTGCACAGCATGGTTGTAGTCGAGTCCATCACAAGTCCTTACAAGCCTTCACAAGTCCACCACAAGTCATGCTTTGGTACGTGCCTAATATGAAGTCCTCACAAGCCTTCGTCCATTATAAAGGCGTGTTCCCATTGAACTTCTTTTTTCGCGCCCTCGCGGGAACTTTCCGCGACTCCCGTGTAAACATTCCATCCTGTAAATCTCCCATGCGTTCCCACTTAACCTTATATTTTACATGACGCGAGCAGAAAATTTAGCTACTCGGCTGGCCATATGTGGTCAATTGAGGGCGTGGTTTACATAACCTTTGACCTAACAGGATGTTTGACATGCCATGCGATACACATATTGGCGCGAAATTTTTAATTGTGTGCATGCTGCACGAAACTCAATCAAATTTCGACCTTCGATTAAACTTGCCATTATATTTGCGAAGAAAAGAGCATGAAAAAACACGTGCGTACGTACATACAGGGCCCGTACATAATAACCAGAATTTGTTCGCGCAATGTGTGGTGGGATTGCACGATGCAGGAAGTGACGTCATCCATTTGGCATTTTACACAGTGGCAGCGGTAGTTCTACAGGGCGGCGCTGTTCCCATTGGACTTTTCGAGGGCCCTGTAAAACTCCCGCGGTTGAGCGGAAAGTTTCCACGGCCTATCTCGCCCTGTACGTTTTACATCGTGGTCGCGGTAACTTTACAGGGACGCTAATTCTCCGTGCGTCCCCATTGGACTAAATTTTGTTACTCTCCCGCACAACCACGGGAGTTTAACCAAAAATAGTCCAATGGGAACACCACTTAAGTCCCTGGGTTTTAATTCAAGTCAGAAGCTATTCAAATGAACTCCAACAAAGGCATTTGTGTGTGCTCATCCTTTGCTTCTTGTTACTGGACTTGTGCGGGACTTGTGACAGTAGACTTGTGCGGGACTTGTGACGGACTCGTAATTTTATCGGCTCTCGACTTGTGATGGACACGATTACAACCATGGTACACAGATAATGTTATGTACGTACTGAGCTTGCACATGCAGAAGAACATCTGTATAACTTTGCAAATATGCAACTTAAAAAATTTAACTCCTACGATTATTTCCACTAACCATTATTTGCATAGCGTATAATAGAAGAGTCATTGATACTAGGGTCAAAGTTGCCCATTAGTGGAGCCACATACTGCGTCGCTGATAGCAACTCATGGAAAAATGGACCCAGGTAGATAAAACCTGATGTAAGAATGATACAAAATCAACACACATTTTAATTACATTTATATACAATGTAGCACAATTTTCATATGAGCACAATATAATTGGTTAATGAAACTTTGTTTCACAGTCTGCAGGCTGAATTGCAGAAAGCTGACACATCGAGATACAAAGGTGGGTGGTGCCATTGGCAGCCGACGGCCAGAGACACTGGGATCTTTTAAATGTGTTCATACACAACACACTGGACCAACAGCTTTACATCCCTTCCAAAGGATGGAGCATTACATGATCGTGCAGTAAATAATGGGTGTGTACTGTAAAAGCCAATATTTTCACGTACAGATTTGCGCGCATTTCAACATCACTGACATTTTCGCGAGTTGTTATTTTCGCGGATGGAAATTATGTCACCTTAACATTTACAGAATTGCCTCATTAAAATTACATTTAGTAAGAAAAACACTTTCAAGAATGCAGGCCTACGTACCATCGATTAATAAATAATACAGCGCGTCAATCGTAAGTTACCAAGCACAGTAGCGCTCACACAGTGTGCGACCGTGACCTAGTTTAATAGGCAAGCCTAAACACGCATGATGAGGTGATTGCCCTGGGTGATTGCACGTTGCGGTCTAGCGAGGTGTGCAGCTATAGGCGCGTGAAGTGTACACAGCTATAGGCGCGCTAGGGGCATGCAACACATGTCAAGTACAGTACAACAAGGTCATGACATGATTAGTATTGTATCGGGTTGCCGACCTTTTGTTTCAGGGATCGCCACAATTGTTGCAAACAATATTTTCGCGGGTTGTTATTTTCGCGGGCTCTGTCTGGTGCGCGAATAGCGCGAAAATAAAACCACCGCGAATATTTCAGCTTTTACAGTACATGAAAGCTTAAGTTAAAGTGAACTCGCAGAATCTTTCCACACGGGCATTGAAAACATGTGACAAAATGGGAATGCATGGTAAGATTACACTGAGGAATATTCCCACAAGGTCACAGTAACATTCCACGATGTAGTGGAAAGCGATGTCCAATGGGAACAGGCTTTTAGCAACACAACTCACCTCCAGTTGCTATGTAGGCTTTGGTTACATTGTGTCCATAGAATGTGAATGTAAAAGGCAAGTTGACTACCTGCAATGACAAGTGAGACACAGGTTGCACAATGCAAATATTATTACCACAACAAGCTACACCCAACAGTTTAAAGGCACAGGCTCGTCAGCAATGCGCGCGCGTCAAATTCGTGCCACGAAATACGCAGCTCCGTGCCTTTGCTATGGAGCTGCGTATTTTGTGGCAGTAATGCGGCGTGCGCGCATTGCTGACGAGCCTGTGCCTTTACATGTACAATATTTCGATGTTTGTCAGTTTGAATAATTCATTTCCAATGAAGCACAACTTTAGTTCATATTTGAATAGCCTTTTGTAAAGGCATTCATGTCGAGGTTTGTTTTGCATGCAGTCTTGCTAGGGTTTAAGGAAAGACTAGCATTCACAGGATTGATGAAAGGCAGACTGTCTGCCATGAGTGCCTTTTTCAACCCGGCTTGCATTAAATAATACAACAACACCACTTAAACTTTGACCAACCAAAAGCGGCGAACTTTTGGAATACTCCATTTAAATGTAGCTAATATTCACATAAAACTTTTCAAATTTTGCATTGGCTATAATTTTATTAACAGAAACAGTAGCAAAAATTGGTGTAAATAACGAAAGAACATAAGAAATTATTGCGAGTTAAAAAAAAAAAACGCTTAAGGTTTCGCCACCCTGTGCATGTAGACTACATTCAAAGCACTATTGATTGCTTTCCGGTGACGTCACGCCTTCCATCCACCATTTTGGTTGTCATTTTTCATGACCCACGTGGCTCGAGTGATAACTGGCCAAAAAAGCAATAAAAGCGCAGTGGTTGCACTTACCTCTGTTTCTTAACCTTGCTTTATGTTGTTGCGCCATGGCTGTTGTATCGATAAAGATAAAAACGTATTTCTTCAGGATAAAAATCGCGATCAAGTAGAAGCACTTTCATTTTTACGAGCTGTGTGCCAGGCTAAAAATCGCGATCAAGTAGAAGCACTTTCGTTTTTACGAGCTGTGTGCATGCTCAATAATTTGAACGTATCGCAGCACGCGCGTGCGGCATCTTCAAATGAAAATACGTTGGCGAGTATTTTTACGCGTGTTCATGTGCGTCTATTGCCGCGCACGTGTACGCGTGTGACTGTTGACCACCAAACATTCTCGGATGTTCTACGTCACTGAAAGCAATCAATAGGGCATAAGCCTTGCTTTTATGAAAGCCACAGTGGCCTTGACAAAAGGATAACATTACAATAAAGGAGCAAAGGTTTCAAGAAACTTACAGCTGCAGTAAGATGACTTTGAGACAGTTTGGCATGTGGTATCACGGTGAAGGATTCTTCAGTTTCAAGATCTATGTAATGTTTGGTGTCCGCCACAAAGTATGTCGAGTTGTAATATTGATGATTCTTGTCCTGTTCAAAACAATAAAACTGTCATTGGTTTTTCAAAATTTTTCCCAAAGGGGAAAAAAATGACTGCAACAACATTTCTGAATAGTCCATGAGCAAACTTTCCACATTGTCTTTGTTGATGGGGAAAATTTGACATGGGGTTTGGAAAATGTACATGTTGGGGGACTTTCCTTACTCCATTTTACCTAACAACTTCATGACATTTCTGTAATTGAGAACGGAAACCTATTACCATTTTACATGGGGGAAAAATTTATGTGGTGTTTCAGTACAATGAGGTGGCCACAAGAGGGCGGGCTATCTCAACCGTGATTTGCCATGTTCGTACATCTGTAAATTGTCGCTGTTCGCTCCAGTTTGCTAAGAAAATGTAAAGAAAAATTACATTGGACTAGTTTTTTCCTGTTTAGAAGAATCATCAGGGAAAATGGACCACGGTACTAAATTCTGGAAATTCCAGGGACTTCCATGGTAAGTTCTTCAATGTTTAATTTTGACTGTAAGGTGAAATTTCACTTTAGAGAAAGGCCGCCATCTTGGTCGTGCAGGAAAATTCAACATGGCGAATGGGGTTCAATTGGTAAGGGGCTAAAAGTGATTCATAGAGACCCAATGTAAACATCAGAAAATCACTTTTAGCCTTCTAAAAATAGAAGATGGCACTGACCTCAATGATCATAGAAAGAGGAGTAGTTCCCGGTGCCGCTTGACGTTTACTCCTTGAAGTTTGATCTAGGTCGGACCACTCGGCTGATACAGAATGTTTCTTTTTAAGCAGATCACCAGTCAGAGTGTAGCCAGGTATTTGAAAATCTAGAAAACAATCCATAAACTTGAATATTTAGTATTTTGTAAGGGTTCACTACCATGCACAGACACCCAGGATTTTCCTTGTTATGAGGTATAAACCATGTAAAAACGCAAAATTAGGAGGGAAAAGCTAGTGTCATGAATTTTCTAGGGAAAAACAGGGTATTGTTTTCGTTCACATTGAACGTGGATTTATTTAAATTTATATATATAAATTGATATATTAATAGAATCGATAGCTTATTCAATTCTAAGATATACTTCCCACTTGCACTTCTGTCAGAAATGTTGCATTTCTGAGATAAATAAATGATAAAATTACTGCATAAAGTAATGCACAAAATTAAGGCACGAGCAGTCCGTGCGTAAGCGCGACAACAGAGGGTGCTGCGTGTGCGCGTGAATGGTTATCTTAATGAATGCAATTTTTTAAGGAGAAAATGTGATTTTTCTACAGCAGAGCAACATTTGCGACAAAAAATGCAAGTGGGAAGAATACATGTATCTTAGAAGCTATGGATTCCAATATACCAAATTTCGTGTTCAATGTGAACGAAAATAAATACCCTAAATGAGAGTTGTCCCATAGGTTTAGCGCATGGAGTTTCAGAGGGTGTCTATGCATGGTAATCTTTCCTATTGTAATAATTTTAATTTTGTAAATAAAAATCATACGGTGGTCAGTCAATGTTTATAATCAGTAAACTCTCATAGAACTTCCTAATATAACCCCAGAAAAGGTAAATTTGGTTAGTGAATATCATGTTTTTCGTTGAAAATAGGGTATAAATATCAGGTTTTGAGTCATTTCGGACCCAAACCAAGTCGGACCTGGACCAAGTTGGACCCACGACTGACACGCGGACCCAAACCAAGTCGGACCTGGACCGAATTGGACCCAGACCAAGTCGGACCTAGACCGAATTGGACCCAGACCAAGTCGGACCTAGACCGAATCAGACCCGGATGGAACAAGTGGGACCCATGCATGACCAAGTTGGACCCATGATGTGTGCGGTGCCGTTGTCGCTGGACTTTGTTCCAACCACTGCTAAAACATCGGGAAAATCTGCGAGCAGTAGAAAAATATTAAACCAACAATTTAAGTGGAATCTCTATAGGCCATCCTTTTAGCAGCCAAACGGCAGGCGATAAACAAGTCGGGCACGTGCAGGCCAAAACCGGAAACGTATAAAACACAGCCTAACTAACAATGAATTGAAGGATTTCAAGGAACACCACTTTTTGTAGTGAGAAAATGTTTTCCTTTGAAAACACTTAGAATTTTATGTCATGCTCCATAAACTTAGTGCATGGAGTATAAACTGGTGAAGGTGTACGGTATTTTTTCCCCGAAAACAGGTAGGATTTTGTATGTCATGCTCCATCGATCCAGTGTCCATGATACATGTATTGAAGGCCTATGCATGGAGTCAGTATGGACATGGTGGAGTTTATCCAGCTAGGCACAACCACAACGGACGAGTTATTTTGAGTCGAATTGACTTAAACCCTTTCCGAAACATGGTTTACCGTGATTGCACCAAGTCCTTATAAAGAATAAAGAAGCTAAAAATAAAAGTACAGAGCTTCCGAAGGAAAACAGCGAAAACGCAGTTGCCATGATGACATGGAATGGATGAAAACGTATTAACAGATTAAAGGGCGCGGCATGCATGTTGTACGATCACATACGATACGGTGTCGGTTATGCGCGAACAGCGACCTCACGAGGCCATCATCATCTGTGGCAAATCACGCATGGTCGGCATTTTTCTTTTTCACGAAGTGACGAATATGTTTTAAGCAAAAGTGTTTTTTTAATTAGACAATCAATACAATAAAAAAAGTATATTTTTAAGTCATTTAACTCCTACTAAAAAGTATCACCTAAAAAGACTGACGACTTTTCATAATAATAACCGGCGAAGATGGAGTTTTAAAAAGTGACCAACTTCAAAAGCGATTTTCTCAAAACAAAGTTTTACTACTGCGTTCGCGGATCGTCACTTCGGCGTGGTGCACCCGACGGTTTTTAGTACATAGTGCGCGGTCGCACCCATTTTTACTGAGTTGACTGTGCATGTGTCCAACGAGACGCAAACTTCACACCCAGATTCCTTTAAGGCTTACAAATAAGCAGGAGGGTTGAATTTGTGTTTAAATAATGCATATCAGTGCCCCCCCCCCCCCCCCCCCTCACCCCCCCCCCCCCCCTTGCCGCAGGAACCCCCGTAGCTACGCCGCTGCTCCGCCCCCAACCCCCCGCGCTGCCCTACCCCCTAGGTGGGGGTTTGGTCACGTTTTTGCATTTGACCCTTTGAAATCAAACCTAAATGTTGCCCCAGGGGTGGGGATTTTGTCACAAAAAAGTGACAATCCCGGGGGGATGGGGGAACAATTGATAGGTGCATATATAAACGGCCAAACTAGTACAGTGTGCATTATTGTACAAAATGTGTACAAGTCATATGGTACGTACTCGTTTTTGCCTTTAGGCTGATTGATGATGGTACATGTATAAGTTGTTTTGGGGAGTAAGGCCTACCTTTACCGGACATAATCGCGAAGGGCAGCACGATATATTTGATGAGATCTGATACGTGATCACTTAGCACTATTCGGGATTACCGTGGAAGGACCACTTGTCTGGTAGTTAATTGTACAGCCGTGTTTATTATCGAGAGGTTGTAGGTTCGAGCCTCACCAGTTCTATGACCATATACGCATAAACGTCATATACCCATAACAGACGGCCCACCGCGATGAATGTCCACGCATTTTATAAAATATTCAATATTATACAAATAGCCTAATGACTGTTTATGAGTCCATTCGATCAACGAGGCGAAGCCGAGTTGAATGGAACATTTCATCTTTCACCTCATGAAAATATATTCCTCCCATTGCCCGAAATAAAACATTCATTATTTGTTTTATATATTTGTTTTGTATATTAGATCCTTTTTTTTACAAATTATTTAGGCTTACCATTCGAATTTATTTTGTTTACGGGACTTCAGCCGATTTCACCAAGGAGATTCCTTATGTGCCTGGCGTTCCTTCCACCGCGGATCAACAGATAGCCGATACCTCTGCTTTGATGAAGTCAGGTTCAATCAACGTAAAGACCAAAACCAGTTTGCAGCCGTCGAACGTGTTAAATCCCGTGGTACAAAGAGACGTCTAGCTTCTTTGAGATGGACTCGATCGTTCCTCATGATCGCACCTAGTCCAGATTCTGGACTATATTATTGCGATATTGGATCGTAGCGCGGCCGACTATAGAGGGCGGAATATCGATATTATTTGGACAGCGCATAATATAGTCCAGAACTTAACCTCCAGTTCCCTGAGAAATTTCAGGGAACTATAGCTCCGCCCACCTAGTCTGATTGGACGCAGCGCTTATCAATCATGTGTGTGAGGCGCGCCGAATAATCGACGGTCGGGAATCGATTCTCGAAAATTGTCCGCGCAATACATCGCATAGTCATTATAATATTATAATGTGTACATATCGGCCTCCTATGCGCTGTGCATTGTGAAACGAACAAACATACAGTATACACGTACACCTGCATGCGTGGCTATAGCCACGCATGCAGTACTATACTAGGTGTATACTGTATGTTGTATAGTTGGAAAGAGAAGTTGATCAGATTTTGTCTTCAAAATTACTCATCAAGCATATCTGTACGTGCAGATTTGATGAAAAAAATATATATATAGGAGTGAGAAAAAAAAGATTTTGTGCGGAATCACTTATAATTTCAGGTTTTTCCCATCAAATCAGTGCACTTCATTTGAAAGAAACAAATCTTATCTACTAAATTCTGACCTCTTGACCTTAAAAATAGCTATTTTTAAGGTCAAGAGGTCAGAATTTAGTAAAATAAAGACAAGTACGTGTGCTTTGTGTATTTTATTGCATGGTATTTAAGAAAAATTTACATGGTAAAATAAAGCCAGTTATTAGTTCCAACAAAAGCAGGTGTACTAAATTTGTTGACTAATTAATATATGGCCACTTTAGTACAAAATCCTCTGGCATGTGGGCCAGGAAATTTAGGCTCTATACACAATAGGCAAAAAAAGGCCCATATAATACTGCAGTTTCTATTGCAGTTACCCATAAGAAAAACCCGACTAAAAGTGTAGATAACAATAACAAACTTTTAAACATCACATAATTTTTCCCGTGTAATTGTACATTTGTGGAAAAATTGCCAACTAAAGTATTTCAACACAAGTATTCAACACAAAAACCATACATGTATTTTTTTAGGTTTTCTGAAGTATTACTGCCTGCATGCATCATTTGCTGAAATTTCTACCAGGCATTTTATCAACATTATTCTTTTAAAGCTTGACAGGGTGCTCCACATTACCACCTTTAACAAATTTGCAAAGCAAATTGCACCCTGTTTTAAAAGCCATTAGCTTTTTGTTTATATACAGACATTGGTGCTGTTCATTCCATTTTTAAATGAATAAAAGACAACATTTTCAACTTTCAACAATTTGTTTACAAAAACTAAGAGAAAGTATAGAAAAACATGAATTCAAACTGGAGTTGTGGCAAACTGCTGCGTTTTTTATTTCCATTTTTTGTACAAGCAACATGTAAAACAAACTCAAATGATGCAGCCATGCATGGGTTACAAAAGTTTCATCAAAGTTGGAGAAAATGGTGCAATATTTTGTGCAGAGTTTAGAGTGATCCTGTGTTTGCCTGATGTGATGTCATAACTTTGCTCAAATTCAAAAGCTTGATTTTTTTATACCATGTCAAGGGCCCCTCAAATATTTGTTTCCACTGTTCCAATATTATGGACCCATAAAGAAGCAGATGGGGGGGGGGGGAGCGTTCAGCTCTTACACCATTGCAACAATAGAAAATGTACATGTATTGCATTATATGTGTCTTCCTTTCTGAGCATTCTGACATACATGAAATTATAGGATGAATGATCACTGCCCTGATTTTAAAAATCACTGACTAGTATATGGGTCTGTCCACATGCAGTAATGGGGTACATTTGAAAAATAAGTCAATAATTCCTTTCAGATGTCTTTAGTTTATCTCAGAATTAAAGAAATGTCCTTGTTTTGTTCTCAGGAGATAACTTTTGCCCAAAAAAAGTAACAAATTGCTGCCACAACATACATTTTTAAAAAGCAAGTGCACAAATTTTCCTATTACGCATGTAACATGGACAGACAATTTTGTGACATCTTTTTCCGTTTTTGTTACATGCGTAATAGGAAAATTTGTGCACGAGGTTTTCACAAATGTATGTTGTAGGACTATTTTTCTTACTCCTTGGTGAAAAAGTTATTTCCTCAGTTTAGCTTGATAATTTAAAGATAAAATTAAGACATTTGAAGTGAACTGGGACCTAAGATCTTGAATGTTACAGAATTGTACCCCATTACCGTGGACAGACCCATATATAGTGTTATGTTTTTGAAGATGGTTCATTGTCTGTGCACTCACCCTGAAAATATGTTACATTTGAACAGAAAATGCGGCATACCTTTCTGATTTGCTCTGCAGCTTTTTGGAGAAATTCCTGTGCAAAAAAGGGGCAATTTTTACAACTTCCTGATCTGTGCAAAGCTGCATTAATTCTACACTGATATATTTTGTTGTCTACAAAGTAATTTTGCTCCAAATTTAATTACGGCAGATGCAGAAATTGTTCATATTTTATTCACAGACAGTAATCCTCTGCAGCAGCACGTATATGAACATTCTGTGCATGGCTGCAGGTTACATTGAAAAATGAGTTTGAAAGGCAAATTGAACACTAGTAAAAAGTAAACTCATGTGTGTAGCTCATTATTGCAGTTGTGTAGCTCAGAATGCATGTTTTTGAATCTTGATGTACTCCTACTGAATTCAGGAATTCAGTTTTGTTAAAAATTGCAACTGAAAGATTAATAATTTCTTGTTTTGCAGATTAACATTCCATTCTTTTGAAAGTACACTGTTAATGAAAACCCTCATTGCAATTCAAGAATACTCATAATTGATTAGTTTTGTGTTTCGCATTTTTTTCTACATGAGGGAAACATTTCCTGTAAATTGTGTGCCTGCTTATTTGCACATTGCAAAAAAATGTATGTTATCTGAAAGGTCCCTTCAAAAATACTGGATCATGCAAATGGATTGAAGGATTTAACACAAATAAACTCAAGTGTGTAACTCAGTCTTAATTCAGAATGCATTTTTAAAATCTTGATGTACTGTCATACTGAATTCAGTTTTATTAAAAATTGCAACTGAAAGATGAATAATTTCTATTTTTTTGTAGATTAACATTCCCATCTGTTAAAAGTAGGGATGGGCATTACGGTTAATTCAGAAACCGGTTTGCAATTCTTTCCAGTGTCGGTTAACCGGTTAACCGTTCAGCCGACACCAAAGTTGTTGGTGTTGTTTTACTTTATAGGTGCATTTGCAATGCACACAATACCCCTAGGCCCCCAAAATATCATTGAATCTTTATCGGGTGAAAATTTTACTACGACCCCATATACATTTATTTCAATTTCATGAAGTAAATACAAAGAACCTTTGAAAACTATTGTAAATTCTTTAAAATTGGGTTTCGTTTAAACGTTCGGCAAAATGGTTTTTAATTTTTTCCCCGGTTAACCGGTTAAATGTCCAATCCCTGGTTGAAAGAGTGCATTATGTTAATGAAAACCCTCAAATCAAGCATCCTCATGATAATTTGATTAGTTTTGTGCTTCACAAGTTAATCAGACAGATACATGAGACTTCCAAATTTGAAGGAATGGATTCAATGGACTGCTCACTTAATTGCAGTTTTGTTTCACACCCCATGTCCTTGTTAAATGAATGTTCAGGTCATAATCCCATTACTAGGTGACTATTGTGTCAAATTTTAATTTAAATAAGACTACCGAGAACTTATTTTGCTGAGTTGTGTACCTGCTTAATTATTTTGTGCATTGCAAAACATGTCTTATCTGAAGCTCCCACCCGGCGGGCCACAAAAATATTAGATCTGCTACGTACTACATTGTACATGTACATGTTGAACTTCAAGAAAAGGATAAACAAGAACAGTTGGTTTATATATTATTTTCGTTTTTTTGCACTTTTAGCATGAAACTAAATAAATGGCACAGCAAGGAATAAGCTATCCAAATGTTGTTTTCCCATGCAGGACCCCACCCAATCACTCGCACCCCCTCACAGTAAACCTCCCAGGTACACCAGTCCCCCTACGCCCCACCCCCAAAGTGACCTAGCCATTAAAACGTTCGTGCTAGCTATATCTCCATTCTCGCTGCATGAGCTGAGTCACAGGCACACTGCATGCAATACGCGCTATGTGTATACAGTACATAAAGTACAGTACTCGTATGCAGTTTGCGCAATCGTACATGCATGCTGCGCTGCAGATATTGATATCGCGGTATCGAACACCGCGACGTGAATGAATATTTATGAGCTCGATTGACCTTTGACCCCAGCGGGGAATTTGAGGTTAAGTTCTGGACTATATTATGCGCTGTCCAAATAATATCGATATTCCGCCCTCTATAGTCGGCCGCGCTACGATCCAATATCGCAATAATATAGTCCAGAATCTGGACTAGATCGCACCCTGCAGGCTTGGTCCGTACTTTCAGATGGAAGGAGGTTTTCATGAAAGCATGTCATAAGGGTCATTCTATAAATTTGGGGTCCAACGTGTGACATTTTTCTGTCCCCGTTACACCTGACGTACTGCTACTAGTATTTGCCATACAAGTATCATTAAAAATGCCTTCAAACCATATTTTTATGAATTGTATTTTATGTAATCACTCTTTGAAATAGAAGGCATTTAAAGAATATATGTCCTGAATTTACAAAATACAACATTTTACAAGATGTCAGATGTAACGGGGACAGAAAAAGTGGACCCCAAATTTATAGAATGACCCATCTAGAGTACAATTGGGAACAACAGCGTTACAATATTGCTTCATTCGAGTGGGGAGAAAACGACGGATACGTTAAAGGTGACAGAGATTGGCTTGTGAAACGTTATGAAGACGGAGCATGCCCTGAGATTAAGGTATTGAATGTAAAGACTGAAACCGGCCATCAAATCAAATTAAAGAGCGAGTTGGGCCAGGGGTCATTTTCCAGTAATGAAAACAGCTTCTGTGTTAAAAATGGCGTAGTGGTGACCGGATTCAAAGACGGCGTAATCCGGGCGTTTGGCGTGAGTACGGGGGAGGAGCTTCGGGTCATGATACGATCGTCAGTCGAGCCGAATCTGACAACGATATACGTGTGTGGGATGTTGCAGATGGAACTTGCAGACACGTTCCCAGCAGTCCTCCAGAAGACAGAGATTAAGGGACTTGATTACCGAGACAACATGGTGGCAACTAGCGATGACTGTGCTCGACTGTGTAACATAAGGAGTGGAGAGTGCTGGCACACTTTGAAGAAACCAACAGCTACCGAGACTACTAGTATACTCTATCCTCGTAGTAAACCCGGGCACCATACATGATGTCGTCTGTAGTGGGACGAAGGAGGTACGTGATTTACATATGGACCAAAGAGTTCGGTGAATGTGTGGATGCGTTTCCTACGGATTTTGAAGGCGAAGGTTTCATCCACGATTGTTACTGCTTTAGTGGACTTGTTATGGTTGAATCACCTGGTATGTAGTTACCCTCTTTTTGAAGTGGATTCCTTTTCGTGCCGTGTGTACGACGTGTGTATCGTCGCTGTCACCACGAAGTGACACCCAAGTGAACTTCAGTTACAGTTCGTGAAAACCGCACAGTGTGGTGGACACAAGTTTTCACGAACTGACATCCAAGTGTGCGCGCGCACTCCGTACACTGCACCCAAAACCATGAATTTCTGTTTCCACGAACTGACACCTAAGTAAACGTAACATTTATCCGAAAAAAGCCTTGGAAATGCTTGATACGAATGATATCATCTGAATACTTGTAGAATAATAGTAAAATATTTACCGCAACAATCCCTAATTAGATGGGTGTCAGTTCGTGAAAACAAAAATATTGGGTGTCAGTTCGTGAAAACAAAATTAAGTGCTGACAAAATTAAGTGCGCGCACACTTGGATGTCAGTTCGTGAAAACTTGTGTCCCCACACTGTGCGGTTTTCACGAACTGTAACTGAAGTTCACCTGGGTGTCACTTCGTGGTGACAGCGACGAAATGTTGTCCGAGTTTGTCACAAACAAATTAAAATGTTTGACTTTTTGTTTCCGGTTTGCAAGTAGGCCTATACCTTTATGCAAGCTCAGGCTTGGTGCGTCTCTGTGGCTAAACAGTCAAATACCTGGTTTGAACGACAGCCAACGTTCACTTCTATATTGAGAGTAGATAAAACCACCACCAAAAACCCAAACAAATAATGTACACATGGTCAGGACGGAAATCGCAAAGTCCGTCTGATTTGTCTGAAGCCACTTGCGGACTACCAGCGACGCGCTGTGGTGGCTGTGTGGTTTTTATATTACGTGTAGAGTTACCAGTTTATCTCAGAGACGGAAATAAAAGGTCAGATTTAAAACTGCTGCTGAATTAACGTTTCTCGCATTTTAAAGGAACACACCGGCTAACTGTTTACATAATTTAGTGATGTAGCATCATCGACAATAATGTTTTGATGGTCCTTCTGCAAAAAGATCATCAAAATGTCCCGTAATTAAGGTGACTTTTCCATTTATTGGTGTTTGGGCGCTAACAAACGCGGTACGGTAAAGTGATAATTCAAAGAAATTCGCCAAAACGTTAAAACCCCATTGCTATTCCGTGACTGGTCTCCGAAAGTGTGACCTGAAACGAGACTTACACGGTCTATTTCGAAATATGTACAAAGGTGAAACAAATCGGGAGATTCCCGGACTCCCAAACGAGCATGACGTCATGTGATATTTTCGCGGTGGGTTTTCCCCACTGATCTATACACAATGGAGAGGTTAGGTGACTCCCCTCCTGCTATTTAATTAGTACTGCAGAAAAGGCCGCCTGGCAGATACGTTATACATGCATGTACTAATTTCAAGAGATGATTTAAGTTACATGATTTAAGTGGAATGCAAGTGATGGTATGGACTTCTCGTATAGCCTATATCTCTTATAGACACTTTACACCAGCGGCCATGACAGGGGGCAAGTTTTCATAGTAAATTATGTAACAATAGTATCCACAAAGGGCCTATACTGTGCATGACGCACGGCGATAATAGGGACCATCAGAAATGGTACGCGTACGGGAAACGTATGCGGCTCGGAAAAACTGGGTGGTTATATCACCATTTTGCGTGGTTATTTTATCTGAAACAACACAAGTAATGAGAATTTCACACCAATATGCCCCTGAACACATACGCACATTTTGTGAATAACCACGCAAAATTGTGATATACTCACCCAGTTTTTCCGAGCCGCATACGTTTCCCGTACGCGTACCATTTCTAATGGTCCCTAATGCCATGGCCGCCCGTGCAATGAGTCCAGCATTGTATAATACTTCCTCCATGGCCTATACAAATGTAGAATCAGTGGTTTCCCACGGCCATAAAAGTTTTGTTGTTTCCTTGCAGTGAGCTGCCATCTCCACCAATCACATCTGTACACACTATTACTTATTGCGTTTTGGTGTTGCGAAAAACTTGCGATTTCAGTTTCGTTCTACGACTGTGATCAACCAACGCTTGATAATAAGATTTCATTTGAGTTGATGACGCGGTTAAATACATGTACAAACCAAGCAAACCAGCATTTTCAAGTTGCTCTGCACGGAACACCAATACGTGCGTTAAATGTTGAAGTGCATATTTTGTTGTTATTTCCTAATTCGCCCCGCTCAAACGGCAATAAAATATTTTCTATTGTGTCCCCCCTTCCCATTTCCAACCCTGCGCAACCTGTGGAGAGAAACAACAAAATATACACACTGTTTGGGGAGCACCGTACTCCGACGACAAGCAACGCTCAATACACAATGCTCCCCACCTCAAGGTCAAAGAACGGGAACATGAGTCCGTAGAACCATTGATTTTATTGCTGAATAATTAATATTTGTATCTGAAATTAATGGCAAGTGTTAACTTAAATAATGGTTAAGCAGTTGTGATGTCCCTTGGACATTATGCATACCGTACGAGGTACCACTAAAACGTTTCCTAGTTGGTGTAAAATTCTATACTGCAAGTTCCAGTAAATTGACAGTAATTACTTGATCATATTTGTGCGTCGTTATGGACACAAGACTCTATCAATACCTCTTCACTCGCCGTTTGAAATATATGTATATTTAAAATAATACATAATGCAAGGGGTAGAAAAAACCATACTTTCTCTGGATCATTCCATGAATGTCAATATATAACAATATTTCAATTAAAACCGTACCTTCACACATTCGTTTTCTGTGAAACTATCCCCGCTATATTGAGGATCTATGCTAATCGTTTAAATGCACAGTTTTACTGATAGTATGCAGAATTACAACTTTCCAAGATATCTGCCATGCGAGCATATACATGCAAGACAACACCAATGGGTGTCAAGCCGAATTTATATGTGAACATGGTGAATATAGTCCTATATATTATATCTGTCATGCGATCATGTAATAGGACTTCGGGCTCGTCGCTCTCTAATACCTGACATAAGGGCAAAACAGCGTATATACCATGCGTCTTTGTAACTATCCAGCTCCAACTCAAATATCTGTCATCTTGGAGAACCCATCACTCATGTTGTCGACCATGCGACTTGGGTTTATAACTTTCAACAGTTTTGTAATTGTAATCCTTTAAGCTATTCGCGATGATAATTTGAAATCTGAGCCAAATATTTTATCGCAAACAATTATATGCAAGAGCACACAAAATACGACCCTCAAACTTACGCGTATTCCTGCGACCATGTGAGACAACACCATACGGATCACTCACGTAATTATAACGAATGTCACGTGACCATATCATGCGAATTGATAACTATCAGAAAATACAAAAGATTCATCTTGTTACCGCCTGCATAGAATACCACTCGGATTTATTAGTGTAATAATTTAAAACATCCATCTTGCGACCATGCGGATATGTAAGTATATGATTTCAAAACATTAAACTTGTAACCGCCTGATATAACACCACGCGGATTTATAACTATCATAATTCAATACATAGATCTCGTAACCGCCTGATAGAACACCACGCGGATTTATAACTATCAGAATTCAAAACATTCATCTTGCAACTAGTAATAGAATACCATGCGGATTTGTAAGTGTAAGAAATTCGAAACATTCGTCTTGTACCAATTTGATAGAACACCATGCGGATTTATAACTATCAAAATTCAAATCATTCATCTTTTAACCACTTGATAGAACACCATGCGGATTTGTAACTATCAGAATTCAAATCATTCATCTTGTAATCACCTGGTAGAATTCGAACACCATGTGGATTTTAAGTGCACGAATTCAAAACATTCATCTTGTACCACTTGATAGAACACCATGCGGATTTATAACTATCAAAATTCAAAATTTTCATCTTTTAATCACCTGGTAGAATTCGAACACCATGTGGATTTTAAGTGCACGAATTCAAAACATTCATCTTGTACTACTTGATAGAACACCATGCGGATTTATAACTATCAAAATTCAAAATCTTAATCTTTTAACCACTTGATAGAACACCATGCGGATTTGTAACTATCAGAATTCAAATCATTCATCTTGTAATCACCTGGTAGAATTCGAACACCATGTGGATTTTAAGTGCACGAATTCAAAACATTCATCTTTTAACCACCTGACAGAACACCATGCGGATTTTAACTATCAGAACTGAAATTATCTGCCATGAGAACATGTGAGAACATCAAGCGAATCTCATTCAATGTTTATCATGTGAATCGTATGAGGTAACATACGGGTTAATTAATCAATTTAAACTCACGTTTGTTACGTGACAGTGACACTGTGAAAAAAGCATATCAAGAATCATTATTTTAATCTGGATATGTCATGTGAACCCCATGAGATAGAGGACAAGCAGGTTTGTAATCAATTTCAACGTTCTGCCATGTGAACATTGTGAGAGAACGCAATCTCATTGAACAATGTTGAAGCACATCATGTATATTACAATACATGTTCTATATCCAAATTTCAAAGTATCAATACATGTTACATAATTCGTATGATAGAACATGTGCCTTGCGTATATATGTTAAGAAAACCATACATAATACATGTACTCATTCATTGCTTGTCCAGTGAACCAAATGAGAGAACATGCGAATTTGTAATATCGAATTCAAACCGCCCGTCGTGTGAACATGTCAAGAACACAATGAATCACTTAGTCAATGCATGTCATATGAACCGAATAAGAACATGTGGGTTGTAATCAATTTCAAAACATCTGTCATGCGAGCAGGTGAAAGAACACCATGTGGGTTGGGCTATAGAGCAGTAAAGTGAGACTATGCATTAAGTTTACTGTTACGCCTCAATGACTTGCAACGTATGAGACATTGGTGTGGTTTAAGAGCTCTGAATCTTGTGAAATGAAGAAATATGCCCTGTACATGTACAGCATGTACCTGTATGTGGTTCACTTTCAATCTACAGAAAAGGACCGACTTCTGTTGTGATATTAGTCCCAAGTAGATTTTCTGTTCAGTTCACCACAAGCTTAATTAACTGAACCAACACAAATTGTTTATGCATGTCGCATGTGACCATATGAAAGAACATGCAGTTTTCTCACTTTCAAACTCGAACATGTCATGTGAACATGCGAGAGCTGTCATACGGACCATTCTTGTCCAATACATGTCATGTGGGCATTTGGGGTTACACTGAATTTGCAACCCCTATAGATCCATACTGGAATGGAAATATGCTAATTACATGTATATAAAGAACTACATGTACATGTATGATAAGGCGTCATTGCCGTGCTGCAGATCAAATCCTGCAGTATTAAACAACTCTGAATCATGTGTGAATACAAATACCTTGTCTAGAACAGGAAAGTTTGGAAATAGAATGAATTGGAAGATTAACATTTCATTGGCAACATATCAATAGAATACAGAAACATGCGAATCTTCCTCTCCACCTAAACATACTTCTACCTTCTCACAATAAACTATTTAGCAGCTATAACGTCAAGCGTTGGTGTTTGTCAATTGTCAGAACATTTCAGTATCGATAAAACACCTTTACACGAAGGCCAGTGATATGTTTCAATGGCAAGGGATACCCCTTCTCTATGCTGGTGTTAGTTTCCTGCAACTCTTCAACATATGATTCCAGTCCTGGTGAAACCTCATGTTTTGACTCTTCATCCTCCATGTTACACATTGGAATGGATGGTACGAAAACCTGTGGAAATATTAAAATAGTATGTAGGATTAAGATGACAGTCAGTGCCGTTGTACATACAAACAAAGTACTTAATTATATATTGCTAAATTGTTACTATGGAATTCAATGTATGTTTTAAATCTGGACAATGATGGGCTCGACCAGCCAAATTCATACTCAAATGAACTGAACTGGGGCAAATTTGAATAACCTAACATTTCTTTCGGGGTAAATCCATTTAGAAATATGCGAATCATAATCAGGAAACAACCTGGAGTCAAGTATTATAGGCCTATTAAAATCCCACTTTGATAATAATTGTGGCTGTGCTATCTGACTATGCCTTACTGGGATTTATGCTTCCCAACAACTTGATCGAGGGCAACAATAATATTTGTTTCAATATAAATTATAATGTGCTTGAAATCCAATCATGCCAACCGTATCTTTAAAGAGTCGCTTTCATGGAGACAAAAAATGCAAGTAAACCATTGTCATACCTTTATAGTTTACCTTCAACGTTTTAGCAGAACTGCGTGCGTAACTGGACTACTGGGCGCCGCCATCTTGTTTAAAGCCGGAGTTGATTTCTCAGCGTTTATGTATTCCCTCCAGGGGCCATACGCCAAACAAATATCACTACAACCGGCTTCGTCTTTGCGTTATACATAGAAAACGATAAAGGACTAAAACTGCTCAAAATTAGTGGCATAGTAACCAGTATCATGATTTGTTGAAACATCAACGGAAAAACCTCGTGTACAAAACATATGAGACCGATTGAAACTTTTCTAAGTGTTTTCTAAGAAAATGTTTCACACTGCCAATTAGTGTTCCTCCATCAACTCTGCACCCACCGGCAAGTTTGATTAGTTATTTTAAAGAATAACTTTCATGGTCATTTTCCAAATTCTTACCACTACAGCTTATCTCGGCCCTTTCTTTGTCGCCATATAATCGCGAACTAATTGTGACCAAAACATGTAGTGCACCATTAACCATGTTTAAAAGCTGAATATCTGGAATGTTGAAATCCCCTATTATATATACATGAATCAGCTTAATTCTTCTCTGCAATGTGTATTGCCGATTTATTAAGAAATTCAACATTTTTATACTGGATATTTAGTTCCATTTTACCGTAATTGAATCAGCACAAAATTTATTTTATCTAATCCGTTTTTTATTGTTCTGCGTACTTAACTCAGTGTGCATGTAGCCTAGCACTTCTCCGCTCGCTTCTCTTGTCCCACGCAGCTTACGCGGTACATGGGTAGTACCGATGTGTTGTTCCGTGAAAACGGCAAAAATTCAGTAGTTGACCATGGCTTTATCCAGTTGCCGGATCAACTAGCCCCATCAAAGTTGCTGTTGCTGTACGTTGAACAGCCCTAGCGAATCTTCTTTCGGGATATCAAGTGAACTTAACATTTCATTCAGACATTTCCGCGGAAGAAAAAATTGGGCTGTCCGATGCGTGTAGTCGAAAACAGTCAAGTGACCTTCCCGCCTTCCTTAAACTACCTCAACACCTCTGCATACCTATGCAAATAGGAACTCTGACATACAATAGAAAATTAAATTCTTGCTGATCTGCTCAAGCCTCAGGTGAGGGTA
Organism: Henricia sp. BOLD:AAB3569; assembly: GCA_037783545.1. Taxonomy (NCBI): domain Eukaryota; kingdom Metazoa; phylum Echinodermata; class Asteroidea; order Spinulosida; family Echinasteridae; genus Henricia; species Henricia sp. BOLD:AAB3569. Next base: position 446,852 of record JBBELK010000466.1, on the reverse strand, counting down.
AGACGTTTTTGAAGCACATTGGTAGTGCAAACTTGAAATATGAGATCGCTATTGCACAAGGAAAAACACTAAAAGCAAGTTTAGAGGGTCTATTTTTTGTTTGTTTTAATTACAATCTAAGACTTCATTTATGTACTTATGTCCAGTTTTTTTTTTGTATTAGCCCTTTGCGTGTTTCGGATGAATAGCGTCTGGTATCCATTTGACCAGACTATTTTTTTTGCTATGTGGTGCACAGCACGGCAGGTGTGAAGTACAGAATAAATACCGTGTTCGCCGTAGGAGAGAATGGCATAAAGTAACCATACTGTTGGTTGCTGGGCAATGATGTGCACCACGTAGGAACAGCAGCGTAGTATAGTGACTACTTAATTGAAAGTGAAGAATTCGGGCCACCAGCATATGCACCTATCAATTGTTTCCTCCCCCCCCCCGAGCTGCACCTAAGAGGTGGGAATTGTCACTTTTTGTGTGACAAAATCCCCACCCCTGGGGCAAAATTTAGGTGACAAAAATCCCCACCCTCGGGTGCAAAACATGCACGCCTTGCTATTTATGCACAGACATTTGTATTTCAATGGATCAAAATCCCCACCCTAGGGCACGAAAAACGTAACCAAACCCCCACCTAAGGGGTGGGGCAGCGGGGGTGGGGGGGGGGGGGGGGGGGGGGGGGAGAACATTTGATAGGTGCATTATGCAAATGTTACATGCAAATGGTAATTATGCACCTATCAATTGTTTCCCCCACCCCTCCCACCCCCCCCCCCCCCCCCCCCGCTACCCCACCCCTAGGTGGGGGTTTGGTCACATTTTTCATGCCCCAGGGTGGGGAATTTGGCCCATTATCTGTGCATTTTTGTGCATTTTTGCGCATGTTTTGCACCCGAGGGTGGGGATTTTTGTCACCTAAATGTTGCCCCAGGGGTGGGGATTTTGTCACGCAAAAAGTGACAATCCCCACCTCTTAGGTGGGGTAGCCCGGGGGGGGGGGGGGGGGGGACAATTGATAGGCGCATTACGCAGTGATCTCTTCTGCTTTGAAAGACAAGTACATATGGGTCTGTCCACAGTAATGGGGTACATTTGAAAAATAAGTCAATAAATCCTTTCAGATGTTTTTAGTTTATCTCAGAATTAAAGAAATGTCTTTGTTTTGTTCTCAGGAGATAACTTTTGCCCAAAAAAGTAAAACATTGCTGCCACAACCTACATTTTTGAAAAGCAAATGCACAAATTTTCCTATTACGCATGTAACATGGACAGACAATTTTGTGACATTGTTTTCCGTCTTTGTTACATGCGTAATGGGAAAATTTGTGCACGAGGTTTTCACAAATGTATGTTGTAGGACTATTTTTTTTACTCCTTGGTGAAAAAGTTATTTGCTCAGTTTAGCTTGATAATTTAAAGATAAAATTAAGACATTTGAAGTGAACTGGGACCTATAGGATCTTGAATGTTACAGAAATGTACCCCATTACCGTGGACAGACCCATATGTAATCCATTGCATTTCATGCGGATAATCTGACTGCAGTGTAAACCTTCCTCGTTTTTCACTTAGATATGAAGGCGACAAACGTAACAAGCAAGAGTGGTTGCAGCTTGTTGGAAAAAGTCATGAGCGGACCCTCCGACTGCGGAAACAGAAGTCTGAATCTCAGTTCCATGATAAACGATTCATCCCTGAGGCGGGCCTACTTGACCTCCGAGGCGCACGGCGAGCTGCCGACCAAACGAGCACGGGTCTTGATCCTAGGCGAACCCCGAGTTGGAAAAACCAGCCTGCTGAATCGGCTTCTAGGACGGGCGTTCGACATCCACGAACGTCCAACGCACGGCATCAATACACGCATGTGCCACGTGACGAACGCGGACAGCAACTGGAACGAGTCGGGAGACGCCAATGCAGACGACATCCGAGAATGTGCCTCGGCGGCGACAGTTTTAAGAGATTTTTCACCAACTTATTTCAAAAACACGATCAACCACCAAGATTCTAACAAGTTACTCTTGCTATCTGACATGTATGCTCCAGGAACTGGTTCCGCTTTGGTGAAATACTTTCAAATGCTGCAGGTTTTTATCATAATAGCCGCCATTTACATGCTCGTGATGTTCAAGTATGGTTTTTTTCCATTTGTTTGGTCTTCCATCATTGCACTGTCTTTGATAATGGACTTCAACAGCGCTTACAGACTAGCCACGCCCTTCTCGGTTTTCGTTGCCCTGTTGGAAGCAGTGTTCCGAATCAACCAACCTCTGCAAGAGCTTGCTTGTAAAGCTGACGGCCATATCGGAAGTGTGCCACCATTCCATTTCATACCCATTATCTTTATTGTCCTGGTGGCTTCCATCTTGGTGGGGTTTTTCTGCAGTTGTGGCTGTCGAACGGGTGTTGTTGTGGCTTTCTTTCTCTGCGCGCACCCCTTTGAGTCAGCAACACCCCAAACTCACTATGGTATAGGGGATCCTTGGACTTTTTTAGTCATCAGCGTTATATTTGGAATTAGTGGGTTTTTCGGTTTTTCGAGCTACATATACTGCACGGCACAGGACCAGTGGCACAAAGGAAGAATTGTTTTCTGCTGTTGTTTTATCCTGCTCATTCTTGGTTTCTATCTTTCGGCAGAATGCCATTCTCGGCCCTACTGGTTCACCTGTCTCATCGTCTACGTCGTGGTCAATGGAGCGGCATGGGGGTCTGTATTCGGTCGGCGAGCCATCCTGAAATACGGCTTCGAAGCGAGTTATGTAACCAAAAAGACCCTTGGCCTCGGATTCGGTTTGTGTTTGACATACGCTTGCGGCTGGACTCTCAAGATACCAGACACTAATCTACACTCGGTAGCGTTCTACATCTTGTCGGTCAGTTCGCACCCACTGTGCGACTTGTATAATACTTACAAGATATGGCGGGCGAAACCTTCATTCCCTTTAAAGGTGATTCGAAAGCAGATGAAGGCTTTAGTTAAGGGGCATCCTCTCTTGGAGACCAAGCTAAGTCTGTGGGACTTCGCTGGGGATACTCTGTACCACTGCACACACCATGTCTTCATGCCCGACAGAGCTTTGTACCTGGTCGTCTTCAACCTCAAAGATGCCGTTTCTCAGGAAGATGAACAGTTAAAGAAGATTCTCTTTTGGCTGCATTCAGTCTGTGCGCATGCTCGTCATCCCGATGCCGTCATCATGATCGTTGGAACTCACAAAGCAAGTGTCTCGGTTGCCAACAGGTTGCGTTTCACAGAAACGTTTCATCGTCAAGTGACACCCTCCTTCTGTAACCGGCTTGTGTTTAACCCATTCAATGACAAACCTCTTTTCCTGGTGGATAATTTCCAAGCAAGCGACAGAGATTTCCAGCAATTGAGAGCAGAGATCCTTGAACGAGTCCAAAACGCCGAGTATGCTCGAGAGAAATATCCCATAAGATATCTTCGCTTCTATCATGAGATCCAAAAACGAAGACGACGGGCGGAGGTGGATATGGCCGAAAATGTGATGACTCTGCGGCAGTTGGAAAATCTTGCAAGACAAACATGCGACGTCAGTGGAGGGGACGATTTGAAGAACATGCTGCATTTTTTTAGTGAGGCTGGAGAGATTATTTACAAAGGCGACGACGAAGTGCTACGGCAGCATGTTGTGCTCGACCCCCAGTTCCTGGTAGACGTCATGAAGAAACTGGTGCAGATTCCGCGAGCGCACCAGCGATGTCATCGCCTGGCATCCGACTGGATACACTATGAAGACAGCGCAGTCATCACTGAGAGGCTACTGAGACACATTTACCGCGACATGTCTCATCTGATCCCGCTGCTTATCCAACTTCTGGAAGCTTACGACTTGATGTGCGCAGTGGCCCCAGGTGTCAACATTACCCACTCTCAAAAATCCTTCTTAGTACCAGCCATGTTGCATCCATATCGGGGAAATCCAGATGACTTTTGGGAATCCATGGACAACGAACAAGTCTTTTATTTCGACTTTGGCTTCTTTGATCCAAGCACTGTCTACTATCGTCTGTTAACTCGCTGCTTTACCTGTCTTGAGAAGGTCAGCCCCAGCAACGCACAGTCTTCGAGTCTGATCTTCGCCGATAGGTGCAGGTTTCACATCGGAACCAGCTTGATCTGCAAGTTACAGCTGGAGAGGAGACATGCTCAACAGATGCTCCTATCCGTCACAATGTTGTCATTCGACGAAGCCAACGACCTCCCCGCCAAACTCCTGAGTTGCCTAATGAGGATCGTCAGGAGCATAATCACGCGGGATTACCCCCATCTGACATTTAAGTTTGGCCCTCGGTGTCCCTTTTGTGATGCCAAAATTAAGTCAAAGATGTTGGACGATGACCAAAAGGAGATATGCAAAGAAGACAGTCTCGATGAGGTGATGCACGTCTTGAAGATGGCAGGGCACGACCAGCCTTTCCCAATCACTTCGTCAGCTGTGATGCTGTGCGGACAGCGGAGATATGAACTAAAACTTCCAGGATGCAAGCCTGTGGTAAGTGCAAACCTGCAAGTATTAACTTAAACCTCTATAATTATTGGTTTCAAAAATGTGTAAAGATGATAATTACTTGGCATTGTGTTCTGATTTTGTCATTGTTATTATTTGCACGACAAGGACGCCAAGCGATACACTGCTCATCTGCCTCACTGCGTTGAGTACGACAGAGACACGTCCATCAACAAGCTACCGCCAGACATCTTTCAAACGATTTGCCGGCTTCTTAACAACTCACCGGGAAGAAGAAACTGGAAAACTTTGGCAGGTATAAAATCAATAATACATCTTTTATGATAGACAGAGCTGTATTTGTAGAGTTTGTGGGGAATCGTTTGTCCGTTGTTTGACAAGTTAATTATTATCCCTTGTGTCACCGTGTTGTTTCAGATACAATTTTGAAAAGGCTGGATCTACATTAGCCCAGGTTGGACTCCGTACCGCATACTGGGGACGCAATGCAATGAAGACGACGTCCAACCTGGGCTAGATCTACATGTACCTTATGATTTAGGAGTAGGCGTGCGTTTGTGTCAATTATTCGTATTTACTTAGAAGACACAGCCGCCTGCTTAAATACGAAAAGAAGTCGGTGACATATCACATCGAAAAATGCAATTTTTATTTTCCCTAGGGGAGCTTGGGTTTGACGTGGAGTCAGTGACGTCACTGGACAGCGAACGTGTGGCTAATCCAACCGAGTGTCTCCTGCAAGAATGGGCGATGACCGACGGAGGAGTAGCTGTGAAAGACTTGGTTGAGGTGCTGGCAAGACCTTCCCTGATGAGAATGGATATTATTCATGAACTCTGCGTCAGAATGACGACAGATTAACTTCGTTATGGAATGGAGATGGGGATTTTTAGAAGAAAGAAAAGCCAAGAAGGTTGTCTTGAGTCCATTTTTGAGGATCGGGCTCACGATGTCCGATTTTGTAAATTTTGAGCTTTTCTGTACCTTCAGAACGCCATCTTTAATGAAGTAACATCTGTCGAATTCACGTCACTATTGGCTCGGCGAAACAAAGTTATCATTCTGAAGTCACTCAAAATGATAGCGCGGACTTAATATTTTTCCACAGAAATAAAATTAAACCACAATGCAGTGGTTTCCGCCATGTTTGTTGCCAGTAACGTGTGCGATGTACGTTCAGCTTGTTTTGTTCTCACGCGTGCAGGACGCGCGCGCCGCGACATGTGGAATTGTTGTTTGCGTGATATGGAATCGCCCGGGCGCCGCATTAGCCTATGTCATATCACTCAAGCGTGACCAGTGCGCTTGCGCATTGAGGACCGAGAGCGGACAAATGTCAATATGGCGAATGGAACAAAGGGTTTAGCGTTTGTGTTCGGCCGCCATGTTGACAATTGTCCGCTTTAGTCGCTATGAGAGTAGGTATGAGCAAACCATTGGAAGTCATTATGGTCCTTATTTGTTAATATTTTCTTCTAAAAGAATAACAATAAAACACACTGTGCGCAAACACAATGGATGTAAAACGTGAGCGTGAACCATGGTTACGGTCCGGCGCCCGCAATGTGACGTCACGACTCTGCCAGCGAATTGCTGTTGTGATAGGTTATCAGTTAAAGGCACAGGCTCGTCAGCAATGCGCGCGCGCCAAATTCGTGACACGAAATTATACGCAGCTCCATAGCAAAGGCTTAGAGCTATAGCTGCGTATTCCGTGGCACGAATTTGGCGCGCACATTGCTGACAAGCCTCTGCCCAAGTTAAGGCTGGATCCGAATGAGTGGCTTTGGCTGTGGCTGTGGCTGTTGCTATGTTGTTTCTAAGGATTGTCATTGTCCGCCCGTAGCAACAACATAGCAACAGCCACAGCCACAGCCAAAGCCACTAATTCGGATCCAGCCTTAATTCTTCTGGCTCATATGGAATTGTTTGTTTTCAAAACGTCAGAAGACTAGTCCTATAGACCTTTATCACGGTGCGGCCATCTTTCCTTTTCTCCTATTAAAATTAACCTAACCAAAGCGAGGCTTGCAGAAAAAATAGTTTGGTCCCGTTTTGAAATTGTTTATTGTGTGCATCACAACGGCACAGGCGCTGCGCGATCAAGAGAGCGCGCAGCGTATCTCAACAGGAGATTACACGCGCTATCGCGCGGTAGCGCAGACGCACTTATCGTGCCTGACACGTACTATGCGGAACAAGACAAAGATGGACGCACCGTGATAAAGGTCTATTAGATAAGCTTAAAGGCCCAGTGGATCATTTGCAATGACCCCAAAAAGTAATCGACGAGTTTACAGGGGAAAAGTTCTGAAAGTAAAGATTGAATTAATAGCAACTATCCATTGAAAGGTTTTCGCTCAAAATGATATAATTTTACCAGAAAATAATCCGTAAAGATGAAATTATTTAGATCGTTTGCAAACGATTTACTTATTTTTGGTTCGCATCTACGCGGTCCAAAATGCATGGGCGCTGTGTACTCCGTGTGCGTGTTCCAACGCGATGCATTTTTATGGATCGCGTGCGTGTCGCCACGGAGTGCATGACGCAAGCCACATAGTACCCGATCCACTGAGAACGAATATTTGAAACACCCCGCCAATTAAGACCAGGAAAATGCATATGGATTTTCATGGTTTTTTTTAAACGTGGTACATTTGGACAAAGCTGAAATTTTCTTCGGATGAGTTTGTTGATGTCTTTCTTTTGATTTATAATGATTTTATTCGCAGAATCGCTCAAAAACAGATCATCTACAGGGCCTTTAAAGGCACAGGCTCGTCAGCAATGCGCGCGCGCCAAATTCGTGCCACGAAATACGCAGCTCCATGCCTTTGCTATGGAGCTACGTTTTGTATATGAATTATTTGAGAATAAATACCTTAGCCTAACTCTGTCGCAAACAAAAACCTTCCGATTTTAAAATACATAACATAACGTCATGTACTTGAATAATACATGTAAATTAAACCTGTAAAATAAAGCGGAGACAAAACCAAGATTATTTAAAACATAGCCAAAGAATTGAAAAGTGATATATATGGAGACAAAAAAATACTGCGGGAAATAAGAAAAATACTAAAAGCTTACAAGGAACCAGAAAACAAATCACGTGGGATATAATTATGCGGGCGACTGAAGTGCCAGGAACAAACGGGTACTGCAGATTGTATAGTTATTAATAGTTTCCTTCTGTTCTCATAAAGGTCGTCCATTTCTGTTAGGCTATTTAAACCAGGAAGATCAGAAGCAATAAAAAGCTGCGCACTCGGCACAAAGTTCATCTTGACACATTTGTTTTCGATTTCGATTCAAAATCCGAGGTATACCGTGTACCATGTGTACAGACGTCCTTTACTAAATAATAATATACAAATATTTACTGCAATGAGGGGCATGGTTAAGATTATAGGCCCAGGCAAGTAGACCCAGTAACTGAGTCGTTGGCCCCGTTTTTTAACGACTCAGTTACTAGGTCTAAGGCCCAAGGTGATCTCGAAGCCATATGCCCCGAGGCGGAAGCCGAGTGGCATAGTCATGGCTTTGAGATCACCGAGGGCCTATAATATTAACCATGACCCGAATAAACAGCAGTCAATATTTGTTTTATATACCGATTCATGTGTAGATTTTTGTCATCTGATTGGTTAAAAGTAACGATATACACAGTCATGACAGTGGACCATTGTAGCATAATCACCTGACACTTTAGTAGCACATTTCACCTGACATGCACTGTTTTTACTGTAGGCCACTTCTCTTATTTTCTTAAAGACTTCATCATCAACGACAGAGGACAAAACTACTTCGTCGAGATTCCGCCATTACCGTCCAGCTGAATGTTTACGTTAAGCGCGCAGCTGCATAGTTGGTGCACAGCTATGATACATACGTTATGCGCGCGTTCGAAACCCGCTAAATGAATATGCCCACGGGCATAGCAACGACTATGCCCGTATTGTCAATGATGATACATCACTAAATCGTGTAAACATTAGGCCGGTGTTTACCTTTAAACAGATGAAACGAGGGTCACAAAAAACGGGGTCGACCACTGGGTTGTGGAGGCCAGACTCCTAGTCTCGTACCCAGACCTGCTGGGGTAGTCTGGTTCCCGGACCAAAATATTCCGACTGATTTTAAGGTCCGGCAACCGCCAGTATACATGGCATGTATGAGATTCTGGCCTACATGGTCCTGGACCATTATTCGTTGTTATTACAGACCATATGAGAATTTAATTGAACGTCTTGAGAATTAGAGACTAGGGTATGGGTGAAGGGTTAGGTGTCAGGGGTTAGGGTTACGGTTACGGTTGAATTCATTAAAAAGTGATGAGCCTGCAGCGAGTTCGCTTGGTGTAGTGACGGACTTCTGTTATGAATGTCCCTGGTTCGATTCCCATTTGTGACAGATTTTGTGCAATACTCGTTACTTCGTTTTAAAAGATAAAGTATAGTTAGAAGCTTGAAAGAGCCAGAACAAAATGGTAGTCTTTGTTCTGAGTGTTAAATGTGTTAAAGAAAAATGAGAAAATCGGGCTTATGGTACAGGACCATTATTGTAGGCCCAAAACCCACGCGTGTAGTATACATGTTAGTCCGCCATATTGAAACAGGAGGAATTCCAGGATTTCAGTTTTGTTAACATATTTTTAATTTAATTTTGCAGATTAACATTCCCTTCTTTTAAAAGTACACTGCGTTAATGAAAACCCTCAATTCAAGAATACTCATAATTGATTAGTTTTGTGTTTCACATGCATGTTGAGACACTAATACATCGGACTTCTAAATTTGAAGGAATTGACTCAATGGAGTGCTCTCTTGCAGATTTGCTTCACACCCCATGCCATTTTTAAATCAATGTTCTGCAGGTCATATAGGCCTACCTATGCAATTACTGGCCGAGGATTGTTGTATCAAATATTAATTTAAAATGTTTGAACTTGAATACATGTCCAGAAACTTATTTTGTTGAGTCTGTATTGAGGTGGCATAGTCATAAAGTCCCCCGGCCTTTTTTCTACAGGAGGGGAAAATTTCATGTGAATTGTGTGCCTGCTTATTTGCACATTGCAAAAATTGTATGTTATCTGAAAGGCCCCTTCAAAAATACAAATGGAAGGATTGAAAACCAATCTCATTTTCGAAAAGCACACTTTTGCTTGCAATTTATCCACTTAAAACCGACAATTAAAAAAAAAAATCCACGTCGGCAAAAGGGATGTTTGGACTATCGAAAAACGCCTAACTGCTAGATTTTCCTTAGCTCTTTAGTTCAAATATCTCTGTCTGAGAAAAATGCATACGTTCCTGACATACTTGGTGTATATAAAAGACAACTAAAACAATACTTACGTATGGAAGTCAAAAGATTAAACCGCAGGGATTTTGAACAAATTTACACCCAAAATAAGGCTATTTGTTGGATGGATGGGGAACTTGTTGCGATTCTTGTTAACGTTGTTACGTGACGGCAGGACGAGTTCCGGACTAGGACCCCAAACTCTGGCGCACGGCAGAAAGTGTTCAAAAGACCTTAAACTCGCCTAAATAGTTTCAACGCAAAACAACTCTGAAAGGTATAACGATTTCATGACAAGCAAATACAATTCAGTAATTATTTATTAATAAATAAAACGTCATGCATATTGAGCAACTTGCTTGGGCATGCTAGTTAGCATAAGTCAGTATAAAATGAGCAGCAGTAATGAATTAATTATGGGCCAGGCAAATAAGTAAAAACAATCAGCAAATAATTAAGCTATAAGCAAAAGTAAAAGTAGCAGTATACAGCAAATTAAATCATTAGTTAGCAAGTCTACTGTAAATGCAATAAGCAATTAATATAAATCAATTAAGTGGCAAAATTATATCCGGCCGAATATAATTACCTAACTTGCTCTTCATGAAGAACTAAACAGGACAAGCCCGCCCGGTCAGTGCCCCTTGAAGGTTTAGTGAAGTGAAAATTATCAACCAGCCGTTTTTATACACGAATCAAAAGATCAAAGTGTTGCAGACAAAGAGGCAAACTCAAATTTGTTTTAATTTCGGACAGAAGTGACCTCTTCTCTACTTCAAAATTTTCTTGACAGACGAGGGCGCTGTTTATTGCTAGTCATGGAGGGAACCCACAGTTGAAAAACAAAGAAAGAACATTACATTTCAAACAGTAACAGTAGCCCACTGATCCATAACTGGTCAGGATAGTTGCAAATGACATACTAAACAAACTCGATATAACTTTTAAAGATCATAACACCAAGAAGTCACTGAAAATGACAACAACTTTTGTACACAAGTCAATGGAGATTTCCTCCGTTGCTCCGAGATGACATCACGGATTTGCTCATGAATATGGAAATTATCATTAGCATAAAAATAGAAAACTTGCAATTACACCAAAACGGAACAATCAAATTTTCTGAAATTGACCGAAATGTGTAAAACACACCCTCTACTATAATTATATTGAATAAAAACCCTATTTCACACTAGCCAACGTCTCCGAGAACATGTGATGCTACATGGTAGTTCACGGTAGTGGTAGGGTCAGCCAGACGGGTAGGGTTAGCCACGACAGCCCCGGGTAGAGTGTCAGCACAACATCGGTCCGTCCAGCCACGACATCCGCGTCCAAAGGTAGACTACTACAACATGGAGACGTTGGTTCCGAGCTGCACTTCCGAGCTGCACTGCCGAGCTGCACTGCCGAGATACTAGATCGATCGCACATGGTACTAGGGCACTAACCGAGAACGTTCAATGTTGTTGTTGTTGTTGTTGTATATTTTATGGCATCTTCGGCAACTAAGGCCCTTTATGCCATTAACTATACGGTTTTAGCTTTAACTATACTATATTATCAACTTGAGATGACGAAGAAGGAGTTGCAGTTTTAGAAGTGGGAGGAAAACCCCCAGAGAAATGCCCCAGGGGAAAACCCACGCGGTCAAGTAGGGACTGCAAACCCAATCCACATACACGCCCCGGATTCGAACCCGGGACCCCAGAGGTGAAAGGCGAGGAAAGAACCCGTACGCCAACCCGACCGCCCGAGAACGTTCAAGAAATCTTCGAGCCTTTATATAAGGTTCTACCCACATGTGTTCACTCAGGCTCAACATTCCAAAGAAAGAACTTATGGAATGCCAGCCGGGCTATCTGGTTCTATTCAGGTTCGTTGTTGTTGTTGTTGTTGTATATTTTATGGCAGCCCTTTATGCCATCAACTATACGGTTTTAGCTTTAACTATACTATATGGTTAACTATGGTCGTGAATCGAACTTGCTCCTGTTGTCTGTGTTCGACTTGCGTTAGTCCTTCGGTTTGATTTGAACTTTGACTTTTGTAACTTTGTCCCCTTGTTGTTTTGTCTTTTGTTTGATTTTGACTTAGTCTTTCTGTAAATTGGTCCTCTTGCCATTTTGTTCTTTTGCGGTTGTTTTGTCCTTTATATGTTTTTCACAGTATATGATGAAGATTTGTTTTTGTTTTGGTTCTTTTGGCCGCCCATATACTTTTGCCGTGAAACTTTGCCATTATGTTTCTGTCGTTGAACCCCTGGTCACGTGACGTCTCTTTGGATATAACGAATAACTCGCTCGCTGTGTAGTTTCGTCCAAAGCTTCCTCTCGTTGTAAACGTCGTGGACCAGCATGGGCAAGATGGGTCGGCGGGTGAAGGCCTTATCGTAATAGTGCAAGGTGAAACGGGGGTCGTAGCCAAAGCCGTAGACGGCTACCGTGTCACAGAGATGAACGGCCAGTAGTATTGTTACAGCGCCTTGGAAGGAATATAAAAATGTAATTAGAGCAAAAATAGCAACTGTTTTAAAAACAATCTTTAAGTGCCGTGTACGAGATTTGCCATGTTAGAAAAATGTAATCAACCATTTTACCATAAAAACCTGCCTCAAGTGGAAGATCAAAGTGGTTCCAAGTTTCCATTGCAATGATTCCGCCCGATATATCTTTTTATAAGAAAATGACAATTAATGATGATTTTAAACATGTGTGTGTGTGCATACCCATTTCTTTACAAGAGCGCCCTCATGTGAACGAAACTAGGCCCCTATCACATAGACTGGTTCCCGTTCCCTACGTAGTCTCCAGACGTCTTTTAGACGTTGTCGAACGTAGGTATCACAGAGTTACATATAGAAAACTAGAGTGTGCACTAGCTATTCAAGTCACGTGTGTGGACTGTGCGCGGCGCCATGTTTGCTTAACGCTACGGGTGCAAAGTGGCACGGGTGGGTTTTGGGCCTACAATAATGGTCCTGTACCATAAGCCAAATTTTATCATTTTTCTTTAACACATTTAACACTCGGAACAAAGACTACAATTTATTTTTTGGCTCTTTCAAGCTTCTAACTACTTTATCTTTTGAAACAAAGTAACAAGTATTGCACAAAATCTGTCACAAATGGGAATCGAACCAGGGACATTCATAACAGAAGTCAATCACTCTAACCTCTACACCAAACGAACTCGCTGCAAGCTCATCACTTTTTAATGAATTCAACCGTAACCCTAACCCCTGACACCTAACCTTTACCCCCTACCCTAGTCTCTTCTCAAGACGTTCAATTAAATTATAATATGGTCTGTAATAACAACGAATAATTGTCCAGGACCATTATTGTAGGCCAGAATCTCATACTTGCTGCAAAGTGGGCAACACCAACACCGTTCCCCTTTGCCCATCGTGCACCCACAGCGCTAAGCCACAATGGCGGCGTCCATATCGGCACATAATGGGAGTGCGCACTCTACCCCTAGCCATATAAAGTATGCACGTCCGGTCGCGTTCAAAACGAGGCTTTCCTGGCATACATCACAATATATGACCCGCTCTGAAAAAGGTAGAATAAGTCGCGCAGGCTACTATATAGGTCGGGTTTTTGCGACTGTATGAAGAAGTCTGCGGCATGCAGATCTATATGCTCATTATGGAAATTCCTGGCGGTGTCTATAGATACCGTCTGGAATGTCCGTGTTCCGCCTGGAATTTCCAATGTGTTTTTGCATTTGGACAGACCTGCCACAGATTTCTCCTTATGGTCGCGAAAACTCGACCTAGCCTGCACGACTTATTAGGCCTATATAGGCTTTTTCCAGAGCGGGTCACATTTTACAATGAACAAAAGTCAACGTCACAGCAACCGACATGGTAACGACGCAAGGGAGTCATCATTGTTCATGCAAGGAAGTCCTTGCTGCTTTGCCAATATGGCGGTTGTGTGCAAGTGGTGAATTGAATACCGTAGTATTTATGCCTCCGTTTGTTTGTGCAGTATAAAGCCGAGAAACCAAGACGGAACCTTTGCATTAAATGTTCTTGAAAGTGTTGACACAGTTAATTTTTCACTTTCTGGGAACGTGGATAGGATACTGAGCTTATACTCGAACTCAAACACACGTTGGCTTTTATCACACACACACAACAATCTTAGGCCTACATGATGGATATTTGAAATAGTTTTTCATCGTTGTATATAGTCTATCTTTAACAACACAACTGTGCGTTGTGCAACATCTTTTCTCATGACATTTCAGCTCCACAGATGCAGTACGACTGTGAAAATCTGTTTGCAATGCATCCATACTGTCAAAGTTCATTGAACGTATTACAAAAATGGTGTTCGCACTCATTTATTTGTAACAATCATCTTCAATTGCCCTTTGTTCCAAACGATACCACCTTATAGGTGAAATGAATTCATCATGATTTTGGTATTTGAATTGGGAAGGTTTCCCGCTACAACTCGTTTAGGCAGACTTTGCGTCATTGCAAATGAAACAGTTGGCTTTTTAAATGAGCTATCCAGCTCTATATTATGGTGTTTTTAGGTATACTGCTGTTCTTACCAGTAGTCGGTCTCCATGATTTTCCATCCAGAAATCGGGCAAAACTGTAACGGAAGAAGTCAGGGTGCACGATCTTGACTCTTCTGAAATCGACGTCCTCGCTCGTCCTTGGCCTGAGACAAGTATAGAATCACCAAACTATCAACAATTTTTGTGTCACCCAAGAATTGCGTATTTTTCATCGGAACAATGAGCACACCGGGCATCTAAGACTGTGATACCTACATCAGACGCATCATATACCTGGACATTTTCAGCATTTTGGCTGCGTAGTCGACGTCAGATGCCTTGTAGATAATGTAGATTAACGTCACATTCTGAAGAGTATCAAGAAAAGTAAAGTTATAGTTCCAATTCTGAATCACTTTTTGAATGTTCCAAAAGTAGCCTATACCAAGATATTTGAAAGAAACAACGGATGGTGGTTTAAAAAAAATATGTGTGGGGGGGGGGGGGGGCGGGGGGGGGGAGTAAGAATTGCATTACGTTTTCACAGTTATCACGGTCCGCATTACTCATTTTAACAGTCAAACCTTTTTGGGCAAAAACGTCATATATTAAATCCCACCTAGCTCCCGTACTATTTATGTTTCCAATGCATATTTACTTGGTCCCAGACGTTCTGTATATGTGCCGATTCTGGGAAGAAAGCGTAGAATTGTGTTTTGGATCCGACGTCCTGGGCGTACTTGCCATGCGTTAACGCGGTATTTAACCTGGTAGAACAGAAAAACGAACAATTGCAGTTTTAAAGTGTAGGCCTATACAGAAATTACAGTGTCCCTAACGGTATTTTTTTATCCGCACGAGATGATTTTTTTGGTGTTAATTAGGTTTGTTTTGCCCTTACCCGACGTAATTATTAACACTCTATACCGGTGCTTTCCCGAGACACTATGAAAAAAACGTCATAGCGTGCTCGGGTGGGTATCGAACCCACGACCTCCTGCAAACAAGGCAGACGTCAGTCTCCCCGACGCAAGCTAAATAAATTACTGATTAAAGGGACGGGCTTCATAGCAAAGGCATGGAACTGCGTATTTCGTGGCACGAATTTGGCGCGCGCGCATTGCTGACGAGACTGTGCCTTTAATTGCAATCCCCGTTGCGAAATTAATGATTTTTTTTAAAAGAAGAAAACGACAATTGAAGATGGATTTATATAAATGCGTGTGTGCACACATTTTTAGGACGAACAAAACTAGTTTTCTGACTACTACCGTACGGTGGTATTCGCTATCAGAGAGTGCGTCCTCGGCCTCGCGGGACAACACGTGCCGACATAATACACTACTCAACAGAATTAAAGGAACAAGAGAACATAATGTTTTTGTCATGGTCTATATGGGCTACCGTTAGAACAAGAGGCATTAAAGTTATGTGAAAATCATTCAGGTGTTGTCAATTGATTCTCAAACAATACTCAACAATGTTGGTAAAATCATGCGTGTCTTCTAACACGTGGACACGGGGGTGTCCACAGGCGTGTTCTTTTATACCCTGTATAAGGTGTTGGTATTGGTACACTTGTCATCACTAGTTGTTATCACTTCTTGCAACAAAATGAAGGTTCTTCCAATTCTGTTGTTTGTTGTCTGTCTGCTGGGACTGAGTACTGGTGTTCGCCGTCAGTTAACTGAAGCTGAGGTTGCTAGAGCTGTCCAGCTCCTTGAATTTGGCAATACACAGCGTGCGGTGGCTGTACATTTTGATGTGTCCGTAAGTGTCATCAACCGGTTGTGCAGACGTTTTCAGGAAGATGGTCTGTACACCAGGAGGCCAGGACAAGGTCGCAGACGTGTGACTACCCCTCCCCAGGACCGATACCTGAGGATCCTGGCACGTCGAAATCGACGATCTACTGCAAGATCCTTAGCCACAAGCTTCCACAGGGCAACTGATGTCCG
This sequence comes from Henricia sp. BOLD:AAB3569, assembly GCA_037783545.1. NCBI lineage: Eukaryota > Metazoa > Echinodermata > Asteroidea > Spinulosida > Echinasteridae > Henricia > Henricia sp. BOLD:AAB3569. The sequence goes on along the minus strand of JBBELK010000466.1, from coordinate 430,573 downwards.
TGTTTCCAATCAAACAGTCAGGAATCGTCTGCATGAAGATGGTATGAGAGCCAGACGACCAGCCACATGCCCCATTTTGTCCGTAGTACACCGCAGAGCCCGGCTGGACTTTGCTAGAAACCATCAATTTTGGCAGATGGACCAGTGGGCACCAGTACTGTTCTCAAATGAAAGCAGGTTCACTGTTTCAACCAATGACAGACGTGTAAGGGTTTGGAGACGGTCGGGGGAACGATATTTCAACTGCAACATTGTCGAATTTGACCACTTTGGAGGTGGATCAGTTATGGTGTGGGCGGGTATCTCCCTGGAGGGGCGTACGGACCTCGTCGTGGTAGCTGGTGGTGCACTAACAGGTTTGAGGTATCGAGATGAGATACTGGAACCTGTTGTGAGGCCATATGCTGCTGTCGTAGGTGAAAATTTCATCCTGGTGCAAGATAACGCTCGTGCACACACTGCACGAGTGTCCATGAACTTTCTTGAGAATGAGGGAATCAGCACGATGCCCTGGCCGGCAAGATCTCCCGACCTAAACCCTATAGAGCATGCATTGGACATGCTTGGCAGACGTGTTGCAGGTCGAGAACATGCTCCAGACTCTGTACAGACACTCAGAGAGGCCTTGGTTGAAGAGTGGGAGAACATTCCTCAAGACTCCATAAGACAGTTAATTTTAAGCATGCCTCGACGCTGTCAGGAGTGCATACAAGCACGTGGAGGTCATACCAGTTACTAGACAATGATTAATTAACGTTTACTTTGCCAAAACGTGGACAATGTACGGATAGTCATGATAACCTGCCAGATGATTAGTCCATATTTTTGTTCATTCATGTTTTAGTCATGTTAACAGGCTACCACATCAATAAATTTCGCCATACATTATTGAGTATTGTTTGAGAATCAATTGACAACAGCTGAATGATTTTCACATAACTTTAATGCCTCTTGTTTTAACGGTAGCCCATATAGACCATGACAAAAACATTATGTTCTCTTAATTGTTCCTTTAATTCTTTTGAGTAGTGTATAATGTATTGTAGTACATGTACCTGCGCCGTAATAGCATTGCCGATATAGCCGTGGTGTTTTGATGAGCGGTGCTATATCACTAATTATTTATTTCTTTATTTATTCCATTTATTTACCAAGGGTGTTCCTCAATTGCTGATATGAATATTTATAACAACTCGGATTTCCAACGCAGATATAAAGAAACACATAACACGTCGTGTTCAGAAAGAACAATGCTGTGATTTAGCCTCGCCCGTGAAGTCAGGATTTCAGACAAAGATATTCCGGTAACCAGACTATTCGCTGGCTATGGCAGTTCACCGCGTGAGGTAGCCTTTTGACAAGGCCTCGTGAATTTGGGCGATTTGGTGACTTTAGTAGATCGTAAACGCCAAGTGTCTAATTCACTTGGCCTTTTCTGTTTATAATCGCTACCGAATTCGGTAGCAGAAATCAGCCAGTCACGTGCATGTCACCCTATGCAAATTACGTCGTGAGCTCCTACAAACAAGGGAGGTACAGGCTTACGCTTTTGAATTCAATAGGTAAATTAAACAGCAAATAAATCAAATCAAATGGAAACTAGAGGTATGACGTTTGTTGTTACAAACGCCAGGTGATCGGGTTAAATGAACATTTTGTGATGAATTTCAGACGTTGTTATCACCTGTGGAATGGCAAAAATGGAAGTTCAGCAGCCGATTTCACGAAACTTTACGCAATTGCGCAAGTCCACTTACGCCATTACTTGCGCAATAACTTATAGCGTAAGTGGACTTGCGCAATTGCGTAAAGTTTCGTGAAATCGGCTGCTGTATACACTAATCCGGTAACTAATATCTCCTCCCTGCATGTCCGCCATAGCTGGGGGTTGATAGCTTGCACCGTTTTGAGATATGAATTGTTGAAATAATAACCTTTGAAATCTTGTAATGTGACACCTGTGACGACATCATGACGTCACAATTTTGTGCACAAATTGTTCAACAATTTGATAAACATCAAGTTCTTAAATGTGGCGAAAGAATCATGCAAATATCTGCTGTAGTTCTCAAGATACAGCATTTTAAAACATCTCAGCTCCAAATTTGCGTGATTTGACACCACATTACGTAACCACCGTCCATGTAATGACGTCACCAATGGTATAGTCAAAAGGTCCACATGTGTGGAAACATTTCGTTCCGTAGAAATATGGTCAAATTCACTACCACTTTGAATCTATTTGCATTCAAAATGCTAAAAAATTGCACATTTTCGAACAACTTCCGGTTTGGACCGGAAGTAGGCGTCACACAGGGGTCATGACATCGTATGATTTGTTCAGTTCATTTAGACTTATCATGTTGTGAAAGAATTGTTCAAGTATCTATTACGGTTCTTGAGATATGAATTTTGAAAATAATAACCTTTGAATTTTTGTAATTTGACACCTGTGACGATATCATGACGTCACAATGTTGTGCACAAATTGTTCAACAATTTGATAAACATCAAGTTCTTAAATGTGGCGAAAGAATCATGCAAATATCTGCTGTAGTTCTCAAGATACAGCATTTTAAAACAATTCAGCTCCAAATTTGCGTATTTTGACGCCACATTACGTAACCACCGTCCATGTGATGACGTCACAAATGGTATAGTCAAAAAGTCTACATGTGTGGAAACATTTCGTTCCGTAGAAATATGGTCAAATTCACTACCACTTTGAATCTATTTGCATTCAAAACGCTTACAAAATGCACATTTTCGAACAACTTCCGGTTTGGACCGGAAGTAGGCGTCACACAGGGGTCATGACATCGTATGATTTGTTCAGTTCATTTAGACTTATCATGTTGTGAAAGAATTGTTCAAGTATCTATTACGGTTCTTGAGATATGAATTTTGGAAATAATAACCTTTGAATTTTTGTAATTTGACACCTGATGACGTCATGATTACGTCACACTTGATGCCATCGTGATACTATACATTCTGGTGAAAGTCTGCCGTAGGGCCTATGTCTGTATCTAATTTACTAACGATTCAGCTTGGTTTGATAGGCATTGTTGCTGGTAAGTGTAAAAACTGAGATTCTCAGTTTCGTTGAACTTTGACCTCCAATTGACCCCAGAAGGAAGGGTCAGATGAAAATGCCCACACAAAGAAAATTGTAGCACAGAATGTCATCTGTAAACCTGCCAAATACGAAGATCCTGGGTCACGTGGTTTTCAAGACGGAAGCATTTTAAAATATGCATATTTTGTTTTTTTGGGGGGTGTAATTTGATACTTGATGACGTCACGATGACGTCACGCTTGATGCCATCATAATATTATACACGCTGGTGAAAGTCTGCCATAGGACCTATGCCTGTACTTAGTTACTTAAAGATTCAGCTTGGTTTGATGGGCATTGTTGCTCAATAAGTGCAAAAATTGCGATTTTCGTTTTCGTTGAACTTTGACCTCAGATTGACCCCAGAAGGAAGGGTCAGATGAAAATGCCCACACGAAGAAAATCGTAGGCCATGATCTTATCTATAAGCCTGCTAAATACGAAAATCATGGGTCACGTGGTTTTCCAGACGGAAGCATTTTAAAACATGCATATTTTAGTCATTTTTGGGTTGTAATTTGATACCCAATGACGTCACAATGACGTCACCCTTGTATGCACACCTTCACATTGGGGTTGATGTTCCTACAAAGTTTCAAGTTGATAGCTTGAACCGTTTTGAAGAAAAGCTCTGGAAACGTTTGAGTGGAAAAAGAAAAAAAAAAACTAGAGCTTCGCGTTTGTGTTTTTTACAAACGCAAGGTGATCGGGTGACATAAACATTGAAATGATGATGACGACACAGTTTTGAGATTGTTTGAAAACTTCAGTTGTTTGATGTTGAAAAAAGTATTGGAATTCTCAAGACATGACTCTGACTATTCAACGCTAAAATTGTACTACTAGGTTTTCAGGCCAAAATTTATTCCTTGGCCCAAACACCCAAACTATATATCAAATGAAAGTTCTTGATGACAGAAATACAATGCTCTTTAAATGAAGAAAATCGGACAAGTACTTTTTGAGATATCCTGTTATATGTATTAAAATATCTATCATTCGATGAAGCCCGACCATACATTCACTGCGTATACCCCACAATGGCCCCAAAATGACATAATTTGAATAATTTTAGTAACATAAATCAGTATAACCTCTGCTATAATTGAAGTATTCTCATAAAACTTTCTGCATAAGGGTAATGTGGTATGGTCTTTCAGAAAAAGTATAAATTATTTTAATTAAAAAAATGGTTGCGATGGAAACAAGCATTTTATTTTAATAAAATTAATGGTTGCCATGGAAACAAGCACATTTTCTCCAAAGAAAACAATATAATTTGACGTCTCCACAAACTTCAGATGAAATAAGAGTTACTGGCAATGATATAGCTGAACAAGTGATAAATAAAGGCCAGTAACATTATTTGAGGTATTGTATTACTCATCTTCAAGGTCAAAAGTCAATTTAAAGAAGTGGAGGATGCGGATGCTAGTGTGATACTCCGAGGTGGAGGGTTTTCCTGGTTTTCTTCTGGCTCGGCCATAGTCTTTAATCTTGATACTGGAAGTAGAGACAACAGGATAGTTTATTAAGTAGAGACAACAGGATAGTTTATTATACCATGCCCTCACTTAAGATTTAGTTAACTTTCTCCTTTTTTTTCCTTTTCTTTTTTTAATGACCTGACTGAAACAATTAGGGCGGCTATGAGTATGACTTTTAAAAACTTGTAAGTTGTAGGCCTATTCTCTTTAATTCTTAAAGTTTGGTTTGTATTTATTGTTTTAATTGTATTTACAACTGATATAGTGAACAAAATAAAACATATCAATTCGACAACCAAAACAAAAAATTCAATTTGAATTTTGATTACTTAGATCTGCCCCTCCAGGAATGCGGAAAAAACATACCTCTAGTAATAATGGTATCGCCCAAAAAAAGGCATTGTGCATCCTATGTACGAACTACGATTGTACCATTTTTTTTAAATATGGGGAGGGTTATACCTTCCTTTCAAAATTTAACGGACACGAGGCCTAAAAAATTCGGCTAATTGTAATTCTGACGTCCCTAGAAATATATCCGGCATATATGTGAGATGTGTATTTTGTTATAAAATTACCAAAACAGCATGATTTTAAGACTTAGTGGTTGACACAACCAGATTCCAACGACCGGGGTCACGCCATGCATCACGCCGTCCTGGCCTTTTGCGGGCGAGTGCCCCATTCAATAGGCCAACACACACACGTACAGCGTGGCGTTCGTGTCTATCAAAAGAGCTTTTGAAAGGGTATAGAAAATACGCTCTCCGTAAAAAGATGAACACATTTAACATTCCAAACTCGCACAAATAATTGTTAAGACATGTAAAATTCATTCAGTGAAACCTCCTACCTTTCAAAATGAAGATTTCACCTCAAGAAATTGAGTTTACTTTTCCCTTTTTCGTAACTTCGGTTGTAGACCACCTACCGATAACCAGGACGCAATGACGTGTACAGTACCCCTTCAGCTATTCAGGGAAACCCTTTTCATGTACGTCACAAGTATTCGGATCCGCGGAAAGCACCCGAAGTGCATGCGCGCCCAGCCGAGCGGCAATTTTTATGGGCCGAATACTCGCGATCGCAACGCTTTGGGAAAAGCTGGTCGGGGCGAGAGTAGTTCATTCATAAAAGCCTGGGCTGTCGGTCATACCTCCGACGGCTGTTTTATGTACGTTAGTGAATGACTGAAACTCTAAGCTTTCTAATGAACTGTTGCTCGTTAGATTTGGACAGGTAAAAATGGATCAATTTTTGAGATGAAAAATAGTAAGATTTTGGTGCGGGCTGTGCGCTGTGTGTGCAGAGGGCTTCAGTCTCGTACCGAATCGAACTGAAAAACTGATGACGTCATCATTGTCAATCTCATCATAACGTTACTATTGTGTGCACAGATTGTTAAAGTATCTACTGAAGAACAAGTTTTGACATGTAGGCCTAGGCCTATATGTGGTGAAAGAATCTTTACAATATCTATTACAGTTCTAAAGATTTTGTCATTTGAGATAGTATATCGCCGTGTGGGGAGTTGGGGTTCAATTGCATCTAGAATAAACTGACGCTCCAGTCAACTTGAGTTGCGGTCCACCATGTCCATTTTATTTCCAACACAGCAACGATTTCCAACATGTCACATTCACAGTTTTCGGGGAGAAGACATATTTACTCTGGTCCGCCGACTAAGGCTAGCCGTACATAATTACACCCACGATACAACAGCTAAGTCACCAAAAGTAAATGCCCTTGTGCTATCTAGTGTTTATTCAACTTTCATGGCGATGATGCCACGGAAACTAGCAGTTTTACATCTTCAAAAGTCAAAATTTCTGGGTTGTAAATCAAGCCCTGCTTATTATGTCTCGTCTGTCTGACTTATTCACTACTAAAAGATACATTATGACCTCTGACCCGAGACAGGCGCCTAGATACAAGTTCTATTATTAGAAGTCCAGCACTATATATGGGCGCAAATCGTCAGATTAGTGGAGGCTTGGCATAGCGCCCTCAAACGACTGAGTTAGCTTAATTATCAAGGGACCCAACAAATAATTTCTCCACATTACGTAACCACCGTGCACGTGATGACGTCATCAGTGGTATATATGTAGTCATAAAGTCCACATGTGAGGGAACATTTCGTTCCGTAGAACTATGGTCAAATTCCCTACCACTTTGGCTCTATTTGCATTCAAAGTGCTAAAAAAGTGGACATTTTCGAACCTCTTCCGGTTTGGACCGGAGGTTTGGGTCACACAGGGGTCATGCCATTGTATGATTTGTTCAGTTCATTGCGACCTATCATGCTGTGAAAGAATTGTTCAAGTATCTATTACGATTCTTGAGATATGAATTTTTGAAATAATAACCATTTAATTTTTGTAATTTGACACCTGTGACGATATCATGACGTCACAATGTTGTGCACAAATTGTTCAACAATTTGATAAACATCAAGTTCTTAAATGTGGCGAAAGAATCACGCAAATATCTGCTGTAGTTCTCAAGATACAGCATTTTAAAACAATTCAGCTCCAAATTTGCGTATTTTGACACCACATTACGTAACTACCGTCCATGTGATGACGTCACCAATGGTATAGTCAAAAAGTCCACATGTGTGGAAACATTTCGTTCCGTAGAAATATGGTCAAATTCACTACCACTTTGAATATATTTGCATTCAAAACGCTTTAAAAAATGCACATTTTCGAACAACTTCCGGTTTGGACCGGAAGTAGGCGTCACACAGAGGTCATGACATTGTATGATTTGTTCAGTTCATTTAGACTGATCATGTTGTGAAAGAATTGTTCAAGTATCTATTACGGTTCTTGAGATATGAATTTTGGAAATAATAACCTTTGAATTTTTGTAATTTGACACCTGATGACGTCATGATTACGTCACACTTGATGCCATCATGATACTATGCATTCTGGTGAAAGTCTGCCGTAGGGCCTATGTCTGTATCTAATTTACTAACGATTCAGCTTGGTTTGATAGGCATTGTTGCTGGTAAGTGTAAAAACTGAGATTCTCAGTTTCGTTGAACTTTGACCTCCAATTGACCCCAGAAAGAAGGGTCAGATGAAAATGCCCACACAAAGAAAATTGTAGCACAGAATGTCATCTATAAACCTGCCAAATACGAAGATCCTGGGTCACGTGGTTTTCAAGACGGAAGCATTTTAAAATATGCATATTTTGGTTTTTTGGGGGGTGTAATTTGAAACTTGATGACGTCACGATGACGTCACGCTTGATGCCATTATAATATTATACACGCTGGTGAAAGTCTGCCATAGGACCTATGCCTGTACCTAGTTACTTAAAGATTCAGCTTGGTTTGATAGGCATTGTTGCTCAATAAGTGCAAAAATTGAGATTTTCGTTTTCGTTGAACTTTGACCTCAGATTGACCCCAGAAGGAAGGGTCAGATGAAAATGCCCACACAAAGAAAATTGTAGGCCATGATCCTATCTTTAAGCCTGCTAAATACGAAAATCATGGGTCACGTGGTTTTCCAGACGGAAGCATTTTAAAACATGCATATTTTAGTTATTTTTGGGTTGTAATTTGACACCCGATGACGTCACAATGACGTCACACTTGTATGCACACCTTCACATTGGGGTTGATGTTCCTACCAAGTTTCAAGTTGATAGCTTGAACCGTTTTGAAGAAAAGCTCTGGAAACGTTTGAGTGGAAAAAGAAAAAAAATGAAAAAAAAAAAAAAAAAAAGACAAAGAAATCGTACAATATCAATAGGTGATCGGAAAAAGTTCCGATCACCTAAAAAAAAAAGACAAAGAAATCGTACGAGAGTAATAGGTGATCGGGCTGTTGGCCCGATCACCTAATTATATTAGTTCCGTATAAAACTTGGATGTAATAAACAATTTGTCAAATTTAAACGCATTTACATGGAGCTCAATGGGGTATTTTCGAAGTAAATGTAAGTGCCGTACCTACATTGATAATGAACGAGTCCACAACGCCTCAGGCGATTTGATTGGTCGGATTGTCCTGTGGGAACTGTACGTGATTAGACTCGATGACTTGCATCACACACGCGCGTTCAAAACAGGTTCGTAGCGCTCATTGGCTCAGTTTACAGTTTGTTTTCGATCTGTTTTCAAAATCTTTACGTGTAGTAGAGTGAGGCATGGGTAATGTTGTTGCATGACGTTACACGTTCGGGTCAACTATATGCATGTAATGAATAATGTAGCCGTAGCCAGTTCGAAAAAGGCTTTATGGCAAGACAGAAGGCATAACGTTCGCACAACCTTGGTATACTCCGCTCAATTGTCTCACATTTTAATTACCAAACAATATAACCCCAAAGCAATAAGGCATTGCCAAAGGCTACGTGTGAGGTCGCTAATGATGCCACCGCGCTGGGATTTAGCTGTAGTAGGATACGGGCCAAGATTTTGGCAGGGGCCAAGATTTTGGCAGCGACCAACGTAAGACCAGCTCACGCGTACAGGCTTGGACAAGGCTATCCCTGTGACTACACAATAATATGCCAGGACATCCTCCTGCACTATACATGCACATATATATTTTTTAATGCAGCTGACCTGAAGACAAAGTCATGCGAGTCGATTTCTGCACCCAGACGAGATCCATTTAAGATTCCACCGGAGCCAACCACAGCACAAGTTATGCAGGTCCCGTTGCGCAATCTTAAATCCAACGGTGGGTTCTTGAAGTTCTCATGTCGCAGTAAAGAACGAATTACTGAAAGATAAACAAGTAGTTAGGCTCGATGGTTAGGTCGGCGTGTATAACTACATGTAAAATAGGACCATAGCGTCGGCGTGTCCGGAAAAAAACCATGCCTGCACCATTGTGTCTGAAAAACCTTTATGTCCGCACCAACACCTGCGTCCGGAAAACCATTATGTCCACTGTGCGTGTCTGAACAACCATTAGGCCTATGTCCGCACCGCTGTCTCCGAAAACCACATGCGGACACAATGGTTCAAAGGAAAGGTGCATGGACAGTTGGAGCAGCAACAGAAGCAGCATGGAAATAGGCCTACAATAGTCTGAGAGCCCACGACGATTTAATTAGAGTTTTAAGCACAAAAGGTTTGATGGTGTCGGTGGCTAGGTGGGGGTGTCTAACCTTCAGAACGGCCATTTTCAAGTGTCGCATCCAGTGCGTTTGGGAGGGGGAACCGCTCAAAGTACCCCAAAAAATGACTTTTAATTACAGTTTCGCGCACAAGCACCATTCTAGCAGGAATGCATAGTATTCGATGAGCTGATCAATTTTCAGTATTTGCGCATGCGCAGAATATACATGTATACGCACTGTGTGAGTACAGTGCGCGCTATGCACGTGTATAGGTTGTTCTGTCCATGCACCTATTGTTTCCTACACCTGTACCCAACTCCCCTCGTCATATGCAGCACGATATGTGGCAGAGGCTATCTCCCTACCATTGTTCCCCCATTGTGTCTCAAACATTCAACACTTTTGATACAGGGCACCAACAATTTCCAGAAGTTGTTTTCAGGTTGACAACTTAAATGTGGGCAGAGAGTGACAGAGCGGAGCTGGGTGTTGAGCAGAGCAGGGTTGGGAAAGGTGGACAGAGAACAATAATTATATGATTGCACAAACACTTACATTCATGGTTTTCATTCTTAAACCCAAAAGGCAGCACATAATGCGATAAATTCCTGATGTTATCAGCATCGTGTTTTTCCAGAAATAGCTTGATGTTGGCCTTGAACCGCTCTCGGAACCAATGTGAATACTTGGGCATAGATTGTATTCCCCCAAAACATCTCTGAAACATCAGCAATAAGAAACATCAGCAATAAATTGACTAATCTGTAAACAATTAGTATTTCAGCAATAAATTAGTCATACAATTCGTGATCTGTTATTTAATTCGTCTTTCGGAACTTAGATGACTAACATGATTAGTAATTTGGATTTCTTACCAAAATCTGCATTTAGTCTTTGCATAAACTGAGATTAGAGAGCTAGTATATCCCCTTTGAAGAAAAATCCAGCATTTGCACCTTTTTCGATAGTTCCCCTGCTGGCTATATATCGCAGGTTTTTTTCTTCAAATTGCCCTTTTTAAGCAAAAGTGCGGTTTTCGAAAATGAAATTTTCGCGATTTCTGAAACGCTCATTAGGCCTATAGGTATTAATGATATGCGCGTGACCCCGTGACGCAATCCTGAGAAAGAGAAGTCAACACGATTGTCAGCTCCATACATTTACACGGAAAAAACTCGTCTTCGTTAGATGGTATTTTTTTAAGATTTGTTTTCGTCCGAAAAGCCTGAGATATGCCTAGTAGTTGCGTGGTTGTATGTTTTACCAGACTTTATGAAAAAAGGAGCAGAAACATTTTCTTTCTTATTTCCAAGAATGAGAAAAAAATGAGTAGCGCGTAAAAAAAAGGTTCGAAGGAGTAGGCAAACTTGTATCGGCTAGTCTGGGTGTGTGGACGAATGTGTGTGTGTGTAGTTATATGGGTTCAAACTTTGAAATCTCTTGAATTTCGGATACGAAATAAGCATGAAATTATTTCTCGCATGTGCACAAAGTCACCATTCCGGTAACTAAGGCCAAAACAAATAATAGTTCTGCTTCCGGTTTCCCGACCGACCCTATTTTTAGGCTGCGACCCTAAAAATATCGGGGAAAAAAAAAACAAAAAAAAAAAACGACGTGCTTCAAAGGCGCACGAAAGCAGGCTTTCAATAAATTTTACAACCGCGACGATCCCCGGGTAGTTCCCTGTCTCATCAAGGGTTATGTAAGCTGCGCGCCGCGCCTGGACGATCTTTTCGCCACATACGGCGGTTGAGGCGGTCATCGTATCATGTACATCGTACGTCATGTCAGCCGCGCACCAGCCAACGAAGTACATACGCGCGCCTGAATACAGAAACTGTGCATGCAGAGCTAGAGCTGAATGTACACTACTCAAAAGAATTAAAGGAACAAAGAACATAATGTTTTTGTCATGGTCTATATGGGCTACCGTTAGAACAAGAGGCATTAAAGTTATGTGAAAATCATTCAGGTGTTGTCAACAATGTATGGCGAAATTTATTGATGTGGTAGCCTGTTAACATGACTAAAACATGAATGAACAAAAATATGGACATAATCATCTGGCAGGTTATCATGACTATCCGTACATTGTCCACGTTTTGGCAAAGTAAACGTTAATTTATCATTGTCTAGTAACTGGTATGACCTCCACGTGCTTGTATGCACTCCTTACAGCGTCGAGGCATGCTTAAAATTAACTGTCTTATGGAGTCTTGAGGAATGTTCTCCCACTCTTCAACCAAGGCCTCTCTGAGTGTCTGTACAGAGTCTGGAGCATGTTCTCGACCTGCAACACGTCTGCCAAGCATGTCGCATGCATGCTCTATAGGGTTTAGGTCAGGAGATCTTGCCGGCCAGGGCATCGTGCTGATTCCCTCATTCTCAAGAAAGTTCATGGACACTCGTGCAGTGTGTGCACGAGCGTTATCTTGCACCAGGATGAAATTTTCACCTACGTCAGCAGCAAATGGCCTCACAACAGGTTCCAGTATCTCATCTCGATACCTCAAACCTGTTAGTGCACCACCAGCTACCACGACGAGGTCCGTACGCCCCTCCAGGGAGATACCCGCCCACACCATAACTGATCCACCTCCAAAGTGGTCAAATTCGACAATGTTGCAGTTGAAATATCGTTCCCCCGACCGTCTCCAAACCCTTATTATACACGTCTATCATTGGTTGAAACAGTGAACCTGCTTTCATTTGAGAACAGTACTGGTGCCCACTGGTCCATCTGCCAAAATTGATGGTTTCTAGCAAAGTCCAGCCGGGCTCTGCGGTGTACTACGGACAAAATGGGGCATGTGGCTGGTCGTCTGGCTCTCATACCATCTTCATGCAGACGATTCCTGACTGTTTGATTGGAAACACGGACATCAGTTGCCCTGTGGAAGCTTGTGGCTAAGGATCTTGCAGTAGATCGTCGATTTCGACGTGCCAGGATCCTCAGGTATCGGTCCTGGGGAGGGGTAGTCACACGTCTGCGACCTTGTCCTGGCCTCCTGGTGTACAGACCATCTTCCTGAAAACGTCTCCACAACCGGTTGATGACACTTACGGACACATCAAAATGTACAGCCACCGCACGCTGTGTATTGCCAAATTCAAGGAGCTGGACAGCTCTAGCAACCTCAGCTTCAGTTAACTGACGGCGAACACCAGTACTCAGTCCCAGCAGACAGACAACAAACAACAGAATTGGAAGAACCTTCATTTTGTTGCAAGAAGTGAAAACAACTAGTGATGACAAGTGTACCAATACCAACACCTTATACATAAAGAACACGCCTGTGGACACCCCCGTGTCCACGTGTTAGAAGACACGCATGATTTCACCAACATTGTTGAGTATTGTTTGAGAATCAATTGACAACACCTGAATGATTTTCACATAACTTTAATGCCTCTTGTTCTAATGGTAGCCCATATAGACCATGACAAAAACATTATGTTCTCTTGTTCCTTTAATTCTTTTGAGTAGTGTATATAGTGCCCTGGACTGGTGAGTACGGTGGCTGATTCTCGCCATTTTTTTAGCGCGCACCTTGGTTTTTTTTTTACAGTAAAACTTCGCTGTACTATCATGACTATAGCGTATTTTCGCCGCACTATTGCGTATTTTCGCCGCACTATTGCAAAATTTCGCTGTACTATTCCCGCGAAATTTCGCCGTACTATGTACGGCGCGTAGAATCCATCAACTAAAAGTACTGCATTGGAGTACATGTACAAGTGTCTATAATTCTTCCAGTGTATGGATTCTACATTTATTCGGATCGATTTCGATCACGCACTGCCTTGCGGTGGCGCGACTAGTGCTTTTCAGGGACCAAATAAATTGATTAAAAGTTTGTTTTGGACTGGAGGGCAGGGATTGACTTGTACTTTTCCTTAAACTCAATTTTTTTCTTTAAACTCTTGTTACCCTTAAGCCTTGACTACACGCAGATGCCTCCATATGATTGTGCACAAAAAAATTGGCAAAAAAAAACAATTTCCCTACCTACCTACCCTATTTTGAAATGCCATGTAATCGGAAGCAGAACTATTTTTTTTTTTTGGCCTAAGGTCTCTTTCCCTGTATATCCACTATAGCTGGGGGCTTCCACTGAATGAACTGTGTTTTTTTGCTGTTGCTGAAGTTGCATTTGTTTACAAGTTGCGCGTCTTAAAGACAGTAGCCATGTTCAGACGGGAACTACCTTCGAAGGTAAAGTTAACAACGACAGTCCCACTGACAACGACGCGTGTCCACACGGTGCTTTAACAACGACGCGCAGGCATGCACACCAACTCATACTAATGGTGCGCGCTCGTGGTTAAATCGTCGTTGGTAACTTGTAAGTAAGTGCGTCCACACGGTCACTACTTACGAGCTTACTCACGAGTGGCCACTACCAACGACTTACTTATAAGTTAACAACGATCGTATGAACGCACCTACAGGCTCGTCAGCAATGCGCGCGCGCCGATTTTGTGACACGAAATACGGGGCGGTTCAATGGGAAACACTACCTCCAGACCTCTAGTTGCGATGGGTACTCGTATCGGTCCGAGTTACGCGTCTCTTCGTCATGGTTTACCTTGAGGAGAAATTGATGTCTGATTTCCAGGGACCCAAGCCATTACTGTACAAACGCTTACGCTAAGTTGACGACATAATCAGGGCCCAAGGAAGATATGTTGGCATACGCAAATAGCTACCACCCTGCCATCCTATCTGACAAATGCACAACATTCAACGTTTCTATCAATGGCAAGTCGCTCACGACAATGGTCCACTATAAACCTACTAATTCTCATACACTACCAGTCGTCCGACCTTAGGAAATGTAAAGATGCCATCCCCCTACATTCCCTTTGCGCCGAATCTGCAATGACGACTCGGATTACGAGCAACGCATACAATAAATGATGGGGTTCTTCAAGAAACGTGGAAACCCCAACTCAACAAACTCTGCCCTTCACAAAGTGTGTTCCGTGAACCGCGACGATGCTTTGTTGCCCGGCCCTGCTAAGAAACAAGATCGCATTCCACTAGTTCTGACGTATCATACACTAAATGTACCAGTGAAGAATATCATCCTCAAACATTTCAAGATGTTGCAGAAAGAACTAACAATCAGGGACATGTTCAGCAAGTCCACTACGCCGCTCTGCTCCTTCAGACGTGACCGCTCTGTCGGCAATAATGTAACGGGAACCCCCTTATTGTTGGGGGTTTGTTCGCCAGTTACGGATCGGAGAGACATATCATCCTCAAACATTTCAAGATGTTGCAGAAAGAACTAACAATCAGGGACATGTTCAGCAAGTCCACTACGCCGCTCTGCTCCTTCAGACGTGACCGCTCTGTCGGCAATAATGTTACGGGAACCCCCTTATTGTTGGGGGTTCGTTCGCCAGTTACGGATCGGAGAGACAACTCAAAAATAAATGAATGCTCACAAACTGTTTCAGAACAAATTTAGTAAATTATAATTTCATCCCTCCGGGCCAAATATATACAGCTTCTCATAAGCCCAAAATTAAATTAAGTCACAAGTATTTTGCAAAATAATTTTACAAATTGACTCGTCCAAGTCCCCAAGACACTCGGCTATAATAAATAAATAAACAAACATATCCCGATGAAAATAAATACTGACGAACGGTGGAAAATTAACAAACATAATATTAACTACGACAAACTTCTTGTAGCAAACTCAACATTATACATAATACATGTATAAGCGCCGGTCGCCAGCAGAGCATGTGTCCCCAGCCACAGTGTTCCTGAAATGCCTCACCCAGTTGTTGTTGTTAATTTTATGGCATCTTCGGCAACTAAGGCCCTTCATGCCATTAACTATACGGGTTTAGCTTTTAACTATACTTTATTATCAACTAGAGATGACGAAGAAGGAGTTGCAGTTTTAGAAGTGGGAGGAAAACCCGCAGAGAAATGCCCTAGGGGAAAACCCACGCGGTCAAGCAGGGACTGCAAACCCAATCCACATACACGCCCCGGATTCGAACCCGGGACGTCAGAGGTGAAAGGCGAGGAAAGAACCACTACGCCAACCCGACCGCCACCTCACCCAGCCGACGTTGTTGTATATTCTATGGCATCTTCGGCAACTAAGGCCCTTTATGCCATCAACTATACTATATTATCAACTTGAGATGACGAAGAAGGAGTTGCAGTTTTAGAAGTGGGAGGAAAAACCCCAGAGAAATGCCCCAGGGGAAACCCAATCCACATACACGCCCCGGATTCGAACCCGGGACCCCAGAGGTGAAAGGCGAGGAAAGAACCCGTACGCCAACCCGACCGCCCCCTCACGTAAAGCACAAGGCCTTATATACCGGTAGTCAAGCATTTAGCAGACTGCACCCCAATTGATCTTTTGTATTCACAACAATTACCATGCTCCAGCACTATAGTAGTAGTACAAAAGAAATACCAACACAGACTAGTACTAGTACAAAAGACATACCAACAGACCCCAGTCTGTACAAAAGACATACAAATAACTGTGTAAGGAACTACAAATTACAAAAGCCAGGCCCTAGAGTGAACAAATTCAAAACTGGAAAAGTAATGTCAAACATCCAAACATAGGGCTAGGATATGGCTGTTATAAAGATATTAAATTAAACAGGTGGGTATATAAAAAATAAAATACAGTAAGTCCTTTCTGTTACATTTACCCTCCCCACTGGGAAGGCACACCCTGGTGCCTAATTATTACAATTACATCACAACCATAATTATACACATTTATAAAAAGGTAGTTTACATGCAGGTGTAGAAACATTGTACTTGATCTATATTAAACTCGATGCATAATATAAAAAGTACAGGGATGCAAACTTACGCGATAACTGATTCTTGATAATTGATGACACAGGCGACGACTTGAAAATTAGCTACATTTAGCTAAATTCAATTATCTTCTTTTCTTGTTTAAAGTGTTCACACTGGTCTGCAGCCCAATGGCACTAGTAAATATTGGCATTTTTATCGCAGTCATAAACAGTTCACATCACATAATTCCCCGTCCGCATCCAGGCAGGAGGTCTACGCTGGCGACGTGGGCGATATGTCCGGCCGGTCCAATCGTCCACATTGTCCAGCTGTTGCTCTTGCTCGGTACATCCCGGTAGGCTTATCCATTTCAGGCATCATGACGTCCGAGTCGGAGTACGTTCCACTCCCATCCCTTGGCCTTTAGGCGTGTATCCCACGTCTATCTCTGGCTATGTCCCATCCGATACACTGTGTGGAATCCCGTCTCCCTCTGGAACGTCAATGCGTCCGGATGTCGTAGTTCTGTCCGGTGTGGCTATGTTGCTGTTTTCATCGCCTGTAGACAGAAGCTTCTCAGAAGAACTTGAAAGACAAGGCCCAAGTCTATTAGAATGAACTATACAAGTCGTGTGTTGGTTTTTACATTTTTGATTCTATACACAGCATCAGAAATTCGCTTAATAACAATGTACGGTCCTGTCCAAAATGATTGTAATTTAGGACCCAGACCAACTTTCCTTAAAGGCCTATACAACCAAACTTTGTCATCTGGTTTATACGGATCACCTTTTAGTTTCGCATCATAAACGTTTTTGACGTTTCTGTTCACCGCTAATATGTTTTCTAGCCATTTCAAACGCCTTTTGCAAACGATCGTAAACTTCTGAAACTTCCGAATTTGCATATTTTCAGAACCAGTATGTACTAAAAGATCAAAAGGCAACATAACTTCTCTATACCGAACATTCTGTTAGGGCTAACACCCGTTGTTTCCTGTTCGCTAGCCCGATAACTCATCATTACGTAAGGAATATGAACATCCCAATCTGATTGGTCTTCGCAAACGTACATGCTAAGCATCGTTTGAATGGTCCTATTGAATCTCTCCACGAGACCATCAGATTGCGGATGATATGCTGTGGTTCTTGTCTTATTGATACCCAACAATCTACACATTTTGAAACAAATTACTCTCAAAATTTGAACCTTGGTCTGTATGGAGGCTTAGAGCCTACCTCCATGCTTAGAGGGACACCATACCGGAAAATACACTGTTCTATAAGCAGTTGTGCCAGTCTTTCCTTCCTGGTTTCTCAAGGGATATGCCTCGGCCCATTTTGTAAAGTAATCCATTATCACCAGTATGTAACGGTTGCCTCGTTTTGAACATGGCAACGGGCCAAGGATATCTAATGCAGTCTTTTAGAAGGCCAGGGGGCTCTGACCAAAGATGGCTGAAGCGAACTGCGTAATATGGGAGACGGCATTTTTCTTTTGGCACAACTTTCACATCGTTTAACCCAACTGGCTACATCATTTCGATAACCGACCCAATAAAAGGATCGCTGAATTTTACTGAAGGTTTTTGTTCGGCCTAGATGGGCCCCTACTTTGACATTATGTGCTGTATACAAAACTTGTTTTTGCAAAGACCTAGGCACAACAACTTGCAGAAACGATGACAAATTATTCTCAAAATGTCTGTACAAAATACCTTCTTTTAACTCCAGCTGATCCCAGAGATACTAATATGCTTTTGTCTCTCGGCTGTGACCTGCAATCGAACTGCCAGGTGGCCTTGCAGCAGAGTTCTTTTTCCAAAGTATCACTGGAGCCAACGCATCATCCTTCTGCTGGGCCCCTCGCAGCTCGACCAGGTCCCAACCTGGAGAGACAGTACTCAAAGAAAAACTAGTAAGTTTAACAAAGATAACCGAGTTTTCTTCAATCTTATCCATTGGCATTCTGGAAAGTGAATCTGCATTTTTGTGCTGACTACCTGGTCTATAACTAATCTCGTAATCAAAGGCACTTAATGTTTCAATTCACCTAGCCAGTTGGCCTTGCACGTCTTTGAAATTAAAGAGCCACCGTAATGAACCATGATCAGTACGTATTTTTAATTTTCTTCCGTACAAATAGTGCTTAAAGTGTTTGACAAAATGCACAACAGCTAAAAGCTCTTTCTTAGTTACGCTCGCTTTTTGACAACTTACGACTACTGTAACTAATTACTCTTTCTTGTGCTCCTTGAATTTGAGATAAAACTCCCCCAATACCAGCAGGTCACTAGCATCAGTATATATCTAGGCCTAGTATACATGGGTCTTTCCACAGTAATGGGGTACATTTAAAAAATAAATCAATATATAATTCCTTTCAGATGTCTTTAGTTTACAGTATCTCAAAAATAAAGAAATTTCCTTGTACTGTTCTCAGAAGATAACTTTTACCCAAAAAGGTAAGAAATTGCTGCCACAACATACATTTTTGGAAAGCTTGTGTACAAATTTTCCTATTACGTATGTAACTTGGACAGACTACTTTGTGACATTTTTTTCTGTCTTTGTTACATACGGGGTAAATACACCTGCTTGTTGCACGGGGTTTTTACAAATGTATGTTGTAGGACTTTTTTTATACTCCTTGGTGCAAAAGTTATTTCCTCAGTTTAGCTGCATAATTGAAAGATAAAATTAAGACATTTAAAGTGAACTGGGACCTAAGATCTTGAATGTCACAGAAATGTACCCCATTACTGTGGAAAGACCCACATGTAAATGGTTTAGAAAAATCTTGAATTGCTAGGATATTTGCCAAGGTGACCCTAGTCTTTAGTTCCTGAAATGCAGCATTACATTGGGCTGTCCATTTATAAATTACATCTTTATGTGTTAACTTGTGCCCTCAATAGGCCTATGCTGTTTTTTTCTTCGGATATTATTTATCGCCGCGAACGCGAAGCGAAGACACGAAAATCTGAGAGATTCTCTCGTCTATCAACACCCATAAACCCTTCTTATGAAATCTGTTGGCAGATTTGTGTACAAACTTGAAAATACGGTATGTACATATAGTGTTCGCGCGATCGTAGGACATTATTTTTCAACAAGAAGAGAAACCAGCCGCGAATGACAAAAGCAACTCGCACTTTGCGCTGGTTTCTACGGCTGGAAAAACAACTAACTCACAGGACCACGTGACTTTTCGTAACCAGAATCTAGTTCCGACAAGTCACGTGACCTTGAATTTTTGAAAAATGCTCAAAAACTGCCAAATTTGACGGCGTTTTTTTCAGGATATATCTAATTTACTCTGGAAAGCGCTTCAGAATAATGTATGGGTCTATTTCGAACCCAAAATAGCCCAACAAAGCCGGTGTGTCCCTCTAAAGCAAAAAAAATAATGAATCTAAAAATCTTTATGGTAATTGTAATATTTGTAGCGAATTGTATTATGATAATATCCGCGAATCAGGTGATATGCGACATCGTATTTGCTAAATAATAATTAACCAGGAAGTCAAACAAGCCGGTTAATCTCATTTCAGTCTGTACGTGGTTCCAAAGTTCAGTTTGTGGAATGCTAATATTAATCGATAGATGTAGGCATAAATAATTTATAAATAAATAAAATACAATGCCCCACCATGGGGCATGAAAAACGTGACCAAATCCGCCCACCTACAAGGGTGGGGCAGCGGGGGGGGGGGGGGGGGGGGGGGGGGGGGGGGGGGGGGGGGGGGGGGGGGGGGGGGGGGGGGGGGTGAAACGATTGATAGGTGCATAATTATCATTTGCAGTATAAAGCTTGAACGATTCCTAAAACAACGGCAGAGGCGGAATCTGCCTCGTTAAAATACAGGAATACAAATTATACAATGGAATTCAGAGGGTCGGACCCCCTGAAATATATTGTATTCCAATGAGGCTGGATCCGCCACTGCGTAACGGCATAAAATTCAAGAAGGTGTATATACATTAGGTATTGATAACCGCCATTTTCTCGTGTTTCTAAATTTATCTTTCAAATAAGAAGAATGTTGGTAAACTATAGCCTGCAGAAATTTCAGCTACATGGATGCATAAATGCTTCATAAAATTATTAAAATCCATGCATGTTTTTGTACAAATAATGTCTGCAAAGGTAGGTGTGCATGCTATTGTGTAGTGGTTGAGGACTTGAGGTAAATGAACTCTGTCCTGTGTTTGTTGTGGATATCATGAATTTAATGTGGAATCTCACAGCTTGGGGTAGATATGATCGTGTCACGTGAAAGTAAATTTTCTCTAGAAGTTTTTTACAATTGATTGTGGTGTGTTTTTGGATAATGCATGAACAATTTTGAACGCTTTTAAACGGTGTATGTGAACCATTTTGTTAAATGAGAGTATGAGTTTTGCGTGCGAAGTAGGACGCTGTCATGAACCGCCGCACCTCCTGGGTTTGTCAACAACCGGACAATAACTTAAAAAGCTTGACAAAAATACACATTACGAATTATTTGTACGAGATTGCAATGGCCACAGCTCCTCATTCATAATACTTACACTCAGGACGTTCATTATAAAGGCTGCGTGTGGTACGATTTTGCCTCACACATATAGCACAA
This sequence comes from Henricia sp. BOLD:AAB3569, assembly GCA_037783545.1. Taxonomy (NCBI): domain Eukaryota; kingdom Metazoa; phylum Echinodermata; class Asteroidea; order Spinulosida; family Echinasteridae; genus Henricia; species Henricia sp. BOLD:AAB3569. The sequence continues at coordinate 409,460 of JBBELK010000466.1, read as the reverse complement.
TGAAATTCCCACAACATATGTTTTGAAATTCTTGGCAAAATACACCCTTTCATTTTGATTTGGACGCATTTATCCCCTGTTAAATCATGTAGGAAGGATATTGGGACCCACAGTAGTACTAAATACGGTGGTTATAAAAATGCAGCTGGAATCGTGAGTTTTGTAAATGGCTACGCGTGTCATAGACCATGCGGACGCCAGCCGTTTGGAAACCGGTGTTCAAAAACGAAACTTGTCAATAGGGAGGTTTCGGTCGCATACGGTTAGGCAAAACGACGACTATTAGTGGATTTTACGTCATCGATTTGTGCGTATATACTTGTGGCGTTTACACAAATATCCCAAGTGTAGTTTTGTTATTCACACTGATAGCAACGCCTCTACACCTTAGTAAAAAACGGACAGCGAAAGGTAACGATTTTGAGGTTTGGCTAATCGTAGTCGTAATCACTAACCGTGCACACCGAAACCTCACTAATATCTAAATTGGAAATGTTACCAGGATTACGCGTGATCCTAGTAACAGCTTATCTTGACAAGTTTTGTCATATGAACCAGTTATGGCCTCAGGATGCCAGCGGGGTTACCGAGGTTAATCAACGTCTACCCGCAGACTGGTCAAGCACCCAGGCCATATTTCTGGTCAACTGTCTACTTCACGTGGCCGAGGACGAATCAATTTATCACGGATAAAGTCCACAGGTGCACCCCCCCTCCCCCCCCGCCCCCCCCCAAAAAACAAATGACCACACAAGAGAGTTAAAAACAAGTTGGCAATCTGCAGCTATATAGGCCTATTGCAGAAAATTCCTTGAGATCATCAAAACATGCATCCCAGGTAGCATTCCCATATGGGCCCCATATGGGAAAGATCTGGGCATCTGATTTCCCACGTGTATCCCACATGGCCCCATATGGGTACAATATGGGTTAACACATCTGGGTTCATGAAGGAAAGGCCCATATGAGACCCATCTGGGTAACACCTGGGTCAATGCATCTGGGCTGGTACAGACCAAACCCATTTGGGCCCCATGTGAGACTGCCCACATGTTGCCCATGCCCAATATAAATGGGTGTTTCCATATGGGCCCCACATGGGTAAAACCTGGGCACAATATGTGGGATATTGTTGACCCAGCCCATATGGGACCCATCTGGGTAACACCTGAGTAAATGCATCTGGGCTGGTACCTGAGACCAAACCGAATGTAATGATGAAATTGGCCGATGGAATAATGAAATTGTCGAATGAAATGATGAAAATGGCGAATGAAATGATGAAAATGGCGAATGAAATTATGAAATTGGCGAATGTAATGATAAAAATTGACGAATGTAATGATGAAATTGACGAATGAAATGATGAAATGATAAAGGCGGCGTTGTGGTACGGTGCTACCGAAGATAGCTATGGCGTTCCATACCCATGTACGTGGGATCGGACTGCCCACATGTTGCCCATGCCTAATATAAATGGGACTTACATGGGTTTTCCCCATATGGGCCCCACATGGGTAAAACCTGGGCACAGTATATGTGGGATATTGTAGACCAAGCCTATATTGGGCCCATCTAGGTAGCACCTGGGTCAATGCATCTGGGCTTGTACAGGGCAGATCCAAATGGGCCCCATGTAGGAATGCCCACATGTTGCCCATTTCCAATTTAAATGGGACCCAGATGGGTTTTCCCATATGGCCCCATATAGGTAAAACCTGGGCAGAGTATATGTGGGATAATGTACACCCAGCCCACATGGGGCCCATCTGGTTAATACCTGGGTCAATGCATCTGGGCTGGTACAGAACAAACCCATATGGGCCTCATGTGGGAATGCCCACATGTTGCCCATGCTCAATATAAATGGGACCCATCAGGGCTTTCCCTTATGGGCCCCAGATGGGTAAAACCTGGGCACAATATGTGGGATATTGTAGAGCCAGCCCATATAGGACCCATCTGGGTAACACCTGGGTCAATGCATATGGACTGATACAGACCGAACCCATATGGGCCCCATGTAGTAATGCCCACGCCCAATATGGGCCCCACCGTATGGGGAAAATCTGGGCAAATACGGTAGACCCATACAGCCCATCTGGGACGCATTTGGGTAACAGCTGGGTCAATATGCATCTGGGCTAGTATGACCATACCAATATGGGAACCATGTGGGAATGCCCAAAATGTTCCCATAACCATTATAAATGGGTCCCATATGGGTAGAACCTGGGCAAAGTATCTGGGACAGTGCAGACAAACCCATAGAGCCATATGCATGGGTAAATTCGGGGTTGTAATATCCTGGAGGGCTTCCTCCATGGTAATATCTAGGCATTGTAAATATGCCATGTTGCAGAAAAAGCTCCCGTCAAAATAATGGGCAAATACTGCGTTAAAATTAATGTAAAATGAAATTAATTTTAAATTGTTTAGTAAGAGTCAGTTTAGGCCTACTAGCTGACTAGTTCCCCAAACTTTCATGTTTAATTAACCTAAAATATGTATTAACCTCCAAAAAGGACTGAAACAAAGCATGAGCAGACATCACATGCATATCACATGCAAGACTAATACACTTGGGTTGCGTGGGTGATGTTCATTTTAAGAGACCGATTTGTATTTAAAAAAATACACTTTACAAAATATACAGAAGAAGCTCAGTTTAATCTAAATTAGTTTTCTTTCTCTATGCACTGCAAACAATGGGGTGTTAAAATCTACACCACTAGTGTAAAATTTGATTCTTCGTTGGTATCCATTTTGGGCAAGGATTTGGGTGTTAAGTAACACCAATTTGGGAATCAATATTTGTTAACACCAAGAAGAGTGTTAAACTTTAACACCCCAATCCGGTGTCAACGTATTCTTCTCGGTGTTTATTTTGGGCTAGAATGTTGGTGTTAATTGACACCTGAATGTGAAATTAAATTGTAACACCTACAGTTGATTTAATCTTACAGAATTAGAAGCCGACACCAATTGGTGTAAAATGGGAGAACCACTTCAAAATAAAACACGCACTGCAAAACCTCTGGTGTTACATTTAACACCCATGGTGTAAATTAACACCAGCATTTGGTGTTAAAATATTTCAACACTGATCTGTTCATGGTGGAACAATAATGAAATTGGCAAAATACCATTGTTTTCATCATGTTTTTTTCATGATTTCTTCACGGAGTAAGAAAAATAAATCAGATAGTCTAGCCATAAGTACAACGTGATGATTACGGGTTTGTATGCTCAAACGCGGTAAAATGATCAGAAACGCCTGTAGCCAATCAAATAGCTGGATTTCCGCGCATGCTCTCTTAGCATTATTTTTTAACACCAAAACATTTTTTGGCAGTGAACACGTGACCGACATCCCATAATTTTCTCGAGATCAACCAATGGGATTAGAATACTAAGCGTCATGCATTGTGATCATGCGCAGTTTATCAAGTTTAACACCATGCAAATTCTACTCCACTTTTTCTGCTGATAATCTATTACACCGGTGTTCGTTTGACACAAATGTAACACCCAAAGAATTAAAAAAAACCTTGGTGTTAGAAATTTAACACCGCATTTTTTGCAGTGTATGCCTCGCCATTTCGTATTCACATAATGACTCATGGAATTAATAAACATGTCCATAGTTATTGCATACCGTCACCCCCTGCTGAAGAATAGAATATTCCATAGCACTTTTGCATATGGGTCATATTCCATGAATTGAGGAACACGGTAATTCATAGTGGTTAGGGCCTTTGACTCGCAATCATGGGTGAAAACTTGGGGTTGCGGGTTCGATCCCGGCTGCGGTACCTGTGCCCTTGTGCAAGGCACTCGACCACACTTGATCCATCCTTCGGAAGGGATGTAAAGCCGTTGGTCCAGTGTGTTGGGTAATGGTAACGCACTCTAGAGATCCCAGAGCATTCTTTCGTGAAGAGCAAGGGGATTCCCGGTGTCTCTGGCCATTTCCAATTCTAATTCTTCATGGGTTTCCTCACGCTTACGAGTGACAATGCAATGAGCACTATTGAGGATTCCTTGGTATGAATACCAGAAAGAAATAATAATAAATAAATAAACACTATGTCATGATGTCATGGATCTAGTGATGGAGGAAGAAATGTACTGCACTGCATGCAGTCGGTGTAGGCATAGTTGCAGCGTGTACAGAAACTCCGCACATGCATGCGACCTTGGCCTGCCAGCCTAGCTAGCTAGCTGTTAACACTAAAAATGGAAATTGGGCACAAACCATTGTTATTAACAATGGTGTGTGCCCAATTTCCATTGTTAGTTGTTCATAGTGTAAAGATATTAACATTCTAATGGCAATAGCTCCATGACTTCGGTTGGTTATTCTGTCGGTCGGACATCCTGGCACTTCTGTGACCCGTGTCGCGTTCCTTTGTATACGGGCATAACACCGTGACTGGAGTGAAAACAAATTCGTTCATGCTTAGATACGTGTACGTGTTGCGTAGAAAACGGCTTTGTTCTTTTACTGGTCGCCATGGCACAACGTTGTTTTCACTCCAGTGACGTTGCGGCGGTCAACAGAATTCTGTGATACTTGATTTTTTAAAAATATGTTCATTTTGTTTCCACCTTCAGGCTCTTGAGATAAATTCATGATGCACAACAACATATAGGTCTAACGGCCGGCCTTGCGGGACCAGCTTGTGGCACTGTTGCCCTGAAGATCACAAGCGCCCCTCCCACCTTTCAGTCATGAAATTATTCACTCGTTCACCATGAAATTATTCACTCGTTCACCATGTCACCGTCTATCTGACAGTCTGAGTATGGCTTATACAACTCTATGGATAAGACCTATGTATTATGCTATGCTACGCAGAATATTGTTTGTGGCACGAAGGGCACCCAACTGCCGAATGTGCCATTAAAACCACACCAACAACAACAACAACATATGTCTAGGCATGCAGAGTTCAAGGATGGCAGTTCTTCGCAGGTGCACTACATGGGCCACAACGTAGGCTACAATATACATGGTGACATCACTGATTTGATTTTTTGTTAATGCTAGACTAAGAATCTTGACGGTAAAATCCATTTTAATTGAATCTGAGTCACATCATTGGCAACAGGATTTATTTTTTATTTACATGTGTTGTGATTTTGTTTTTTATTTTGAGTAATTTATTAATTTTGTAAATATTTTTACTAAATGTATTTATCCTTAAATGTATTTATCCTTAAATGTATTATCCAATTAGTTTGGAGAGCCCCTCGATAGAAACTTGTTTCTTTTGGGCAATCCTACGGGAGCTATTTGGGTACTGTTTTCTGTTCTGTTTCCAGTTTGTTGTATGTGTAATCTGTTTTGTCTGTAATTCAGTAATTTTTATATCCCGGAAAATGAAATAAATATAAATATAAATATAACATAGTTTTGATGATCGACTTGTTAACAAATTACCAATGTGTCGCACCCTATTTCAACTTCCCGCTTAAAGGGAGGATGACGTAAACCGTCGAAAATGCCGTGAAATATAAAATACTGCTGTGGCCTCGCTTGTGTATTTTCAAGTCGGAGCACCAAACTGCAAAACTTGTAACATGAATCATATTTAGACAAAAATTATTTTCTGTGCCATATGGAACAAACTTTCAAGTTGCTGGTGATATCCTAACATGGGGGAAAATAATTAAAGATAGAGGACAAAATACTTGCAGAACACTTCGTAATTTTTCAGGAAATTTCATCATTAAAGTGGAATAAATGTTATTTCAGACCATATCCCTTCTAACTATTTAAACTATTACTTATAATTATTTTCGGAAATATTTTTGGAAATTCCATGGACTCTCTCTGCCACATATCGTGCTGCATATGATATCCTTTGTACAACTCTATAATTTTAAGTACAGGTCTTACAAATGGTTTTATGGCGCCATTTTGTGTTTGGCGTGACGCCCTATTAATTAAGAATGGTTTGCCGGCTTGCCTGTTTACTTGGCATCCGGCTTTTTATCCGAATACAAAAAATTGGCCGTGACAGAATCGCAAATATTTCTTTTTTAATTGGATAATTTGAGTCCGAGTATAAAGCTAAGTTATATCATCATCGGATTTGGAACACAGTAGGGTCTTTCTATAAATTAGGGGTCCAAAAACTGGACATTTGGTGTCCCCGTTACACCTGATGTGTGTCATTTTTTGTACAAAAAACATTAAAATGGCTTTTAAACAATTTTTTTATGAATTGTACTTTATGTACTCACCCTTTGAGATGGAAAGTATTTAAAGAATGTGTCCTAAATTTACAAGAACAAGATGTAAAATGTAACGGGGGACACCAACATTGGACCCCTAATTTATAGAAAGACCCAGTAGGCCTACGTATTTACGGCATATTATACAACGTATTGTAGAAGAAAAATAGGTATATTTATCATCAAATTGGGGAATCAAGGCATCCAAACCCCAATGTCTCAGCAGCGCCCTGACAGGAGCATCGGCCATCTTGCAGAAAAGGAAGAGATTTGCGCATGCGCATTATGGAATTTTCGACCACGCGGTCTGCGCGTAATCGAGTCCGCGAGGTCGTGTTTACGCAGAAGGAAAGTACTTCACTTAATGTTGTTGTTGTTGTTTATTTTATGGCATCTTCGGCAACTAAGGCCCTTTATGCCATAAACTATACGGTTTTAGCTTTAACTATACTATATTATCAACTTGACGAAGAAGGAGTTGCAGTTTTAGAAGTGGGAGGAAAACCCCCAGAGAAATGCCCCAGGGGAAACCCACGCGGTCAAGTTGGGACTGCAAACCCAATCCACATACACGCCCCGGCCGGATTCGAACCCGGGACGCCAGAGGTAAAGGCGAGGAAAGAACCACTACGCCAACCCTACCTCACTTAAAACGTCTTGCTGGTCAGCACGTTGTTGCGTAAACTTGACCCAATATCCGAGGTTATCTACTTTTTGATACCGGAGTTGCTACTAACTCGTTGCATTTTTTCCGGTGCAATGTGGAGGTAAAAAGTACATCTTGCGAGGTACATGCAAAACAGTCCATTTACCCAATATTGTCTTGAAAACTACGCAACTTTTGTACCCAACACTTTTACGCAACAATTGTTTGCACGGATCCTTTTTTAGTGTAATGCTTACACCAAACCAAACGCCGTGCCTTGTATCCATATTGACAAAATGGCTTGCTGGCGCGTTTCTTTGTTCCGGGGCAGTGAAATGGATTAAGTCGGATAATAGACTACACTTGTCGTCCCTTTGAACTCGGTCACATTACGCGAACGGCAAGTCAGCAGTCCGCATGCGCGAATGGCCATCAGTCAAGTTGGCTGTCTCTCTCATTGACCCGAGTGTCGATCGTTAATCTTGCCTTTTGCGATCGCGCGCGCAGGAGTATACTCGTGTCAACACGAGTACACGTGTTCTTCTCAGGATGACGTCACAACCCTGATTGTAAACAAACCAAGTGACCTCAAGCGTTTCAGAATTTCGGGTAAAAAGGGTCGGAACTGATTTAAAAATATTTCATATTCAAGGACAATTAAATCGATGTCAATTTTACTTTTGTATTTCATCAACAAAAAAAACACGGACAAACACAGAAAAATCATGTAAAAAAGTAGAGTGCTCTATTCAATATCTCTGGAAATACAAATTGCTGTCGATTGCTGCCTTAAATTATATTCTTCCTAAAAGCATAAAAACACAAGAACATTTTAAAACCAAATTTAGCTGCCACGACATGCATGCCACATTGGAAAATAATGTTGTTTTTGTAAAACCCACACTGAACTACTACTTGCGTGATTGACTGGCTGTATTCTCTTGATTAGGCATCTATTCACATCGTCTGGCCTACCAGAGACACTTCCGAGGGACTCACAGAGTGTGTATAAAGTGAAAAATTAAAGAAATTACCTGTCAATATTAGGCTATATCGAGCAATATTTTATAAACCCCTATGCCCGCTTCGGGAGTTTGTTTTAAAACCGCATAGTTTATGCAAAAAACGCGCCCATAAGACAGTTCTTCGATAACCAATAATGAACCTGAAAATCTTTGTTGAAATTTACTTTGAGCAAACTGTCAAAATAGCACATGAACTTTGCTGTACTGGGTGTTCAAAGTTAGACACTTTGTGTTTTCTTTTGGAAGCCCCCTGTAAAAATGCCCAATTTTATGCTGTTGCTTGGCTCAAAACAGTACGTCCTGAGTTTAGCTAGTGGATTTTGAAAGTTCCTTTTTTTCTGAGCTATGAAGGTAGGGCCAACATTAGCCCAGGTTGGACGTCGTCTTCATTACATTACCCAGTATGCGGTATACGGAGTCCAACCTGGGCTAGGCCTACATGTATATTTCCTGCTAAAACAGCAGCATGAATTTGAGCCCTGGGGCCAATTTCATGGCGTTGCTTAGCACAAAAATTTGCTTAGCACAGGATTTGTTTGCTTTATTTTGCAAAAATGGATTGCAAGCCAAAATCGTAAGTGATATGTTTTGAAAGGTATTCTCCTACTCTTTCGAAGAACACAAGTTGGTGTATAATTTTGGCTTGTAATCCATTTTATAAATCCTGTGCTAAGCAAATTTTTGTGCTAAGCAACGCCATGAAATTGGCCCCTGGTCCTGTATGGAAACACGCACATGTGAACACAATTTGTCGGTGTTTGAGTCCACTATGGGAAGCATGCCTTTTGACTACACGAAATAAATGCTACATTACAATTGAACTCTGACCTCTGAGTTTTTGTTTATTCTTTACATGTACATGTACAGTCATGAGTGCTTGGGAAATATATTTTTGTAGAAAAGACTAGTAAATTTATGTATGTGCCTGCATTGATGTAGCAACACAGCAAGCTGTAATAATTGCGGAATAGACCAGTGTTTGGGTGTTTTCGCACACAATGGAATTATCCATGATATTCATATATTTTCGGTACAGCTGGCCTTTTTTTTATGTATAGGCCTACACTGGTCATATTGTTTATTGCTAATTGCGGAATATAATAATAATAAAATTAACTGTGTGTGGAGATTTTGCGCCAAAATTTTCTTCCGTACTGGACGAACTTAACATGCTCGTCTTGGTATTGTTAGATTGTTTATGTCGTGTTCTATTTAATGACGTTGATTTCATTAAAGTAGAGTTTTAAAAAATGTTTTCTTCTCACATACAGTACCTACACCATGTATACTCTTTCTCAGGTAATCGTAGGCCTATTTCAAAGAACTAAACTTACCGAGCCAGCAAGATATTTCGTTCTTCTGTCATGTCCACCGATCTTGCTGCCGACGAGCCCTTTTGGTACCTCAGGCAGCCTTCTACTTGGCAGTTGTGTATGTGATTCTGCAAACTCATTCTCGAGAAGAAACTTGAGGTACGCGGTTTCCATGTAGTCCTGCACTTGCATGATGATTGGGATGCCGATCAGCACTAAAACCACTAGTGCCTTTTTCCACCGCCAGAAACTTAGGAGAAGCTTCGTCGCGCAATTCCTTGAACACCAGGACATCCTCCTCATTTCGTAACTTGTATACCGGTAAGTGAGACCCACACGAGTCTTTAGAGACTGGGAGAGGTTTTGCAAGGTGACGAATACGGTCACGAATACGGATATGATAACGTTTCACGTCGATGCGCACTTTGAACTGGGTTTTGCAATATGTGAATGTACGTGTACTATATAGGCTATCTGCTGAATCTGCTCTGCGCTTGGCTTTGTTTTCAACATATTTTCCTCGCTGTAGCAAACGGACAAAAGCTCTGCATACATATTTTTGTGTAGCTGTACACAACGTAGGCGCAGGCCCACTGTACGTATATATACGTACGTACGTGTGTGTACGTGTATTACACCAAATAGTTCCGCGTATATATGGAGCGCGCGTGCGCGCGCTAGTTTTGGAAAGTTCCATTTTACGGAGGGGGAGGGGATGATTAAGGGACTGACCGGCCAAGTTGGACGAATGCATATAAAGTGTACCCAAACTCGCTTCAAAATGTTTGATGTTTTCTTAAAACGTATTTTTATTAGGGTCTTTAGTGTCTATATACATTTAACAATGTTTTAAAATGCACATTCAAAGCAACACGGGCAGACGTACCCTCGAACAGCTGGAGTTGTCGCGCGCGTGCCAACCCTACGGCCTACGGGCAAACCGTATAGGCTAAATAATCAAAACACTGATTAGATAGATTTTTTTCAAGCAAACATGGTCGTTATAATTTATTGTCCAATAGGCATGCTTTTTATATCAACGTTTGGAGAATTTTATCAACTTTGCGAATCACGTCACCCCAAGGAGTTAAAAAACTAGTGTGTGCTTTGTAATAAACGGGGCATGGCACTTAATAGTGCGACTGTGTTTTTTTAAAAACAAAAATGGTCGTTATTTGCCGAGCACTGGCAGGTAAAATTTTTACTCCTATAGAAAGCTGAATATGTCTTCTTTCTTATTCTGATCACCCCAGATTTGTACGATGTTGGGTTTTAAAGATATGTCTGTTTTAGTCTTGCAAGAAGGCACGCGCATGCATACTGAACGTGTACGCGCAATGTTCCGACGAGCAAATGGCCAAATGTCCAAAACTTTTCAATATACGGGCATCACACATTAAATATGATCTATATTCACGGATTATACATCAAAAAGAAATAAAATGCATACAACTTATAAAGCGAAAAATCTGCATAACCGGTATCTGATTAGGTCGTATTCCTGAACGCGTGAGGGCGCTGTCAACTAATGTCTGGGGGTAGCGCGCCGCGCGAAGCCACCTGTCTGATCATGCGAAGCTGTTGCGTGCCTCATCTTTGTACCAATGATCGCCACAAAAAAGTACTTCAAATCTGCGTCGAAGCACACGACAATATGTAGTGAACATTTTGAGTGAGGACGTAAGGCTGACCAGGACGCTATTCTAACTATTTTTCTGTGGACAAAAATAAATAAGCCGCGAAAACCGCCCGCAAAGAGGGAAATAAAGCCACCAACAGAAAAAAGACCGGCTTCCTCATCTTCTAGATCAACTGCTGCTCAAGTCTTAGAATCTTGTTTCAGTCGTGTTGATGTTAAAATCCAAACTGATGTTTCACAGCTAGAACGTAACGATGATGTGATCCAACTGAAGAAAAAACTGTACTTGAAGTGTCGGGAGTGTTTATTTAAGACTTGGACGGGGCTGCAAAGAATTTTTAACACTAAATTCGGCATTGAAAACAGAATCAGGGTATCATGAGAGGAAACGCCAAACAACCCGCAAATGTCGACCAGGTGAAACGCTACCCGCATGCTCCAAAACCCAAAGCACAGCCTCAACACAACAAAAACGCGAGTCAAGCAGCAACGACCGCACACATGGGCACATGTAAATGGTGTGCCCGGCAAAGGATGCTACATGCGTAAATTGTCAAAAGAAAGGCCACTTTTAAGCAGTGTGCCGCAGTGCGCCCTCATATACCGGTACAAAGAAAAGCACAAGAATACACGAAATACAAAATGAGCCGGAATCCGATGATGATTTGCCATTCCTCGGGGAAATCTTCGGATCAAACGACTACTGGAGTGCTGACATACTGCATGGTCAACGGAAACGAGACCCGCGTCAAGCTTAATACCGGAGCAACCGTGTCGGTACTCAGTGACAAAGAACCGTGGCTCACTGAAGTGAAGCTCAAGTCCGCGACTAGATCCCATACGTGGCCCAAGAAACACGCACCTAAAGGCATGGGAGTGTTCACGGCTACATTGCAGTATCGTCAAAAACGGATCAGCGAGGAGGTGTACATCATCAAAAATCCACAATGCTTACTCCTCAGCAAACAAGCCTGTGTGAACCTGGGACTGATAAAGAGAGTTAATGAGATTGATCACAACTCTCCAGATTTCCGTACTGGGCTTGGCAAACTCCATACAGCGTACCATATAACACTACGCCCTGATGCCAAGCCAATATGCCTGTACACGCCGAGAAAGATACCGCATCCACTATAGTTCCACAAGCGGGCCGTGAAATCAAGTCCATGCGCGGAGCAAGGCGTCATTTCACCAGTTACCGTCCCAACAACCTGGTGCTCGGGCATGGTTTTCGCCCCAAAGCCGAACGGAACTGTAGGCCTAAGGATCTGCGTCGATTTGACACACTTAAATAAAGCCGTACAGCGCGAAATACAGCCAATGTCTTCAATTCAGTAGACAACTGACTCGCTAGATTGGCGGGGAGCAAAGTGTTCACAAAACTTGACGCTAAAGGTGGATTTTGGCAAATCCCACTCGACGGGGAGTCCAAGCTACAGACGACTTCCATCACCCCGTCTGGCCGCTACTGCTTCAACCGCTTGCCATTCGGGATCAGTTCTGCGCCCGAAATCTTCCAACGAACAATGTCCGACATTCTGGCAAAACCTTGATGGCGTCATCTGTCACATGGATGACATTTGGATCCATGGCAAGGACCAACCAGAGCACGATCAGAGTGTATAAGGGCTGTTCTCCAACGAATCCAAGCGGCTGGACTGACACTGAATGATAAGTGCGAGTTCTCGCACCATCACCTTCCTCGGACATGTCGTTGATGCGCAAGGAATACGCGCACACAGATCCACGTGTAAGCCCAAATAAATGATTTCACACTCGGGCAAGGATGCATATGTGGAATGAGCTTTAATGAAACGCAACTCCAAGTACAGAGAAAACCCCTGTAGGCGAACAAAACAGAAAATAATACAAATTTAGGAATATAAAAAAAGCAGATAAAACATGAACACTAATGGTGCCAAGTCAAAACACCCATTAAATTTAACAGTCACTTTTCCAGCACAGCCTTTAATTCTCCATTACAGAAAACTCCAAAAAAACCTAACAAGGTTGTTTTTACTGTGAATTCGGTCACCATTAACTTGAAAACAACTGCACCGTTGTTTGGGACTGTGGTCAAATGAAATAGCCAGTACCAGACAGTCAGAACATAAATCACTCAGGGTCGCACCTGTTGCCAGTGCTAGGGTGATTACATATCAATTTCACCTCTCCAACAAAATTCCATACAAAAAGCCTATAGTGCACTTATCATATCGATAACATCAGTGCAGACTATATATTGATAATCACACAGCAATAATTGCCAAGCTCCAACTATGCACAAATACTCAGACCCTTTGGACTGATACAGTACATTGTGTCTCACCATCTTCCTCCATGGTCTCACTGAAGTGGCGACTTTTCAAGGATACAAAAGCACAAAAATAATGCAGTTAACTTAAAGGTAACATCTAAACAGTCTATAAAACAATATCTCAAACAATTAAACATACCCCATCCAGCAGACTACACTTAGCTTAATAAGGCTTCTACATTGACAGACGAATCTTGTGGTCACCCATCGTAAACCAGGGACTCTGTAACAAATTACATGTATAGGTGCAAGGCACAGACTGTCCGTTGCATGTAATTATCGTGTACGAGTGTAAAACAATGACGGAGTAGTGACAAAATATGCTAGATTCAAATAAAGCTTGCAACAAGTGTAATAAAACAAAACTAATTAATTTTCCTTTAAAAAATATGCGTCATTATATGCCTCTAAATACTAGGAGTAAATACAATGAATTCTCGGTAGGTCCATGGAGTTTTTTCTTCCATGGTAGGTCAAACTTGGGCTATTCAAAATTGTTCCCCTAGCAAACGTAATATCAGTAGAACACAATTTACCATGTTTGACTCAAGCTTCTGTTCAGTAATAAAATTTGATATCCTTTGGCTTTTTGAGTTTAGCAGATTTCACTTAAATAATTTGACTAAACCAAGACAATTCCTATATACTTTCATCAAAACCCAGTTATTAGATTAAGGGATGAAATTAAGGAAAACAACATTTAACTTTGTGAGCGAACATACTTGATCAGTCACAAAAACACGGAATTTACTTCCAGCCTGTTTTTTAACATGACATGTTTCAAAGTTTACAAAAGATCAGTCTTCCAAATTATCTAACAAGAGAAATGCACATTGTAAAACTCACCATGATCGTTGGGCTTGACAGGGGCTGAGGAGAATGTGTCTTTTTAAAAGAAACGGCAGAATTGCTCTTCGGATATGTATACATGCACCTTTCTCATGCAGTGCCTAGGTCTGTGAATGCACAGATCAGCACTTTGTGCCAAACACATGTGGCCGTAACAGCCTACCCCAAGATACTGTCTGAGACAAAAGTCAGCCCAATCACACACAAACAGGGAGGGAATAAAATTCATGTGGTCAGCATAATTGGGCAACGGCTGGAAAGAGGGCCAGAAAGTGGGGCTATGCCAGAAGTGCTGACAGACGAGAGGGGGATTGTTTCTGTATTGTAAATAATTATAGACCTAAAGTAAATTTAGTATCAAAGAAAAGGAAATTTACCTACAGTATATACTTGTAAATAACAAAATGTGTAACGGGAGACATTTCACCCCGTTACACACGCAAAACACGAGCAATCTCCGAATTCCCAGTCCCCACTAGCTGAGGTTACTGCAGCTCTAACTTTATCATTTATTCGGATGTGGTTTTTCAGATGTAGAGGCGAGGTTACTTATCAACATGAACACTATATCACAAATTCAGTCTGTGCACTGGTAGTCTGGTAATCGACCGCGCATTGCCATACCTTTGTACACGGATAGACACATCGTACACAATTTTACCTATTTTACTGCAATTGTAGGCTGAATCTCCATCATGGCTTATTTCCGTGAAGGACCTGCGTAGTGGTTATGCCTGACAAGGTTTGGGTGAGTCCCAGGGAGAATTAGTGTGTCACGGGGAGAAAAATTACACTTGTTTCGTGACATTGTGTTCATGTTGATAAGTAACCTCAGCTCTACATCCGGAAAACCACATCCGAAAAACCACATGATAAAGTTAGAGCTGAGGTAACCTCAGCTAAGTCCCCACCAACATCACTGAACTGCAACGTTTCATGGGGATGGTGAACCAGCTTGGAAAATTCATTCCCGGGTTGGCAGACATAAACGAGCCGCTACGACAACTGCTTCACAAAAAGGCAGTGTGGAATTGGAGCGAGCATTGCAACAACGATCATTCGAATGCGTAAAACAAATGCTCACTTATTCGCGAGTGCTCACACACTACGATGTAAAGCGCGCCCCACAGTAATCGCGGCGGACGCATCTTCATTAGGCATCGGATGCGTCCTCCTAGCTAGTACAAATACAAGATGACGGTTCTCGTCGCCCCGTCTGCTTTGCATCGCGCTCTCTCAGTGACACTGAGAAATGACATGCAGTCGTCGAGAAAGAAGCGTTGGCTGTAACGTGGGCATGTGAAAAGTGTTTTCGACTACGTAGCGTACTGGGTCTGCACTTCACAGTCGAGACAGATCACAATTGTGCACAAACCCCTCGTGCCACTTCTACAGTCAAAAGAACTATATGTAACATGCCACAACGCATTCTGCGCTTTCGACTCCGTCTGATGAGATTCAGTCCAGTGATAGAGTACACACCTGGGAAACACCAGGGGCCAATTTCATGGCGTTGCTTAGCACGAAAATTTGCTTAGCACAGGATTTGTTTGCTTTATAAAATGGATTACAAGCCAAAATTTTACACCAACTTGTGTTCTTCGCAAGAGTAGGAGAATACCTTTCAATACACATCACTTACGATTTTGGCTGGCAATCCATTTTTGCAAAATAAAGCAAACAAATCCTGTGCTAAGCACATTTTCGTGCTAAGCAACGCCATGAAATTGGCCCCAGGTGACCGCCGACACGTTATCACGCGCCCCCGTGAGCGCAGCAGAGAACGATGACATTGCGCTGGTTGCCCAGGTAGAAAAGTTTAGGAGCCAAGTCCTCGAATCACTACCTGCAAGTACAAGTACGCGACGAATGGACGAAATCTGAAAAGCGCAAAACGCAGCATAATCAACCACCAAAAATCGTAATCTATTCCTGTAATTGGCGGTCCTTCCGCTGTTGGATGTGGTGAATAGATAAATAAATTAAAATCATTTCACCTTCTTGTATTTGTTTTATTGTGTTTATCACAATGCACGGACACCCAGGTTTTGCCTTTTTATGATCTATAGGCCTAAACCATGTGTAAATGTTGTTTTGATGACAAAAACAAAATAATTAAGAGGGGAAAAGTCAGTTTTAATTAATATACTAAGGAAAAACAAAAAATTTCAGAGCAATTGTCTCATACTCATAGGTTAATAGGGTGTGGGGTCCCACTGAGTGTCCGTGCATGGTAATCTTTCCACTTTGTACACAGCACATGCTTTGTACATGTACTACAAATCAAATTTCTTTATCCTTCGTTTATGTTTTTTCTTCTTTTCAGACCCACAAGGCACAAATATTAGCAGAGAGGTGCACGTAGTTGCAATAAAGCATATGACCTGATGACATCCAAAATTAATCTCTGGCAGCAGCAAAGTTTTCCTGTTAGGTAAAATATGTTGTATTTCAGGGAACGTTTTTCCTCAAATATTACAATGCCACTGGATAGCAGTCAACCACTTTATAACTCATGCCCATGCCAGTCTGGCACACACAGTGTTTAATTGTTTGAGATATTGTTTTAGACTGTTTAGATGTTACCTTTAATTTAACTGCATTATTTTTGTACTTTTGTATCCTTGAAAAGTCTCCACTTCAGTGAGACACAATGTACTGTATCAGTCCAAAGGGGGCTGAGTATTTGTGCATAGTTGGAGCTTGGCAATTATTGCTGTGTGATTATCAATATAGTCTGCACTGATGTTATCGATATGATAAGTGCACTATAGGCTTTTTGTATGGCATTTTGTTGGAGAGGTGAAATTGATATGTAATCACCCTAGCACTGGCAACAGGTGCGACCCTGAGTGATTTATGTTCCGACTGTCTGGTACTGGCTATTTCATTTAAAGGGCCTGTGACATGCTAAACAACTTTGTGCCTAAGCTTTGCTTCATATTGACGGATTACTTGTTCAGCAAGACATACTATTGTTCGTTTGGATGTAAAATCAATAAAAGGTGGCCTTTTTCAACTTTGAAGATTTTATTGCAATAAATTACAGACAGAGGGCGCTGTTTTGAGTGCATCACATAAGGAAGACAGAATGGAAAAGTTAAGAAAAAACATAAGACTTCAAGTTGGACTTGCAAATTGCTGCAGTTTCTACCCCCAGTTTTGTCATGGCTTACATCAGGCAACATGTAAAACAAACTCAAACAGCCATGGATTACAAAAGTTTCAGGAAAATTGAGAAAAAAGTGGAATCTTTTGTGCACAGTTTAATGTGATTTTCCTGTGTTTGCCTCTTGTGACATCGTGACCTTGGTCATGAATATGCATATTCGCATTAGCATAAAAACTAAAAACCTTTGTTTTAACCCCCAAAGCAAGCTTTAACTGAGTTTAACTGAGTAGAGTGGTTTGAAGCATATATTTCATTGATAAAAATCCTAAATAAGGGGCCCTTTAAGTGACCACAGTCCCAAACAGCAGTGCAGTTGTTTTCAAGTTAATGCATGGTGACCGAATTTACAGTACAACCTTGTTGGAGTTTTCTGTAATGGAGAATTAAGGCTGTGCTGGAAAAGTGACCGTTAAATTTAATGGGTGTTTTGACTTGGCACCATTAGTGTTCATGTTTTATCTGCTTTTTATATATTCCTAAATTTGTATTATTTTCTGTTATGTTCGCCTACAGGGGTTTTCTCTAAGGACGTGTGAAATAGGGTTTTTATTACATAAAATAATAGTAGAGGATGTGTTTTACACATTTCGGTCAATTTCAGAGAATTTAATAGTTGCGTTTTGGTGTAATTGCACGTTTTCTATTTTTATGTTAATGAGAATTTCCATATTCATGAGCAAAGCCGTGATGTCATCTCAGGAAAAACAGAGGAATTCTCCATAGACTTGTGTACAAAAGTTGTCATTTTCAGTGGCTTCTTGATATCATGAACTATATAAGTTTGCTGAGTTTGTTTAGTATGTCATTTGCAACAACCCTAACAAGTTTGTTTGGGTCAAAAATGGATCAGTGGGCTACTGCTACTGTTTGAAATGTAATGTTCTTTCTTTGTTTTTTCCACTGTGGGTTCCCTCCATGACCAGCAACAAACAGCGCCCTCGCCTGACAAGACATTTTTGAAGTAGAGAAAATGTCACTTCTTTCTGAAATGAAAACAAATTTGAGTTTTCCCCTTTGTCTGCAACACTTTGATCTTTTGATTTCTGTATAAAAACAGCTGGGTGATAATTTTCACCTCACAGAACCTTTAATGAAAATTGATGCCGTATAGAAGGCAAAAAGATGCATTATTCTCCCCAACAGAGTGTCTTCCCCGCGACACTGGCCCTCCCCATGCTTCTAACAAAGCAGTGGAGACCCCAGATGCTAATGTTGAGCACCCCTCGCAGGAAGCTACCTTGCCGGGTGGATTGTCAGAATCTTGTCACACAATTAATCTGCACTGTCCTCCCCAGCAGAGTGTTTCTCCAATGACACTGGCACACCCACATGCTCCTGATGAAGCAGTGGAGATTGAGAGTCCCCCAGTGCCTCATTCTCCTTCAGTTGAACCAGTTGAGAGTGATGAGACGCTTGCAGCTGCTAGTCTTTCTTCAGTTGGAGAGGAAACCGTGGGACCGAGAAGGTCCGCGCAGGCCGCGCATTTTTTTTTTACACCACTGCGAGGGGTTATCCCTCGTTACAGAGCACGTACAAAGACTACTAAAAAGTCGCGCATGCGTAATAAGCTCCAATATAAGCCAATGATTGCAAACCGCGCGTCGACGATACCAGTGACTTTTTACCACAGGAAAAAAAATGAGGGGTAGCAGATCTTGGCTTCGAGATCTTGTGCAAAACATATATAGTTTAATACCACATGTAGGCTGAAAAATATGCGTTTCCTGTGAAAGTCTTTGATTTTCCCACCCTTAACGGGGTTTTTCCATATCAAATATGCACAGTCTACCTATGCTTTACTGGGTAATTTTAAAATCAGCATTTAAAAATTCTTATCAAGTCTTATTTATCGAAATATATAGTTGTTCTCTCGAAATACATTTTTTTTGCGGGAACAAATTCGGAGTATTAAAATAAACGATTGAAAAAGTTTTTCGAGGGAACGTTTGGAAAGTGTTTTTAGGTAACAAAAAATGCTTCAAGGGAATAAAAAGTTTTTCGAAAAACGATCGAAAAAGTGATTTAAAAAGTAGTAATGGTTGCGCGGAGAAACAATTTATGGTTATCGTCGCCAAGGTAAGCAAACTTTATAAAAAAGGTCACAGACATTTAGTTAACGACTTTACACCCAACTTGTGACAAAAGCCAGTCGAAGGAAGGCGAACCTCTCGTGAACACCATAAGACCAATCAGTATTTCTTAAGTCCAGAAGACGACATTCACCTGGAGAAGTTACTCGGTGAATTTCCAGATGTCCTCACGACAAGGCCTTGCTGTATCAATGTTGCCGTGCACAATATCAACACAGGCGATGCACCACCCGTTCATAACCCAGTTTATCGCTTGTCCCCGGACCAACGCCAATCGTTGCGAACCCAGATTGACGAGATGCTGGCAGATGGCCTCGTAGAGCCCTCCTGTTCACCGTGGTCCTTATATACCAGTCGTGATGGTGCCAAAGAAGACGAAGGGCGAGTATCGCACATGTGTATAGACTATAGAAAACTCAACAATGTCACAAAGCTAGACGCTTATCCAATGCCGACTATGGACAGCATCTTAGAGTTACTCCACAGAGCCACAATCTAGAATAACTCTAAAGGAACTACAAACAGCAGAGAAGAAAATCTTGCAGTATGTGCAAAGCAAAGTTTACGCCGATGAGATCAGAGCCCTATCCCAGAATAAAGAAGATAGAGAGGGCAAACAAAAGATCAGAGGAGTAAAGAAAAGCAGTTCATCTACAGACTTGACCCAGTCATAGATGGAGAGCGGTTAAGAGTTGGAGGAAGATTGAACAGGGCCTCATTACCAGTTGATGCTAAGCACCCCATCATCCTTCCCAAAGTCAGTCACGTGTCAACCTTGATTATAAGACACATTCATGAGACGTCCGGACACAGCAGGAGAAACCACATTCTCGCATGTCTCCAAGAGAAGTATTGGATGCCAGGTGCCAACTCCAGTAAGAAAAACAGTTGGCAAATGCGTGATGTGCAGACGTCATGGAGCCAAAGTCATGGAACAAAGAATGACAGATCTTCCGGCAGACAGAATCAAACCTGATGAGCACCCCTTCACGAGAGTCGGAATGGACTACTTTGGCCCACTAGAAGTGAAAAGAGGTCGAAGTGTGCGGAAGCGGTATGGTGTGATCTTATTAACCTGTCTAACTTTATGTGCTGTATACACATTGAAAAGGCCAACTCCCTGGATACAGACTCATGCATTGATGCCTTCCGACGATTTGTCGCTTGCCGGGGAAATGTGAGGGAGATGAGATCGGACAACGGCACCATGCAATCTTGTGGGTGCTGAAAGAGAACTGAAAAATGAAATTGACAATTTCGAACCAAGTCTAACTGAACAATGCCTTGTTGCAGAGACACATTCAGTGGACCTTCAATCCGCCTGGAGAGTGTCTTTGAATGTGTCTTTGGTATAAAGTCGGAAGCGTTTAATAAAACTAGCGGCATCATACTCCTCTAAAGGATTGCTCCTGTCTCTAAATACTCGCGGCATACGTCTTCGGTTCTCATTTTCAATTTCGTTGGCCTCTTGTTGGGCATATATGCAGCGCGTCCATGCCAAGTTTCTTCGTCTACTGGTTGGTTTAAAATGGCGCTAAATGCCTGGAAAACTATACCCCATGCCCAATTCCCATTGTTCGTTAAAGACGGGCGTTTAACAGGGCATGTTAGTTTGTCCGCGTGTAACAATAAAACTGCTTCGTAGTTGGCGACTTAAGTTAAGCGCATGTTTTAGACGGACTTCAGCAGATTTGTATGCGTACAACTGAAAACACCTTTCGTATAGTTATGGCCCTTGTAGTTTATTTGTAATGCACATAAAAACGAATCAAGTGTACACGTGTACTGTTTGTGCTCATCCTAAATGTAAATTGTATGATCACAAGTCATGAATAGAGTACATATTTGTTATGGGGGGAGGTTCAAACCCGCAACCCCAAGTTTTCACCCGTGATTGCAAGTCAGTGACCCAAACCACTCGGCCACGGTATATTTTCCAGATACCAAATAGTTTGAGTCTTTTTCTTTTTGCAATATTGCCATAGGCCTATAGAATCTACAAGTTGAGTATGCAAACTGCTAAAACTGTTTAATCCATATGCTGTACTTGGTAACAGAAGTAATTGTTTGCTGTGATACAGTGCGCATTTCTCATTTTGTATGTATAGGCCTATAGAATGTGTAAATAAGCTGATTATTCACAAGTACGTAGTTTGGACATGTGTAATACAATTCTGTATTTATATTGTGATGCTACATAGAATATGCATACAGTTGCATGTAATTTTCTTGAAAAAAATCTTCCCCTTTTTTGTTTGAAGGCAATCATTCAATTCATTGTATATTCTGTGAGACCAAACATTTGTAGAGTGAATTTAAAAGTGCCACGAAATACACAGCTCCATGCCTACGCTATGGAGCTGCATATTTCGTGGCACGAATTTAGCACGCGCGCATTGCTGACGAGCCTTTGTCTTTAAAATGAAAGTGACATTTTGTTTGGACTAATTGCTCGTATTGTTTTCTAGATGGATATATGCTAGTGATGACTATAATATTTGCAATTGTATTTTCTTATGACAATGTTAGTTTATAGCGTCTGTACTATAGCACGTGAGTAAAAGTTATGCTTACGCAATACGCAGTATTTTTTCTTTTCCCAGATTCGCAAGTGAGTTTATAGACACAGTTACCAGTAAGTAAGCAAGCAATTCTTAAATTACAAGCAGGTTTTGTATCAAAATTTAGTTTATTAGATCGATTAAGTGTATTTAATTTCGATTCCAAGGAGTTTGATGAAGTATTGAGTCAGGATCTTTTTGTAAATTCAATCACTACGTACATCAAGTATTGCATTGCTTAAGCGGGCCTCCCACTGTGCGCGGCAAAAATCGCACAGTGGGAGGCCCGCTTTATACGCTGCAGATGTGTTAACTGTGTTAAATGTATTAGTTTGGATTTGTAGAAACATAAACAAATTCAGATTTTCTTATGTCAAAGGAGTTTTAAAGGAGCATTACCAGAGTTCCTGGAAAATAGTTTTCGATGTAACTTACCAATATTATCAAGTAACTCTCATACACACCTCCCATGTCCCAAAAACCCGAAAACATTCGCGATTTCCAGTAAAAAATTTAACAAAACTATCGAGTCGGCTTTCAGTGGATAAACGTTGATACTGGAAAATTAGTTTACAAATAATCGGTGGATTTTCGACGATATCCTCAGAAATATGCGGCCTAGAAGCGTGGGAGTTTCAGTTTCGTAATCATAAAAATATAACTGATGTTATGATATAAAAATCTCAAGACCCATAAGGTAAGTCCCGGGGAGTTATGGGTAAAAAAAAGTGATCTGGTCACACTCCTTTAAGGTGAAAGTTTGTTTCATGCAGAGTTGTCATATGGGGTATTGCCAGGAGTTCTGAATCTTAATGGAAAACTTATTTGTACATGTATAGTTCTTGCATGCAGACTTGCTTTGTGAAACTGCATTGTTTAGATTTAAGCCTAGAGGTTACATGTGTTACCGTAGCTATGTTGTTTATCGTTATTGTTAATTCTGGTATTGTTGTTTCACTTTTGTAATTAGATTATGTTTAAAAAGAGGTAATTCAATTAACAGGAGCTTGTACAATTAAGTGGCCAAGATGTTTGTGAAACAAAGGGGCAATCGTGAAATACAAGGGCCCATAAATAGGCACGTTCACATGCATAGTAAACTTGCACGTTTGACATAGGAGTGGACCTGAGCATGAGTGCACTGGTAAATAATGGACCAATGAGAACGGGACTCTCGTTCATGAATATGTAAGAGGTGTGGTAATAGTAATCTGGTCACATGACATCTCTTTTGAAAAGACGAATAACACCCTCATTGTGTAGTTTTTCCCAAAGCCGCCTCTCTCTGTAAACGTCATGAAGAGGTGTGTTCCAGCTAAAGTGACGGTCAAACTTCTTATCATAATAGTGCAGTGTAAAATGTGAATCATAGCCGAATCCATAGAGGGTGACCGTGTCGCACATATGGGTTGCCAGCATGGCCATTACAGCACCTTGGGTGGAAAAGAAATTGTTAAAGCTTTTGTAAAATGAAAGTTAAAAATGGATTATATGACTGGAAAACTGTTTTAAAAATAGTAAACATGATTGGTAAACTGTTACAAATAGTTTTTATCCCCCTGTGTGATTGAAGATATGCATGATTAAAACCAACCTGAGCAAAAACCAGCTCCGTACTTCGTCTAACGTTTGAGAAAACAGTCAAAAAAGGGTTTTCATTAATTTCGCCCCAAAACCATTTCGCCCTGAACCATTTCGCCCTGAACCACGGCCTGTGCACATAGTGGTTTTGGGGCGAAGTGGCATTTGGGCGATATGTAGTGTTTGGACGAAGTAATTTTGGGCAATATGGCACTCGGGCGAAGTGGTTTGGGGCGAAATGGCACTTGGGCGAAATGGTTTTGGGGCGAATTGAATTTTCGTCTCATGATCGAGACGAAAACTAATTGTTTTACTCATTTCTCAAAGACTATAGCACTTCAGACAAAACCATTTTAGGGGAAGTTTTCTACGGTCATCATCGATCATGTTTATACTGCCTTTAACATGACCCTCCAGTAAACAATGGGCTTGCACTGGGAAAGTTTATTGCGCCATGTTTACACTAAGAATGCATCAGTGTTAACTGCAATGATTTTGATGACAGAGTGCCGCGTTTACATTCTGTAGTTGATCTTGAGCAGTCAAAGGTCATGCTCTATGTGTGCATGTACAGAACCATGGTCATGTACAGTATGCAAGGCCGATTGAATTTTCTGGGCTTTTCTCCTGCAACGGCTGTGGAGCGGATGCGATAAAGATGATCTAACCACAAACTGATCCCGAGCTCAGGGCTCGACCCTCCACCAACACGAGACCAAACCTCGGGGTCCGATCTGGGACCAATTTTGGTTCTGAGAACCGTTTATACTCAGTTTGTGATCCGGAGCTGATCCCGAGCTCGGTGTTCGACCCCAAGCTCAGGATCAAGAGTAAACAGGGTGTTGGTGGGTTGCAGTAACTTTCCACATGTCTACTGAAGATAAACGGCAAATAAAAATCCATTCATGGCAAGATTACACAAACAAATATTCCCACAATAAGCTCACAATAACTTTCAGTAGAGCAGCGGAAGGGAAAGTCCAATGGGAACATAGGTTTTAATGTTGCACTCACCAGTCGTTGGCCTCAAGGATTTTCCGTCTAGAAATTGTGCGTAAATGTAACGGAAGAAATCAGGATGGACAATCTTAACCTTGCCAGGAGCAACTTTCTGCCATATACTTTGCCTGCGACATGAAAAAATAGATGTAAATGTGGTGGTGATGGGGGGTGGGGGGGCGGGGGGGGGGGGGGGGGGGGGGGGAGGAGAGGAGCATAATCCCATCATTCAAGAGTACTAACAACAAAATCAGCTTTTAAAATATAGAAATTTAAAACTTTAAAAAATACAACAATATTCACATTAGATGTTAAGACAACTATGCAGATGTGGTATTAGGAGTGCCGAGGACGCTACCAAGCATTCATTATGTGCATTTTATCTACATTAAAGATGTGTTGTCCCATGTGTTTTAGGTGTGGCACCTCGGAAAATAATTTTTTTTTCTTGAATTTATATCAATAAAAAAGGTGACCAACATTTAGTTATCGAACAATTATTGTCAATTTTTCAAATTATTGGCGGTCTGCCAATAATTCAACTCACAGTAAGGCGTAGACTTGCCCGAGTCTGACTTCTTGTGTTTGCTCTGTAATGCGCAGCTTACAGCACGCCCTCTGGACTAGTGGCCTGTCTAATCTGTTTTCTTCTTTCTGAGACAGAAGACAGAAGAAAAAAGATTAGACAGAGCACTAGTGCACGCTGTACGTTCGCATCACAGACCAAACATGGGAAGTCAGACATGGGAAGTAGGTATAAGGCGCAAGAAACGGCCATATAAAAATGGCGTTTGTCACAGGGTTTCCGATGTCTAAAAAAAAGACTAAAATACAAAGTTTGGTGTTTTTTATTTAAAATATTATGCTTTAAAAATGTGTTCGGAGAAAAAAAAAATTTGAATTTGCTGAGAACCACGGACAATATAACTTCAAAGATTTGTACTTGATTAGAAGGTGTTCAACCTTAATAGTGATAATTTGATTAGTGATTATAGTCGAGATTATGATGATGTGGTTGCCAGTTGGTTGCTATTCGCTGTATCGCTAAACTACGTCCCAAACTATACTCATTACTGAACAACATGCCTTTATTCTGCTGTGCAGTTACACAGCAAAATTAAAACATGAAAGACAGCATGTATCGACAGCCTCAGGGAACTCAGTTGAATCATACCTTGAAATTTTCAGCAATTTTGTAGCGTAATCCACATCATATGCTTTGTACATGGTGAATAAATACGTCACATTCTGAAAGGAGTATAAAGATCACTCACGTTACCTTCAACTATTTCAGCAATATGGTTTTTTTTCCATAAAATCGGGAGCCAAAGTGTGACATTTTGATGCATTTGACTTTTCCAAGTTTGGAAAATCTATACTTTATCAATTCAAATTACACTAAAAGTGAAATTTAAAATCTGTTAATAAATTTTCAAAATGTCACACTTGCATTTAAAAGATTGCCCCATTTTATTGAATCAATCTCATCATGTTTTAGGTAATATCAACAGGAGTTGTTTTATTTACGAGGCCACCATTTATATGCTGAAGGTATAATGATTCTCAAAAGCCTGGTACATGTATTTATCAAAAATCAACTCCAAAATAGTCACGACGTACATGTAATAAAAATAACAAACGCAATATCTGGTATCGTGCCTAATCACCATTGAAATGAAACAACCAAACTTGGGACGAGAGAAAAATCATAACTACCTTATCGTCATTCGAACCCAAGACCCTTGACTCACCGTGCAGATGTTCTATACCAGCCGCGCTATAAGGCACAATGGTATACTCCCTCAGGTTTTTCCTGAACCCAATATTTCTCTCGCTGCTGCATGGGAGTGCAACTGTTAAAAGTACCTAATGCTGTATCTGGTATGGTTCGAATCCCGATAAGGCCCTTACAATTTATCTCTAATTCCATGTGTCCCATTTTCATGGAATGACCCAAATATACGAAAACACATGAACACGAAAAAGGTATTTGTCTGCTAGATGCAATACGTGTACAGTATGTCTGTTACACGTTTAGGATTATCAGAACAGCAAAAATTAAAAAACAGGGTGGAAAAAGATTTGTACCTGGTTTTGGACATGTTGAGCATAATTCGATTCGGGGTAAAAAATGTAGAAATCTGTTTTGGTACCGACGTCCTGTGCGAACCTGCCATACCTTACAGCGTGATTTGACCTTAAAGGAGTAGAAAAGTAAACATTTCAAACTTTGCCCCTTTAAATACCCTGCGACTGAAGGTACATGTACTCTGTAGGCTTGGGACGAATCCTCTTGTGATCTTAAGCCGTGTCCGCATTGGACTTGTTTTTCAGCAGGTTTTACTGATTTTACTGCTGTCCGCATTTGGACTTTTTCGAAATGGGAAAATTTTACCAAGACCGTGGGAGGGCATGCGCAGTGTCCCTTCGCAGTATGACCTTCACGGCCTGGACGTACGCTTTTAAAGCAGTTTTACCGACTCAATGTGTCTGCATTGGACTTATCGTCTCGGAAAAGTTACTTGGTAAATTTTTCTAGGCAGCAGTTGGCCTGGAAAAGTAACCGCTGGACTCAGGAAAAGTTACTGAGAGGAAAACTTCCTAGGCTGCATCCCAGCAAACACAATAACATTGTAATAACATTTTTAAAATGTTTCCGAAAATGTTATAGCAATGTTTCAAAAAAATGTTTTTTTAACATTAAAATGTGTGGTTTTAAAAACGTTATAATAACATTTGGACACAACGTTTTATTAACATTGTCAAAACATCACGGAAATGTTGTTAAAATGTCAAAAGAGGTAATTTCAAAGACGTCTTAAATTACTCATACATTACATGACTCATACACTACTCATACACTACTCATACATTACACTACTCATACATTACATACACTACTATACTCATACATTAGCTTTATGCGCGACTTCTATTTATGCTCCACAAAAACCTGCACCCTGTAACCATGGTTGGCACACACCTACTAACCGAATACCAAATTTAATTCTAATCTCTCGCCACTTTGAGTTTGTTCATCCCCGACAATTGCCAATTTGTCTATTATCAAGCAAAAACCCATTTACAAACATCAAAACAACTGCCAAAACTGAAGCAAATTAGCCTTTTTACACGGTAAATCTGTTGAGTTACATGTAATCCCACAATGCATTGCATTTTTTTAACAGCTAGAAAAAGACGTCTATAAGACGTCATTTTTTGGTCAAGACCACTGTATGACGCACGACTCGAAAACGACTGAAAAAAGACGTTCCTTTACGCTATTTAAAATTTTTTTGTATATTACTTTTCAAGAATGTTTTTGAATGTTATCAAAATAACGTCTTTAGCCTGCACAGTTTTAACATTTTCACAACATTATACAAATGTTATTGAGAAAATGTTTTTAAGTAGACTGCAGTTTAACGTTTTAAGAACGTTATTTTAACTGCTATACACAAAACGTTTTCAGTGACCACGAAGTAAAACATTTTGATAACGTTTCTTTTACTTCAGTTTAACGTTTTAAGAACATTATTTTACTGCTATACGCAAAACGTTTTCAGTGACCACGAAGTAAAACATTTTGATAACGTTTCTTTTACGCTATTTAAAACATGTTTTCTATATTACTTTTCAAGAATGTTTTTAAATGTTATCAAAATAACGTCTTTAGCCTGCACAGTTTTAACATTTTCACAACATTATACAAATGTTATTGAGAAAATGTTTTCAATTAGCCTTCAGTTTAACGTTTTAAGATCATTATTTTAATGCTATACACAAAACGTTTTCAGTTACCACGAAGTAAAACATTTTGATAACGTTTCTTTTACGCTATTTAACAAATGTTTTGTATATTACTTTTCAAGCATGTTTTTTGAATGTTATCAATTTAACGTCTTCAGCCTGCACAGTTTTAACATTTTCACAACATTATAAAAATGTTGTATAGAAAATGTTTTTAAGTAGACTGCAGTTTAACGTTTTAAGAACGCTATTTTACTGCTATACACAACGTTTTCAGTGACCACGAATTAAGTAAAGCATTTTGATAACGTTTCGTTTACGCTATTTAAAAAATGTTTTGTATATTACTTTTCAAGCATGTTTTAAAAATGTTATCAATTTAACGTCTTCAGCCTGCACAGTTAACATTTTCACAACATTATAAAAATGTTGTACAGAAAAAGTTTTTAAGTAGACTGCAGTTTAACGTTTTAAGAACGTTATTTTACTGCTATACACAAAACGTTTTCAGTGACCACGAATTAAGTAAAACATTTTGATAACGTTTCTTTTACGCTATTTAAAAAATGTTTTGTATATTACGTAGAATGTTTTTGAATGTTATCAAAATAACGTCTTTAGCCTGCACAGTTTTAACATTTTCACAACATTATACAAATGTTATTGAGAAAATGTTTTCAATTAGCCTTCAGTTTAACGTTTTAAGAACATATTTTAATGCTATACGCAAAACGTTTTCAGTGACCACGAAGTAAAACATTTTGATAACGTTTCTTTTACGCTATTTAAAAAATGTTTTCTATATTACTTTTCAAGAATGTTTTTAAATGTTATCAAAATAACGTCTTTAGCCTGCACAGTTTTAACATTTTCACAACATTATACAAATGTTATTGAGAAAATGTTTTCAATTAGCCTTCAGTTTAACGTTTTAAGATCATTATTTTAATGCTATACACAAAACGTTTTCAGTTACCACGAAGTAAAACATTTTGATAACATTTCTTTTACGCTATTTAAAAAATGTTTTGTATATTACTTTTCAAGAATGTTTTTAAAATGTTACCAAAATAACGTCTTTAGCCTGCACAGTTTTAACATTTTCACAACATTATAAAAATGTTATATAGAAAATGTTTTCAATTAGACGACATTTTAACGTTTTAATAATGTTATTTTACGTTAGTTTCACAATGTTTTGCTTACAACGTTTCAACAATGTTTTTAAAATGTTATGTGTTTGGTATTTTAAAAATGTTTTCTATATTACTTATTAAGAATGTTTTAAAAATGTTATCAATATGGGTCTTTCTATAAATTAGGGGTTCAAAAGTGTGACATTTGGTGTCCCCCGTTACACCTGATATGGGTTATTTTTCGTAAACAAATCATTAAAATGGCTTTTAAACTATTTTGTATGAATTGTACTTTATGTACTCACTCTTTGAGATGGAAAGTATTTAAAGAATGTGTCCTGAATTTACAAAAACAAGATGTAAAATGTAACGGGGGACACCAACATTGGACCCCTAATTTATAGAAAGACCCATATAACGTCTTTAGCCTGCACAGTTTTAACATTTTCACAACATTATAAAAATGTTATAGAGAAAATGTTTTCAATTAGACCACATTTTAACGTTTTAAAAATGTTATTTTACGTTAGTTTCACAATGTTTTGCTTACAACCTTTCAACAATGTTTTTAAAATGTTATGTGTTTGCTGGGATGTCTGTACTGGATTAAAATGGGAAAAGTACCCATCGTCTCGGTAAGTTTAACCCAAAAAGTCCAATGCGGACAGGCCTTTTTACAATTATTTCAAGTTGTAATTCAAGTTGTAAAATATGATATATAATTTTCCTACATTAAATCCAATTTCATAATATATATTGAGTAGGGTGAAGCAATTTAAAGAAATATATTTTTGTTATGGCAAAATTAAGTTTGCAAAAGTTTAAAGGTTGTATTGGCATAGTAATGATTTAAAAAAGAAACGTAACTTGCCAAATTAAGAAATAATATAGAGATAAAATCTGCATAAGTCTGCATAAGTAATGAAAGGGATAATACATTGCTGTACTGTTTAAAAGGGCAAGACTTGTGGACAAGAACTGCTCCAATTGAATTGTGTGTTTTTGGAATTGATAGTTGATGAATAGTTACTCGTATGAAACGTGACCTATTTTTGTGTTCATTGAGGAATTGAAATTACATGTAGTAGTTTTGCAGGATTGGTTTTTGATAAAAAAAATTTGGGTGTTCTGAAATCGTGCGAAGAAAAACTTGTAATTGATGTAGACAATTTTGTATGAAGTATATTTTTGTTGTTAGATTAAAGAATAGTATTTTGGTACATGTGTGTTTTGTTTCATTCTACTAGCCTTGGGCATGTTTCTGATCGTTTATTAGTACCAGTGAGTTTCAATATTTATAGGGGACTTGTGACACTTGGGATATTTGACAATATCCCTAGAAATACACGGATTGAGAGTGCGAAATTTCAGAATGGTAATGAGGAAAATGTGACATAGATATAGTTATCAGAATCTCAACACCACCGGGAAAAATGGGGTAGTCAAAAATGTGATCTGGTCACGCTCCTTTAAATGCCAACCTGAACACGAAGTCATGAGAGTCGATTTCTGCACCCGCTTTGGAGCCATTTAAGTTTCCACCAGAGCCAACCACAGCACAATCTATGCAGCCCTTTGTCTGCCTCAGATTGAGTGGTGGGTTTTTGAAGTTGTTGTGTTGCAGTATAGAACGGATTACTGTAGTAAAAAAACAAAAAAAACAAACCAGATCAGTGGATAACATTTCTTATACAAGGAACGTAATCAAAACGGTAGTAATAAGAGCACAAGCTTTCAGTGAAAATAAAAAGTAGGCGTGGGTGAATCTGATCTATGCAGGGGTTGATGAGAATTAATTCTGATCAAGGAAATGGAATTGGGACTTCTTTTTGAGTATAAAATTACATTGTATTCCCTGTACTATGTTTGATTCCCAAGCACATTCCAGCAATGGGAGATTTTTGCAACATAACGGTCTCACCTAATCAGTCTACTTTTGTTTGCATAATTTTAAACATGTGAACTATTGCATAAGAATGGGGGGAGGTCTGGGGTGGGAGCGGTGCCACATGCTTTCACCCCCACAAACAGTTTTTGAGCTCCGAGCCCTCGAACTTGCCCCTCTTTCCCTGGAAATGTGACACACAAAATATAAAGTTAGACCTGTTGTAATACAAAATATGCGAAACAGAGTGCCTATCCACCCGTACCCCGTTGTAACATCTTGCACACCCACTGAAATATTCAGACCGCCCCCTTCCCATCGCCTCCTACAGGATGAACCCTGGCTACGCCGCTGAATATAAGGTTAACATCAGACTTACATGTGTGGTTTTCATTCTGAAACCCAAAAGGCAGTATATAATGTGATAAATCATTGATATTATCAGCATCGTGTTTGTCCAGAAATAGCTTGATGTTCGCCTTAAACCTCTCACGGAACCAATGTGAGTACTTGGGAAGAGTAGATATGCCATGGTAACACTCCTGAAATACAAGCAGCAAAATAGTTGCAACTACAACCATGCATATATTAATTAGTGCTATTTCACATTAGGGAAATCGCTTAGTTTGACTACGACCCTGTTCTCACTAGGGAAATCTCTTCGACGAAGATTCGACAAAGATTCGCCGAAGATTGGAGGAAGAGATTTCCTAATGTGAACACATTATAATCTGTCATTTGACGAAGCAAATAGCTTCATTTGACGAAGCAAATAGCTCCATTCGAAGAACAGATCGCTTCATTCGTCAAAGCAAATTTGTAATGTGAACACTCCCTTCGTTTGACAAAGCGATTTGGCAGGCCTGGCAGAAACACGTTGTGCGTCAAGCGCCTAGCAAGCTTAGTTTTTATGACGCACCGCTCGAAAACCACACAGTGCGTCAGACACTTGCAGCTTGACGCTTGACGCTGGACACGCGCGTGCAACCAGGCACAGTGGCCTCTCACAGCTTCATTCGATCTTCATTAGTAGTCACCTAATGTGAACGGTACCGCTCTTTGTTCGATCTTCGTTCAATCTTTAATAAAGTGATATGTGAACGCACGCTTCATTAACTAACGACGATGATTGACTAATCTTCATTGAACGAAGTGATTTCTCTAGTGAGAACGGTGTCTGAGACTTGACAATGATTTAACGAAGAAATTTCTAAATGGGAATTTTCAAATGCCTCTCAATTCGTTCATTCGACGAAGATTAGAATCTCTTTGTTTGAGGAAACAAAATAGCTAAAGGAATACTGTTGGAAGATGATAAAACGAAATTGTGTACGTCAATTTTGAGAGTATTACAGCCAGGGCAGTATGTAGAACTTGTAGAGATATTGATTTTACCCAAAAAATTGCAATTTTCTGTAAAAAAGACTTGGTATTTTTTTCCGTATAGACCAATCCGGTAACGAAAGTCTA
This sequence comes from Henricia sp. BOLD:AAB3569, assembly GCA_037783545.1. Lineage (NCBI taxonomy): Eukaryota > Metazoa > Echinodermata > Asteroidea > Spinulosida > Echinasteridae > Henricia > Henricia sp. BOLD:AAB3569. The sequence goes on along the minus strand of JBBELK010000466.1, from coordinate 376,784 downwards.
CTTCCCTGTATATCCTCCATAGCTGGGGGTGTACAATGCATGGGTTGTGCGTTTTGTGTTGCTGTTAAAACGAAAAACGCTCATCCATTAGATGCACGAACACGCCCCCTCCGCGCATGCACGCGACGCGCCTCCTTCGCATACACGCGACGCGCCCGCCTTCGCGTATACACAACCCTACAAAGACGCGCAACTTGTTCGAAGTAAACAAATGCAGCTTCAACAACAGCAAAAACATACAGTTCATTCAGTGGAAGCCCCCCAGCTATGGCGGATGTACCTATAAATAGTTACCGGATTGGTGTATACATTGAACAAAAATTTGAAGGAAATTACCTCCTGGAATCAACAAATAATCTAAGTTTAGGATATACACTTCCCACTCGCACTTTTGTCGCAAATGTTGTTTTTCTGTATTAAAAAAAAAAAAAAAAAAATCACATTTTCTCCTTTAAAAATTGCATTCAGTTAATAGTGCACAAGATAACCGATCCCGCGCGCGCAGCGCCCCCCTGTTGTGGCGCTTACGCACGGACCTCTCGCGCCGTAATTTTGGGCATTACTTTATGCAGTAATTTTATCATTTTATTATCTCAGAAATGCAACATTTGCAACAAAAGTGCAAGTGGGAAGTATCTTAAAATTGGATGATCTGTTGATTCCAGGAGGTAATTTCTTTCAAATCTTTGTTCAATGTTAACTGGGCTGAAAAAGAAATCTTAAAATCCTGTCCATCAAAATGAACCAAAATGACACACCGGATTACTTCAATACTCTACTCTAAACACATGTCAGTAACCAAGCAGTTACTCAACTGACAGAACTGAAAAATGCACTAGCATGGAACCGCTTGCTGTATCACATGTCACAGCCCAATAATTTCATTCAGAGATTAATGTTCAAAGCTGTTCAAGAATCAAAGCACACAATAGTGAAGGCCAGATTCGAACTCATCACCTGTGTGATCCTATTGTTGTGCATGAATGAGTTTGTATGGTACATGTGTAAGTACACTATGAGCAACTAACAATGGAAATTGGGCACAAACCATTAACAATGGTGTGTGCCCAATTTCCATTGTTAGTTCTTTTCAATGGAGGTTCATAGTGGTATGGGGTGTTCTCTTTGAAAAGAGTTTCTTTTTGAGCCCAGTTTAAAATGAAAAAAATACCAGATTCCTTTTGGAGCAATGATTTTGATAGGAAAAAAAAGGTTCAATTGAAAGTGTAGGCCTTTTTTTAAGCAATATACATTGTATCATATAGAAACAAGCCTACTTTCAGTATTTGGAACTTTTGGAAGTATACAAAGTAATAGTGCGCGCGCGCATCTGATGCAGTCACTCACCAACCGGAGAGGCAATTCAGCACGTCTCCGTGTAGATTCAGTTGACAACTCTGCAAAGTCATACTTTAGAAGAAACTTGAGATGAGATCTGGCCCGGAAGTTTTCCACCATCACGACGACAATGATAACAGTTAACAGAAAGGCCAACAGTCTTCTCCTCCAATACCAGCAATAGGAGAGAAACTTGGAGGTAATGAGGCATTTGCAAAGGCAGCAGCAAACATTCCTCATCTTTGCGCTTTAGAATCACCAAGCCTTGGCGACAACCCTGTCTCAAATCACTACTTTAGTAGGCCTAAGGGTACGTCTGCAAGAAATGAAAATGGAGAACCTACAGTAAAAATATTATACAAATATAACGCGCCGCCCCCCCGCCCCCTTTCTGCTCCCCGCCCAGCAACCCCTCCCCGCCCAGCCCCCCCTCCCCCTCCCCCCGCCCTATCCCCCGCCCCCCCCCCCTCACATCCCCCGCCCGCGATATTTTTTTCCGTACCACATATTCGCTATGGGGCTTCATCGATTGGTGCATTGTAAATGAATATTCATATTTTCTATATAGCGCCTCCAAGAGTTATTAAATAAAAGGATATAAGAAAATTGGAATGTTTGTCGAGTCGTTGGTAGCCTAGTGGTTAAGACGTAGTACTATCAATCGAGAGATTGCAGGTTCGAATCTCCTATCGAATCTCGTATTAAATTTTGTTTACTATTAGTATTATTGAGGAAAGAGTGTGGTATGGTGTGGGGTTATGTTGAGGTAGTTATCGACAAAACACATCAGTATGCAACATATGCATAGGGGTTAAACCAATCAAAAGCAATGTTCGCTAAACAGCGGTACGGAAAAAAATATCGCGCCCTGGCCCGCCCCCCCATCCCCGGCCCCCCCCCCCCATCCCCGGCCCCCGCGCCGCCCCATCCCATCTAGCAGCGCAGGCAAAAATAAGGTCTGGCTCTTCATGTTCTTATTACAGCGCTTTGTCACTTTTTTAGCAACCTCAGTCCAGTCAAGTTACCAACAATGCGTTCTTGGATTTACCGGAAACATTACAATTGTTCACTTACTTCCAGCTCCAGGTGGATGATTTCGACATCAAGTTTCGTCGATTTTTCGTCCATATATCCAGTGCCGGTAGTTTGCGAGACGGTACTCTGGTATATATGGCGCCCTCTCTTGGTAATTGATGGCGCGGCCGCAAATTGACGCAATGTTTAGTCGTCTTCCACCAAGAAGATTACAAAAAATCCTCTAAAATCAACGTTGAAATCATCCATCCGGAAGAAAGTGAACAATTGTAATTTTCCCAGTAAATCCAAGAACGCATTGGTGGTAAGTTTACTGGACTGAGGTTTATAAAAGTGACACAATTCGCATGTTTACAATAGACCTGTTCGGGGTTTTTCGCACACAACGGAATTAGCATAGGCTAGGCTAGCCCTAGCCCAGGTTGGACTCCGTACCGCATACTACATGGGGATACGGAGTCCAGGATATGAAGTTCCAAAAACAGGGTGAAAATATTTGTAACAGAAAAAATCAATATTTCTACCTTGTGCTGGAAGCCGGCAATGTGCTAACAAAGTTCCATGTGTCCTAATCTTTGGGATTGCCGGTTTTAGAAATCCACTACACATCACCGAACTGCATATTCCGGAGGAAAACGGCAAAAAGTCACGCTAATTTGCTATATATTTGTGCACAAATAATCCACTACAACAGCCATGCAGCCAAGTTACGTTCAGCTTATTTTGTTCTAACCGGGCGCGTATAGTCCCGCGTACGCGTGCTGGCCGGCCGTGCGCGCGTCGCAACTAAACTAGGCCATGAACTAGGCCATGGCCTCGGCGCATTGCTGCCTAAAATCGTGGCGCCGCACGCGCAAGCCTATCCAAACTTCACGAAGCGTGACGCGACGGCAGCTGTTATTTATTTCTCTGAACTTTAACGTTAGGTTGTGCCTTAGATTTCACTATTTTGTTCATCAAATTTGGTATATATGACGTTTAAACCTCCCGTTCCTGTAAATGAAGACGTCAAGCATATATGGACATAAATTCGACGTCCATTAAAAAAGGTAATATAGCTTAAAAATTATGTGGAAGTTTCAGTCCCCCTGTTTAGAGACATCGTGACCTGGACGTCACTCGTAATGCAATGAAGACGACGTCCAACCTGGGCTAGGCTAGCCCTAGCCCCGCGAGCAGTGCTTCGGTTTTCGGAACCTCAGCCCTGTGTTCTGATATACACCAAATCTGTGGCAAACTCACGCAAATGAAATTTAGCCCACGGCTCTGATATTTGCTCAATAGGTGCACTCACCCCAGTTTATAAATATTCCGAAGAGTACGCATCGATCCGATGTCTAGTTTCGGTGAAATCAAGGGGACAGTTTGAGACGTACTTGCCATCAAATTCACACTCTTTGACCAAAAATCAAATATGCGCATGCGCGAGGGCGGAGAGGTCAACATAATAGCGCCATCTCGCGACGGCGTCGTCACGTACCAGCTGCACAGCGGCTGTTTTATGAGACAGCACATCGACTCTATCGCGCGGTACGTTCTAGATCTACAAGTACAGCGCGCGCTGCAGGCGATGCCATGCCGCCAAGCCAGACGTTTGATCATTTTTGACGAGTAAAAGAGGTATCCTCGATCCTCCATATTCTGGTTTTCGTGATATTCAGTAAAAAGGTTGCCGTATGGCCTGTCACTCTAGGTTCACACACACTTTATATCTATTAAAAGGTATTAAATCGTCCGTACTATTTTCAGGTAGATATCGAAGTTGTTCGACATCATATATTGCAAAGATAACTTTGATTTGCGACGTCTCTTGTACGCCACCATAGAGTCGATGTGCTCTCTCATGAAACAGCCGCTGTGCAGCTGGTACGTGACGACGCCGTCGCGAGATGGCGCTATTATGTTGACCTCTCCGCCCTCGCGCATGCGCATATTCGATTTTTGGTCAAAGAGTGTGAATTTGATGGCAAGTAAGGTCTCAAACTGTCCCCACGATTTCACCGAAACTAGACATCGGATCGATGCGTACTCTTCGGAATATTTATAAACTGGGGTGAGTGCACCTATTGAGCAAATATCAGAGCCGTGGGCTAAATTTCATTTGCGTGAGTTTGCCACAGATTTGGTGTATATCAGAACACAGGGCTGAGGTTCCGAAAACCGAAGCACTGCTCGCGGGGCTAGGCTAGCCCTAAAATTAAGGCTGTGAATTGCTCGCTTTTCAAATCTGACTTATTGAGTCGCTAATTCACAGCCCTAATTGAGGGATGTACGACAATACTAAGTCTGAAACTGCTCAAATCTGACAAAGTTCTACTAAAAATATCGTCCGAAGCACATCAGACCGAGCACTTTCACATATCCTGCAAGCACCTAAATTCGCGCGCACGTAATTTCGCGCGATGCTGCTTTCCTCGGCGTATCTTCTCAACAAAATCACGCACCGACGTCAAATTTTTCTTGAAAGTTGTTTGTCACATCATCTTTCAATTTGCATTCAAATGAGAAAAATTAAGGGTTTCTCAGTAAGTAATTTAATAACTGTTAATTCAGGGTACAAAATTCTACCTTATACTAGGTACAAAATACTACAATCAAAATGGTTCTGAGAAATCTTTAAAATTCACGAAAACTTTTACCACCGATCGTCTGCTCAGTCTCCAGGCACTAAAAAACAATATTGATTAGGTTTTACTTTCCAAAAGAGGGCGCTTTGAAAGGTACGGGGCTTAAGGAAAGACATGTGTCTTATAGCTTTTCAATTCGAAATTATACTGCTTAAGAAATTTGAGTCAATCATAATAATTTACTTATAATTTACAATTTCGTGTTTTTTTCTCATTCCACAAGGGAGACAGACCGAGAGAATAAAAATAATAAAACATGATAAAAAAACAAAAAAACAGAAGGCTTCACATTAAAATGAAATCAACGGCAATATAGCCCATTCCGCCCTCCATTAGTCAACTTCACTGCTGGTTTTGGTAATAGATGTCCCAGAAAAAGCGTGCAGTTTATATGACTTAATCATCTCCAAAACTCCAATAATCTTTCAATTATGTCCTTAAGTAATGTACTGGATCATAGACTATTAGAAAGCACTTCTTCTAGAAGCATAATTTTCAGATACTGGGCACAACGGGGACACCGTAGTGTGACATTATTATTATTATTATTATTTCTTTCTGGTATTCATACCAAGGATTCCTCAATAGTGCTCATTGCACTGTCACTCGCAAGCGTGAGGAAACCCATGAAGAATTATAATTAGAAATGGCCAGAGACACCGGGGATGATCCCCCTTGCTCTTCACGAAAGAATGCTCTGGGATCTTTAGAGTGCGTTTCCATTACCTAACACACTGGACCAACGGCTTTACATCCCTTCCGAAGGATGTGACTAGGGAGCGAATTAACGTCACGTAACTTTGGCAAGTCTACTTTTGCATGTGTTTGCAAAAACAAAGCTGGCGTCGTACGGCGACGTTGCCCTTTCTTGAAATTTTACTCCCAGGTAGGGTTGGACATAAGGAATCTGACAAAGGAGCCAAAATGTTCTTTTTGGTTGCTTGATTGTGATCAAAACAGTGACAAGGCTTATGTGCGCGAAATATGGTAACCCGAGGATACACCATTGTAATCCTGAGAGTCTAGTGTTTCATAAAATAACAGTAACGCTTACGGAATCGTCAATTTGGCCATCTACGATGTCTGGAAACATTGGACAAATTTCGGACAATGTTCTGAGCCGCATTCCCTGGGTGACGCCAATTTAGCTGATATGCTGGACGCGTGGTGGCGCTTCTCGGTCAAGGAGCCCGGCTGTGCAATATGCATAATTCATATTGACGTCCGTGTGTTTATCCCAGCTGGCAAGTACGTCACTCGCACAGTTCGATAACTAGCTGCACTGCGCGCGTGACGTACTTGCCAGCTGGGGTAAACACACGGACGTCAATATGAATTATGCATATTGCACAGTTAGCCGGGCTCCTTGACGTCTCATGATCGAGAAGCGCCAGCATATCAGCTAAGATGGCGTCACCTAGGGAATGCGGCTCAGAACATTGTCCGAAATTTGTCCAATGTTTCCAGACATCGTAGATGGCCAAATTGACGATTCCGTAAGCGTTACTGTTATTTTATGAAACACTAGACTCTCAGGATTACAATGGTGTATGTGAAAGTGCTCGGTCTGATGTGCTTCGGACGATATTTTTAGTAGAACTTTGTCAGATTTGAGCAGTTTCAGACTTAAGGCGAATTCACACTATCGCGGAAAAATCACACTTTCGCGCTGCGCTCACCGCATTGCATGAGCTCCCAATCGCCGATTATTCCAAAATAGAAAATTCCACTCTGGTTACTTGGGGCTTCTCTGATACCTCATTGGCTGCGCGTTGGAAAGGTCAGCGCACCGCGGTCAAAGTTCAACAGATTTGAACTTTGACCCAGCTCAAAACGTTTTGCGCGTCGCAATAGGCCGCGCACAAGCGGCAAACCAGTTTGTGTACAAACCAATGGAACAGTGTGATTTTTCCGCGATAGTGTGAACGCGCCTTTAGTATTGTCGTACATCCCTCAATTAGGGCTGTGAATTAGCGACTCAATAAGTCAGATTTGAAAAGCTAATCAAATAAACCTTTATATCATTATCAACATTCTTAATCAGTCAATACATCATCGGATTGATGACAAATATTGCCCGGCGAAGTGTCCGTAAAAAACCTATAAGGTGGAGGCCAACTCGGCAACTTTTTCACTCATTTTCACGAAAACCATAAAGAGTAAAAAATTCACCTCTTTCATCTCCTTTTGTCATTTCCCATGATTTTGTCATCTCCCATGATTTTGTCATCTCAACTTGTTCCTTCAAACACAAGCTACCCGGTATAACTCAATGGCATTGATACTGGCACCAAACCATTTCTGGGCGAGTTTAGAGCCTTAATAATCCATTTCTAAATGGCAGTTTGTGTATGTGTAAAGGATTGTATTTTTCCTGGATTCAATAATGAATAATAAATAATGAATAATGAAAAAAACCGAACCCTCACCAAAATTTGATAAATGGTTGCCGAGAAACTAGTAATCTAATTTCATTGGCCTTATTGCCATCAATTTTGACTACATGTGTACATGATGTGTACACATCTGCCTTACCAAGCTTGCGTAATATACATGTAGCACGAAATCAAATTCAAAGTGATGATGAATTAACATTTTCTTTTCAGTTGTATTAAGACTACAGCTTAATCATGTACAACTACAACCAGGGACGATATGGTGGAGGTACAGGTGGGAGAGGTAGTTACAGTAACTTGGGAAGCAAAGCGTACAGTGCTGTGCCCCATGCGAAGCCTGCTAGTGCTCAATACTCGCACACGCAGTACATGGAAGCGATGCTAAAACGCCATCGCACAGAAACAGAGTAAGTATACTCAATGGTTGTCCGAGTAACTTGGACCCTAAATATCGCTTCTTTAACATGGGGATGCGACGTGCGATATATAGGGTCCAAGAGGGTCGCAGGTACGAGGCATCCATTAATTTCTGGCCCAATAAACGCACCATCTGAGGTACATGTACAAGTACATGTAGATATCGAGGTTTAAGCTGAGGTACAATGAGACTTGCTTACATTTTTACAGTAAGTACAAAAACTCTAGATGCTAGGATAGGGCGACAATTTGTGTGTAAAAAATGTATATTAGGGCGACACGCTCAATAGGGCGACATTTTGGTGTCGCCCTAATATTTTTTTTTTTTTAAATCATGTTTTTTAGGTCACAAACAATTTTTTAAAAATCGAGAACCATTTTTATTAGGTCTAGAACCGTCTCTCTTAGGTCTGTAACCATCTTTGGAAGCTTTGGGTAGAAAAATAAGGTGTCATTTTGAGTGATTCTTGCCGAAATTTTGGTGGTCCCCGGGGAAAGGCTTCCCGAAATGTCGCCCTATTGCGGCATCCAGAGTTCTTAAAATTTTCCTTTAGATTTTGAAACCGTATTTTTTTCCCCGTTACGAATGCTTTGCATGATGCACGTATCGCCGCGCGCTGCATTCAAACATGGCTGCGTTCCCTAACAACCGGTACCTGGCGCTGGGAATTAATAAATACCCGATACCCGATACCTACTTTTAGAAGGCTAAAAGTGATTTTCTGATGTTTACATTGGGACTGTATTAATCACTTTTAGCCCTTTACCAATTGAACCCCATTCGCCATTTTGAATTTTCCTGCATGACCTTAGTCGTTAAAAAACCTCTGTCAAAAATCTCATCGGAAAATCACTTTTAGCCTTCTAAAAGTACCCGATACCTGCCAACTCACTTGGACCATACCGGTATATATTGCATGTTAAAAAAGCGATATTTAGGGTCCAAGTTACATGGACTAACTCGATGGCAATTTTAGCTCTAAAATTCTGGTGGTGCCAACTGTGTGTCTGTGGCCCCACCAACTGTGATATTTTACCACGTTCTACTAGAATTATGTATACACACAGGGAATTTGTCAGGTCTTGGAATGAACACAACTGGTTTTGGACCCATTTGGGGATGTTATAGTTGAAGAGAAAAATGTGTGCACTGATTAGATTCGGTATAAAAATATTGAAGGCAGTTTTTTAGGGGAAAAAAGTAATAATAATAATAATTAGGTGCCTCTAGCGATTGCAAACCGACAATCGCTAAACATTTTTTTTGCAAAAACTTGGCTGGGACTTTGCCACATCCAACTCATTTTGCACAGTAGGGTCACATTTGTGTTGTTTTCCTGTGTATTCCGTGTAGATATTTTGAAGCAGACAGTGATGAGGAAGAACCAACAACAAGAAAGAAACAAGACGACAGCGAAAGTGAAGAAGACCCTTTAGATGCATTCATGGCTGGTGTTAAGGTTAGTCACTTCCTTAAAAAAATTAAATAAATGTGGCCCCTGAAATGCTAAATAACTTTTTTTGCAGTTTTTGCTGCATATGAAGGATTACTTGTTTAGAAAGACAATACTAATGTTCATTTTGATGCCCCATGAATAAAAGGTGGAATTGTTTAACTTTGAAAATTTGTGTTGTTCTGGCTAAGATTGATCTATGTTAAAACAAAGCTTAGGCCCGCTTCAAACGTCGCGCTTATGCCGTGTCGAAATAAATTCAACTTGGCATGACGTTGGTACGACGTTAGCACAGCAGTGGCTTCAAACGTCGAACTTAATTGCAAACTCCCAGTCGAGCTTAAATACATCCAACATGGCGGATGAGTATTGTGCACGTCATGGACGTTGTGCACGTGCGTTTTCCATTCTGTCCATTGTACGTCGCCATTTTATTATTTTGATGCACTTGTTTGTTGGTTATTTCTTTACTCACATACGCGCTGCGAGCATGCGCGTTCCTAGTCGGAACAAAATTGCAGACCAACTTCGAACTGGAATTAAATTCGACATGGCAGAAGCACGACGTTTGAAGCCAAGCCGTGCTTGTGCCGCACAAAATTGAGTTAGCACGGCAGACCCTGTCGAGCTAAAATCTTCTGCCGTGTCGAACTCATTTTGCCGAGCCAAATGGCTTCAAACGTCGTGCTTGTGCCGTGTCGAATTAACAAAATCAAGTTAAATTGAATTCGACATGGCATAAGCGCGACGTTTGAAGCGGGCCTAAGTGTATCTGTAGTGCTGAATTACAATTTGGTCCTCAAATGAAAAAAAAAGTCAAGTGAAGTAAGTCGAGTCAAGCCGAGTCAAGTCAAGTCAAGTAAGTGAAAATCGGGACTCGAATACGAGTCATTACAACCCTACTTTAGGAATACACAGCAGAAAACCAAACAAACAAACTTAAGAATGCAAATTGAATTGTGAAAAATTGCTGCAGTTTTCAACCTTAGGTTTTTTCATGGCTTACAACAGGCAACGTGTAAAACAAACCCAAACAGTCATGGGTTACAAAAGTTTCAGCAAGTTGGAGAAAATACTGAATAAGATTTTCTTGTGTTTGCCTAATGTGACATCACAACTTTGCTCATGAATATGTAAATTTCATTAGCATAAAAATCAAAAACCTTGATTTTTTTTAACACCTAAAACAACTTCCAAGTAGGGTTTTTATGACTGTAAATGAACGGAGTAGTTGCATACATATACATGTAGCATAGACTTCATTGATAAAAATACCATTTCAGGGGCTCTTTAACTTGGTCACAACAAGGATCTGATGATTTTCCAAAGATGAAAAGAAGCCCATATGACGCAGAGTTCAAACGATTGTAAGGCTGAATTCACACTGAGCCTTTTCACCATCTTCCTTGCGCAAGGGTCTTTGCTGCACAACGAGTTTCCCAAAACCCTTGCTGCATCGAGTTGAGCTAAGCTGTATTTTAGGGCCTCGAGCTGTTCGACCAATGAGAGACGAGGTTTTTTTTGGACCGTTTTGAACAATCATCTCGCAAGTTGTATCTCGCGACATCGTAGACGCAATTACTACAATTTGTATGGGGGAGCTCTTTTGATGTACATGTATATCATTTTATCTTGCAAGCAGTATAAATGTTCGTAACATTTCGCTAAAAGCTAAACTCAGTTTAGGCCTATTCAAAAACATTCTTACAGTGACTGTTCATTTAAACATTAGACCCCAGCCGCTAGTAAAAGTGGACGCTACCACTAAACGGAGCGAGGCGCATGATTGGCTCTTGCTGTTGGCAATAGCGTCCGTAGCTATGATGCAATTTTGAATGTCGTGCTACGTGCGCACGCGCTTTAGTATATCGGCACCATGATGACCGAGCAACATGTGCGGCGCGTGATTGGTCAGTTGCGATCACTGTCAATTGCTAATCAATATTCATATATATTCCTCAATACAGCCTAGCTCAACTCGTTTCAGCAAGGGTTTTGGGAAACTTGTTGTGCAGCAAAGACCCTTGCGAAAGGAGTATGCTTTTCAGGTGCATTGCTTTGACAAAAGGCGACGTGGAAAAGCTCGTTGTGAATTCAGACAAAGTTTTGAACTAAAGTTTATAATCACATGGGGTTTTTACTAATATTGAGCATGAGGTATGTTAAAAAATTAATGTTAAAATCCCAAAATAAATCGGGTGCCGATTTCACGAAACTTACGCAGTTGCGTAAGCCCACTTGCGCAACGTTTTATTGCGTAAATCGCGCAACAATTTAGCGATGATAACATGCAAGCTATGGGGCTTGCGCCATTTTTCAAAAGTAGCTCAAGCTGCGCACTCTTTCGTGAAATCGGCTGCAGGGCCTGATTTTTCTTAATCGCATCTCATCAGCATTTTATCTGTGTTCTGCAGGAAGATTTGGCTAAAGAAGGCTCCAGTAAGTCAAGCAGTAAAAAGGACAAGAAGAAAGCTGTGAGACAGGACATTGAGGAGTTAGACGACCAGGTAAACACACAGTCCACAGTCAAATGGCAATTTGGGTCTGGGGACTGGGTTAGCAGACATGACGTTTGTTTCAACAGTTTCTGTATTTCGTGACTTGTAGCAGCAGCCCGAGTTGTGACTAAAGACGTTTGAGTACCGTCTAAATTGAGGTTTGCGTCTGGCAAATTAAAGTTAGAGTACATCATTTGCAGTGACCCAATTTTTTTTTTCATGAGTTGACAAGAAAAACCTTACTAAAAGAGTTAATAACAATGGTACCAAGCACCACATGAATTTATTTCTGTCCAAAATGGTATTTTGTGTGAGAAATTAACAACTGAAGGTGGTTTTCTAGAAAAGTCTTTTACAATAGACTTGTTTACCATTCAACTCAACACAAAAGCCATGAATGGATTTTAAAAGTTTTCTGAAGTATTACTGCCTCTATGTGGCTGAAATTTCTACACGGCAGTTTTATCAACATGGGCTTTCAATCACGAGTGGAAATAACGCCCTTTGGTACAGTTTACTACTAATTGTCAATCCTATCATATACCCTCATTATACATTATGACCTCTATAGTGAATGGGTTGGCATGGATTTGCACCCCCCCCCCCCCCCCCCTCCCCCCTCCCATCCCCACCCGCTACCCCCACCCCCTATGGAGGTGAGACCTCTCTTCACGATAGGCCATCAGTGTAGCGAAATTGATCGGCATAGATTCGCCCCACTGCATTGTTGGAAAGAGAGAGGCAAGCACGAGATTGTTGTGATGCTCCGACGGGATGCCCAGATAGCTCAGTTGGTAGAGCAGTTGGCCATGTATGCCAAAGGACCTGGGTTCAAATCCCAGTCGGGGCATTGCAATTTTCTGGTATTTCCAATTCATCTCTAATTGTCAATTCTATCATATACCCTCATTATACTACAAGTTACCTTGTAATTTGGGCACTTTTGCCAAAAAAGTATGTGAAGAATGACATTTTCCATACATCTCTGCCGTGCATTTCTATAGCAGTACACAAAAGTTGTATGCAAGGACGCAACTCTTCATCCATTTTTCATGCAAAAATAGTGGTACCCAACATACAAGGCATCGTCGCTATTATTGTATCTGCTTTTCTCATTTTCTCCAAGAGAAGCGAAGACATGTTCAGTTTAACCACAAACAACATGTGGGAAAACCCACAGAATCAAGTAAGCCCACATACTGACCCGGGCTGGATTCGAACCAGGGTCACTACCTCAACTGTAGCCCCTTAAGGTGATTTCAATGTGTAAAGGCATTTGTACCACTTTGCATTTAATTTCTAAAAATCTTTTTCAGGAATCGTTTTTTAAGTACATGGAAGAGAACCCCAACGCTGGAGTGCCAATGTACGATGCCGATGAAATCTTAGATTACGACGAAGACGGCAATCCCATCATTCCTGAAAGGTCAAAGTTCATCGATCCGCTGCCAGACATTGACCACAGTGAGGTGAGGGGCATGTATGAAAGGTCGCAATTTTGTATTACTTAGAATTAGATTTAGTGTAATGAATCAATTGTTTATTGAAAACTAAAACCTTTCCCAAGAACTTTCTGAAAAAAGGCTGTCCAATATCAACATTGTGCCTTTTAACGCTACGTATGCTTATAATTTCATAGTTTGACCACTTTTATGTTGCAAGTCTTGGAGAGGTTTTGTCCAGGGTTATAACGAGTCTCCCTCTGCTCTAGTCCCAAGTCAAGTCAAGTCAAGTCAAACTGTCTTCAAGTCCCAAGTCAAGTCAAATTGCCTTAGAGTCCTAACATGCCCAAATCAAGTCAAACTGCCTTCGAGTCCCAAGTCAAGTCAAATTTCCTTCGAGTCCCAAGTCAAGTCAAGTCAAGTCAAACTGCCTTTGAGTCCCAATATCAAGTCAAGTCAAGTCAAACTGCCTTCAAGTCCCAAGTCAAGTCAAGTCAAACTGCCTTCGAGTCCCAAGTCAAGTCAAGTCAAACTGCCTTAGAGTCTCAAGTCAAGTCAATTCAAACTGCCTTCGAGTCCCAAGTCAAGTCAAGTCAAATTTTCTTTGAGTCCCAAGTCAAGTCAAGTCAAATTTCCTTTGAGTCCCAAGTCAAGTCAAGTCAGGCATGTTGGTCAAGTCGAGTCAAGTCAAGTAGCCATGACAGAATATTTGTTAAACTAATTTCAAAACGAGTCTAAACGCTGACACTTGCATTCGTGTGGAGTATTTTGTTCTGGCCAAGAATGCTCAATGTTAAAACAAAGCTTAGTACTAGGTTTCTGTAGTGCTGAAATAAAATTTGGTTTTCAACATGATAAAAAAAATACATAAAAGTTCAATTTTGGCAGACTTGAGTCAAAAAAGTCTCAAGTCAAGTCATTTGAGGTCCGAGTCTAAAGTCAAGTCAAGTCATTTGAGGTTCGAGTCTCAAGTCAAGTCATTTGAGGTTCGAGTCTTAAGTCAGGTTAAGTCAGTATAAATCTGGACTTGAGTCCTGCGTTTTGAGTCCAAGTCATTACAACACTGGTTTTGTCCAGACCTTTGAGATCTTTTCTCCAACAAAATTGTTCAAGAAGAATACTTAAAACAGGGGTATAGTACTGGTGTGTCCATTCCAAGCGTTGTTAAAATATTTTAATTCCAAATTTTACTCCATTTCTTTTTCATCACCTAATTTATTTAAAAGGTTTCAGAAAGATTTCAACTACAACCAGGCTGCTTATTTAACTGACATTTTTTTATATTTTCTCATAATTGAAATCAGAGCAAATACAATGTAAACCAATTTTTCATGTAAACATTGCTTTTTAGATCAAATACGAACCATTTGCTAAGAACTTCTATGATGAACACAAGGACATTGCTGATTTGAAACATACGGACGTCGTGGGTTTGATGAATAAGTTGGGAATTCGGGTAAGTGTGGCCGAGCAGTTAATTTTTCTTGATATTCGAGTTGATACAAATATTTGTGCAGTACTAGTAGCTAAGTGACCTGATGCATTGTACCTTAGTTCTGTTTAATAGGGGATTTTCGTAATGTATGCAAATTCCATGCAAAATGTGGAGTTTGTCGTCAGTGTTGTGAAATTCAACTCATTTTTGACCTTTAGATATCGTTTTCCAGTTTGTGCTTTAAGATCCCCCTTGATGAATTCTTCACAGGTCTCTGGTTACAATCCCCCGAAACCCATCACCAGCTTCGGCCATTTTGGCTTTGAGCAGAACCTCATGCACTACATACGCAAGTCCGACTACTCCCAGCCGACCCCCATCCAGGCCCAGGGTGTACCCATTGCCCTGCTAGGGAGAGACATCATCGGGATTGCTAAAACGGGTAGTGGCAAGACTGCCGCGTTCATCTGGCCTATGCTGGTGCACATCACTGACCAGGTTAGTGTGTCACATGTGTCTGGGTATTCTACTACGTGTCAAAAAAAGAAAATGTGTCCTACTTTTGATCTTAAATAACTGTCTTTTTCCAACGGATTTAAACCAAAATTTCAGATCATGTAAACAAGGCCTGACAACATTGTTGCAAACACTTATCCAGTGTCCATGTACAGAGCTGGAATGTGGTATTACCATCCACACAAAAACTATGGATGCTAGGATAGGGCGACAATTTGTGTGTAAAAAAGGTATATTAGGGCGACACGCTCAATAGGGCGACATTTTGGTGTCGCCCTAATATTTTATTTTTTAAAAATATTTTTTTTTAGGTCAAAAACCATTTTTTTTAAATCGAAAACCATTTGTATTAGGTCTAAAACCGTCTCTCTTAGGTCTGTAACCATCTTTGGAAGCTTCGGGTAGAAAAATAATGTGTCATTTTGAGTGATTCTTGCCCGAAATGTCGCCCTATTGCCGCATCCAGAGTTCTTACAATAACTGTTATAATGTGCAGTGGGGTTAAAAAAATACTGACCATCATCCCAGTTTAATATTTTAGCTGTGAAAAATTAGAGCAAAATATAAAGTTATTTCCCACCAACCCCCTCCGTATCTGTACCGGTATTCATGATGGTGCGAAACCGCTCTAATTGATTGACTGTTGCACTGTTTCTTTAATAGCGAGCTGTGAAGACAGGTGAAGGGCCCATTGGCTTGATCTGTGCACCGACAAGAGAGTTAGCTCAACAGGTAGGTTAGGGGACATTCAAAATAGTCAATTTGTTTTGTTTTTATTTAATTTTTTTACCCATCCACCCACCCCAAATTTTTAAAATCAACATTTCATAGAACATGTACATGTACCTTATCAACACAGCCAACAGACGTATATGTTTTCTTGGGCATGCAAATGATGAGAGAGATTATTTTCACTGGCGAACTGAGGCCCTCTATGCGCCATAGATGTTTCCATCCCTCTGATTAGCATGCTCCATGGGCAACCACTTTCAATAAACCTTGTGCATATTCGTAAAATCTGCGGTATGAAAAACATTGCCAGCAAAGTTTGCGTAAACCTATGAGGCAGCTTTTTTCATTCATTTTCACGAAAACCAAAAAGAGTTCCGGTATCAATCTTTCAGCATTTTTTCTTGGAAACATCAAGCCTACTGACCACCTTATGATTATTATCTTTGCCTATATAGACGAATTTCGCATTAGCCTGGTCTAGTCTGCGCACTTCCACATTGAAACCGAGGCTTTTCGTGTCTAATCGGCAGTACGCGTGTGCTACATGTACAATATTGTACAGTAACTGAGTGCCCAGGTGTTTGTGTACACATGCTTTTCTGCGTAGCACTTAGGAGGAGTGATTGTGCATTCACATGTGTACATTAGTTCATTTCAGTTTGCTTAACACGAAGAGCCTCGTTCTCAAACCCAGAAGTGCGAAGACTGGTCTCAAATTGGTTATTTTCGTATTCATCTATATGGTTTTGTCAATTTTGTGGTGATTCAGTGCCACACCAAATATTATGTTTCGTGTTCTGTCTTTGAAAGTCTCTTTGTCATATTTTCAGATCTACACTGAAGTCAAGCGCTTTGGTAAGGCCTTTGAGACTAGAGTGGTCTGCGCCTACGGAGGCGGCAACATGTGGGAACAGCAGAAAGCATGTCAGGAGGGACCTGAAGTCATGGTGTGCACTCCAGTGAGTGTCAATACATACCATATGCTAAATGTGTAATACAGGGATGCCAGTCTTCCGGCTATAGCCGGAATTCCGGCTTTTTCTTATTTTGGAAAAAGAACTCCGGCAAAGTATTTTTTCCAGGCCGGAAAAGTAAACGGCCGGAAATATAAGAATAATTAATTTAACTCTTCGAGTCCAAAAAAAGCTTGGAAAATTGTCTTACTTACTGATCAACGATGTCCGGATATGCCATGTATATGTCATGTATATGTCATGTACAGCCTATGTACATGTGTATGTACACATACGTAGCACATTTTCCCAATGATTTGCACACATGCAGTATGTCTGTATCCCGGCCATAATCATTCACGGCTAAAATATCGCGAAACCAGACTATCGATCAGAAGTACATAGAGGGTGCTGTATCCATACAGCAGTGGTTAGATCACATACATACTGACATATCCATTGCATTGCACACATAGGCCTACATGCAGTTATGATAGTGTATTTTTTTCCAGCCCTGAAGGTAAAGGCCCACCGACCATTTGCAATGACCCAAAATGTTAATGAACGTGTTGACAGGGAAAACCTTCCTTAAAGTAAAGATTGACTATCCAAAGAAATATTTCCGCCCGGGATGATATAATTTTACTAGAAAAAATCCATTGACTTTATTTTAGGGTCGTCTGATTGACCTGGTGAAAAAGAAGTCAACCAACCTGCAGAGGGTGACCTACTTGGTGTTTGACGAGGCCGATCGGATGTTTGATATGGGATTTGGTATAAAAATATTTAAATCATTTCTTATACATAGTATATCAAAGTTGCAATTACTGGTCTTCTTTTCGAGCATGCAAATGATGAGAGACACTATTTTCACTGGCGAACTGAGGTCCTTGTTGGGCCACAGATGTTTACATCCCTCTGAGCATGCTGCCATTTTCCATATGTGTCGTTCCACGAAGTTGGCACACAAAATAGCCAATAAGTGAGCAGAGAGTCATGTTCTCTATAGTGATGTTGCACGATATGGTTGCTTCGCCTGTTCTTTGAGTCTTCAAATGATGGTTACCCATGTAAGAAGGACACTTTGCCAATTTATCTCAATTCACTCTGACTCTGAAAGTAATCTTGTTGAATTTGACATTGGCACACAGTTCCCGATCTAAACAATAATTTGTAATCTTAATTTAAAAAATTCAAACCTGAATTTTCATGTGGTTCAAGAAAATCTGTTAAAAAACACCAATTGTCACACCTACATTTGCACAAAATTCCATTTAGTGGACTGATGCTCCTATATTTTGTTACAGATGTTTTTATTTTATCTCATTAAACCGCTGGTATTGAGGTCTCCGATGTAACAGGAGACACTGTATTCCAACTTCATGGAATGACCCATATAAGGCATTGCTATAACCTTGAAATGGCCCTCTTCCCTTGATGCATTACAATTTTATTTCTCTCTGTGTGTATATGATTTTTGAGGCGAGGGCCATTGTCGGCATCCAGGCCCCTAGCCGGTTTTAAACGTGCTATTTAAGACTGGCCAAACCCACTTTTATTTCCATTCATAAATTTCAACCCTTAATTTATTGAAAAACCTGTATACAGTCTGTGTGACTGTGGAAAGGTTTGCATAGTTTATTTTAACTTTCCTTCACTTCATTGCAGAACCCCAAGTACGATCAATTGCCAACCACGTACGGCCTGATAGACAAAGTAAGTACAGATGTCGTACAGTGTTATTAGAATGTACACCAACATAAAGATAAACAGCACAGTCAGTAAGCCTGGGTGATTAGTGTGATTAATCAATGTTAATCGATGGCTGATGTGTATCCTCTTCCAAATCATGTCTCAAAACACAAGGCATTTGATCAAATGTAGTTTTCTTTAATAGTGTGTAATTTGTATTTCAGCGCCCTTGAGGGTGGAAACATTGCGCTATATAAATATTCATTATTATTGTTACTACAGGTAATTGGAGAGTTTTTGATTATTCGATTAATCGGCCTCTCACGATTAGCGACTCCATCAACTGGACATGTGACATGCTCTCAGCCAATAGGGATGCGTAAACTGTCTAAGGTATTTAGGAATGAATTAATATTTCTTAATTTTTGACCCCAACAGCTCTGTTGTTCAGTGCCACTTTTCGCAAGAAGGTCGAGCGTCTTGCTCGAGATATTCTGACCGACCCGATTCGAGTTGTACAGGGAGATGCTGGTGAGGTATGTATGAATAATAAAAAAACTGTTACTTGTCACAGGGACTTGGGGCGCAATTTTCTATCGTTGAACCAGGACCGACAAAGACCGTAGTATTTTTAAAGACCTCCCTCACCCCGAAATACTACGGTATAATTCACCAACACTTTCACTACCGTAAAATGTCAACATTTTACAGTGCATGTAAAGTCGTATGCAGCCCTCGACCCCACTCCCTACGATTTGTAGTTCCGTGAAAATGTTGACAACTTCTGACAGCACCTTAGGCCCTTTTCCAAATCTCGACTCCGTCTTCAGGCTCCAGGCTCCGGCTCCAACCGCCTCTGGCTTCCTTTAGCGAATCCAAACCAAAAACTGTTTGGAACACTAGTCGGGCCTAGTAGGCCTACCACTCTTTTTCACCGGCTTTTTTTAAAGCGCTAGCAGACAAGTTTTGTCGGCGGCAAAGTTTAGCAAACCTGCAAAAGTTCACAAAGTTTTTGTTGCTGTCACGTGATTTTCCAGTTCATGACGTCACAAAGCCGGCCGAAGTCACCTCTTTAGTTGACTTCGTTTTGTAGCCTCATTTGGGCCAAAACGAAGGCTCAAAATGAAGCCTGAAGCCGAGCCGAAGTTTGGTATGCGGCTTCAAGATGGCGGAATGGAGACGGAGCCGAGATTTGGAAAAAGGCCCTTAGACAGGCAAAACACTATCAGTCCCAATTTTCATTTATTAATGTGTCGTAGCTAAGATGTCATCAATTCAGTTAGGACATAGGATGTGTCTCAGACCTAAGACAGTTATATTGCAATCCACCCCAGGCAAATGAGGACATCACCCAAATCGTGGAAGTATTCCGTGACGAGAAAGCACCTGAGAGCAAGTGGAAGTGGTTGACTGGTAATTTGGTCAGGTTCACGACGATCGGCAGCGTGCTTATCTTTGTCACCAAGAAACTCAATGCCGAAGATTTGGCCAATAGTCTCAAACAGCATGACTTTCCAGGTAAGAGAGCAACATAAAAAACCCTACCTGAACACGGGAATGTTTGGGTGTCACCGGCCACGCGCATTTGCGCACGCGCGCCAATAGACGCACATGAACATGCGTAAAAAATACCCACCAGCATATTTTCATTCGAAGATGCGCGCGTGCGTTGCGATACGTTAAAATTATTGAGCATGTATGAGGCTTGTAAAAAACGAAACTGTTTTTACTTGATCACGATTTAGCCTGAAAAAAGACAGTTTTATCTTTCTCGATACAACAGCCGTGGCGCAACAACATAAAGCAAGGTTGTGATTTTCTTGCTCCTTTTGCTAGTTAGCACGTGGGTCATGACTGTCAAATGACACCAAAAATGGTGGAAGGCGTGACATCACCGTAAAGCTATCAGTTGCTTCAACCACTTTTGGTATTGATTTGTGTGTATTTCAGTGGGTTTGCTACATGGAGATATGGACCAGAGTGGGAGGAACAGCGTCATTACAGAATTCAAGAGAAAAGTCATACCTATATTAGTAGCAACAGATGTAGCAGGTAGGTTAACCCATTAGCAGTTGCATAATACAGTATAGCCCCTTTACGCCGGCGGCCATTAAAGGGGGCAGGTTTTCATTTTACAGATTACACAGGGCTTGAAATTCGTCACTGAAAGGGCACTGCCATTTCTGTTTTTGGAGTCGTTTTTTGGAGTTTAAAAAAGGCACTTCCATTGGAAAATGAAAAAGTCTATGGGAGAATTGCATAAGAGGGCCAAGAGCAGGGGCAACAGAGGCAATGGCCTCCGTGGCCTCCGTTAATTTCAAGCCCTGATTACATGATTGGAAAAAAAAAAATGCACAATATAACTAAAGAATATGGTAATGTGGATAAACTGCCTTGTGGAAATTTCAGCCACATAGATGCAATAAATTGTGTTCCAATGAATGGTAAAAAACTCATCTCGTACCGTTTTACACGAGAAAAATAAAATCATAAAGCATTTCATTCTTGACAGCTCGTGGTTTGGACATTCCCTCCGTTAAGACTGTGGTAAACTATGACGTAGCTCGGGACATTGATACACACACCCACCGAATCGGCAGAACCGGGAGAGCAGGCAAGTACACATGGCAACTCCCATTAGTCGGGCTGTTGGGTCTTTCTATAAATTAGGGGTCCCCTGTTACACCTGATATGTGTTATTTTTTTACAAAATTCATTAAAATGGCTTTTAAACCATTTGTTATGAATTGTACTTTATGTACTCACTCTTTAAGATGGAAAGTATTCAAAGAATGTGTCCTGAATTTATATAAACGAGATGTAAAATGTAACGGGGGACACCAAAATTGGACCCCTAATTTATAGAAAGACCCTGTTATCCAAATTTTAAAGCAGATTTCCTCTTTTTTGTTGGACACGCCAGATTTTCTTTTCCGCTCACCAAATCCGCCTTTTTATTTTTTACCGACTGGCCCAATTTGTTGAACATCAGAGGCAAAATTTGCTGAGGATAACGATGCAACAAAAGCCAAGTATGACCACAAAATTGGGTACTAAAATTGAAAACGTCACTCTGTGTGTGTTGCCAAGGTTACTAGCCTTTTGACAAGGCCTTGTGAATTTGGGCGATTTGGTGACTTGAGTAGAGTGTACACATGCCGAGTGTCTCATTCACTTGGCCTTTTTCGAGGCAATTCTTATGTTTTCCTATATAATTGCTACCAAATTGACATTACACTTTAATAGTCTATTTGGCCCAGTTCTCACTTGACCTAGCAAACCAAACTGCATGCTAACCTACCGATTTTTTGCTCAAGCCATATTTTTTTGTTGTCAGACTCTGCAAAAAATTTGAGACGCATTCCAACAGATACACAACTTTCAGCTGTTGTTGAAATATCTCAGCTGGCAGCAGGCAAGGTTTTTCTGTGGTAGTGACCGTCATCCCAAAATGGATACATTATCGATGATGGTATTTGAAATTGTTAACGTTTACATAAGCAAAGCAGACGATGAACGCATTTGAACAAAACAGACAACAGTGTTGCGCGTGCACTCTCTTCGTGTGCTTAGAACAACATGCTTTATAAATTATGAATTTTCGTGCTATGTTTAATCAAAGATTTCTGATTAAGCCCAACATTTTTATGAAATTGGCCCTGGATCATCTTGGGACAATAGACCTTTATCACGGTGCAGCCATCTTCTCTTTTCCCGTATAAAAATGAACTTAACGAAAGCGAGGCTTGCCGAAATAAAATAGTTTGGAGAACAAGACAAGGATGGACGCACCGTGATAAAGGTCTATAGCTTGCACCATCATCCTCATGAACAGTCAATATTTTCATTTATAACACGCCTCTTTCTGATTCTCAATCCTGACTGGCTGAAACGCAGTCACGTGAGGTTCACTAATCTAGGCTAGTGCATGAGATTTGCGCCACCTTGAACTAGACGCGCGTATCAAGTTTCGGGCGCGAGCGTTAAGACTTCACGCGCGCGTGTTTCCCTGCTAGTGTTCCTGACCGGTCACTAGTCTCAAAAACTAGTGACCGGTTACTGCGCCCTCTGGAGGTTGCTTGTTAATGTATTAAATTGAATTTTATCTGTACGTGTGTATTTTTGCCCGAGGCGTGTTATAAAACACATACGGACTGGCATAATTCGGTCTCTAGTCCACGTCTATGGGCCCCTCGTGACTGTGAGTGACCACAAGAGGGTCCTATTTCCCTTGGCCTTCGGCCTCGGGAAATAGGACCCTCTTGTGGTCACTTACAGTCCCTCGGGGCCCATAGACTAGAGACCAAATTATGCCAGTCCGTATGTGTATAATGTTGACAACATGCATCTAACCTTTTCTAATGATTGTTGAATCCTTTCAACAGGAGAGAAGGGCACTGCTTACACGTTGGTTACCTCCAAGGACACATACTTTGCCGGTGACTTGGTGCGAAATCTGGAAGGAGCTAGCCAGGCTGTCAGCCAGTCACTCTTGGATTTGGCTATGCAGGTCGGCTTTGCATGGATTGGTTCATATTACAGCTCATGCATATGTATTAGCTTGTCCTGTTATTTGATAGGCCACCATTCCTGTTACAGGAGCGTGTTAAAATTTACCAGAAAATGGATTTCGTTTTAACCTAAGAATCATATAATATACAAAAAAAGAAATTTTGCAACTGCCATTTTTTTTTGCAAATTAGCCATGAAGCAGTGAAATTCCACCTGCACCAATTGTCTAGGCTTGTTGGGTCTGACAAATGTTTTACGAATATCGCATAAAATTTCAAATGACAGTAGGTGTGCGGTTTTTTTTCTGAGTCTGTTTCCAGTATCCATGAACATGTATTTTAAGTGAATTAGTATTAATTACCTGCCACCTCAAATACTGAAAATGAAGACAAAGCCAATATATTTTACGTTCAACCCCAGAATCCCCGATTCCGCAAAACAAGGAGCTTCCACGGTGCGAAGGGCAAGCATTGCGGGGGTGCTGGCCTCGGGTTCAAGAATAAATCACGGCAAAAGGACAGGCCAGGCCTGGGTAGCGGCCAGGATGACAGCAGCCCTGCCTTGGGGCCGCTAGGGGGCGGTGGCTTTGCAGCACTTGACCCATCGGTGCCACATGAAGGTGGCCGACTCGGACAGATGAGGACAGCATACAAGGTTAGATGGCAGTTGATATTAGTTAATTTTGTTTAGGGGGAAAATCTTTATCCAACCGCCGGGTAGCCGCAAGGTTTCCACTCTGTGGGCATTTTCAATAGACCCAGCTTCAGTTGTGAATATTGGCGTATGCAAGAGGTCATCCCGCCTGGGCCACCAGCTCAATTACCACCTTTAGGGATTACAGCTCAAGTGGCCAACTCTGTGAACAATAGAATACCCTGGTGTCCCATTTAAGAAGATTAGAGAGTATATACATGTAGTTCAACTACGAGCCAGACCTCCTCTTGTGTTACAAGTTCCAGCACCACACTGGATTATGGGGGATTATTCAGACCCCTGATTGGTTTATTTGTTCAGCCTCTTGACTCCAGGGCCACACAGAAACCGCCAGACAGCCTAGCGATGGGAGCATTGACCTGTATAGTTAATGGCTCATTATATTATTGATTGTTGTCAATGACATAGAACTTCCGGGAATGTGTGGTGGTCAACAGTCACGCGCGTACACGCGCGTGCCAATAGACGCACATGAACACGCGTAAAAAATACTCACCAGCGTATTTTCACTCGAAGATGCCGCACGCGGGCGTTGTGATACGTTCAAATTATTGAGCATGCACTCGGCTTATAAAAACGAAAGTGCTTTTACTTGATCGCGATGTTTAGCCTGAAGAAATGCGTTTTTATCTTTCTCGATACAACAGCCATGGCGCAACAACATAAAGCAAGTGCAACCAATGTGCTTTTCTTGCTCTTTTTGCCGGTTATTACTCGAGCCACGTGGGTCATGAAAAATGTCCACCAAAATGGTGGATGGAAGGGGTGACGTCACCGGAAAGCAATAAATAGACACTTGCGAAAAACCGGTGGTAACCAGAGGTAACCAGGCGGTGGGATCAAGATGTGCTCCCTTATTATTAAGATATTCAACAGATATTTATTATGAGTGACGGCAGGAAGGTGCAGTGTCCAACTTGTCTTTTTGTTCGTTTTAGAGCCAGTACCTGAGCCATTTCCAGAAAGCCAGCTCTTCATCCACCTCCAAAACCTTTTCTGCTGAGAATACGGGCAACTACGCAATGCCATCTAACAATCCGATAACACCAGGCCACGCCGGTTTAGCGGAGAGCGGACTGAGCTTAAAAGCACCCGCTGCAGCCAACCTGGTGCAAATGGCTCAAGGAACTTCGAGTTTGAGTTTAAAAGTGCCAGCAAGTCAAGCCGGAGCGATTCTTAGCACGTTTGTCTCGCCGGAAAAGAAAGATTCGAGTCCGCCCGCCGTGACTACGCCAGCTCGAAAGTCAAAGTGGGACATCAGCGGGGCAGTGTCGCCGAATAAAAACAGTAGCGACGGCATCTCAGAAAGCACCTCGCCACTCGACAAGGACAAAAAGGACCTGGCAAGTCCCACAAGTGTAGATAGCCACGGATACTGGCAGCTGGGTGGTTTTGGCCAAGCGACCGGCGTTACACCACCTCAGAAATCAGACAGTAACAGCCACTTAATGGAGGCTAACAAGAGAGCTCAGCAGATCAAAGAAATGACATCGGAGAGACCAAGGAAGAAAAAAAGCAGATGGGACATATAAAGAACATCATTAAAGAATGTCATCTGTCGTTTAAGGTCAGGAGTCTGGGGCGGTATTTAATTCAATACTTAGGCCAAAAACAAATATATATATATAACAATTTTACTCAGTTTTTGGTTGAAACAAAATTCTACTTCAGAAAAATACTTAGTAGGTAGTATACAATATGATTGGTAAACTGTTGCAAATAGTTTCATCCCCCTGTGTGATTGAAGGTATGCATGATTAAAACCAGCTCCGTACTTCGTCTAACTTTTGAGAAAACAGTCAAAAACTGGTTTACAGTCACTTCGCCCTGAACCACGGCCTGTGCACGAAGTTGTTTTGGGGCAAAGTAGCATTTGGGTGATGAGGTAGTGTTTGGACGAAGTGGTCCAGGGCGAGGTGGTTTTGAAGGAAATGAATTTATGTCTCGCGAGACAACAAATTATTGTTTTGCTCATTTCTCAAAGACTAGCACTTCAGACAAACCATTTTAGGGGAAGTTTTCTACCGTCATCGTGTTTATATTGTGTAAGTTATGTGTAAATATGTGAACATTTCTGATTCCTCGAGATACCAATCATGTATTCTACTTTTAAGAACATTTGGTATTTAAATGGTTCTTTTTGGGAAAGTATTTTACTTAACTTTGAGAAGGCATTGAAGCACATTTAAGCAAATTATACATACATCACACACACACTGTAACCGGTTTTGACCAGGTGCGCATTTTGCATAAGAAAAAGGCTTATGAGAAGACGTGGTTTATGGCGCGTCACTCGCAGTATTCGATTGGCTGTTTAGGGAGTTCTGCGCCCTGCATCCTGCATTAATTTGTAATGTCACAATTTACATGTATCTCAGTATTTTACTTGCTGAAGTAAAATTCTTAGAAGGCATTTGAATACGAGATAGGTCATTTTCTTAGCCCAAACTAAATACTTACTAAAGTTTTGAATTGAATACCTCCCCTGGTAACTGGGTTATATATATTTTAAGCCTGTTTACATGACTTGCAATGTCTTAAACTTGTAATCAACCATTTGACTGCAAAAATATTACTCAAATAGAAGTGGTTCCAACTAGACTTGGGTGACTCCAGCATTTTCGGAATCAACTCCGATTCTAAATAAAGAATAGTTCCATTTGGAATCGATTCCATTTTCCACGGGAAACATTAAATATGCTGAGCTTGTTTAAGTGCGTCTACATTGACGAGACTACATATTGTACAGACGACTCAATTATTAGCACCAAGCGGTACTAAAGGTCCACAAGTGATGCAGGCCTATGCCCCACACGTTCTTAATGGACTGGGTTTCACACAAAAAAATGCAACAGTTGCAAAAATTAACTGTAAGAATCTACGTTATTTTTTGCTGTTTCAAGCATAGATTTGGTACATTCTATCTCAAAATGGTCTAAACTTCATTTTAGTACCAATTGCAAGTCTATTAATTTCTGTATGACTGTGTTGCGTCAAAATCGCATTGTGTAATGAATAACAGAAAAAAATAATGAATTTTACGTTACTGCTACTCTACTGTAAAACTGACTACCACAGCTGTGAGAGAAACATTCCCAGTCTGTCAATTTTACATCACCATGGATTTGACCTTTATCACGGTGCGGCCATCTTTGTCTTGTTCCCCATAGAACGTGTTGGGCACAATCAGTGCGTCTAGTCTGCGCACTGTAATTTCCCGAGAATCACTGTCTGCGTCATGTGCACAAACAATTTCAACACTGGACCAAACTATTTTTCCTGTAAGCTTTGCTTTGGTTATGTTCATAGACAGCCGAAGTGTGATGTGCGTTGCCATGGTAATTGGCTCTAAACATCATGGCCGTCGGAAAAAGTACCATTGCAAAGCACAGGGTTCAGTGATTTTTAGTGTAGAGCCAATTGCCGAGGCAACAAACAAAAGATGATGTATTCCCTTCGGCAGTCTATTTAATAGGGGAATATGGCAGCACCGTGATAAAGGTCTATATTACTTTGTGATTCTACCGCGGTAGTTTAACAAAAAGTTCGAGGAAAAACAGCTTAAGGGCAATTCCACGTTACACTTTTTAGGTGCCTCTGTACATTGTCTTGTTTATACTGGAAGATTTGACAAGCTCTTTTTTTTATTTACACGAGGTGCATATACATGTATCTACCAACCACCTTTACACATGAACCACAGACCCACGTTACATTTCTTTGGACAGCATAAATGGCCAACAGTCTTTATTCAAAAAGTGTCCTCATTTAATACTGGTATATGAAACAAGTTTTATATGATAAGTGTAGCTGACCTTGTGGTACACAAATGTAAAGTGCAAATCGTTTCATTGGTGGAAGGTTGTACGCAAAACTAGGCAAAATTATCGTTATGTTACACTAAGCTGACTATCAGAGCCACAAAAACATAATTCAACTTCATGCCGTCATTTCTAACACATGCTAAAACAAACAAAAGTTTGTCCTACATGCCTGGGAGTATTTTGAACAAAATAAGATAGATGACGAGCTTCAAAATGATAATACATTTTTTCACCTTGTGACACCCATCTCATGGAATTGCCCTTAAGATGCATCTAAACCAATGGTGGTTTCAAGGAAGTAGCCCATGGCAGGTTGTTCATGCCATCAAATCATATCAAAATAATTTACTTGACCATTCTTCATTTGTACAAATTCATGTACGTACTTTTTATTATCAACTGTATGGCAAGTAAGTTGCCAATAAATGAGTGTATGAAGGACCCTTGTAAAAATGAAGTGACTAAACAGCATTATTTGTCCATGGCAGGCTCCGTTCATTCACATTGGAAAATCACTTCATTCAACAAAGATTTGTGAACGCAGGTCTTTTTTTTTGATTTTGGTAAAACGTGGAACAGTTCTGGGCCCAATTTCATAAAGCTGTTTAGCAAAACAAATTGCTTAATCAAAAATTTGTTTGCTTTATAAAAATAGTTTAATAGTCAAATTGTTTGCAAACGTGTTTTTAGCAAGAATAGCACAACACCAGTCAACTGTAAACACATCACATAAGATTTTGACTGCTAACCCACTTTTATAAAGCAAACAAATTTTGGATTAAGCAAATTTTTCTGCTAAACAGCTTTATGAAATTGGCCCCTGCTCCGTTCCACGTTTTACCAACATCCTCTTTGTGTGGCAGCACCTGTGTAGATGAGATTTAAAGTTGTACTGTTTCTGCACGCAATCATATTTCCCACTCAAAATTAAACTTTTGGGGTCCGGGCCACTTGGCCCTTTAATTTTCCCAAATCGACTGTTGAGCCAAATTTGTCCATTAATTTCACTAGCACATGTTTTTAACTGTTTTCCTTTATGTGTATCTGGTTTTATTCTGTGCACTGTAAATACATTTTGAGACCTGCACTATAACTTGTTCACAGAAGCCTGCTGATTTTGGACAATGCAGGTCAATGCCATTGTGGTTAAAATAATAGAAACTACATGGTTTGGTCTTAACTCTTGGGCGGTCACAGATCAAAAGAAATTATATAAGTCTCATTTTGAGCATTTGTGTTCGAAAACATACCATTCTTGTTTTCACTTTAAAAAAAATTAAAGAAGGTATACTTTGCTTTTTAGTAGCAATTTCAGAATATTGCCTGTACTGGCTTTTAAGACTATATGAAATCAAAATCTTTTCACAAACTGGTCTAGTGGGTACACACAGCTGTGCTCATAATCGAGAGGTTGTGGGTTCGAGCCCCACGTGGGCAAGACACTGAATCTCAATTGCCTTTTCAACCCGAGTGATGTTAGGGGAAATGCCACATTATATGTGCTGATAGGATTGTGCGCGTTGGCCGGGAAGCAAAAAGGTCCTAGTGATTCCTTGATGGCAGCGGTAATAATGACAACAGCGCACTTAGACATGTGCGCTATACAAGAATCCACCATTATTATTTTTATTAGCTTGACAGCATGACATTTAAAGGCCCACTGTTCATTTGCAATGACCCAGAATGTTAATCAATGAGTTGACTAGGAATCCTTCCTCAAAGTAAAGATTGAATTGGTAGCAACTATCCAATGAAATGTTTCCGTCCGAGATGATATAATTTTACCAGAAAATAATCCATGAAGATGAAATTTATTTAGATCATTTGCAAAAGATTTACTTAGAAGCCTGCCCTCATAAGATTGAAATTACTTAGTCGGCTTGCATCTGGGCGGTCCGAAATGGGTGCCGTGTACAGGCTGCACGATTCACACGCTTTCCGTAAGTGGGTTACAATGTACATGTGCACAAGACTGGTCGCGCACAAAACCGGTATGACGCTAGCCAGACTACATACCTATGTACGCGACCGACTGCGAATAAAGAGACAAATTTAGAATAAGTCACGAACAATTACTTTGGAAACTACTCGTCAAGACTGGCAAAACGCACATGGAAAACGTGGTACATTTGACGAAGCTAAAATGTCTTCAGATAGGTTTTTGATGTCCTTATGATTTGTAATGGTTCTGTTCCCAGAATTGCTCACAAACATTGTCTATAGGGCCACATACATGTATCCCATTACTTGGCTCATCAAGACTTCATTTTTAAATTGACACTGGATTCATACTGTAACTCAGCCACCCAACGCTTGTCCTCAGTTGCTAGGGAATGCCTCTGCAAGTCAAAATCAGAAATTTGACAAATAAGAAACCTTGTTCGAGAGCACTACAGGCCAAATTTTCTAAATCTGTTCACAGAAAATACAGTTTGGCAGATTACCAGTCAAAAGTGACAAAGATGACATATTTTACCCAGGAACCTGCTTTTGCAAATTTTTTCTTTTAGTGTTGCATGGGTATGCCACAGAAATGAAACATACATGTAGAATGGAAAAACAAATCATATATTTTCAAAGGAGCCTGACCAGACTTTTTCAAAAAATTGATTTTGTTCTAACCCAACAATCATATAAAATACCTCCCAAATTACTATCCAATTTGGATTTGAAAGAAAAAAGTTGGTGTTATCACTGCACTGCTTTATGTAATCTGATAAATTAGTTTACTAAAGTTTGGTGTTTTTTTTTTTTACGATATCCCTGGAAATATATCGATTGAAGGCACAACAATTTTAGAATGGTAATGAGAAAAATACGACACATGATATGGTATCAAAATCTCAACACCCATTGGAAAAATGGGCCGCTCAAAAATGTGATCAGGGGTCGATTTCACAAAGATTTGTGACGCGTCTCAAGTACCAAATCTATCGCAACTCGCTAAACCCGTGGCAAAATTACAAAGGGTTCGGCGAGTTGCGTTGGATTCGACTCCTGGTCACGCTTCTCTAACAGCACTCTCAATATCGTGGTTCGACTGTACTTCCTTAGAACATGTACAAGGAATTTGTGAGGTGAAATCCAAACTTACCAAGACACTCTGCACAGCTTCCATGACGCAATTTGCCATCTGTAATTGCACTATGACAGAAGCTATCTCTTGCGTCTGTAACAGTCTGATGATCACTGTGGCAATGCATTGGAGGGATTCTGGTTCTGTCAAATCTATGCAAGGGACATGAAAGCAAGCGTTAACATTAAGGATGTATCGTCCGTGCGTTTTAGGTGTGGCACCTCGAAAAATAAATTTTTTTTGAATTAACATTTCTCTAGAAACAAAAGTTATTCGCTTTCAAAAGAGACATCAATTTAAACAAAACGTTCAGTTATCGAACAATATTTCGAATTATTCGTGGTCCGCCAATAATTCACGGCAAGGCGTAGACTTTGCCGAGAACCACGGACAATAAAACTTTAATGTTGAATTTTGTCATGAGCCAATAGCATGTATTCAGACTGTTTCTATATAATGAGCTGGTGACTGGAAAACCAGTAGGGATAAAAATTCAAAACATAAATGAAATTTAATGAAAATTGTTTGTTGTCCACCTACCCAGAACACAATCACGTATCTGCTCCATCATTGCAACAAGAAGTCGTTTGCACATCGCTAATAAACTTACAACCTGCCCCCACAAGGCCTCTCCCCAATCATCATCACACACACCCTTGATGACCTCATCCGACACGACCTTGTATGTGGTTGCCAGGCAACAGTCTGTCAGTTTGTTGAGTGTTTCTGTACTCCAGTAAGTCCCTGGTGTGAGGAGGGAGTTAGCAGTGTGCAGTACGGCATAGACTGCATGAAATGGAAGTGTTGGGCAGCACTCCTGCAAGCACAAGCATGAATAGTCATCTTCAAACATATTTCTTCAATACTGGGCCCAATTTCATGGCGACCATTGCCTTTTGAAAATGAATTTCGAGACCTGGCCTTTAAATACTTTGAAGAAAAATAATAATGGGGCAATAAAAAAGTAATGCAAATGCAAAAGATCCTTAATAGTTACAAATGTGAATAACAACTTACAAACAAATTGCTGATGGCCATCTGCGCAATGTCCCACATTTGATCCTTACTGGAGATAAGACTGTAGTTCAAACAAACACTCTAACAAGACAAAATGAAACAAATTTGGTTAATCCCACAGAAGGATCGTGTTTTACATTGCAGAAATTTAACATGTTTCTCTTGCAAAAATAGCTGTACTACAAAGGTATCTTTAACTCTTTCAGTGCCTATTGTTGTTAACACTTAACTTTAAAGTGCCCAAGTTTTTGCATTTTTCGTGACAATAGACTATGTAAGTTGACCTCGCGAACGTACGAGACCGCGCGAGACCACTTATTTTCGGGCACAAGACCCTATCTCTTCAACGCACGTCGCGAGCAAAATTCTCGGATTATTTTGTTTACGCAGGTTTTTGTAAACTCAGACGGCCCAAAACGCGTATCTCTAAATAGAATCTTGCATTCCAATTGATGAAGTGGGGTATATAATCAAAAAATAAGCAATCGAAATGTACAAATTGACGATCTTTTCTGAGCCGACCAGTCAATCTTTGAAGATCGTAAACTACATGCAGCAAAAGATATGCAACACGCACAGCAGCCGACGTACGTAGGCCTACAGTGTACATACAGACCTCGCTAGCGATAGGCGAAACGCCATCTACCAAAAGTAGAGCTTGCAGACTTTTTTTTTTAGAGTGCCCAAGTTCGAAGCATTCATTTATGAAGAATATGCTAGCAGAGAAATGTATTCAGGTCACGAAATTTTAATAGATTTTTATCGTTTTTAGAGATAATTATGCATGTATTGTATATTGTAAAAAAACATTTTAGTTACCCGAATCACTTTCGGGTCGGTTGTATACTTAAGATTGGACAGAAAAATTTATATACAAAAAACAAAATCTCGCCCGTGTTATAGGAATAGGCGTTTTAGTCGTGTTGTGCCCGGAAGCTCAGATTTGACCTTTGCCGCGAGACTTACATAGTCTATTGGCGTGATGGAAGAAAATAATGATCAAAAAATGATCATAAATGTATGATAACACTTTCAGAGTACATACGATAGAAC
This sequence comes from Henricia sp. BOLD:AAB3569, assembly GCA_037783545.1. NCBI lineage: Eukaryota > Metazoa > Echinodermata > Asteroidea > Spinulosida > Echinasteridae > Henricia > Henricia sp. BOLD:AAB3569. The sequence continues at coordinate 344,053 of JBBELK010000466.1, read as the reverse complement.
GTACACGTACGACATTGGCACTAAAAGAGTTAATATCATAACTGACAGTAACTTGATGAAAAAATAGCTTTCATCTTCACAAAACTTGTAAGGGCAATCCCACGGTTAGTACAAATTTACTATAGTTTTATCCTCTGTTATATCCATACACAAGCCTGTCAGTTCTCCATTTTGGTACCATCAATATGCATCTCACTAAAATCTACTGGACAGTAATAACTGAAATCATTTAGCCCCATTTTGTGAATTGTAATAAAGATTTAGTCAGTAACATTACAAAAATAGGACATGGGAAAAAATGCATGTCTTGAAACAAAACGTTTCCTTAAATGGGACACAACTTAAACAAACTATATTTTTGTCATTGCTTGTTTACTGGCGTGTGTTTTTGTATACTGCCAAGTCACACCTACTGTCACCAGTTTCAAGAACTATTGAAAAATCATGGTTATAGTAACGTTACAGTTATGTGTTTTTTTGTTTGTGAGAAAATGTGGGAGCTGTCTGCGTAGCTCTGTTGTGATTTCCGGTACTCATAATGTACTTTTTGTAAAATATCGTATATTTCTTTGTGTCACTGGACTCGGATGGACTCGGCCCAAATCTCCGAGTCCTTACCGCCCGAGTCCGAGTCATTGAAAATTGGGACTCGCGTCCAGACTCCTACAGCATTGCTGTCCTACATGAATAAGGTCAATGGCTCATCAGCAACATAGTCTGAGATACCTTCAGGATAGTCTTGCAAGGTTCTAATTGGCTGTCTGCCTGTGTAACTATGGCAACAGACGTCACACAATGAGGTGGCTGTTGGGACTCGGAAGTAGACTCATGAAACTTGTTCAGAGCTGACTTAGAAGACCCTGTAATTTAGGAAAAAAATAAGCTATTTACATAATACACGTAAACATTTCTGTTTTTTTTTTTTTTTTACTACTTAGGGCGGTTATATCGCCAATCGAGTTGCACCAACAGAGGGCACCCTTCTGCAAAGCACTATGGGATTTAGCTGGGGTCAAACCATCAATGGTAGCTATGCAGAGAAGGGCACCCTCTGTTGGTGAAACACGATTGGCGATATAGACCGTATCGAATAGCTGCTATCTTGTGGGGCACCTTACTTAAACTGTTCAACAATGCAAGCACAAAGTGTGCAACCATGCATGTCCTCAAGGAACAAAGAAACTGCCTCACAAGATGGCGGCTATTCGATATGGTCTATTTCTTATGGATTCATTGTTTTCATGGAACGGAAACGACGAGGTACTGACAAAGCTGATTAAACACAGGTTGGTTTTATCATACACATCCTCATCAATCACACATGGAGATAATGCCATTTGTAAGAGTTTTCCAATCCTGTAACCTGTCTTTAAAAATTGTATTTAAATCACATTTACCAAGTGAGACAGAGAAGAGAAAACTGACGTAATCTGACATGCTGAATGGTAACTTTCTTCCAAAGTTCCCTGTTGTGCCCCGGTCCAAAAACCTGCAATTGACAGACAAAATGAAAAAAAATGTGAAAGTCTGTGTCAATAAAATGTAAAGGAAAAATGTAAATGAAACGAAAGGGTTTACAGAACACACCATATCTGTTATATATTGCAGTGTGGTGAATCACAAGTCTTAAAGGCAGTATACATGATTGGTATCTCGAAAATCAGAAATGTTCACAGATTTACGCCTAACTTACACAATATAAACATGATGACCGTTGGACACTTCCCCTGAAATGGTTTTGTCTGAAGTGCTATAGTCTTTGAGAAATGAGTAAAACAATTAGTTTTCGTCTCATGAGACGAAAATTCATTTCGCCCCAAAACCATTTCGCCCAAGTGCCACTTCGCCCGAGTGCCATTTCACCAAAAATCACTTCGTCCAAACACTACATCGCCCTAATGCCACTTCGCCCCAAAACCACTTCGTGCACAGGCCGTGGTTCAGGGCGAAATGGTTCAGGGCGAAGGGGTTTTGGGGCGACATGACTGCAAACCCTGTTTTTACTGTTTTCTCAAAGGTTAGACGAAGTACAGAGCTGGTTTTTGCTCAGGTTGGTTTTAATCATGCATATCTTCAATCACACAGGGGGATAAAACTATTTGTAACAGTTTACCAATCATGTATACTATCTTTAAACATGGCAAGAGATATGATTTTTATTACATGTACAAGGAAGCATTCTAGAAGATACTCCCGGCGTCAAGCGGTTTGAAAAAAATAAAATACCTGGTTGACAGAACATTGATGAGGTAGGCCACATTCTTTGCACTCATTTTGTTGTCATGGCAACACAAGGCCAGTGATTTCAACGTGGCCAAGTCCAGAGGGTCGGCAAACTGGATGAGGTGAATCATGGAGACTTGAAGCTGCGTAGAGAGTTTGGTGAAAATGCCCACATCCGGATCTGTAAGTGACAATATATGTTATAAAAGCCGGTATGCAGGTTCTGCAATGTTCCAAAACCTTAATCAACCGTTTGACCGGAAAACTTAGTGACACAAATGGAAGATAGAAGTGGTTGCAACTGTCCAATGCAATGATTCCACCTTTATTAGAAAATGATAATTCAGAAAATGATTTAACTTGTGTCGGGGAGACTGAATGTTAATTAGGGTTTGTTTTTCCCTTTCCCGACATAATTATTAACACTGTATACTCCGTGCTTTTCCAAAACACTGAAAAACATCATAGCTTGCTCAGGTGTGACTCGAACCCATGACCTCCTGTAAACAAGACATCTGCCTTGTTTGCAGGAGGTCATGGGTTTGAGTCCCACCTGAGCATGCTATGAAGTTTTTCATTGTGTCTTGGGAAAGCATCGAGTATACATTGTTAACAATAACGTCGGTAAAGGGCAAAACAAACCCTAGTTAACAAAATGATAATTGAAGATGCATTCATATGAATGCGTGTGCACATGCATTTTTAAGTGCGCCCTCATGTGAATGAAACTAGGCCCCTGACTACCATGGTATTATGGGTGCATTATCCGTGCAGTATAGCCAGGGAACCAGCCCAAATAGGATGGTGGCTTTGCACAATTTCTTGAAAACATGGACATAGTTTTCTTGGAATATAGATGAGGTACTGAGCTGATTTATACACAGGTTGGTTTTCGCCATACACATCCACAATCACACATACAGATTTAAGCTGTTTGTAACTGTTTTCTATCTTTAAAGGGAGAGACAACACTTGCAAGTCGCCATCTTTTGTAGTCTGGCGCTCAGACTCGAGAAGGCGTGAGCATGGTCACAACAGATTTTTACAAATTTCGCAGCGTGTGGGAGACGGGAAACAAGGCATCAATCTTGATGTCATCCATGCAATCGTTGCATGGTTGACGTCATCATCCCTTTCAAAATTTCAAATATGGCGCAGCACATGGTCGCAAAGTTTATCATCAAAATTGATTGTGTTGCCAACGTTGAAAACAAGATCCCTAGACTCCCTTAAGGGTTATAGACCTTTATCACGGTGCGTCCATCTTTGTCTGGTTCCCCATAGTACATGTCGGGCACGATCAGTGCGTCTGCGTGACCGCGCGATAGCGCGTGTAATTTCTCGTCCACGCTGCACACTCTATTGACCGCGCGTGCAACGCCCGTGCCATTGTGATGCACACAATGACAAATTCAAAACGGGACCAAACTATTTTTTTCTGCAAGCCTTGCATTGGTTACGTTCATTTTAATAGGAGAAAAGGGAAGATGGCCGCACCATGCTAAAGGTCTATTGCGTCTGGCAAAACATGGGTAATATTTTTAAATTTAATTTGGCAATAATTCTAAACAAGTGTTTCCTCGCTCTTTAAGTTGAAATTTCACTGTACCTAGGAAAGTTTTCAAGTGTTTCTGTATACATGCTAGAGCTTGCGGCTGCCGTTGCGATGCTCTCTGGAGCAACGTCTCGAGGGCCTTCTGAGATCCCACATCTTGTATCAGCTCAGGCAGGCTCTGCAAGAATAGATCATCCAGTGATCTAGGGGGAAAGCAAGGTCAAAGGTCAACTAACCAACATGCAATCTCGGATTGCCCAAGTCCTGGAAGTGCTCCAGGGGTCAACCTTACAACACCAAGATGAAATGCGTCATCCTGAGGGCATTGGCTCATGTCATGTAGCTTACATAACAGCAGCCTATTTCACACAAAAAAGTGCCTAGCTTCTACAACTTTGGAATAAGGGTGTAAGGATTATGCCACAAAAATGTTGCCCAGGTGCGCTATTTCACGAAACCTGACTTAGCTGTGCAATGCCGCAATTCATTAATTCTCAAAAAGAAACTTACCAATGATGCTAACATTTGGAAAGCAGAGCAAAGGTTCAGAAATTGATTTAGCTTGCGTCGGTGGGACTGAATGTTAATTAGGGTTTGTTTTGCCCTTACCCGACATAATTATTACCACTGCATACTCCAACCCACATCCTCCTGCAAACAAGGCAGACGTCTTAACCACTCGACCACCGAGCTAGCCAGTGTTGAATGGCCGGTTCGAATCATTGCGATTCCCGTTGCGAAATGATTCGAACCAGCTATTGGTTAAGATGTCTGCCTTGTTTGCAGGAGGTCGTGGGTTCAAGTCCCACCCGAGCATGCTATGAAAATGGCATAACTTTGGTGAAATTGTTCCAAGCTTATGTACAGCTTATGCAGTAAAATGTTGTGCAAGCGTAACATTAGCAGGACAATGGCAGAACATGACTGTGGGCTGTTTAGGGCAAAAAATGTTAACCTGGAAGACGGTAGTTTCTTCCCTTGCGTTGTTAACAGTTCATCTAGACACAGCAACGTTGCCCGTTTGTTGGCAGACAGTTTGTGACAACTTTCATACAGTGAGAACACACCCTGTAGTAGGTCATTCACTGCCTCTGGAAGGGACAAAAGGGCTGTACAATTATACATCAAATCTGGGATTATATGTTGAAACGATAGAGCATGTAAATGGGTTTTGAAAGCAGGGGTCAACCAGGTTAATTGGTTGTGTAGTTCTATAGTTGTGTCAATTTGGTATTTTTTCTGTATAGAATCCGTAAAGATTTGAGGGAAATTACCTCCAAAGATAATACTTCCCACGTGCACTTTTGTCGCAAATGTTGCTTTTCTATAGAAAGATCACATTTCTTCTTCAAAAACTGCATTCAGTTAGTGCACAAGATAACCAATCACGCACGCACGCAGCGCCCTCTATTGTCGCATTTACGCACGGAGCACTCGCGCCGTAATTTTTTACATTGAGCGTGATCCAATTCCGTCCCTCACGTGTGAGGGATGGAATTCAAGAGACAAATGCCTTTCCTAAGTCAACAACAAATGAAAACTAACGAACCGGTTTGTTTACCTTCTACTCATGTTAATACACACACCCAGTTTATCACATGCTGAAATTGACTTTACAGTTTTATGCGGAGGTTGTTTTTATGCGTGAGGGACAGATAATCGATAAAATTGACAAAAAAAATTTTACATGCATTTTTAACTATTTCTTGAAAATGTGATGGCACAGTGTGCCCAGTCAAATTTATTCTGTTAACTTTTGTAATATGATTGTAAAATATGGACATTTCTTTACAGATCGAGGTATTACTTTGATTAATTTAAGAAATTTTGAAAACTTCATCCAGTGTTTAGTAGTTTTGGATCACGCTCATTACTCTCTGCAGTAATTTTATAATTTATTTATCTCAGAAATGCAACATTTCCGACAGAAGTGCAAGTGGGAAGCAGGTAATTTCATTTAAATCTTTGTTCAATGTAAACGGGAAAAATACTGTCAATTGAAACTGCCACGTTGGTTGCACTGAATCAATCAGCTTAGAGATATATCCGAAACAAGCTATGATTCATCATACGATAGAGCAACATCTGATATAAGTATGTACCACACCAAAGTCATTGTTTTAACCATTTGAAATAGGTTTTATACTCACAAAATCACCTCATATATTTTTGGGCCTTAAAGCAGTTTTTCACTTTCAAACCTTGCAGGATGTACATGTAATTTAAGGTTTGAACTTCGAAATTAACAAAAATTGTATTTTTTATATCATACATGTATTTTGCCCCTTTTTCATTGATAGCTAGAGTTCTTGGGGGGAAACCTGAGGGAGTATACCACTGTGCCTTATAGCTTAGCTGGTAGAGCATCTGCCTGGTGCCTCTGATGTGCCAGGTCTACAAACATAAAAGCCCGTATGATTTTTCTTTCATCCCACGTTCAATGCATAGTTTCGAGTTTGCCTAGTTAGCCCCGCCCCCTTGGATATTGTTGCTATGGCTCACACGCTATCGTCAAAATGGCGACACACACACTGCACAAAGCAATGGGACTTTCAACGGAAAGCACATATTCATTGGAGAAAACTCATAGGTATTCATGTTTCAGGGTCGACAGTTATCTTAGAACACATCGAGTAAAGGGCCAATAAAACAGGGATGTCATATCATGACATACGTGCTTTCGTACCTTTGAACAACGAAACGACCGGCCTTGAAACCAAAAATTTACCCGGATCATCACATACAACACTGTACAAATTGTATGGGGCAGAACATCGCGTGATGTCGTTGTGAGACAGTGCACTTTGACCTATGTGGGTGATGTCTGCTAGCTCTGTTGTGATTGGTCGGCGGGTTCGGTTGATTGACAGGTCGGAACTATGCATTATTTCATTTCTGTGGTAATTAAACACCACACCAAATATGGCGTTCTTCGACAGCGTAATAATTTACCCACCTTGGCTAGAAATAGACGTAACTAGCCTGCGTGTAACACTCAACAAGCTCTGCATGTTATCCGCCGATAAGTCACTGCCCATGAGACACATCTCCAGAACATACGCCATGATTTTGCGCAACCACGTTCTCTCCGTACCGCTAGATCTGTCCATGAAGTACGACATGACTTCGCATGCAGCGAGGTTCACACCGACAGCCAAAGCGGACGATGCTGACCCACTCTTCCCAGAATGCTTTGTTCTCCCCGATGGATTGTGGGAAGCGTAGGGAAAGTGGGCCAGCAGATGCGAGACAAATTTCTTGTGGTAGAGTTTTTGTAGTTCGGCCATGCACTGTCATTGAGAAATGTCACGACGTATTTATAGCAAAACACACTTTTCCAAAGAAGGAACACAATGTTAAAATATATTAAGTCATGATCAGAACAGAAGTTTCTTGAATACAGATTGGCCATTCACTTTGGAATCACTTTCAAGACTGTTCTGCTTTAGTGTTTTCTTCCAGGTGTAATAGAACGTATTTGAAAAAAAGTGATTCCCAGAGTAATGAAATGTAACATATTCTGTTTCTGGGCTCTCAGAAAACCAAAATGTTTGGTTCATACCCTGATTAATAATTGTGTGTGGGACGAGCTGACCACTGCATCTGCGCGTCATCCATACAGCCCTGGACATGCAGGAGCTCAGAGAGGCACTTCTGGCAGAGTGGCACACCCTGCCTCGGCAGCTCTTACAGGGGGCTGGTGCAGGCATTCTTGTTATTTTTGAAAGGATAGCAGCAACACTACTCTCTGCCCTAAACCCACTCCTCCCAAATGTATCCCAGCTTATGCTAAAACTGCATCTCCTTCTTCGTCATCTCAAGTAGATAAAGTAAAGTTAGAGCTACATGTAATACCATGTTGTTTATGGCACAAAGGGCCTTAGTAGCCAACAAATTAACAAGAAATAGAACAAAAATTTAAATTAATTTTTGAAAATGGAAACAATTAAATTTCAAGTGCTTGTAATTTGACACCTGATGACGTCATGATGACGTAATTCTTGGACACGTCTTCTGTGACCATCATTAAGATCAAAGTTTGGGAACAACCTGAAAAAGTGCCAACAACGCCCATGCATTATGTCTATGGCAAAAAATCAGAAGAAAAAAACAGGGGGAAAAAAATTCAGAACAAAAAAAAAGGCTTTTTCGTCCTAGCGAAAAAGCCAATGACAACCCACACTGAAATTATGTTTCTCCTCGCAAATGCTCTGCATCCATCGCCATAGCAATAGTATGACTGACAGCACGCCGTCCAATATCTCCATAGCAACCACATGCAGGGTGGTCTGGGCCTGGTGCTCGGACTTGGGTGCGACTTCTACCCAGCACTGGAGGAGTAGAGGCACCAATGAACGCACAAACCCTAAGAGGTTCTCTGGCTCTGTGAAGTCTTGGTTTGAGGAAGTTGATTGTGTCCGACTGAAATCAAGAGTGTCAAAATGTGTCAATCCCTGGGAGGTATTTGAACAGGAAATAAAGGCTATAATTATATTCTTCCAAAATCGAAACACAATCTTTAGCAAATGAAGGGCAAAGTTGTGTGCAGTTCGGGTATTTTTGAACTGTGGTCAATCTAGGTTCCTCTATCTAAAGGGTGTCCCTTGCGGAACGGAACACCCTTTTGCTGATTAAATGTCTCTGCGATAGAATCAGGGTTGTAATAACTCGGACTCGAGACTCGGACTCCAGTCGACTCGAGTTCCGATTTTGACTGACTTGACTTGAGACTCGAACCTCAAATGACTTGACTTGACTCGACTCAAGCTTGTACACTTTTTGACTTGGGTCTGCCAAAAGTGAAATTAAACTTTTATGCAATTTTAGTCATTTTTGAGGACCGAATTGTATTTCAAAACTAAAGCTTTCTTTTAACATGGAACACTGTTGGCTAGAACAACAAAAATACCCTACACAGATGTAAGATTCAGGGTTTATTATTATTATAATTGCACTGTCACTCGCAATTGAGAGGAAACCCATGAAGAATTACAAATTAGAAATGGCCAGAGACACCGGGGAATCCCCTTGCTCTTCAGGAAAGAATGCTCTGGGATTTTTAAAGTGCGCTACTGTTACCTAACACACTGGACCAACAGCTTTACATCCCCCCAAAGGATGGAGCAAGTGTGGTTGAGTGCCTTGCTTAAGGGCACAGGTACTGCAGCCTGTTTTCACCATGAACGCGAGTCAAAGACTCAAACCACTCGGCCACGGTACCCCACTAATCGGCCACGGTACCCCACTAGACTCATTTTGAAATTAGCTTCTCGACTTGACCAAAATGCCTGACTTGACTTGGGACTCAGAGGCCATTTCATTTGACTTGACTTGTCTTGGAACTCGAGCAAAGGGAGACTCGTTAAAACCCTGGATATAATTACTCTTGCTACAAATCCACACTTCTCAAAGGTATAGTGTACACTGGTTCAAAATCTTTAGAGATATATGGTTATTTCATCAGGTCACTTGAAATTTGGACACACTGGTTGACAGATATATTTCATGTTACTTTTAAACAATAGAGTGAAAACATCGCCCTTGTGTGTTGCCAAGGTTACTGGGTCTACACTAAAAGTGTTTTTAAATGTGTGTGTCAAAACCCCCCTCCCCCTTCATCCCAAAAAGTTTTCAATTTTTTGTGTGAAAAAAAATAGAAATTTCCTTTATTTGAAATCCTGTCAATTTCACATTTTGTTTAGCAGCCGGTTTTGTGCTAACGGAGGCTCTGGCTATTTCATGGAAACCATGTTTGCTAGCTTCAGCAGCAAAATTTGTTAAAGGTTAGTGACGCAACAATGCCCGTTTCCAAGCACACGCATGCTTAAGCACGCCGCAGTCGTGAAATAGCCTTAACGTTAGCACAACTTTTCTGCTACAGTAAGCACACGTTTCCAGCTAGCGCTTAAGCAGTGCCATGAAATTGGGCCCAGTTCCTGGATTTATTCTCACTCACCTTAAAACAAACTCTTCTTTATAGGCATAAGCCTGTGATCCTGGTGCATATATGGGTGCATAAGTCTCTTTTTTGTAATCACGCACAATAATGGTGTAGTCCTCTTTTTGTCCTACGGTCCCAGAGCTGGTTTGGGTAGATGCCTTCCCATGATGCTCTGCCAATAATGCCGTCAGGAACTGTCGTAATCTCAGCAGAACCTTTAAAGAACAACAAAGAAGTTCTATGAAGAAGCAACTAGTGAGATGGAATCTTCATAATAATAATAATAATAATAGCAATCTTATATAGCGCCAAATGCCAGGGCCTCTAGGCGCTTTACAGTATAAACCAAAGTGATAACATACATATACATGTACATAGATAAAACGTTAAAACCAAAGAGCATCATCAAGAGCATCAAGTCTGGTAATACTGAACAAAAAGATGTGTCTTAAGCTGGGACTTGAAATTACTGATGGAATGAATTTGACGCATGCTGTTAGGAAGACCATTCCAGAGATGTGCCGCTGAAAAAACAAATGATCTATCACCATAGAATTTTGTTGATGAGCGAGCAGGTACCCTCAATTGACAGTCCGATGATGATCTTAGAGACCTAGATGGGGTATACAACTGGACAAGGTCAGAAAGATAACCCGGAGCTATGTTATGAATGGCCTTAAATCTTCAGATGGAATCTTCATACAACCCTAACAGCACTTAGATTGCGGCATATAACCTGGCTGCACAAATACTCTTTTTCAATTTGGCCTGGCGGCAATACCACAACAACAGGGGCATGTTCAACAGCGCAATACCGAAATACGTATGGCAGTGTCGGTATGCTGCATTTGAAATGGCTTGTTGAACGACAGCATCCCAAAACGTACCATCAAACATGGATACTGTCAACAATGCCGTTTGTGAAGCACTGCAGCTGCACCCTTAAAATACATCGTAAATCAAAAATAATGCTAACTGTTTACTCAGCTGGCAGTCTTCCGCAGTAAAAGAATGAACACTTTAAAAATCTGCTTGGCAAGCCGAATGTTGAAGAAAAATTTCAACTTGAAACCCCGAGATCGTAGCCACAATTTATCCGTTCGCCATCTTGGTATTGTAGGCACACTGCTCTCCAAAATGGGATTGCTTGGGATGCAATACGTATTGGGAATACCATGCATTCGGTTGCGTTAAATGTTTTCGGTAAGCCGGTATGGTCAATACCGGCGTACGTATTGCGCTGTTGAACGCGTCCCAAGACTATAATTTGTTGAGTGTCCCACCTTCTGCCTCCATCTGTGGCTCGATGTTTTACTGCCCGGTTTGACTGCCAGCTCCAAGTCACTGTCTCCACTTTCTGCCCAGCCAATGGCCTTCTTTCTTTGTTGAGAGATCAGTTGGACAAAGATCGTCAACAAATCTTGGCTGTGGGCCGTAAGCAGGTCGGGGTAGTACCTATGGATTGGGTAATTGTATGTGAAATTAATGTGGTAATTTGAATTGATAAAATGGGTGTTTAATACCACAAAACATAAACTAAGGCAAAAAAAAAAAACTAAGTTAGCGTAAGTTGAAGTCGCCCAAAATGATGCGGTGACACAGCTTCTTCTTTTTTTCGGTGCAGGGTTGGAAGCGCGTGCCGACACTAAATATAGTTCCTTTTTTTTTGCCAAAATTATGCATGGTTATATTGTGAATAATGTTGTTAAAAGCACACAATAATATTGACATGTATATTACAGTGAAACTTGTATATAGTGGCCACCCAAGGGACCGACAAAACGTGGCCAGTATAAGCAGGTGGCCCTTATATAGAGGTTTATCGTACACATGCAGGAATATTCAAACATCAAAAAACATACCACAGTGCATGTCTATAGTTGAAAAAAGTGTATGAAAGGTTTCCTCATTAAAAAGTGGAAAATTTTTCAGTTTTTAATAATTGTTTAAAGCTTCTCATAAAATTTCCCAGAGTAGCTTAATTAATTGAGGCAATCTACTGTGTGTGGCCAAATTATCCAGGTACAACTGCCATAGGATTGTACACACAGAAATCCTAGTGCCCTGCCACTGGCCGCATTAGAGAGGGGCCCTAATATCAAGGTTCCACCTCCATAATATGTTTGTGTACAAACTGGTTTGGGACCGAACAAATGTGGCCACTTTAGACAGGTGGCCTCTTTATAGAGGTGGCTACTAACTTAGCTAACTACTAACTTAGCTGGCAGTGGTCGTCTACAGCCAAAGAATAATAAGCAAATTGAAATTTTGAATAGCATACGTGACATGATGAATGTCAAAGCAAAACATTGACTTGAAACATCAAAATCATATGCATCCATCCCTTGCAAATTAAGTGTCGTGCCTTTTTATGCCTGCCCCGCCACAAATGAGATTGTAGGTTTGGGGGAATTAGTGTGCTCCCCCTCCCTGGGGAATTAGTTGTGCCACCATGTGCCCCACAACGCCACCCCCAAATGTTGAAAAGTCTACCAACAGCCTCAGTAGGCACACCAACTTGAGATGCAATACGTACTGGGAATACAGCAAGTTTGGAGTCGTTGGTATGCTGGGATAGCACTGGTGAATTGTATACACATATGGACTGGCAATGAGGTCACTAGTGCACGTCTATGTGCCCCGAGGGACTGTGAGTACCATTCTTTAGAAGTTACCTAAGCACAAGGTCTAAGATGGCCAAAGAATCCAGTTGAATGTCTTCCTGGAGATGTGTCATGGCGCAGGAGAGGTGGGCGGAAAGTACAGGGAAAAATGGAGCGATGTGATTGCCTGGTGTTGACTGGAGCACCAGTTGTAACACTGATATACCTAAAAGTAGTACAAATGTACTCAGTGAACATCTGTTATTTTTCACTCAAGTAAACTGCAATTAAATTTAACAAAATATGAAGCAAGGTCCAAAAGTGTGACAACTGATTTTTTAAAACTGATTTAAAGGAGAATGGTACCCAAGAAACAAAAGACCTTTGTTTCTTGGGTACCCTTCTCCTTTAAAAGCAAATTTTACAAGTTCTGTTGTCAAAATAGGACTTGTATTAATTTGACAGATATCTGTGAACAGTGCACCAAGTTTTATTAAATCAAACACACAAATGTCTGACTCACTGGGATGTAAAAATTGAAAAGCTGATCATGAATATTTTCCTTTTTTAAACATGACTTTTTTAGCAACAGCAAATGCAGACTTGATAGAAAAACCCAAAATTTAGGAGTGGAAAAACTTTAAGATTTTCTCAGAAAACACTTATATTTTCAGGCAGTCTCATATGTTTTGTAATGTAATGGTGGACACTTGTATAGCGCACATGTCTACCCTAGGGTACTCCTGGCACTGTTGCCATTAAAATCATCGCTGCCATCAGGAAATCCCTGGAACCATTTCGCTTCAACTAGGTGGCTACCTGGCCAAGGCGCACAACCCTATCAGCAGTTAGATTGTGGCATTCCCCTCAACAGCTCCCCAAATATCGCTTGGGTTGACGAGGCAATTGAGATTAAGTGTCTTGCCCACGGACACAAACACATTGGCACAAGTGGGACTCGAACCCTGGGTCCTTCAATCACGAGCACGGCTGGATACTCACTAGACCACATATACACGTGCTCTCAAGGTTTGAGGCCATGATCAACTTCTCAATTCTTTCACTGCAAGGCTATACATCAGGGTTGTAGTCGAGTCCATCACAAGTCTTTCACAAGTTCAGAGCCAATAAAATCATCCGTCACAAGTCCAGTAACAAGAAGTAAAGGATGGACAAGCACAAAAGAATGCCTTTGTTGGAGTTCATTTGAATAGCTTGTGACTTGAATTAAGACCCAGGGATTTGTGAAGGCTTGTGAGGACTTGTAGTGGACTTGCGATGAACTCGACTATTTTTTTATTATTTATTTTATTATTTTGGCACAGTCGCCACGGGTCGTGGAAAAGGCAATAATGCCCAAATTAAAATCCACTGCCCCGTATATAAATAAAACAAGACTGAATAAAATTATACACTTAAAACAACATCAGAACGATAAACAGTAAAATATAAACTAACATAAAAAGTAGCAGTGACAAGTCACATACACAAACAACAGACAAAGAAAACTAAAACTAAGTACAGATAAATAAGAGATTAAAACTAAAAATCCAGGGCACACATAGATAAGACTGGTTATGGAGAACGGTTAAAAACAAAGTAAACAACTATAGACTAATCCGACGAATGAAAACTGTATCTTCCAGGGTGTTTACATGACGTCATAATAGAATTACACCGCGGTAACAATGGAATAACCACAAGAGGGCGGGCTTACTAAATGTTGCTCGGATTACACTATAAAGACAACTGAAATTAGAACAACCTGCTTATATATGTCCCTACATGTGAAGGAAATAAAAACTAAAAAGTAGTGTGCATTTGAAGAGAAAAAACAAAAAAGACCAAACAAAACAAACAAACAAACAAACAGCCCAAAATAACGATAAAACATGAAGTTAAAAGGCACAGGCTCACCAGCAATATAAGTGCGCGCGCGCCAAAACCGTGCTACGAAATACGCAGCTCCATAGCAAAGACACGGCACCTCGCGACACGAAATTGGCGCGCACGCACCGCACAGCTGACGAGTCCGCGTCTCTATTATTACTTCAAAGAGGATTAAAAACAGAATTATGGTCAAGGGTTAATAACAAATGTTTTTTAAGGGACGATTTAAATATGCCAAGAGATGCACTGTGAGCTATGTTGCTTGGTATCGCGTTCCATTCTCTAGCAGTGCGAACGAAGTAGGAGTTCATGAGGTAGTCAGTTTTGGCGAAGGGAATTTGGACTTTCATGGCATGATCATTTCTGGCTACAACCCTGCTATACATGCATGGATACATGCATCAAACTGAATCAATTCAAATCAAATCATTTCAAATCAAATCCATAATTTACCCAATTTGCGGACCATATCCTCCTTGTCCGTCATGAGAACCGAGAGGCTGTCAATGAGAATAGGCAGATGCTGTAAGATCAGTGCAGGGTGGGCTGAAAGCAGTTCCTTCATGCCGGCTACTGAGGTCTGACGTACGGATGAATTGTAATGGTTCAGATGACATAACAGTTCCTGTATGTGAAATAAAATGGACACAACTGTTTTGAGGGGTTGAAATTAAACCTATATTTTGTGTAAGTCACACCCTTGATGGCAATTAGCCTTATGCATGTTTCACATGAATAATGCACAATCAATTGTAGTCCCGGCCCAAGGGGACCCGGGAATTTGGAAAAATTAGCCGGGACATAGCTGGGGATGTCCCAAAAAAAAGTGCTCCGCTAGCCGGAACAATAGAGGGGACTGGCCGGGGTTGTACAATTTGCTGCCCGGCCCTACCGGGACAATAGTGGGGACTTGGCTGCCATGTTACAATTTGCTGCCCAGCCCTATCGGGACAATAGCGGGGATTCGGGGGACAATAGCGGGGGAAATAATGCCCCGCATGCCGGTGTTTGTACAAAAATGCCCCTCATTCTGGGGTGTCCAAAAAGTAAGTGCCCTGCCCTGCCGAGGCAGTAGCTGGGTCATAGCCGGGGTGTCACGCTGGGCCAATTTTACATCCCCGGCCGAGTCCCCGCTAATCAAGGGTCCCCCTTCACACAATTTCTTTAAATTATGAGTATTCTTTGATTGTTTTTAGGGATTATGACCCAGGGACCGCCGGGTGAATAAATCTCATACAAATGTGGACAAATGTCCATGAGTTTGGGAAATCTGGATGCAGTGAAAAGCAACTTGGCTCCACAGGGATTCAAACCGCGGACCTTCTGCTTAACGTGCAGACGCCCTACCAATTGAGCTATGAAGCCAACTGGTGGTCTCGAATCACGTTAGTGCAGTTGTTCCTTAATACCGACTGGGATTGACTATCACGTGAGCTTAGCAAGCCCTACAGAGGGATAAACCCTTCAATGAGATACCCACCCCTCCCAGAGATCATTTAAGATACGCCCCAAACCCTTGCCCAAATTATTAAGTATGAGTAAGTGATTGTTTTTAGGGATTATGACCCACCACCGGGGTGATCCCTGGGTCATAATCCTCGCTAAAGCATGGACACAGATTTTCATTGTTTTCTTGGAACGTAGATGAACGTAGAAGAACGTAGATGATGTTTTCTTAGAACGTAGCCGACAGGTTGGTTTTTATCATACACATCCTTGATCACATTGCGGAGATAATGCCGTTTTAAAAAGTTTTCCAATCGTGTAATCTGTCTTTAAAAACTTAGCGAAACTCACATGAATATTTTTCTTTTTCTGCGTCGTGGGCTCCGCTGCACCTTGTTTTCCTGACTTTAGCTGTTCTCGGATCTGAATGGCCTGAGACTTGAACGTTGTGACGGTCACATTATCAGCTTGTGGCTTCTTCTTTCCGACCTTGAATTTGACTTTCTGGAAATCTTTTTTCTTCTCGCGTTTCTTTCGTCCACTCTTAGCCATCCTTGCTCAGTTAAATGGGCATCAAACCTTCAAAAATTCCTTAATGGAATAAAATGAAATTAGATTTTGGGATGAGGTGAGGTAAGAATTAACAAGTCGGACATTATCATTTCTTTCCTTAAGTGCAGATCTAAAAAGAACAAGTTGAATAAGAATAAACCTTATTGACGTTCTCAATGCATCATGGGATTGGATGACAAAATCGCCCGGTAAAGTGTGCATAAACCTATGAGGCGGATGCCAACTCGGCAACTTAATTTTGACTCATTTTCTTTCACGAAAACCCAAAAGAGTTCAAGAATCAACCTCTCACCACAAACACGTCCCGAAACAGAAATGTTGCAAATGCGAGAAATCATCAGGGATTCCATTTGTAGTGGGGAAGTCCGAATACCGCGCTCGCAGCTAGCTCGGTAACAGCATTGCAATGCAACATGCGCAGTATAGCCACGGCGCAGTTGGATTGAGTGTGCTGCATTTGCAGAATTTCTGTTTCGAAACATGTTTGTGAGTATGTTTGATATGTATCAAAGAAAAAATGGTGAGAGGTTGATTCTTGAACTATTTTTGGTTTTCGTGAAAATGAGGGTATTTTTTTAGTTTATTTCCCAACTCGAATTTAAGGAAAATTTTTATTGGAATCGATAGCTTGGACGATTTTAGAATAGGAATACTTACATGCATTTCCGTCGCAAAGGCTGTTTTAGAGAAAAATCCCGAAAAAAAATATTGCATATGATTGCACACAAAGCGGCCGGCCAGAAACCAAACGTATCATCACGCGCGCTCAACCACATTTCTTCGCGCGCTTCACACACTGCTCGGCCGGCAGCAGTTTCACACACTTTTGTATGGAGGCGGGCGTGACAAAAACACAGAATTTTCATGGAAACGCAACATTTGCGACGGAAATGCCAATGGAAAAGGTATTCTAAAATCGTCCAAGCTATCGATTCCAATAATAATTTTCCTTAAATTTTAGTTGGGACATAAACTAAAAAAATACCAAAAATGAGTAAGAAAATTGCAGAGTTGGCGTCCGGCTCATAGGCACACTTTGCCAAGCAATTTTGTCATCCAATCCCATGATGCATTGAGAACGTCAATAAGGTTTATTGAGAAGTTGATCATTGACATGATGGATCCAGAACTTGTGTGCAAAACATATGAGACTGGCTGAAAAAGGGTTTTCTCACAAAATCTTAATATTTTTTCTCACTAAAAAATTTCGGTTTTTCCATCAAATCTGCACTTACCGATGCTTGATGGGTCATTTTAAAGAAAACAAATTTCTGATCAACTTCTCAACTCTTACCACAACCGTGCTTACACATTCTTTCCAAGTAAAATATTACCTCTAGTCTACCGTGGGCCAATTTCATAAAGCTGTTTAACTTATTCAAAAATTTGTTTGTTTTATAAAAATGGGTTTTCAGTCAAAATCTTATTCTTAATGAGATATTAATGCTTTCAGTTTCACCATGGAGCTATAAAAAAAAGGTCAATAGGTCACAGGTCACTGGAATTGGGAATAGGCTTCCTTATTCTCTGACCAGCATCACCGATCCTAAGATTTTCAAAAAAGGATTAGCCACTGCTAATCATGCACCTCTTGACTAGCCATCCTCTGGGCAGCTAGCTCCCATCCTCACACTGCATGCGCCACATTGTTGAGTGATGCCGATCCAGTTGGAGCTTATCATATTCAATTACTCTATCAAGATCAAGATCAAAATCAATTGTAATACAGTAATACACATCACATAAGATTTGGACTGAAAACCCATTTTATAAAACAAACAAATTTTGGATTTATAGCAATTTTTTTGCTAAACAACTAACTTTATGAAATTGGCCTGTGTACTGTGCATGTTACTCCTGCACTACACATACAACGCACGTGTTCATAACTTCTTTTTCTCAAACTCTTGGTGGCGCTCTCTAGGGTTCACAGAACCACGGACGTTAGATTGGTTCCCGATCCCTATAGATTGAATCGCTTATTGCGAAAATATAGGGATGGGTAAAGGGCAGCCATGACGGGCAGAATTCTGCCCGTCACGTGGTTATTTTTATTTTTAATTTTTTTAGTAAGTGCGCAGATTTTGGATTGACATTTGTAACTTGGCCGTGCGTGTCGAACATATCAAATATATAAATAAGTACATTGCCTAAAGCAAAGGGCTTGGCCAATTTTTAAATATAAAAAAACAATGCGCACGCGCCAAAGACGACCAATTACAGATCAAGATGAAGCGCCCTTTACCTGTCCTTATATTCTCCTGTGTGGAATATGTGGACGGGAACCAGTCTACACGGACGTGTGTCATGGCCCTTTTTCAAATCTCGACTCCGTATTCAGGCTCCGGCTTCATGCGGTTCCGGCTCCAACCGCCTCTCCGGCTTCACTTTAGCGAAGCCAGACCAAAAACCGTTTGGAACACTATTCGGGCCTAGTAGGCCTACCACTTTTTTTCACCGGCTTTTTTAAAGCGCTAGCAGACGAGTTTTGTCGGCGGCAAAGTTTAGCAAACCTGCAAATCGCAAACTAGTTCACAAAGATTTTGTTGCTGTCATGTGATTTTCCAGTTCATGACGTCACGAAGCCGGCCGAAGTCACCTCTTTTAGTTGACTTCGTTTTGGAGCCTCATTTGGGCCAAAACGAAGCCTCAAAATGAAGCCTGAAGCCGAGCCAAAGTTTGGTATGCGGCTTCAAAGTTTGGTATGGCGGAATGGAGACGGAGCTGGAGACGGAGACGAAGCCGCGATTGGGCAAAAGGCCCAAATATTTTCCCACTGAGACAAAATCTCGCACGGCCATCTGCTAGGTCGACTGGTTTTCGGCCCAAACAGAAGGCACAACGTTTGCACAGCCTTGGTATGCTCCGCTTAAGACGCCCAATTGTCTCACATTTTACCAAACAATATAACACCAAAGCCATACTGGCCTTGCCAAAAGGCTATGTGGACCCCGGAACCTTGGCAAAACCATGAAGGTGACGTTTCCACATTTTAAAGTAGGCCTAGGCCTACTCTTTCGAAGTATTAAGCAGCATTGATCCCCAAGCTATACCCTTTTCGTTTGTTGGCCTTGTATTGCTTCAGCTCAGCTTTTACTTTTTCAAAGACTTCGCTTCATTTTAACGAAAAAACATCATACAGGTACTTTAATTGTATTTTTTGACTAGACGTCGGCCGCAACCCTGTGAA
The DNA here is from genome assembly GCA_037783545.1 of Henricia sp. BOLD:AAB3569. NCBI lineage: Eukaryota > Metazoa > Echinodermata > Asteroidea > Spinulosida > Echinasteridae > Henricia > Henricia sp. BOLD:AAB3569. The sequence goes on along the minus strand of JBBELK010000466.1, from coordinate 324,632 downwards.
ATGAAAAACACCGTTTTTATACGGCTGTTTTTGAGCCTTACCTATAGACTTGCCCAAGTCTAACTTCCCGTGCTTGGTCTGTAATGCGCAGCGTACATCACGCCCTCTGGACTAGTGGCCTGTCTAATCTCTTTTCTTCTGTCTCGAAAGATTGTCTGAAACATAGGAAACTGAAGAAAATACTGAAGAAAATAGGCCGCTGGTTAGGGAGGGCGCACTGTGCGCTGCGCGCTGCGCGTGAGACCAGACTTGGGCAGGTCATACGTCTTGAATTATTGGCGGACAGCCAATAGTATACAAATATTGACTGCAATGAGGGGCATGGTTAAGATTATAGGCCCAAGGTGATCTCGAAGCCATGACTATGCCCCGAGGCGGAAGCCGAGGGGCATAGTCATGGCTTCGAGATTACCGAGGGCCTATAATCTTAACCATGACCCGAATAAACAGCAGTCAATATTTGTTTTATATACCGAATGTGTAGATTTTTGTCATCTGGTTGGTTAAAAGTAACGAGACATCATATACAGTCATGACAGTGGTCCTTCGCGTTTCGATTTCGGAAGCTGATCTACGGCGGAAAAGTTGTATATTTACAGCAAACATTTGTAGCATAATCACCTGGCACTTTAGTAGCACATTTCACCTAACACAGTTTTCACTGTAGGCCACTTCTCTTACTTTCTTAAGGACTATCATCTACGACAGACGACAAAATGACGTCGAGATTCCGCCATTACCGTCCTGATGAATGTTTACGTAAAGCGCACAGCTGCATAGTTGGTGCACAGCTATAGCTATGCTAACACATGTAATGCGCGCGTCCGGAACCCGCTAAATGACTATGCCCAGCTGCATAGTTGGTGCACAGCTAGCTATATGCTAACACATGTAATGCGCGCGTCCGGAACCCGCTAAATGACTATGCCCGGGGCATGGCAAAGACTATTGACCAGTTGGCATACGCGCCGGGTCTAGCCGATTCAATGCCCCCACTTTTAACCAATCAGATGACAGGAATCTACGCATGAGGTATATAATTCGAAATATTGACATTAATTGTTCGATAAGTAAACGTTGGTCGATTTTTTTTCGTTGATGTCTCATTTGAAAGTGAATAACGTTTATGTTTCTGGAAAAATATCAATAAAAAAACCTTTTTACTTTTCGAGATGCCACTTTGCAAAACGCACGGACAATACATCTTTAAGCACGGTTTTTGTTGCGATGCCTTCGGTATTTTGATGATATCCAGGTTCTGAAGATTCCAAATTGCTCAATAGATATCCAATTGTGATTTAGGCAGGAAAAACAAATGTTGGGGCCGAAATTTAGAGTGCCGACTGTTTTTATAGTCGGCTCGATTTGAAAAATTCCACATTAGGTCCCCTCCTTCACGGAGTCACGTCATCTCGTACACTGATTACAACAATGTCACTGTGGCGTCAATCATCCGACTTTCTGTGCGCAATTCGTCACTATAGGTGCCAATGTCTCGAAGAGCTTGCCAGCGGCTTGAGTCAAGCAGCACTTAAAGTCTTGCGGGTCCACACAGAGGATGACTCTACTCCGCAACCACGTTTTCGATGATCTTTTGCTTCATTTGGAATCTTCTGTTCATTATTGTCGTCGGACTGGTCTACGTCTCACATTCGCAAGTGGTTTGACAACTTGCACAATATTGCTCTTTTGTTGTCCTTTTCGCCCTAATAATTGCTTTTATTGCTGAATGCTGATACATGGTAATGTGAAAATCGGATTCCTGCTGTATCGTCTTTGGACAGAGTTTTATACTTCTAGCTTTTCGCCACCATTTTGAACCTTCGTTCGTCAGTTCATCAACGGTATACGTAGGCCTACGTCCGTGCGGTACGTACGCACCGTGGTACGCACTCACCTGTATGTGCATGCGCGTATTACTATAGCATGCATGCGCGCGTACAATTACGCACGCGCATAGTACCGCGATTAAAAACGGCGACCTTCGAATGGCATCTCGCGCGCGTGCGAATACTGCTCAATACGCTATCCGCGCCATTGAATGAATTTCACAAAATTGTCGTTGTGATTTTGTTTCTTCGTGGGTCTGTTTGCATCTCGCCGCGCCCAACATGCAGACCCACGGGCTTTTAAGTTGCCGAAATTAAGGCCTCTTCTCGGCACGAAGACAATTCCCAGATTATGGCAAGTTTTCTGACCGAGGCGACGAGTAAAAACAACGCCGCTTTCTTCCAAAGCTAGATAACCGAGACAATTTGTAGGCCATTGGGAGGCACACAACGCTTGCGTGGACTTTGCAGTGGCTAAACCTCGCAATTTTCACGAATTTGTGTCTGGCATGGGTTGCCGCATCAGCCGGACTGGGACCACGGTCATCGTGGTTCAACCGCCAGATGAACCCATCAAGGTTCGGCTGCGTCTTCGCGGAAAGGTGGAAGGCGAAAACAAGGAGACTATTTTAGCCAAACTCTGTGAGATCACCGAGCAGTTTGCCAACAGATTCGAGGTTGGTGTACTGTAATAATCCTTATCGACGTTCTCAAGGCATTATGGGATTGGATGACAGATGAAGCAGGGAATTTTCACACAAACCTATGGGGCTCTGGCCGGGGACATGACATCGTTTATCGATTTCATTCTCATTTCTGTGAAGCGATTGACATGTGATCTTCTCACACGCTTTTGATCAAGGAAAGATGCAATTTTTTAATAAATATAATTTTTATTTTAATTGGGCTTAGATGAAATAAACCAAGAAAACAATACTTTTTGAACGGCGCCAGTTTGTACCATTATAGAAGGGCCGTCACGATTGGTTGAGCCAGGGTTGAGCCACCACGTTAGAGCCAATCAGGTGCGTTCTTTTGTAAAGTACAAACTGGTGCTGCGCATTTTTTTTAATTTTCTCATTTTATTTCATTTTACTACAGTTAGAATAAAAATGATATTGCATTTTTCCTTGATGAAGAACGTGTGGGAAGATCACATGTCAATCGTTTCACAGAAACGAGAAAAAAATAGATGAACATTGTCATGTCCCCAGAGCCCCATAGGTTTGTGTGAAAATTGCCAGCTTCACTTGTCATCCAATCCCATGATGCTTTGAGAACGTCGATAAGGTTTATTGTTGGTCATGTTGGTTGTTACAAGTACTTTTACTTAGTTCTATAAGACCTCTTGCGAGAAATTACGTGTACAGTTAAAGCTAATACCGCATGTAGCTGAATGCATAAAGGGCCTTATAGGTGCTGAAGATGTCATAAAATTAACAGCAGCATTTTTATTCAAGACGTTTTCATCCAAAAGTAAAATTATAGAAAACCTATATTTTTGAGAAATTAACAACCTATGATACCTATCTGGAAAGCATGGAAGTTAGAGGCAACGAAATACGCCATTTGATTAGAATAAATGACAAGGATTTAGCGGCATTCGTAGCTTTTATCTTTTTTTGTGTGATAGGCCTATAGGCCTATTTTACAGTAATTTGTAAAACGGACTTTTTTTGACTAAAGTCAGTTTTGTGGCTAGGCAGCAACCAACTTTTCTTCATTCCTGTAATTTATAGTTTTCAAACGTTTGAAAGATAATTTATTTTAAAAAATACAATTGTTGTTACCTGGTCTATGGGTTTTTGCATTGCTTGAATTTGGCTGCTATCTTTTCTTTGCTGTTTCATGCTGTAAAAAAACACCCACTCATTGACCAATCAGAGACAGGGTATTAACACGAAACCTTTTTTAGCCAATCAAAAACGGTCTTTCATGCCATACTGAGCATAAAACGCCATCTTGAATTTGTTGAACATTTACTAATTATTGCTGTTTTTACCCCACAATTTCCCTCAAAAATCAAAACCCTGCCCTCTTTCCACAAAATTATACCTTGTCATTCTGAAGAAAAAGGTCAAGAGTAGCACTATAGGTATATTGATTTGATAAAACAAAATTGACAGTTTTCATCTCTTATATGGAACGGTGTCCTAAAAGTTATGAATGCCGATGTAACAACTAATCAGCAGCCAATCGTTATTCGAGTCGGCAAGAATGTAAATGTTTCACAACCAATCACAGCACATACCTGTCCCAATCGTGAACGTCCATGGCTGCTCATGATGTCGTAACCAAAGCACAGTAGCACACAAGATGATGCTCTGTCGGTCTCCTTCCACTTTAGTCCTGATGAAATCGGGGCTTTGTCTCACGAAAGAATCACTCCTTTTATTATGTTTAAAAAAGTAAATATTAGAGAGCAATCAAGTCATTCAAAATTTGCAACACAGATTTCAGCAACGGAGAAGAACGACGTCTACATAGCCAAGTTGCAGCCGATGGACGGAGACGACGCGGGCGACCTCAGAAAACTTTGTCGCAAGATCATCAACCAGGCCGTGGGCAAAGGGATTTCCCTGGGGGGAGACTGCAAGATAATCGGCGCCAAGGAGTACCAAGAAGCCGGCGATCTGTAAAACGAAATTCGACAAAATATGGACGATAAAATCGACATTCCACAGCCCGATTGAATTTTCTAATAATTATAACTATGCACATAATGATGCGTTTGTGACAACTGGTGACAGAAAACAATCGTTTTATTGGATCGAGTTTTCGCGACTGTGACCACGTTTCTGACGATTTCGGCATGCTTTCATACATTTAGCCGATGGTTATTGGTTGAACCAGTTTCTGGTTCTTGGTCGCGAAAACTCGATCCGAAAACTCGGAGTTCTCGCAAACTGTTCAAGCCTACATGTACCTAGATGTATGATGTATACATACGGAAAAGGGCGTCCTGAAAGTTTTTAATTGGCAAACGAATTAGACCCCATCCACGCGGCCGAAGGAGAGTTAATTAATTTGTGTCCCCAGAATATTAGTCCTATTCACCACTTGCACGGAACCGCCATATTATATTGGCAAAACAGCGAGGCTTTCCTTGAATGAACAATGTCTCCCTGGCGTCGTTATGTCGGTTGCTGTGATGTTGACTTTTGTCAATTGTAAAATATGACGTATGCCAGGAAAGCCTCGTTTTGAACGCGACCGTGCAAGTGGTAAATTGAGTGCGAACTGCTTATTGTAAAGGTGCCAGGTTATATTTGTCTTGAAAACGAGATTTGGAACACATGCGTAGCTGGCACCTTTCCAATGAGCAGTTTGAATGATTATACATGTAGAACTGATTCAGTGGAAACGATTGAACCGCCCTATATACTACATGAGTATATTGGGTCTATTTTCCAGAGATTGTGCAGTCAACCCCTAGCCAACCACGCGTTTCATGTCATTTGTTTCAGTATTATTCGCATATACAGTGGACAACAGATGTACGGCACGATGACGTCATAGTTTGCTTAATACATGTGTGCTGCTTTTCTATGACCATACAAACCGTTTGGTTTCCCGAGACTCCTATAGAAATGCGCACATGTAAAAATTGTGGCGTCATTATGCGTTTATTACATCATTGCTCTTCATCTATCAACGAAAATGATGCCTCGGCCCGTGCCCCGGCCTTTTAGAAACTAGTCTCCTAATATCCAGCCCTGAAAGCAGTAAAAACTCTACGTGTTGTCAGTCTCTGGCTGTATATAAGATTTAATTCATTTCATTTTTCGGGCAGAGTGGGTGGTGCTGATACAATATACATAAAAATAAAAACACGGATGCCAGAATTTAAAATAAAACAACCTTAATATCGTGAAAGAAATGTTGTGATACAGAGTGATTTCATTTACCGCGTGCTTATACCAGATTAACTTTTGACCAATCAGCAATGCGCGTATGGTGACGTCATTTTATTGAAAACTTAAATAACTGTTTTAAAAAGTCTTAGCAGCTGAAAACCGAGGTCAAGTTTTGGAAGGTAACTTTTAGAAAAATCCCTTTTTGAGGAAATAAACTGAAACACTGTTTTTCTGTGTGAAAATGAGTTGTTTTTTCGCTAATATCAAATATTTGTCGTAACTACATAACACCGTTGAGAGCGCAAAACGAGGGCACCGTTTCGCTACATATTTCTTTTTAACCGAAGAGAAAACTAATGTACTGTGTGTACTATTTTGACTAGATACATACTAAAACAGAATAATTTATTTATTATCTACTAAAACAGTTATATTTTTACGACACAATGACAATGCGCACGCGCGCTCACACCAAACAACGCGTTCGCACAGAGGCCCACAAAGTGAAAACTTCGTGCGCGCCAGAAACACCCAAATCAAAACAAACCAACCGCGAATTCCAAAACCTTGCGCACATCCCTTGGAAAGTTGTATTGCTACACAGTAACTCCTGTTCAGGTTTTAAAGAAAAATCTGTATATATCGACAAAAAAACATCTCAAATTGTGTCAAAGTTGATCGCAGCATTGGGGCAGCCCGATGTATGGATAAACTAAATGTTGGACCGCGGATAATGGCACCTGAGAGGCGGGTGAGCTATAATGCGTTCAGTGTCTTCGATGAGTTAAGGAAAAACGGCCAGCTATGCGACGTGGTGCTACGCTGCGAGGAACAGGATTTCCCTGCTCACAGGTAACTCGGGTGAAGGTATTAGGTTGGTCTGGCGGCTCTGTGACTCCATATGCGGGTTGGATACTTAGTCCCTGCTTGATTCCAGGCGTGTAGGGGTTTACTACCTAGGCCTATATAAAACTGAGAATGTCTTCCTGTTCGTCACCTTTTGTGTGTTGACAAGGACAAGGTTGGGTCTACACGAAACCAGTCAATTGTTTCCCAGTGCTTTAGCAATGGACATTTCATTTGCAGATTATCAGGGAATGTTTAGACCCAGTTACCCTGCTGCAACAGACGTCTATTTTAAAATTGGTTCTTAGACCCCGCTCCCCCCCCCCCCCCCCTCCCCCCTCCCCTCCCCCTCCGGGCCCGTGACACGGCCCCTCCTGAAAGGATATCGCGTATATAGGCCTACGCTCGTGTTATACTTGTCTTATAGTAGGCCTACATCTAAAATTTTCAAATTATGTTGAATGAAAAAAGTTTTGATTCCAAATGGTATTTGCGCACGTTCGAAAGAATTTCTGTCTTTCTAATCCCTATAGTAGTAGTCATCTCACTTCCTTCTCTCGTTGTTTCAGGAATATCCTGGCGGCGTGCAGCCCCTACTTCAGGGCCCTATTTACCAACGGCATGCACGAGACCCAAGAGCGAGTAGTGAACATCCCCAATACTAAGTCCAACCTACTGGCTCTCATCCTAGACTATGCATACACCAGGGAGGTCAAGATTACGGCAGAAAATGTGGAGGAGTTACTACCAGCTGCCGACCAGTTTAACGTAGGAGGTAGGTGGCTGGCTGGCTCAGTGGCGTGCAAATTAGCATTTTGCGTGTGCACTTTACTTTGCACTGTCTCGCGCCCCGCATTCTTTATTTTCAAATGGAGGTGCAGTTTAGAAAGTCCACACAGTATGCTGTTGTTGCTACTTGATGCGCGGCAGTGCCTATATAGCATCCAACAATGATGCCTCGAATGGCACAAAGCAACCTTATCTGGTTGCTTTGTTGCTCCTACGATGAACACGGTATCAATAATGTACACCTGCCGCGTGCACCCGGTCACATTAGATAGCAACACATTTAGTCTGGTCATCTGGACTATTAAAGTGTGCATGTGAAGGGAAATACACCAGACCCTCTTCGTGTCAAAATACGCCAAAGGCTAATTGGAATCCGATCTTTCCGACCTCGGTTCGTTCCAGTTCTGATCTATGACCCGACCGTGCGAAATGAGTCGGATGTCGCACAGGCCATTTTTTTTTTTACTATATAAAGAAGAAATCAGCGTTGAACTTGAAACCAAGCCTCATGCCCATTGAAAGTTACTTTTTACACTAAATCTTTTTAGGCTACTAAGAATTAGACTTCAGAGTCCCATCAGACATGAAAGGGTTAGAACAGGCAGTAACGCATTCTGCTGATGTCGATGTTGTCTTCACAATCTTCCCCGCTAATCCATGCACTAAGGGGTATTTATGAGGGAAATAGAAGTGTACTAGTGACCGCAATGCTATATTCCCGCAGGTCTGGTGCAGATGTGCAGTGAGTTCCTCACCAACCAACTAGCGCCTGACAACTGCATCGGCATCTGGCGTTTCGCCAAGATGTACTTCTGCTTCAAGCTGCAGGAGGCAGCTTTTAAGTTCATCCTGATCCACTTTGAGGAGATTGTCCTTCTTCCCGAGTCGGATGAATTCCTCTCCTTGACCGTGGACGAGCTGGTGGAGGTTTTGCATGACGACCAACTAAACGTCAAGATGGAGGAGTACGTCTTTGAGGCTGTACTCAGATGGGTAAGCATATAAGCAGGAAGTGGATTCCCCCCCCCCCCCCCCCTCCCCCCTACACCCACCTTAAAGACCTCTCTTCACGATAGGCCATCAGTGTAGCGAAATTGGTTGGCAGGATTTGCCCCACTGCATTGTTGGAGAAAGAGTGGCAATCATCACGACATTAATAATTGTGATGCTCCGGCGGGCCTGCCCAGATAGTTCAGTTTATGACGTTCATCATTTTGATATCAACCGCAGATTCGCTACAAAGAGGCGGAGCGCAAGGATTTCATGCCCCGCCTTCTCATGCACATACGACTGGGCATGACCAACACGGATTATTTTATGAATAACATCAAGGCGCATCCATACGTCAAAAACAACGACTTGTGTAAACCGGTCGTCGTGCAGACCATCAACTACACGTACAATTTCGACGCGGCGGAAGGATCTGTCGGCCCCAGTAAGGTACGTATACCTTTTTTGCACTAGCGGCCACTTGCACTTCCGTTCAAAACGAGGCTTTACGCACATTATATTTTACAGTGGACTAAAGTCTCAGTACGTTACAGCAAGAGAATCAATGTCCATGCATGTGTATAGCCTCGCTGTTTTTCCAATATGGCCGTTCCGCGTGCAAGTAGCGAATTGATCTGATTTTGTGCCGTGGCAATATTTTGAGTTTGTCAGATAAGAGAAAACGCCACGCCAAAATCACTTACCCTTTGCATTTTCAAAGGACTTTTGGACTACTGGCATAATGTTTACAGCCATCACAATTAATGACATCACACTTTGTCTCTGTATTTCTCTATCAAAAAAACTAAAGGTGGTTTCCCGGCCGCGATTGCCGTACAAGGTGTTATTCGCCGTTGGAGGTTGGAGCGGCGGCAGCCCGACCGGCGCCATTGAATGCTACGACACGCGCGCCGATCGGTGGATACTGCTTGATACCGTTAACAACAGGCCAAGGGCCTACATGGGCGTGACCGTTATTGGGAACAAGCTGTTCGTCATAGGTAAGATGGTCTAACACAATAACTCCAAACTGACTTCTTAACAAATTATTGGGAAAACTGCTACAAACGCCGTTATCTCCACCTGTGATTGAGGATCTGTATGATACAAACCAACCAGTGCAAGTCAGCTCAGTAACTCATATACGTTCCGAGAAAACAACGAAAAACTGTGTCCACCCGTTCAAGAAATTGTGCGAAGTCACCGTCCTATATACTGGTCATACTGCACGGAAAAGACCGTACTATATCACGGTGGTCAGGGGATATAGTTTCGTTCACATTAGGGCTTCATTGTAAAAAAAAACAAATGCGTGTGCGCACGCATTTATATAAATTCATTTTTAATTATCGTTTTCTCATAAAAAGGTATCGCCTCGAACGGACTCAATGCATCTTCCGTTTCAGCAAGGTTGTTTTTCCGGTCATAAAGTGCAAATGTCACCCTTTGTGTGTTGCCAAGGTTCAGTGGGTCTACACTAAAACCAGACTGGTGAACTATTTCCCTACGCTTTAGCAGTGGACATTTCAGATTACTAACGAATCTTTAGATCCAAGTTACCATGGCAACTGACGTCACACTTTAGTATTCCATTGTTGACTAGCCTTGTCCAAGGGCTGTGAAATTGTGTGAATCCGTGAAGAATTTGCCTGTATCCTATGCAGTGAAAGTCTCGCGCGTGAAGTCAGGATTCAGACCAAGATATTTCGGTAACCAGACTATTTTGCAGTTGGCTACAATTCACCGCGCGGTGGCGCACTTTCGCTGCATAGCATACATGCAAATTCTCCACGGATTCACACAATTTCATAGCCCTTGGACAAATTCATAGCCCTTGGACAAGGCTATTGTTGACTAAAATTTTGGGACATCGCAAATCCTTCAAACCGTATCTGAAGGATTTTTGCAGGTATAGCATCACTAAAATCTACCGTATTTTCAAGACTTTTACCGAAATTACTCTTATACCATTTATAATTAGTGGAACTGTAAGATAAAACTATCTGGACACAATTTCTGTTAATTGAAGTTTCCCCCAAAAATTTCTAGGTGGATTCGACAGCAACCAGTACTTTAACAGCGTGCGGATGTTCGACCCTCTGAGCCGTATTTGGCGCGAGGTCGCCCCCATGAATTCCCGGCGTTGTTATGTCAGCGTCGCGGTACTGGGTGGGTCCATCTACGCTATGGGAGGATTTGACGGTCACACTAGGCTTCGCTCCGTTGAAAGGTATAAAGCTATTTCGGGGACGTCTACACGAGCCAATTTTTGGCCAACAAGGTCCAACAATTGTCCACCAATGTCGGCCGACCGAAAGTTGGATGGTGTGCATGGACGCCACTCCAGAAAAGGTCCAATAATCATCCATCAAGTTCGGCCATGTTGAAACCTTGTATCTGTCGCCAACTTTGCATGTTGGACCTTGTTGGATGAAACGGACCAATAGCAGAGTAAAGCGCTTGTCACGTTAAGGCAGCAGCGAACTGCTGTCAAGATAATGTTGCTTTCGAGCGCGGCACAAGGATCCTAGACTGGTCCCCTGTCCTCATATTTACTCCCCCTTCGTCGTATATAAACCTCCAGGTATTCCTGGATATTTATGCCAAACATGGCGGCGTGTACCTGTCCTCATATACGACGAAGGGGGAGTAAATATGAAGACAGGGGACCAGTCTAAAGGGATCCCAGGTGTTCCCTGGTGCCAGCTCGAAAGCGCGTTGGTGCACCACATCAGCCGATTTCACGAAACCTTACGCACATGCGTAAGCTTGCGCGAATTTTTATTGCGTAAGCTGCGCAACATTCCTGTGATTATTACACGTACGCAAGCTAGGGGCTTATGCCATTTTCAAAAGTTGCGCAAGCTACGCACGTTTTCGTGAAATCGGCTGCAGATGGTGGCACCAACTGCGATCACCGCGTCGATGGGACAACTGGGACTGGGAGACATGCGCAGTTGCCGGTACTTACGCATGACTCAGGCTTGCGCGTTGTTGAATAATTTTGGAAATTTTGTGTTTATATTTTGGATCTTCAAGGCTCCACATCGAAACAAAATGTTGTAAATATTTCCATAATTTATTTTCATCAGATATCTGTAATTGATTTTGTGGCAAACCAAGCTTTTTATTAGCGCTGATGCAATTTCTACTGACTGTGGTGCACCAGGGATCCCAAAAAACACTGCGCGCATGTGTAAGATTTGGAACATCCCAGCACCTGCAGGGATCCCTTGGACGACGAGTGCTCGAAAGCATCCCTGGTAAGATTTGTTGAGATGGGACTGTGTATAGACTTTATAGACAAATCTTACTTTAATCTTATCAAAAAATTCGTATCAAAATTTGCACAGTGGGAGCCACTTTAAGAAGTGCCTTTAGTTTCTGTATACGCGCTCGTGAAAATGATCAAAACTGAAACGAAGGACCTTTTAAACATTTTCGTGAAGGTACGAGCCTACTACCAACCAGTGGAGTTTAATCCAGCCCATGAACCATCACCGTAGCGATGCCTCGGCCTGTGCCGTGGGTGGCTGCATAGTGATCGTAGGAGGTTTCAACGGGAACGAGTGCCTCAACACCACGGAGCTGTACGACCCAGAGACCCGTGATTGGCGTGATCTTCCCCGTATGGGTAGCCGCAGGAGCGGTGTGGGCTCGGTGTCTTTCCGGGACTTTGTCTATGCCGTCGGTATGTATACATGTAATGGCTATACGATTGAACCATAAGTTATCCGTAAAGACAACACTGACATTAGGGAGGTTTCGGTCGCATACGGTTAGGCAAAACGACGACTATTAGTAAATTTGACGTCATCGATTTGTGCGTACTTGTGGCGTTTACACAAATATCCCAAGTGTTGTGTTGTTGTTTACACTGATAGCAACGCCTCTACACCTTAGTGAAAAACGGACAGCGAAAGGTAACGATTTTGAGGTTTGGCTAATCGTAGTCGTAATCACTAACCGTGCACACCGAAACCTCACTATTAAAGGTATATATACGTGTAAAATAAATGTCCTATACTTTTGATCTTAAATAACTTTGTCATTCTTTAACGGATTTTAATTACAATTTCACATCATGCAAACAAGGCTTGACAAATTTTATTGAGAGAGTTTCATTAGTTTTTACGAAAAGGGTGAGATTTTATAAGCATACGAAAAAAAGGAGTCTATTTCAGATTTCGCCACTTTCGACGTGGCCTCCTCCAATGTCGATACACCGCTGGAGACTGGTGGAATGTGCATGCTGCAGCCAAAAGCTTCTGAGGAAATGCAGGATCATTCCTAATGTTATTGCAAACCATCTTGATCGTTTGGCGCAACTCAACAAGAGGTGCAAATGGACCTCAGACATAGGCAATTGCCTTGACAATGGAGAATGCAAAGTCGAAAATCGAAAGTGGCAAATTCCGAAATTTAGGGGTTGTTTTCCTTGTGGCTTTTAAATCTCACCCTCTTGTCCAAAACTGATAAAACTCACTCAATAAAATCTGTCAAGCCTTGTTTACATGATGTGTTACGGTTATATGGAAACTTGGCTTTAGTTGCAAAAAATGCCATAAAATAACAACAACGATATTGTTTTCAGGCGGTTTCAACGGCCTGACGCGACTGAACACCATGGAGCGTTGGACAGCCAACTCCCAACAGTGGACGCCGTGTCCCAGCATGTACATCCACCGCAGTAACTTCGGCTCGATCGTACTGGACGATATGATCTTCGTTATAGGAGGTTTTAACGGGATCACCACCATCTTAAACGTGGAATGTTACGATCCGGACAACGAGGAATGGTGAGATGATGGACCAACGAATGATGTCACATGTTTTTTTTATATATAATTATAAGGGATTGCTATCGGCAAAAGAAAGTTGCGTTATGACTGGTACATGAAATGTATAGCTGTCAGTGGTGATTGGCATGGCTGGTATTGCCTTTAAAGGCCATGTATCATTTGCAAGATAAAACGTTTTACAGATTCGTGAAATAAGAGTGTAACATATCTAAGGAAGAATGTTGGTATAAAACTAGCCTGAAGAAATGTTTTAGAAAACCACCTTCGGTTGTCAATTTCCAACATGAAATACCATTTTGGACGGAAATAAATTCATGTGGTGTTTGTTACCATTGCTATCAACACTTTGAGTAAGGTTTTTCTTGTCAACTCATGAAAAACAAAATTGGACCATTGCAAATGAAGTTGAATGTCGTAAACTTGTCAGCAGAAATTTCGGGTTCACACTGATGCAGCAAAGTTTCAGAAAGCCTCTGAAATTCACGCGTGGTTTCTGTATTTGGTAAATGCCTGCGCCAAAGAAATGTATTTGTTTAAACCATCTTTTTTTGTTAAAGGTGTATTTTGGACAGACAACAAAAATCATGCGGTGTTTGTTACCTTTGCCCTCAACATTTTGAGTGAGGTTTTTCAAGTTGTCAGCGCAGGATGAATTCAAATTTTGGGTGAATACAAAATGATACAATGGCTTTTAATCGTTGTTTTCCTCCGAAGGTACGATGCTTGTGACATGAACGTTTACCGTAGCGCCCTGAGCATCGGGCTAATCGAAGGCCTGTCCAACGTACGCCAGTTCACCTGGCCGCGTGATTGCGACCTACCTCCCCCGGTACCGCCCGCCGACCAGACCGACCCGAACGCGCCGGCTAATCACGGGCAGCCGGCTCACCAGCACCGCGGGCATCAGCAGGCGGTGGCCGCTAACCAACCGCCAAGCCAGAACGAGGCCGTCGTGCAGGCGGCACTCCCGGCACCCGCTCCAGCCGGAGGGCAAGACGTCCAACAGCAACAACGCGCAGGTATATGGGGAAATAGATGCGCTATATTTAATTCAACACTGCACATTAAAGTTGCATTGCCCGTGTTTCGGTGAAACGATTAAACAAATTAATTTACACAAGCGAACGAATTTAGAAAGCTTACGTGTCTCTGTAACGAAAAATATCAAAAACTTAAATTTCCGACGTCGGGAATTGGAGATACAAGCCTTTTTCTTGAAACGTGCTTCACATGTTGTACATGTGCGCGTATGCTCATATGTACATAGTATGTGTACAATGTACACAATGTACGCGCACATGTACATTTACGTCATAACCCTGTCGATTAATTGACCTGCCAGCCATTTAATAATTTCTTGTTTTTAATCGACTGGCATTAATCCTTGACGGATTTTTGCGTTCTTGGTACTAAATGAAAGCTGATAACTTTTTCTATTCTAGAAAAATACCTATTTATCTTTTTTTTTTAAAATTGACGCCCAAATCGGCCAAAACACGGGCAGTGCAACTTTAAGGCTGGATTTACTCTGAGCAATTTGACGCGCATGGCTTTGGGAGAAAGTGGTGGGGAGGGAATTATTTTGGAGTGAAACGACGCATTGAAAATCACAGAATCACAAAAACGCTTTCCGCCCAAGTTGATTCTGTGGTTTTCAGTGCGTCGTTTGACACCAAAATTCCCTCCACGCTGTTTACTTAATACTAAAAAAAGGTTGGATTTTATTTCAAGCTGCACCGATGCCCGACCTGATGGAGTTCCCAGCGCAAGAAGAGAACAACAACAACAACGAAATCCTGGTCCAGGGGGACATCGAGGACGAAGGAGCCGGCGGCGCAGACGACGACGACGACGACGAGGAGGAAGAAGAAGACGAATTGGACGACGACGACGAAGAAGACATCGAGGACGAAGAGGAGGTCCAGTTTCCGGACAGACCTCCCAACCAACGGCGGCCCCCGAGGGAACGCAGGCCGGATAGTATGATGCAGTAGATGGAGGGTACTGCGCATCACACGTAAAGAATAATGTGGGGTGCATGGGAGGGTTGAAAATATTACCTTGCAAGTGGCGATCTTTTAGTTGGGTCATATTAATTCTTTAAAGTAGCTTGCGCGCACAGGACTAATCTAAACATGTTCTGCAGGTATGAATGGATTCCATAATCTCTGTGTTCGTTAATTGTGATTACTCCGCCATTTAACCAAGAAGTGCCTATTTGAAAAGTCAGATGTACGTTGTCAATGTTGCACCAGTTTTAGAGCGGGAAATAGACTTATGATTGCATGATTGAAAAACTGTTAAAATGGCAGTATCGCCATGTGTAATTAAGGATGTATGATAAAACCAACTTATGTGAGAGTCAACTCTGAGAAAAAGATAATGAAAAACTGTCCAAGCTTTCAAGGAATTTTGCGTCCTATTTAGGTTGGTTCCGTCGTTTACTGCACGGACAACAGAGTCATAATAGGGAGCTTTCGCAAGCCGACGGATTTCTGTGGTTTCGCAACTAAAAACTACAAGGTATTAGCTAAAAGGCGTCTATTTCCGACAGCGGGAAAACTACCCTGCACAACACGGCTTTGATACAAATTTTACTTTTGATCCAAAGCTTTGAAATGCACAAAAAGTTCGTAGACATTCATACTCGTTTCAACCTGGCTACGTAAACGCAACTAAAAATTAGGAAAAACACTGGAAATCCGAAATTTCACTACGCGTTTAGTGCTTACGCATAGCGAGCTCGATATCCGTGTCGTGCAAACGCGTAGCAGATAGTACGACGTGTATGACGTCATAACCTGTGACGTATCCGTCGCGGTATCCGTGCGCTTGCGAAACCTCTCTAATACCCCGGCATAATACGGAAATCGTGGGCTTAGTTTCTTTCACAAGATGGCGCTCTTGTAAAACAAAATGTGCATGTGTGCACACACATTGATATACTTCCTCTTTAACGGAAGTTAAATCACCCTGGGCGGAATTGGACAGTTGAAACCACTTGTATCTTCCATTTCAGTGAGGGTTTTCCGGTCAAAAAATGATTGAACAAAATCTTGGGACATATATTAGTTTAAGGCTATGATTTTGTGATATGAGCACCGGTCGATTTGCCTACGAGTAGCCTACTGCTGTTATGTTTAACTTAACTAAATGTACCCTGTAGATGTGTATATAATTTGCATTAATTTCCCGTAATCATGTATTAAATTTGAAGCTGTAATTATTACATACATTGTACATAATTTCTAGACATGTGAAAACATCGGCTGGTGCACATACGTGTTTGTATGATATAGATGTCAAGGGGTTTTATGTAATGGCTATGTCTACGTCACCCACCAAGCATTATACACTAATTAACAGTATAAAGGAAATTTATATGCACAATAAAATTTAGCTGTACACAGTAAAACCCAGTTACCATTTTCTTGTGTGCAAATTTAAGTCATGATATCCCGTCCTAATGCACAAACCATTGGGTGGAAATTGAGCCGGCTATAGACCGTATCGAACAGCTGTAATCTTGTGGGGCATCTTCTGTTACTTAAAATGCACAAACCTAGTACCTATGTGAGGAAATTTAGCCGGCTAGCTAACCAATACGTGCCTTTATGGTCCCCCACAATTCACTGCGCGCGGTACATGGTGCAGTGTATGATGGGATACAAATCTAGTGCACTTTGCCGAATGGCAATAGGGTTTTAACGTTGTGGCGATCTTCTTTGAATTATCACGTTTGTAAACGCCAAGGCACCTTGAAATGTATCGATTCATTAAATAAAATAAAGAAAATGTTGTCCAGTTTGTCACAAATAAATACAAATGTTTGACATTTTGTTTCCAGTTTGCAAGTACCTTTACGAATGGCAGGCTCACTGGCTTGGTGCATCTCAGAAATATTAGCGTTGCTAAATCAAATTATTTGGTTTGAACGTCAACTTGAACGTTCACTTCTGTTGAGAGTAGATAAAACCAACAAAGATCCCAAACAAACAAAGTAGCCTATACATACATGGACGGAAATCGTACAAGGCGGAAATCGCAAAGACCGTCTGAAGCCATCCTCTTGCAACAGTGCCCCTTTAACGCACTCCTGCGTACAGTGGCCCTGTTGAAAAAGGCCCCATTTGGCGGTGGGACTAGCGACAGAAATCTTGTCGCCTCTGCTGGACCAATCAGGACGCTTGCATGTGCATTGTAGCACGATTGCAGGCATTCAAATGTAACGCGCGCAGATTGTAAACACCGTGCATGCATGTGATACATGTACTCGGTAATGCTGGCCGTTGTCCGCGTCGACGATTGGCTGCTATTTAAAGCATACCGGGGAATCCGTTCCATTACATTCGTCAGCATGCATCCCTGTTATTAATTTGAAAAACTGCGGAGTAAATAAGGTTCGTCATCGTTTGAAAGTTTGGTAGGAATGGGACAGTCATAAGGCACGTACGGAACCCAATACAATTTCTGGAAAGTATAGAAATTGTTTCTTTTCGGCATAACATGACCGAATTGATTAAATTACATCAAAATGACTCGGGCGTGAGTTGGCTCAATACAACAGCCGGCTCGCTCCACAGATTTGCGTGTGTTTCCTCAGGGTATTGTTACGTCGCTTTGCAGAGTGGAAATTCCCTGAGATCTCAGGATGTCTGAAGCCGAATCAAGAACTTTTGAAAACGGCTATATAATAATGCATGCAACTACACGGCACCACTTGCGGACTACCAGCGACGCGCTGTCATGACTGTGTGGTTTTTTTTATGGCGTGTAGGGTTACCAGTTTATCTCAGAGACGGAAATAAAAGGTCAGATTTAAAATGTTGTGAACTTTTTGATATTAAATGGATTTTAGGATTTTTCACAGTGGACCCCGAATCGGTAGGTGAAACTGCTAAGTTTGACGTGGTGTGATTGAAAATGGTACCGAAAAAACGGTCGCTGCATGTGTAAAAACGTGGCAGACCTTGGGAAAGTCTAAATCTCTGACAAGCTGTCACTTGAGGGCGCTCTTCATTAGAGGGCGTCCTTTATTTTCATAGAAAACGTCGTCGACGCCAGACGTGTTGATTTCGTTTGTGTGGATTGCACTCGTGTTTATTATTATAATTTTTTACTAAATTAGAAAGTGGTATGTGTTTGCATGTGTTAGGAACTAGGAGACTGTTGATTACATTTCATACCAGTGTCCATCATAGAGTGATTCATTTAAATTGTGGGCTAACCATGCTAACGAAACGTTAGTTTCAATAAGCCAGTTCGGAATCTCGCGCGCGCAATGAACGTCTATGGGATTGTGTCAAGGTCATTTGAGATAAACACAGGTCATTTGAGATAAACACAATGCATACCGCTTTGTTTATCTCAAACCAAAGTCGGGAGACGCATGCGCAGTCGAGACTCCGAACTGGCTTATAATACTTTCATCACCGGGTCGTATCATCCGCAGTGCAGTGACAAGTTTTCAAGTTTCATTCATCGCTGGCATAAATTATTAACCAGTCAGGCAAACACATTGTGTACAACAATGGATGAACTGGAAAAGCTCGAGTATCTGTCCCTCGTTTCCAAAGTGTGCACGGAATTAGACAACCATCTGGGTATGAACGACAAGGATCTTGGTAAGTTTTAGCCCCGCGAGCAGTGCTTCGAGTGGGGAAACCCTCAGCCCTGTCTTCTAATACACCAAATCTGTGGCAAACTCACGCAAATGAAATTTGTCCCATGGCTCCGATATTTGCTCAATAGGTGCACTCACCCCAGTTTATAAATATTCCGAAGAGTACGCATCGATCCGATGTCTAGTTTCGGTGAAATCGTGGGGAAAGTTTGAGACTTTCCGTGCGATGAAATTCCGACTTTCACCATGCGCCAGAGCGGAGAGGTCAACACAATCTAGACTGGTTCGCTGTCCTCATATTTACTTTCCTTCATCTTCAGATCTTACGACGAAGGGAAGTAAATTGAGGATGTGGAACCAGTCTAGTGTTGACCTCTCCGCTCTCGCGCATTTGATTTTTGGTGAAAGTCGGAATTTCATCGCATGGGGTCTCAAACTTTCTCCACGATTTCACCGAAATTAGACATCGGATCGATGCGTACTCTTCTGAATATTTATAAACTGGGGTGAGTGCACCTATTGAGCAAATATCAGAGCCATGGGACAAATTTCATTTGCGTGAGTTTGCCACAGATTTGGTGTATATTAGAAGACATGGCTGAGGGTTTCCCCACCCGAAGCACTGCTCGCGGGGCTAGGTAAGTTTAAAAAATATAAGACTCCAGGCGGCCGTCATGCCAGCATGGCCAGTAGGCAGTAAGGCCAGGATCGTAATTTCACACAGATCCGCTGTCATATATTTAATCTTGTCAGGTTAATGATTTTGTCTCTCGTGCATTTGCCCCAAGTATTCCATCTTTTTTCGTTTTTCATGTCGGTTTTTAACATGTTTAACACTGCTTAGCATAGTATTATTATTTTTTTTTCTGGTATTCATAGGCCTACCAAGGATTCCTCTAAAGTGCCCATTGCACTGACGTCACTCGCAAGCATGAGGAAACCCATGAAGAAAATTAGAAATTAGAAATGGCCAGAGACACCAGGGAATCCCCTTGCTCGTCACGAAAGAATGCTCTGGGGTCTTTAAAGTGCGTTACCGTTACCTAACACACTGGACCAACGGCTTTACATCCCTTCCGAAGGATGGAGCAAGTGTGGTTGAGTGCCTTGCTCAAGGGCACAGGTACCGCATCCATGGAGAGGTTCGAACCGCAACCCCAAGTTTTCACCTACATGTATGATTGCGAGTCAATTACCCAAACTACTAACTTGGCCACGGTACCCCACAGTGGGGTCATAATTATTTTACCGTCATCAGAAGAAAGCATAGATCTAAAACTGCACAGTCAGGATCCGTCACAAAACAGTGTAAAACCATCAGGAAAATTCCCTAAACTTTCATTTTTTTAAATTAAATGGTATTTAATTTTTTTTTTATTTGGGGCCTACTCTTTAGTTTTTAGAAATAAAACTTCAACTTTAAAATAGTTAATAAATAGAAATTAAAGTTTAATGTTTGAAGTTAAATTTTGTGTGTGTATATTAAAACGAAGGTTTTCTCATTACCGTTCTGAAATTTCGCGTTCTCAATTCGTATGTATTTTCTAGGATATCATTAAAAAAAACTGATGTTCTGTAAACTAATTTATCTGGTTCAGTAAAGCAGTGCGGTAATTATACACCAACCTTTTTGCATCCACATCTAAATTGGAGATTGCAAATTTTATGTTTTCTGCCCATGGATAGTATTTTGGGGTATGGATTTTAGGTCTGTATGATTGTTAGTTTAAATTGAAAACCATTTTTCTGAACACGCTCGTTTAAAACAATGTGAAATTCCCCAATTCTTGCAGCTGAATTCATCATCAGCCTTGCTGACAAGAACCCAGAACTAGACAGCTTTCAGTCTGCACTTGGTAAGAATGGTGCTGACCTCCCTGCATCGTTTGTTTCCAACCTGCTACGTCTGATTCAGCACATGAGGCCTCCCAAAGTTTCCAAGAAAGCCAAGCACAAAAAAAAGAAGCCAAAAAATGCGGAATCAGAGCTGAGGAGAACCAAATATCCTGGGCTGTGCATACCGGACAAGAAGCAAGTAAGTGACTCGGGACTTTGAAGTTCACATGTAGTCTTTCCACAGTAAAGGGGGCATTTTGGCAGACCATATTTTCGAGAAAATACCTTTGTTTGGTCTCAAAATATAATAAATAAGTTTAAGTTGTTTTGAAGAGATAACTTAGGCCCAAAAATAGGTTACAAATTGTGTGACAACATGCCTTTCTAAAAACCATGTGTACAAATTTCCAATATGTACGGCGCTCGTAACCGGGATGGACACTTGTGTTACATTTTTGGCCATCCTGGTTACGAGCGTGGATTTCTGGAGAGTTTCCACTTCATTTATTGTTCATTTATGAGTTTCATTGTCTTTTTGTGTAAATTTTAATGTTTAAGAGCTCAGAAAGCAATATTATCTAAGAATATTGTTGGGAGCTCTGAATGTGAAAGGGTAGTGGCTGATTGCTAAAGAGTAGTGGCCATTTGTGAAAGGGTAGGGGCACCACTACTCTATAACGCTTTGGGGGAAACCCTCTTAAGAGATTTTGTGCGTGTGACCCCAAATTCAATTCTCATCGTTTGATTGTAATCCGATTGTAATCGGATTACAATAAATTGGCAAAAAGTGCGTGTGACCCCATCTCGTAATCGTATTACAATCCATCCCATAAGCCCCTGCGGTAAGAATTCCCACATGCACACATACTTTTTTTCTGCTTTACTACGCGCGCCTGGCTTACCTTTCCATTCACAGGGCACCAGACGTGCGCGGTGCAGTGAAGTTAGCAAGCACGCACACGCAACACGGAGAAAGCCACCGCAAGGGGTGGTGGAATGGATTACAATACGATGACGTGATTGTGTGTTCGTGTGACCCCACTTTATTATAAAAATATTACAATTTGATTACAATAAGTATGTCGTGTGACCCCGGTCATGGAAATATTACAATCGTATCATGATGACAACTTTCCAGTAATGATAACAACTGTCCCGTGTGACCTGGCCTGAAACTGGTCTACATGTAGCTACATCTACCCTGTACACACACATAATACCCTTAATTTTTGATATTTCAGGAGATAGATGAAAGTGATGAGAAAGTCGCCCAAGCAGCAATGGACGAACTGGAAGCTTTGATGCCAAAAGCCGTATCGTCAGTGTAAGTTTACTGTCGATAGATTGAGCTACCTGTAACTATTAAACCACCTCACACATGTGCGTTTGTCCACGACATCATATCTCAAAAACTGTCTCATTCCAGCCCAGTATTAATTTCAGAAAGAAAGGTACATCTCGCAATAGTAAAAGTACTTGAGTTGTGGTGCACCAAAGTACAGACCCAGTAAAATGTCTCGACAGTGTTGAACATACTGTATGTGACCTGTCACAACGAAATGAGCGGAAAGTCGCACTCCGCAATTTCCTTTAACGACGGTTCAAAGTCAAAAATTGAAGGGGAGGTCAATTTTAGGGTTTTGTTATATTTGGAAAGAGTAACTCTTATTCTATTTGATTCCAAATTTTTAGCATCATCCAACAATTAAAAACATAATTTTCAGACCAATTTTGACGATAGATTTCTTCGTGTTTCGTATAAAATTTTGTTTGAAGATTAGTAAGATTTGTTTGAACACTACCACTTCTCCAAGCTGTGTTGCATTGGGGGAATAGTTTTACCTTATGTGTTATATACCATTGGAAAGCTCCTCTTCTGCTAAATTTAAAAATACCAATTGATCACGTTCACAGACGCCATCTTCGTAGGAAAAAATGCTACTGCGTATTAAACGCCATCAAGTACACGCACGCACACGCTGAAACATGTTATGCTCGAAATTTGTTCAAAATACGGCGCAACCGATGCGCGTCACAAAAAAATATGCTCAAAACCATGATGCACGTGGCAATTTGTAGGAAGTGACGTCATTTTAACGTGATCAATAACCAATTTTTAAAAATTCCGACTTTCAGCTCATTGTGTGGTGACTGGTCACATATGTGACAATATCTCCTAGTTGGTGAAAGATGTAAACATGAATGAATATGGCAGGGCATTATATATGTGCCATATTCAATGTGAAAAAATCGAATGAGTAAATTTAAACAACTTGCACCCATGCTACATGCACACTGCTATATTTTGTGCCCCAAGTTGGAATGGCGTACAGTGGTCTCAAAATGTCAAAGTATCACGTTTCAATTCCACAGCAATTGAGACAAAACTAAAACAAAATTAGCAATTCAGGATCCTATGTCCTCTGAAAAAATACTGAATAAACATATTCACATTGGCTTAAATTATGTGTACTGTATTTTGTTTAAATTCTGTCTTAACGTAGTAAAACCGAAAAATCGGATGATGACGAGAAATCACGCAAGAAAAAGAAAAGTCGGCACCACAGACGTAGCCGAAGTCGCAGCAAAAGCCGCAGCCGAAGTAGAAGCAGAAGTCGTGACAGAGACCGTCGCAAACACGATGATAAGCGCAGACACAGCAGGCGGTCACGGTCGAGGTCAAGGTCGCGATCGAGGTCGCGGAGTCGTGACAGAAATCGTCGACGGCGAAGCCGGAGTAGCAGTAGGGAGAAAGACAGTGGAAAAGACCGGAAACATGAAAGGTAAGTCTGCCCACTCCTACAAAGTACAAATCTGGTGAAGGCTTGATGTTGCAAGTTTGATACTCGGCCGTGGTACTTGTGCCATTGAGCAAGGCCAGTGAAGGCACACAATCACAATTACTCAATCCTTTCGAAGGGCTTTAATGCTGTTGGTCCAGTGTGTTGTGTAATTTCGTTTTAACCTAAGAATCATATAAAATACCTCCCCAAAATACTATCCATGGGAAGAAAACAGGAAATGCGCAATCTCCAATTTGGATGTAGAAGCAAAAACGGTTAGTGTAATTACTGCACTGCTTTATGGAACCAGATAAATTAGTCTACAAAACATCGGTGGTTTTGTGACGATGTCCTTGAAAATATACAGATTGAGAGTGTAAAATTTCAGAATAGTAATGAGAAAAATATGACAAATGATATGGTATCAAAGATCCACCACCCATGGGAAAAACGAGGGTTTCAAAAATATGATCTTGACACGCTCCTCAGGCATGTAACTTTTCAGCTGATCGGCTCATTTCCTCTTTTTTGTTTCCTCATTTGTCCCATTGAAAATAAAAAAACACTGTACAAAGTTAAAGATTTTTTTGCATTTTCCTCTTTTTTGTGTAATGACACAGTTGCATGCCTGGCTCCTTTAAAAGATCCCAGAGCATTCTTTCATGAAGAGTAAGGGGATTGCCTGGTGTATGTGGCCGTCGACCGCCAATGGCACCACCCACTCAATGTTAAGTTTCCCGCAACTCAGCTTAAGGGCTGCGAATAGAAGTTCAATAAACCCATTAAATTGAAACAAAAACTCTTTACAGGAGGCGAGACAGAAGCAGGGAACGCGGTCGCGATCATGACTGGGACAAGCACCAAGACGCCGGTAGCAACGCAGACCGCTTCGTGAACCGGCCGCCATCAATGGACCCTGAGGTTGGTCACATCTATGAGGGTAAAGTCACCAGTGTCATGCAGTACGGCTGCTTCGTCCAACTAGAGGGCCTCAAGCGCAGATGTGAAGGACTGGTACATATCTCGGAGGTTAGTGTCCGAAGCCTGTGTCAGGGATGCCAGTCTTCTGGCTATAGCCGGAATTCTGACTTTTTCTTATTTTTGAAAATAAAATCCGGCAAAGCCTTTTTTCCAGGCCGGAAAAGCAAACGACCGGAAATATTTCTTCATGTCCAGAAAAATGTGGAAAATTGTCTCACTTACTGATCCACGATGTCCGGATATGTCATGTATGTACAGCCTATGTACATGTGTGTACACGCACGTAGCACGTTTTCCCAATGATTTGCACACATGCAGTATGTCTGTATCCCCATACTCATTCACGACAAAAGTGTCGCGAAACCAGACTATCGATCAGAAGTACATGTACATAGAGGGCGGTGTATCCATACAGCAGTGGTTAGATCTCGTACATACTGACATATATACACATGTATATCCATTGCATTGCACTCATACTGTCAATGTACATACTGTACAGTATACTGTGCTGGCGAGTCCATGTGCACACATACATGCAGTTATAATAGTGATTTTTTTTCCGGCCCTGAAGGTAAGAGCCATTGGCATCCCTGCTGTGTACAAGTTTTGCATTGGTCGGAATTGTAGAAAACGGACGGATAAGACGTTAAATTTTTGTTTTTTATCATGATTTTATGAAGTAATTTCATAACAAAAGTAACAAAAACTCTGTTTGCTAGGATAGGGCGACAATTTGTGTGTAAAAAAGCTATATTAGGGCGACACGCTCAATAGGGCGACAATTTGGTGTCGCCCTAATATTTTTGAGATTAAAAACAATTTTTTTAGGTCAAAAACCATTTTTATTAGGTCTAGAACTGTCTCTTTTAGGTCTGTAACCATCTTTGGAAGCTTTGGGTAGAGAAATTTGGTGTCAATTTGAGTGATTCTTCCCGAAATTTCAGTGGTCCCCGGGGAAAGGCTTCCCGAATTGTCGCCCTATTGCTGCATCCAGAGTTTTTACAATAATCCTTGCTTTATTACAAACCTCAAACATTACTGTTTGTTTTATGTTGCGCATTATTAGTTATCCCATGAACGTGAGTGGATCACAGCATTATGTAGTGCGTCTGCGTCCCATATACGACAAGGCCAAAGACCGAGTGGTATATGGGACGCAGACGCACTACACTGTACATAATGCCGTATTCCACGAGCGCGAGTTGGAAAACGAATTTATCTTCAAGCAAACTTGATGCTCATTGGGCAAACAGGAAAGTCACATTCAACTTTGCACAAAATATTCCACTACTTTTTCTAACTTGCTGAATCTTTTTTAACCCATGGCTGCTTGGCTTTGTTTTACATGTTGCCTGTTGTAAATCAGGGGGTTAGAAACTGCAGCAGTTTGCCACAATTCCAGTTTGAAGTCTTATGTTTCGTCTTGACTTTACCCTTGTGTGTTCCTAAAGTGACATACCCCAAACAGTGCCCTCTTTCTGTGAGCTTCTGTGAAGATATTTTCAAAGTTACATGTAAAAGACACTACATTGTAGGCTTCATGCAATTCAGCCTATTGAGGTTCCATAAGCCCATTTAAAAAGTAATCCTCGTCAATCGAAGCGATTTTCCTGATGTGAGTCTTATAGTCCACCATGTAAACAAATGGGTCTTTCCACAGTAAAGGGGGCATTTTGGCAACACAGACCATACTTTTGAGGAAATACCTTTGTCTGGTCTCAAAATAAAAGAAAGAAGTTTAAGTTGTTCTGAAAAGATAACGTAGGCCCAAAAAGGGTTACAAATAGTGTGACAACATGCCTTTCTAAAAACCCCATGTACAAATTTCTATTATACGCTCGTAACCGGGACGGACACTTGTGTTACATTTTAGGCTGTCCCGGTTACGAGCGTATGTTGGAAATTTTTACACAGGTTTTTTAGAAAGGCATGTTGTCACACTATTTGTAACCCTTTTGGGGCTTAAGTTATCTCTTCAGAACAACTGAAACTTATTTCTTTTATTTTGAGACCAGACAAAGGTATTTTCTGGAAAATATGGTCTGTGTTGCCAAAATGCCCCCTTTACCACATGGAAAGAAGACTCAAATACAAATGTTGATTTTGATCATTCTTTGTACTGTAGCTAAGACGAGAAGGCCGAGTAGCGGATGTCAATGACGTTGTGACCCGAGGTATGAAGGTCAAGGCTAAAGTCCTCTCCCTTGCCGGTACGAAAATTAGACTGTCCATGAAGGATGTTGACCAGCAAACAGGTAATGTCAAGCTTTCTGCTCGGGAAAAAATTTGTCAGTAACTCTTGTGTGTACACACTTCGCAAGGAATTGCTCGTGTTTAAAATATTAGCCTTTTTAGTGTAATTTTTCTATAATGGCTACCGCCCCGAATTCTTCACATTCAAATGGAGGTGCAGTTTAGAAAGTCACATACTATGCTGTTGTTGCTACGTGGTGCACGCCACTGCCTGGTATCTAACAGTCTGGTTGCTGTATGCCATTCTGTCTTGGTGTGAACACGGTGTTGATTCTGTACTTAATTCACACCTGCTGTGTGCACCACATAGCAACAGAAATTTAGTCTAGTCAAGTGGATACTAAGTGTAAATGTGAAAGGAAGTATGTCAGTACACCAGACGCTTTTTAAGTGAAACGTGCAAAAAGTTAATTTAAAAAGCAGGCTGACCGAAGTGAGGGATATAATGGTACAAAATGAATGCATACTTCCGACCTGTCAATCAAGCCGAACCCGCCGACCAATCACAACAGAGCTAGCAGACGGCGCCCACATAGGTCAAAGTGATGCAATCATCACACAATCAAGCGATTTTCTGCCCATATACAGTTTGTATGTTGTATGCGCCAGTGACCGGGTGAATTTTGGTTTCAATGTCGGGCGATTCGCTGTTTAAAGGTAGGAAAGCGCATTTTTATGAATATATGTCATCCCTGCATTACTAGCCCTTCGCTCAGTGTGTGCTACGGTAACTGTCGACCCTGAAACATAAATACCTTTGAGTTTTCTCCAATGAATCTGTGCTTTCCATGCTGAGTCCTGTTGCTTTGTACGTTGTGTCGCCAATTTTTTGCGATGGCTTGTGAGCACATAGCAACAATATCTGAGGGGCGGGGTTAACTGGGCAATCTCGGAACTATGCATTATGGTCACTTGTAATTTGTGCGCAAATTATCTGAAATAACATAATGGCACTGAATAAAAAAAATACTGATTTAGAGAAACCATACATTTCCTATTTTTCTACTGAACAGGGAAAGATATCAACCCAACGATGTCAAAAGATCTTTCATCCAACGCAGAGGCCGATGACGCAATGCGTAATCCAGACCGTCCCTCCAACCTGCCATTGGTTACGGTAGCCGAAAAGGATGACATCAGCATCCGGAAACGTGTTCAGCGAGTCACGTCACCAGAGAAGTGGGAGCTTAAACAGGTGTGTTGGTGTGAATGTTTGACTGGCCCCAAACTCCCACGTGGATGGTATATTTGGTGGAGTGCTGGGCCCAATTTCATAGTTTAGGCATAACAATTTGCTTAAGCACAAAAAACACTTGCTTAGTAGAGAACGTTACCAGTGAAATTCTCATGTGATAGAAATAGTGTATTACCAGTGTTAGAGGACTGTTTCATTTCCATGACAATCGCATGAAATTTTTAGTGGGAACCTCATTTTATCAAGCAAGGTTTTTTATGCTTACGCAATTTTTAATGCTTAAGCAGCTCTATGAAATTGGCCCCTGGTATCTTAAGCTAGAAGCTCGGGTTCGAATTCCGACTGTGACAAAGTATAACCCTCAAAGGAGTTTACATGTGAATAACCCGTCACACATAAAGCATGTATATACCTTGTAGTAAAGAGCAGCTGACCAAGATTCTAGACCTTTGTAAGTTGGGCCTAGGCACCATTTTGCAGTGTTTTCCCCCAGCGTAGTTGTAACAAATATTCAAGATAACACACTTTCGCCGTCCAATACTGTGATACTTCCATCATACAAATAGTGGATTTTGTTAGAGTTTCCCCTTCGTTTATTGTACATTTATCAGTTTTATTGTCTTTTTGTATCAATTTTAATGTCTGAGAGCTCGGAAAGCATGTTGAATATTGTTGAAAGCTCTGTATGTGAAAGTGTAGTGGCTGATTGGTAAAGAGTAGTGGCCATTCGCCAAAGGGTACATGTAGTGGCACCACTACTCTATAATGCTTTGGGGGAACCCTGGGGTTGGTTCAGTCAACAGGTCCCTTAGAGATTTGTGTACAAATTTTACTCCACTGGGAAAATGAAACGATCCTTTGAGTTTAGCCATCTGGGCTACTGGTGGAGTTATGGTAGTTTTATGAATGACTGTCTGTTTATCTCTGCCAGGTCATGTTTAGCTTCTTTATGTGACCAAAAATTCCCCTCATTCACGTTAATTAAAAAGGTGCCTTGTTTAAAGGATAAAGGAGCTTATAGAGATTTTCCCAGAAAATGGATGTCATTCTAACCTAACCATCATATAAAATACCTCCCCAAAATACTATCAATGGAGAGAAAACAGGAAATTTGCAATCTTCAATTTGGGTGTGGAAGCAAAAATGTTGGTGTAATCGCTGCACTGCTTTATGTAACTGGATAAATTAGTTTACCAATGTTTTTTTACTGTACCTTTGAAAATATAGAGATTGAGAGTATGAAATTTCAGAATGGTAATGAGAAAAATATGACGCATGATATGGTACAAAATCTCATCACCCATGAGATAAATGGGAGTCAAAAAAAGTGATATTTTGAAGCACCTTCAAAGGCACGGGCTTGTCAGCAATGTGCTCGCGCCAAATTCGTGCCATGAAATACGCAGCTCCATGTCTTTGCTATGGAGCTGCGTATTTCGTGGCACGAATTTGGCGCGCGCGCATTGCTGACGAGCCTCTGCCTTTAAGTGAAGGCTAAAGTGAGTTATTTTTTTATTTGCAGATGATGGCAGCCAGCTGCATCGACGTGTCTGAGTTGCCAGATTTTGACGAGACGACGGGAGTCTTAGCTAAGGAGGATGATTCAGACGAAGAGATTGAGATTGAAATGAGAGAGGAGGATCCGCCATTTCTACAAGGCCACGGCAGACAGAGCGTTGAGCTCAGCCCTGTACGAATTGTCAAGGTAACGCCGGAAATTTCTCTTTTTGTGGTGGTTTTTGAAGTGGTAATGAAACGATTTTTGAAACAGGAAGTAAACTTTTTATCATTAAAGTTTGTAGGTTTTTTTATTGTGTGGCACTGTGACTTTTGAGTGAAACAAAATAATGGTTGTCGAATAGGAAATGTAACTCTAGTTTGTAGATGCATGCTTTAGATTTAAAGGCCCAGTGTATCATTTGCAATGACCCCAAAAAGTAATCGACGAGTTTACAGGGGAAAAGTTCTGAAAGTAAAGATTGAATTAATAGCAACTACCCAATGAAAGGTTTCCGCTCAAAATGATATAATTTTACCAGAAAATAATCCGTAAAGATGAAATTATTTAGATCGTTTGCAAACGATTTACTTATTTTTGGTTCGCATCTACGCGGTCTAAAATGCATGGGCGCTGTGTGCGTGTTCCAACGTGGTGCATTTTTATGGATCGCGCGCACACGCAGTATATGATGTGCGCCACAGAGTGCATGACGCAAGCCACATAGTACCCGATCAACTGAGAACGAATATTTGAAACACCCCGCCTAGACCAGGAAAACGCATATGGATTTTCATGTTTTTTTTTAACGTGGTACATTTGACAAAGCTGAAATATCTTCGGATGAGTTTGTTGATGTCTTTCTTTTGATTTATAATGGTTTTATTCGCATAATCGCTCAAGAACAGATCATCTACAGGGCCTTTAATGCATGAGGTCCACATCTGCTAAATCAGTCCTCGGTACATGTAGTTTAAACAGGTTTTCTCCAAGTGTATTAAATGATCTCACATTTTCTCTGTCGGCATTTTTATTGCCAATCACAAACGCTTTTTCACCATATTCTCATCCAATGCAGAACCCTGATGGAACATTATCCAAGGCCGCTATGATGCAGAGCGCCCTCGCCAAAGAGCGTCGGGAAATGAAGCAGGCGACGGATCGAGCGGAGAGCGAAAACATCCCGACTGGAATGAACAAGAACTGGATCGATCCGATGCCGGACAGTAAGTAGGAATTGAAAATCCTGTCTGGTAATATGCATCCTCTTGCAACAGTGCCCCTTTAACGCACTCCCTAACTCCTGCGTACAGTGGCCCTGTTGAAAAAGGCCCCATTTGGCGGTGGGACTAGCGACAGAAATCTTGTCGCCTCTGCTGGACCAATCAGGATGTTTGGCAGTGCATTGCAGCATGATTGCAGGCATTCAAATGTAACGCGCGCAGATTGTAAACACCGTGCATGCATGTGATACATGTACTCGGTAATGCTGACCGTTGTCCGCGTCGGCGATTGGCTGCTATTTAAAGCATACTGGGGAATCCGTTCCATTACATTCGTCAGCATGCATCCCTGTTATTAATTTGAAAAACTGCGGAGTAAATTAAGATCGTCGTTTGAAAGTTTGGTAGGAATGGGACAGTCATAAGAAACGGAACCCAATACAATTTCTGGAAAGTATAGAAATCGTTTCTTTTCGGCATAACATGACCGAATTGATTAAATTACATCAAAATGACTCGGGCGTGAGTTGGCTCAAGACAACAGCCGGCTCACTCCACATATTTGCGTGTGTTTCCTCAGGGTATTGTTACGTCGCTTTGCAGAGTGGAAATTCCCTGATATCTCAGGATGGGTAATATGCTGCATCTACCCAATGCCAGACAATAAGTAGGAATTAAAAATTATGTTTTGTAATGTACAGGTACTACTTGTAAGCATTGCCCTTCGGTATGTAGGATTTAAAAAATCATGTTTGGTAATGTACTTCATGTACCCAGTGCCAGACAGTAGGTACAAATTGAAATCTTTGGAGCTTGTATAGTCACTTTTAATGTTGAGTTCACTCACCAGTTAAGCCGACCCTAGGAAATCCCGGCCTCTAGCCAAGCTCCATTAATTTGTGTACCCTGCACAATAGAAGCTATCAATCATCCTACTTCTGGCCCAGTGATACGATGTAAAAGGCTATAAATGTATTTGCAACCAATGGCCTGACAAAGAAAAAAATCCCAGGTTACAGTCTCCCCTGTGAGTCCCCATGTGATTTTATGTGCAGTACATGTCAGAGGTTTATTTTGAACAGGGACAGTTGCAGCACTGTACGTCTAATTTGATTATTTCACATCCCTAATTAAATACGCATGTGTGATATTCTACAGGTGAGCGTGCATTAGTAGCCAATGTACGTAATATGGGCTTCACCAATCAGGACATGCCTGAATGGAAGAAAAGCGCATTCGGCGGCAACAAGGCTTCGTACGGCAAACGCACCAAGATGACCATCTTGGAACAACGCGAGAGCCTGCCGATATTCAAACTCAAAGAGCAGCTAGTGCAGGTGAGCAACCTACGATGACTTGTGATAGACTTGTGTCAACTCAAAATTTCTGAAACAATCATAGATTTTCTGGTGTTGAAATGTAATTTAAATGCGCGATAAAGTCAGCCCCGAGTCGATCTTTTTTGTCAAGTAACAGTTTAAATAGATGAGCTTTTAAGCTTGAAAATTATTTTTGTTTCAAGTTCATACGACATTCAGAAGTGGAGTTACGGTTCACTGAATCTAGCTATTTGTAAATATGCAAAAGAGAAATCTGGGTGAAAGGACCCAAATTTAAGCCTTGATTTAAAACATGCAGATATGAATCCCCATGTGGTGTTATACAAATGAATGTTTATTTTAAACATTCATTATTTGTTTTATAAAACACCAGAATGGGCAAAATTACTTCAACTTAACACCAGAGGTCAATTTCATGGCGCTGTTTAGCACAAACATTTACTAAGCCCGGATTTTTTTTTTTGCAAAACTGGGTTGCCAGCCGAAATCGTATGTGATGTGTATTTACTGGTATTTTGCTTTAATTTGACATGTAACCCATGCTGGTAACCCATTTTACAGAGCAAAGAAATTTTGTCCTAAACAAATTTTGTGCTAAACAAGCGCCATGAAATTGGCCCCAGATCTGAACTTAAAAATTAGTATTGAATCGCCTGCCATTGTGTCTGGTGAGCAGCTGGCTAGCTCGTACATGAAAAACCTGCCCGCTTTAACACGCAATGTAGTTCGAGCAGGATAACACATGGCAGCCAACCATCCATCTGCATAGTCGTGCCTACTTTTTGCACGTAACGCGTAGTTCGAGTGGATATTCCATGGCACGTGTGGATATACAACGGTGCGCGGTGCATTATACCAAATAATAAAGGACACGTGACCAACAACGCACCAATCAGATGTCAGGGATTTTTTCTGGTGTTTTATAATTTGAAATAAAGAAGATGATTTAAATCTTACGGGTAGCTTAAGAAAGGCATGAACATTTCAAATCAGAAAAAAATGCTGTATTTCACTGTGTACCTTAAAATGAAGTTTGCCGACTTGATGGCTTGTTTGTTGTGGACAGTTACATATTTGCTCAAGTCATATCTTTTTAATATCATTTCCAACAAATTCATATTTCTTTTTCTTGACAAGGCCGTGCTAGACAACCAGATTCTGGTCGTAATTGGTGAAACCGGCAGTGGCAAAACGACTCAAATCACCCAATACCTAGCTGAAGCCGGCTACACCGTCCGTGGGAAGATTGGGTGCACTCAACCCCGCCGTGTGGCCGCGATGTCTGTGGCCAAGAGAGTCTCGGAGGAATTTGGGTGTCGGCTCGGACAAGAGGTAAGAATTGTGTCTGAAAGTTTTTCTTTTTCAACTTAACCCTCGAGCTGCAAAGGTGAGCTTCCAGAAGGCAAATTTTTACTAAAAACCTTTGGCCCAGTTCCGCTCAAACTTCATGTAATCCTCAACTGATTACCCTAGTCTGTGCCCCTGTAGTTGCCTTTAATGTTGAGTTCACTTGCCGGTCAGGTCTACCCTTGGAAATCTTGGCCCAAACCTAGGCCCATTGATTTGTGTACAAACACATGTATGTTCTTTGAGTAAGGCTCTTTTGCTGCCGTGCGTAAAAGCAGCTATCAATTATCCTACTGCGGGCCCAGTAAACAGCCGTGTCTTGAAGGAACCTCCATTCATCTATTTAGGCCATTAGAGAAAGGATTGTGTCTGCCAAACAGTGTTATATTTACGCGTTATACAAAGTGCCTCCTGGAGTCTCCCCGTGGAGCCTCAGTGCAATGTTTTGGGTGGTGCATCTCCGAGGGTTAAGCTTAAATTGTCAACAGAAATTTCGTCACATAATTATTTTAATTTTTGTTTATATAATTACAGTCACCCACTCGGTAAAAAATGAGAGTGCACAGTATTTTTCTAAATCACAGTCATTTGTTAATTTTCTCACAGAAAGGGACAATTTTAGACAATTTTTTTCTGGTGTTTCTTTCCATTGCTTTTTCTTCTTCTTATCAACTTACGAATTAAAATGTTGGGTCAGTGCAAATAATGCAGTGGCCCTTAAAGGCACAGGCTCGTCAGCAAGGCGCGCCCGCCAAATGTGTGCCACGCAATACGCAGCTCCATAGCAAAGGCATGGAGCTGCGTGTTTCGAGCACGAATTTGGCGGGCGCGCATTGCTGACGAGCCTGTGCCTTTAACATCGTATGGACTGATTATACTCTATAATTACCTAATGTCACTGAAAATAACAACAATAATTGCATCTTATGTAGCTCACACATCTATCCTGTGGGATACTCATGGCACTTTACATTATCACCCTGGTCATTGGGCCCAACTCCCTGGGGAGTATGCAGCCCTGGCAGCCTGACACACAAGCGCTCAATGGCCGCAACCCTTGGAGGTACCCATTTACTCCTGGGTGGAGAGAGGCAACTTATGGCAAAGTGCCTTGCCCAAGGGCGCACACACCAGGGTCACAACCGGGAATCCAACTCACGACCGGGAATCGAACCCACGACCGTGGATTTAGGCACGGTCTTGAATTCAACGCACCAAACCGCTCGGCCATGGTTCTCCATGAAAAGAAAACGTTTAAGGCAGACACTAAAAATGTTACTCCTAACGTTAAATTAAGAACTATCTTTGAACTGCATTTTTAGAGATTCGGTAAATTGCTGTAAACTCCGATTTTTCAAACCCAAATAAAGTGTAAATGGGGATTTTCATGCTATTGCAGGTGGGTTACACCATCCGTTTCGAGGACTGCACATCCCCAGAGACCAAGATCAAGTACATGACAGAAGGTATGCTGTTGCGGGAATGCCTGATTGACGCCGACTTGACGCAATACGCCATCATCATGTTAGACGAGGCCCACGAACGCACCATTCACACCGACGTCCTGTTTGGTTTGCTTAAGAAGGCTGTTAAGAAACGCCCCGATCTCAAGCTCATTGTCACGTCTGCCACGCTAGACGCCGTCAAGTTCTCGCAGTACTTCTTCAAATGTGTGAGAGGAACTCCCCAAAATACACTTTATTTTACATGGAGAGACGAAGTGACAATGTCACCTTTTGTTAGCTGCCTAGTCATTGCTTTACACTTAAATTCACTGAATTGTTTCCCTGTGCTTTTGCCACAGTTTTAACCAAGTAATTTCTTTTCATAGTCAATTGATCACTCTCAAATGACGTCACTTCCTACAAATTGTCATGCGCATCAGGATCTTGATTGTAAATTTTTGTGACGCGGAGCGGCTGTGCCGTATTTATAACAAATTCTAGACCACCACGTCTTCACTATTCTCAAATAAGCATGATACTTAACCGCTTCGCGACAGCTAGGCATTTTCCAATTTATTCCCCTGGAGTGGGAGACTGCACTAGCAGTTTTGGTTATGCAGTATACATGTATGTCTCTCCGGCTGGAAACTTGATGACTAGTTTTTATTTCAAGTCATAAAGCAATCTTATTTCCCAAGTCCAGTCACAAGTTATTTTCTCCAGAGTCAAGTCACAGGTCAAAAACCAAAAACTGACTTGACCCCAAGCCAACAAGATAAGAGACCAGCTCTGCCCTGGTCTAATTCATGGGCTAATTCTGCATAACCGCCCCCATGACAATCACACTTAGAACTGCATATGCAGTTCCCCATCGCGAAGTGGTTAAACAGAAGATTTCTGGGTTTCGGACAATATTCAATGAGTAAATCCGAATCCAAAACCTACTTTTGAGAAACCTAGTTGAGAATGGCATTACAATCAATTTTTAATGGGTTGCACTTGTACTAGGATTGTGTGAAGAATGTGTTTAAAATCAAACGACTTGAATACGTGAGGCATTACAAGCTCTCACAGTCTTTGAAATTGGAGATGAATTTAGAAACACGATGGCCTATCGTGAAGAGAGGTCTTACCTCCATAGGGGCGCAAATCCAGCGAAATTGGTTGGCATGGATTTGCCCCACTGCATTGTTGAAAAAAGAGTGGTAAGCACGAGATTGTTGTGATGCTCCGACGGGATGCCCAGATAGCTCAGTTGGTAGAGCAGTTGGCCATGTATGCCAAGGACCTGGGTTCGAATCCCAGTCGGGGCACTGCAATTTTCTCGTGTTTCTAAATTCATCTCCAATTGTCAATCCTATCATATATCTACTTTCAATCTTTGAAATGTACGTTTGAAGTTCTGTAATTCTTGACACATGGGTATGCAGGAAGCTCCAACGCACCTAATATTTGGCCGTTTTTCATTATTTATAATTTACACTGTTGGTATATATTTTAGCTTCATCAGTATAAATTTACTCCTGCATTGACTTGTTTTGATTGCAGCCCATTTTCACAATCCCTGGTCGTACCTTCCCAGTGGAGATCTTGTACACTAAGGAACCAGAAGCTGACTACCTTGACGCTTCACTAATTACCGTAATGCAGATTCACCTTACGGAACCGCCTGGTAAGTTGCGGCATAAACAGATTTTTATATCAAGGATGCTAATTGTGAATTTTATGTCGTCCCCTAATCTAAAGCCCAGCAGCCGATTTCACAAAACCTTGTGCACTGCGTAAGCCCACTTGCACAACTTTTTATTGCGTAAGTTGCGCAACATTCCTGCGATAAATACACGCAAGCTGTTAGGCTTATGCCATTTTAAAAAGTTGCGCAAGCTATACGCTGCAGTTCATACTTAATAAATAATAAATAAACACAGTTCTTATATAGCGCATTTAAGATCCGACGGATCTATCAATGCGCTTTTTGCATTAATACCCTGGTCATTGGGCTCAGTAATATCATTCCTTAATCCTTCTCAGCTCCCTGGGGAGTATACAGCCCCGGCTGCCTATTAGGCATGCTGCAAAGTTAAACTAGTTTAAACTTGCGCAAATATTTGCTGCAAAGTTTTGATGTCGGATATATGTTAGATTCACATTCATGTTTGCTTTCGCATGAAGTATGAACCGGGCCGAACTGAAGCACTGCATACTGGTTTGTTTCTAAAGGCACTACGAGAAAACCAATTTAATAGTTTGCTCCCAACAGAGGCAATATTTGAAGTGGTGCCTAATCACCACAACACTTTCAGTTCGATTTGGTTCTTAGGGAAAGTACAAATTGGAATACAAGGGGCCAATTTCATGCAGCTGTACAGAAATTTGCGTAGCACAACTAAAATCTCATGTGATGTGTACATGTAGTATGATTGATTGGTATTCTGTTACTGTTGTCAAGAACACATACAGTTTTGGCCGGTAACACAACAAAACAAGCACAGCGCAAGAGTGTTTTATTTAGGGATTAAAAGTAGGTTTGGCCAGTCTTAAATAGACGTTTGAAACCGGCTAGGGTCCTGGGCGCTGATAATGGGCCTCGCCTGGCGGCTCGGGCCATTATCAGGTTGTTTTTGTTCGATGGCGGGCGTAATGCTAGCTTGTTGTACGCGCACGCACACGATACAACCGGGAACTTGTCAGTGCACAATTTGCTTTCTAGAGCGTGCAGTTTGTGTGTGCATGTGCGTGTTCCATACGCGCTGAACAGGGAACGGGCGCGGCCGTGAGCCAGGCTCAAAAGTGTTTAAGACTGACTGGGCATTTATCGCTCGTTTAAAACTGCCCACGTGATGTGCTTTCAGCCAATCTCTAATAATGTGAACACAGCATTGCATTGGGAAAAGGACAAACATTTCCCAGTTATACTTTTCTGAATGATGACATTTTGTTATTTTATCCACCGTGACCACTCTGCTAAGCTACTTCCTGTCTTTGCCACTCCAGGTGACGTGCTAATGTTTCTGACTGGTCAGGAGGAGATCGACACAGCATGTGAGATCCTCTTTGAGAGGATGAAGTCACTAGGACCTGAAGTCCCAGAGCTGCTCATCCTGCCGGTCTACTCGGCCCTCCCCAGTGAGATGCAGACTAGGATCTTTGACCCTGCTCCTCCTGGCAGTCGAAAGGTACAAACTTACCCCGAGATCTATAGGGGATACATATCCACCATAGGTATAAGCGTGATTTAGCAATATGGTTGTGCAACAACTTTAAGAGGCGGACATTAAAACAGGGCTAGCGCAATAACCTGCTGCCCAATCCCCACAACAAATTTAAGATTTTGTAAGGAAACACTTAGAAAATGTTCAGCCTGTCTCATATGTTTTGCACAAGAGGTCTGGAGCCATGATCAACTTTTCAATTCTTTCCACATGGAAACATGACGAGAAAGAACCACTATACTAGAGCAATCTAAAGTATGACATTTTGAAACTTTCGATTTCTTGAAAATTTGCTCATAATGTAATTTAGAATAGTATGCCACAGATTCTATATGGCTATGAAAGCAACAGCTATCTTCTTCAAAAAGGAACTAAACTGGTAAAAAAAAGGGGAAAAAATGATTTGTAATAATATTTGAAAATACCTTGTTGTCTTTCCTTACATTGTCAAATGATTTTTCTCATATATTATAAAAACTATGATACTAAAACATGTGTAGCCGTTGATAAATTATTTTTAATATGCTCAGGTATTTCTTTAAAAAAGAAAAGCCTTTTGGAAAATTGGAAAATCCATCTTTACAAATGTTACATTTTGGCTTTCATTTTTATGGAATGACCCACCCACTCAACGCAAATAACTGAATCCTGTTGCTATTTCGTTTCTTCAATAGGTCGTTATTGCCACCAACATTGCCGAGACCTCACTGACTATCGATGGTATTTATTACGTTGTGGATCCAGGCTTTGTCAAACAGAAAGTCTACAACTCAAAGACTGGAATGGATCAGCTTGTGGTCACACCGATATCACAGGTACACGCATTGTGCTGTATTATTCCTTTTTAACTCAATAAATTCTTAGTATATTGAACCTCATGAAAAGCAAAGACTGTTAACCGAAATGTCTGCTGCGTGTAATTAAAGATAGATTAAAGAATTGAAAAACAGTTAAAAATGGCGTAATCTCCATGTGTGATTGAGGATGTGTATGATAAAAACCAACCTGTGTATGAGTAAGCTCACTACCTCATCTCCATTCAGAGAAAACAATGAAAAACTTTGCTTTCAAGAAATTGTGCCAAACTGCCATCCTGTTTAGGCTGGTTTCCCGGATATACAGCACAGGAGACTGAGCCATGGTAGTCAGTGGCCTAGTTTGGTTCACATGAGGGCACCCTGTAAAAAATGTGTGCGCACACGTATTTATATAAATCCTTTTTCACTTGTCGTTTTCTAACTTGGATGGAATCATTGCATTGGACTGTTGGAACCACTTCTATCTTCCATTTGAATAAGGTTTTTCTGGTCAAATGGTTGACAACAATTTCGGGAAACTGCACACATCTGTAGTTAATGTTCAACTGAGTTTATAGTCGGTTTGGGAATGACAGTTGAGTCTTTCCACGGTAAAGAGGGCATTTTGGCAACACAGACGATATTTTCCAGAAAATACCTTTGTCTGGTCTCAAAATATATTTCCAATATACGCTTGTAACCGGGACGGCCTAAAATGTAACACGAGTGTCCGTCCCGGTTACGAGCGTATATTGGAAATTTGTACACAGGGTTTTTAGAAAGGCATGTTGTCACACTATTTGTAACCTTTTTGGTCCTAAGTTATCTCTTCAGAACAACTGAAACTTATTTCTCTTATTTTGAGACCAGACAAAGGTATTTCCTCGAAAATATTGCCTGTGTTGCCAAAATGCCCCCTTTACTGTGAAAAGACCCAGTTAAATATAACATGCAATTTTCCAAGCTGCTCACATGAAATTTCTGGATTATTTGCAAACAGGCCCAGGCCAAACAACGTGCAGGACGTGCCGGTCGCACCGGGCCAGGCAAGTGTTACCGGCTCTACACTGAGCGTGCCTACCGCGACGAAATGCTGACGACGGCTGTTCCCGAGATCCAACGCACCAATCTGGCCAGTACTCTGCTGGCCCTCAAGGCCATGGGGATCAACGACCTTTTGGCGTTTGATTTCATGGACGCGCCGCCGACCGAAACGCTCATCACGGCCATGGAACAACTGCACTCGCTCAGTGCGCTTGATGACGAGGGTCTGC
Organism: Henricia sp. BOLD:AAB3569; assembly: GCA_037783545.1. Lineage (NCBI taxonomy): Eukaryota > Metazoa > Echinodermata > Asteroidea > Spinulosida > Echinasteridae > Henricia > Henricia sp. BOLD:AAB3569. Next base: position 284,709 of record JBBELK010000466.1, on the reverse strand, counting down.
TCACTAGACTGGGACGTAGGGTATGTATGTATTCAGATAGGCCTCGTTTTTAGCTAGGCACCATACCAAATACTGTTGAAATGTAATCATAACGCCTTGGTGTGTCCTCCGCCCCTAACATCGTTAAACAATTTCCTTGAATATTATCAAAACTATGATACCAAGAATTTTCTAACTGTTTAGAAATTATTTTAAATATTGTACACTATTTAGAAACTAGATGGGAATCTCTTTTAAAAAAAAAAATCTTGGAAAGTTGAATAAACCATTTTTACAAATGCATCAAAATTTCACACTTTGGCTCCTGTTTTTATGGAATGACCCCCATACATCTGCTCGTTATTGAATCTTATACTAGGGTATTTCTTCTACTCATAGATGGCCGAGTTTCCCCTGGAGCCCATGTTATCCAAGGTTCTCATCATGTCTGTACACCTCGGCTGTAGTGAGGAAATACTCACAATCGTGTCTATGCTGTCTGTGCAAAACGTCTTCTACAGACCAAAGGTGGGTACATTATTTTTACATTAACCTTTAACTCTTTTGCTATGGCCTGCTGCTCACAGCGGCTTGAGAAATTTGATCTATTTCGGGCTGGAAAGCTAAGGCAAAAAAAAAGAGAACTGTTTAGCGTTAGCGCGTGTGTCACTTTCTACCCTGTGCATCAAAGCTTTTTTTCTCTTTTTTTTCTTCATAAACATAATGCAGTTAGACACGCACCGTTTTGTCAAGCTGCTGTTGACAATATTCGGAGCTTCAACTTCACGACGACATCAACGTTACTGTCTTTTTCATGTACTTTTGGCCACAATGCCCATTGTATTTCGGTAGTCAATACTGCTGGCTTCATATCAACTTGACATTTGCAATACTAAACAACCTGGGCTTCCTTTAACAAAATTCCATAGTGAAAAGGTTTTGCTGCGTTTACACTCGAAATGGCAAGGGAGGATACAGACCTGGCATTCTTATTGAAACTGCAAATCTAAAATTTTGCTGGGTTTACACTACATCTCGATTCAGTTTCAATTGGCCTTTCCAACTGCAAAAGTTGCTGCTAATTCTGCACACAGTGTATGTTCGGGCTGTTTTGCATTGCAGAACTGGTGCTAGATTTGTAAGATAAATTAAACACACGCTGTGCACTGCACAAGGTCCTTCCCAATAGAGCACTAAAGTGAAAATATCACCCTTTGTGTGTTGCCATGGTTTTTGGGTCTACACTAAAACCAGTTAACTGATTGCATGCGCTTTAGCAATGGACGTTTCAGATTACCAGCGAATGTTTAGACCCACTTACCATGGCAACTGACGTCACACTTTAGTAGTCTATTGCTAAATTTGTATTCGGGTAAGCATTTACACGGCAAGCGAAAATGACATTTGTGGGGTTCAACTCTACCTAAAAGGTCAATTGAAAAGGGCTTGACCCACCTTTCTCAATCCACCCTTTGCATAGGCTCTTAGAAAGCACCCTCACGCAACAACTTGTATGGACATACATGTAATATAATGTAATAGCATTGCCATTGCCTTGGCGTTTTATTAGCGGTGTTATATTTGTTTCAAAACCTTTAATTTTTTTCCGACGGTACCATGATTTTTCCGACAAAATATGAATTGCATCATACATGGGAGGCAAAAAAGTGGGGGGGGGGAAATTGGCACCCCTTGCCCCCATCTCCTCTGCCTATGTTTTGTGTTTACACTTGGCTCTTACCTAGGTTCAATTCGCCTTTTCAACATGTGGGGTTCAATTAATATGCTACTTGCTTTAATCCATTATTAGCAGCTCTAGTGAACATTTTTGAGAATGATAAAATATTTTGTTTCCTTGTGACCAGGACAAGCAAGCCATTGCTGACCAGCGCAAGGCCAAGTTCCAGCAGGCAGAGGGCGACCACTTGACCCTTCTTGCGGTCTACAACTCCTGGAAGAATAACAAGTTCTCTAATCCGTGGTGCTTTGAGAACTTTGTCCAGGCGCGGACACTGCGGCGGGCACAAGATGTCAGAAAACAGCTCTTGGGGATCATGGACAGGTACAGTTGCATTTCAAAACCACAAGTTGATTTTGGTTTGGATCTAGGCTTGAGTGACTCCAAAATTGTTTGCAATCAATTGTGGCATTTCACAATAAGAGCGCCACCAAGAGTTTCTGTCGGAAAGGGCAGAGCGGTCAACATAGGTGTATTCATTTATTGTTCAAACAATTCAGATATGATTTGAAAACGAATATCTGATTCAGAGATTGAAGTTTATTTACGAATCCTAGATTATTTAAACAAGGTTTAATAACAATGTTTGCGACGAAAAAAATGTTCATTTCGTGCTCTTTTCTCGGGAATAGACATCATAATGATATACTTTATCACATGTATAGCAATGCTCGTGTCAACCTTTTCCCCTTATACCAACCTCGGCTCTGGCCATGGCAGTGGTCCATGTGGAATTATGTCCGTTCCATGTATTGTCTCCGATCTTGACTTTGATCCCCACTTTCTGACCCTGACTTTCTGACCCCGACTGATTCTGACCCCGACTGATTCTGACTCTGACTGTAAACCTGAAGTTGACACAAACTTGATTACAGTGCTAATCTTAACCTCGACCTAATTCTGACTGCAATCCTGACTCTGGTCCAAACCTTGGTCCTGACCCTAATCCTGACCCTAATCCTGACCCTAGTTCTGACCCTAGTTCTGACCATGATCCTGAACCTTCTGATCCTTACCCTGACTTTGACCCTGATCCTGACCATGACCCTGATCCTGACCATGACCCTGATCCTAACCCTGATCCCGACCCTGATCTCGACCCTGATCTCGACCCTAGTCCTGACCCTAGTCCTGACCCTAGTCCTGATCCTAGTCCTGATCCTAGTCCTGACCCTAGTCCTGACCCTAGTCCTGACCCTAGTTCTGACCCTAGATCTTATCCAAGCTATGACTTCTATTGTGACCCCATTCTCGATCGTGACCCTGGTTCTGACCATGATTCTGACCCTTCTGATTTTTCTCCAGATTGATCCTAATTTTGACCCCAACCCTAATTCTGACCTTATGGTCCTGACCTTATTCCTGACCCCCATGTCGACCTTGACCCCGATGTCGACCCTGATCTAATCACAAACCAATCTCACTGTCCCAATATCTGACTTCAATTCTGATCTTATTCCCATCTCTGATCCTGATCCAAACCCTGAAACTGACCCTAATCCCGACCCTTATTCTGACCTTATTCTGACAGTTTTTAACCAAGCATTTTATATCTCTCCAAGGCACAAGTTGGATGTGGTGACATGTGGCAAGAACACAGCTCGAGTGCAGAAGGCCATTTGCAGTGGGTTCTTCAGGAGTGCTGCTAAAAAGGTGAAGTGCATATAATCAAATAGTTCCGTCTTCAAAATATTTAACTTGCATTTTGACTATTTCATCAGAGGGTCCCATTTTTGGGGCAATAGTTTCATCGCAAAACGCAATAAACGACATATCCAAAAAAATTGAGATAATGGTGTCAGTACATTCTCAATTGGTGGTCCTATATACATTTGTCAAATAGATTACTTGCAAACTGTGTTATATCCAACAAAAAAACTGTTTTACTTATTGGAATTTGCTAATGACTGTAGTGCTTAGTTGTAATACAAAATGGCAGTTTTCTCAAAATACCAAAAAAGGATATATAGTGTATTGCAATGAAACTCTTTATTAGTTCTTGAAACTACATTACATCCCTTGAAATGATGTATCTAATTATAATTTTAGTCAAATATTTTCCACTCATTTGAAATGGAATGAAATATTGTTTAATTTAAACAACTGTGCCATTTTTCCTTTTTTGTTCAGGATCCGCAAGAGGGGTATCGTACCCTTGTGGACAGTCAGATCGTATACATCCATCCCTCTAGTGCTCTTTTCAACAGGCAGCCAGACTGGTAAGTTTTAATTAAGGAGTAAAAGTGGGTTTGAACGGTCTTCAACATTCGTTTGAAACCAGCTTGGACGCTGATAATAGCTTGAGCCCCAAGGCAAGGGCCATTATCAGCATCCAGGCCCCTAGCCAATTTTATTCGTACCCACTTTTGTAGACCTTTATTACGGTGCGGCCATCTTTCATTTTCCCCTATTAAAATGAATGTAACCAAAGCGAGGCTTACAGAAAAAATAGTTAGGCCCTGTGTTGAAAATGTTCATTGTGTGCATCATTATGACATGCGCGCAGTGCGATCAAGTAAACGGAAAATTGCAAGCGCTATCGCGTAGTCGCGCTCACGCACTGATCGTGCCTGACACATACTATGGGAAACAAGACGAAGATGGACGCACCGTGATAAAGGTCTATAGGCCTATATAGGCATCTGTCGTTTAGATGCCATTACCACACGCGTCAGACGTCGCGCGTCAATTATGACGTGAAAGTTTGCGTTTAAAGATATTTTTTATTTTTGGACGTGTCCCAAAATGGACATGCATGTATTCTTGGGTTTCACTTTCCCATTCATAAATACCTCTTTGTATAAATCAATAAAACTCACCAAAATTCTTTGACAGTAAACTTTGCTTTTGTCAACATTACGTAAGCCAACTTTCATCATACACACGTCCCGTTCATTCAAAGCACTGTGCATCAGGTTGTTTTTGTTTAATTGCACGTGCACGCATATGGCCGGGTAAACTTTACTTACTTACACTGCTTCAAATTTGCTTTTTGGCATACACGTGCGTTTTTTGTGCGTATGCGTGTTCCATACGTAGGCCAGAGTAGAAAGTGTTTAAAACCGGGCCAGCCGGTCCTTATCGTCTGTTCAAGACTGATCATGTGACGTGCTCTCAACCAATAGGGATACGTAAACTGTCTAATGTATTTATGAATTATTTTGTGTATTTATTCCAGAATTGTAACAAGGGCATTGTTCTTTCACTACAAAAGAGTTAATGTTGGTAGGGCCTCTACAGATAATGACCGTTTTGGAAACGCCTCGATACTGTTATCCATCCATTAGAAACACCCTAAAACGGTTATTTGGTGATGCGTGCAACAGCAAAACACGCTTGAAAGTTTTGGCCAATGCGCGCAACAGTTTTTTGGCAGTGAAAACAGCCAATGACGCCTTTTTACCGGGCCGTGTCATTTTAACTGCCACGTGTAGCACGTAAAATTCCACTGATTTGTCTGCAGAAAACCGCGATAACGGTTAAAGGCATTGCGAACTGAATCACCAAAAGGTGTATAATGCCGAAGCGCACAGTAGAAATGCGCTCATAAAAGTCAACTGTTTCATTTGCAATGACCCAAAATTTTACTCTATAAATAGACCCAATGCATAACAAATACTTGCCTTATGGAAGAAGGTAAAGGACGCGACTCTCCATTCTCTCATAGGAAAGCATTCATGTAAACAAACTATGATGTCATTAGGTTTTGGATCTGTTGACAAGACCACCATAATCAAAGTGTTGATAGTACTGCTATCAAACACCACATTGTTGTTTTTTCTGTAGAGTGTGCACACTAATGGCCTCATGTTTTATTTATTTAATGGGTTTAATGAACTTCAAACCACAGCCCATAGGCTGAATTGCATGAAGCTTTCATACAAGTGTCTTTCACCTAAACATTGAGATACATAGGTGGGTGACACCATTGGCAGCAGACGGCCATAGACACCGGGTAATCCCCGTACTCTTCACGAAAGAATGCTCTGGGATGTATTACACAACACTCTGGACTAACGGCTTTACGTCCCTTCCGAAGGATGGAGCAATTGTGGTTGAGTGCCTTGCTCAAGGGCACAGGTACCACAGTTTTCACCCCTTTCAATGACCTAAACCACTCGGCCACGGTACCCCGTCGAGATACATGGGTGGTAGCGCCATTAGCAGCCTCATTGGCATAACAATAAAATATTGCAATTACAGCATGGAAATGCCAAAAAAAATAGCCAAAATTTAAGGCAACTAAGAAATTTGTGTAGTATTGTATTCATAATTCTATTTCATATGATTGTTTAAATTTCCACAGGGTTGTCTACCACGAGCTTGTGCTGACAACCAAAGAGTACATGCGAGAAGTGACGACAATCGATCCCAAGTGGCTAGTGGAGTTTGCACCGTCGTTCTATCGAGTCTCGGACCCAACCAGACTCAGCAAGCACAAAAAGCAACAACGTTTAGAGCCGCTCTACAACAAGTACGAGGAGCCCAACTCGTGGCGTATCTCACGCCAGAGACTCAGACGAAACTAGGTCTCTTTAGCACGTCAAGTCCGCATTAGAAGCCACTTTCGGGTCATTCCATGAAGTTGTGGTACGGTTTTTGCGTTACATCCGAAACCAATTTGACCCTTTGTTTTTTCCTTGATGACCCCTTCAAGTAAAGGTACTCAGGAATTTCAGCTGTTGAGTGAGAGAAATTTAAAACCTTCATTACTTGTATTAAACCAAACTATACGAGAAGACGTCAACAATTAAAATTAAATTTAGTGTAAAGATTTCTTGAACCACACTGAGTTTTAAATTAAAACCCTCCAAATTCAAATTGAGTGTTTAGTTTGAAAACTCTGTTTTCATTACAAATTCAACATTAAAACATTTGGAGTTGGAGTGGAAGAAATTAAAATGACATGGTTTCCTAGTTTCCACAACAGCCATTTTGTTAAGTAATTAAAAAAGGCGGCACTCCAAGACTGAAGACTTCAAAATTACCCCAAACAGTGTAAGCCAACACAGGCAAAAAAATAAGGGAAATGAAGAAATGTCGCACTTTGTGCATCAAGTTATGGAATGACCTTTTGACAAATTTAATAAAAAAAATCATGCCCACATATTACCTGATACACAATTTTTGATAGGAATTTCAGGCAACTCGTTTTAAACACTGGCAACACAATTAATTTGATGATAGACTATACTTTGTAACAATTCTGGCTATGTGTCGAACAATATTTTAACTTTCCCAGGGAGAATATTTAAACTTTTGAAAGGGGGAATGACATAAACCATGCAACAAGTTGCAACAATTGTTTACCCCCGCCCCCCCCACTCCAACATCCAGTGAAGTATATAAAACCCTATAGTGGCCCGACTACTGCGCTCTGTATGAATGCCATCCTACTTGTTTAGATAGCGAGATAATTTATCTTTCCAAGTTGACTTATAAAGGAAATATTTTCTTTATTTATGATAGAACAAGTTCCCCTGTTGAAAGAGTTCGACTGTTAATATTTGAAAACAGATCTCTCATATTCCATGCCACTAAAATATTTCAGTCGTGAACAAAAATGTTAATGTTTTTATTATAAAATAACAAAAACAACCATTAGGCCATGTACTATTTGTTTCCCCACATAAGGATTTTAAAAAATAAAAATGAAAAGAACAAATGTGCATTTTAAGCGTTTTTCCTTTTCGTTAATTCTACTGAAGTCATACATCATCTGCATCAAAAGCTTCACTTGGCTGTCTTCAAGTGAATTTGCACTAGGCCTGTGCAGTTTCGACAATTTGGTTTGATTGAACATTCGATGTGTGAAATTTTGACAAAAAAGTCTGCCGTGAAATTACTCGCCCATTCAGTTTTTCAGTTGCAAAAATTAATCTCGGCTCAAACTATAGTCTTTAAGTTGTACCTTGCATAATGGTCTCTCGCCAAAAGAGTTTTTTTGCAAAAATTATCGTCTGCTCTAACTATAGACCTTGTGTTCAATGTGTTGTACATGTATCTTGCACACTGGACTTTGACACAAAATGTGACAGAAAAGGGATTTTCACCTCTTAACTGAATTGCATGTTTGGTTAAGAGTGGATGGAGAAGCACATATTCGATACATTAGGCACAGCCTTAATGCATAGTTCCCAGTTAACTCCGCCCCCTTGAATATTGTTGCTATGCCTCACACGCTATCGTCAAAATGTCCACACACACTGCACAAACCAATGGGACTTTCAACGGAAAGCACAGATTCGTTGGAGAAAATCTGAATGTATTCATGTTTCAGGGTCAACAGTTACACTGTCGAGTAAAGGGCCAGTAATACAGAGATGTCACATCATTATGAAATACGTGCTTTGTTACCTTTGAACAGCGAAACGCCCGGCCAGAAACCAAAAATTCACCCGGATCACCGCATACAACACTGTACAAACTGTGTGTTGTTGTGAGGCAATGCACTTTGACCTATGTGGGCGCTGTCTGCTAGCTCTGTTGTGATTGTTCGGCGGGTTCGGCTTGATTGACTGGTCGGAACTATGCATTTACACGACACTTGCGATAGTTTGCATTCGTGCTACAAATTAGCAATCATTGGACAATAAGGTACATTGTCATCTAGTGTTCTAAATATACTACTCAAAATTTGAAAAGGATTACCTACTAATTTTGATAATTCTCCTGACTGCCAGAAATTAAGCAAGATGTTAATTTGTAAACTGTTTCTTACATAGGGGATCGATAAACATTTGCTGTAAAGATTCTTAGACCTTTTCGGGGTTTTCCGCGCACATTGCATGTCAAAGGTCAGGTGTACCAACTCCATACACGCTCAGAAATAATGGTTTAAATCTGCACCAATTTGATACAATAGCAGCACCCCTAGCTAGCTATGGGAGCAAATTTGCACCATGTGAACATGATTTGCACCTTAAAGGGGCAGTGTTGTCAGTTTCACCGCGTTTTGAAACTCGGACAGAATTTGAGCCTTATCGCATGCGCACGTCGACTTTGCCTGCGTGTTAAACTTTACTACAGTGTACGACTGTTGGGCTTATACGGACTCTATGAAACCCTGTTGTGCATGCACATGTTGCGCTGCTGATTATGACACGTGAGACTAGAACAAGTCTATGTGGGCGGTGCGGATTATTTATTTCCGGATATATGCCAGACGCTCGTTACATAGTTTTTTACATGTATTGAAAAGTTTCTGCATACATATTTTTGTGTACTGTGCATGTAGCTATATTCACTACTGTACTATAGTACATGTACAAAAGTGTGTACCCCGTGGGTACCCGGGTTTAGAATAGGTACCCTGCATCATCCTTGCATTTCGTAAGAGGCGAAAAAATGGAGGCAACTCGTTTGCCGTGAGATGCGACTCGTGTCGATGGAAGACGGGATCCTGGAGGTTGAGGATTCTGGGAGCTGCGGCTCCCATGATATCCAACACACCTCTTTGGCCCTTATTTCATCTAGACGAGCGGTCTGAATGGCCCGTTCAGATCAATCGGCTGGTCGTGCCTAGCCCTATATGTGCTGAGGTTATAAATTTGATGCTTCAAATAACAACTGTACTTTCCAAGTACTTACTCTATTAGTTATCAATCGGGTTTTAATACTTCTCCAACCTCGGCCATAAGCGGCGGCTCATAGGTCAATCAAGTATGATTTTATCATGTTTAAGTATACCATCCCTGTATCTCTGGTGCGCAACTACATCAATTTTGAGTAGCTCTGTGCATCCCCTTGTTGGGCTCCATGGTGGGTGGAGACCAGAGATGGTGAATTGTTATGCAAACAAATATGGCCTCCCACACAAACAAACGAAATCGTCCCGACTCAGATTCAGATCCAGATAAATCAGATCCTCGGCAACAATCTTCTACTAATGCAAAAGAAACTTGGTACAGGTTTTTTGAAATAGTCTTGTCAGATGACAGCCATCCCATTACAAAGCTTTCGCCCTTTGTTATCAATAAAGCGATTCAGGGCATGGTGGGCATTGTAAAATTTGTCAAAAAACTAAGAAAACCTCCTGCAGGCAGCCTCCTCATTGAGGTGCCAACACAAAGTCAGAACATCATCAAAGTGAAAGAGTTGGCCAATATACCGGTTATTGTCCAACCACACAAAACGTTGAACAGCAGCAAAGGTGTTATAAAAACACGTGAATTAGACGACCAAGCAAAGGATGAAATACTAAACTATCTAGCAACGCAAATTTTTACTACTGTCATTGCCACAGGCACATACATTCTGACCTTTGATACAACGATACTTCAAGAGTTCATCAAGCTGGGATACCTGAGGATAAAAGTTGAGAAGTATATTCCCAACCCACTGAGGTGTTTCCAATGTCAAATTTGGTCACGGTCTACAGGCATGCAGATGAAGACCCTGTTGCTTCCGCTGTGGCGAGCTTGACCACAATGGACAAGACTGTCAAAAAGACCCAAAATGCAAGAACTGTCAGGGTGACCATATGGCTTCATCAAGAGACTGTCCGGTGTGGAAAATGGAAAAACAAGTCCAATATCTGAAAGCCATGAACAACATCAGCTATCCAGAAGCAAAGAAAACGGCTAAAGCTCGCACCCCTGATAAACCTATAGTACATGTACATATGCAGCAGAAGCAGCAGCAACAACACGACCTAAAGAAACTCGCAATATGGAATGCCAAACAAAGCTCACCTGGATCACGACTGAAAAGCCAGTTAACTACACACCAATCGCAGAACCAAAACGACCCCTAACTAAATCAACCAGCTGTCAGACCGATCCACTTGACCAAGAAAACCTCCAAACCAAAACACGCCCTACTACCAGTAAGACGACTAACCAACCATCTACCAGTTGTAACTCCAAAGAAAAACCACCAGGAAAACATTCCAACAAGAAAACAAACCCTGAATCCAGTAACCGAACCAAAAAAGGCAACAAAAACTCAATTAATCTACATAACAAATACAGTAGTCTAGATAATGAAACCGAAGATGACATGGACGTATACTATACGGAACTACAGCAAATGACTACTAACTCAAAGAGTAGGACAAGAAGTAGATCTCCCAGACCTAATATTAAATAACACTTACTCTCTTTCATAACCAGCACACTTGACCCACAACGTAAATGAATAAAACCAAAAATTTTCAGTGGAATTGTGGAGGTTTTAAAGCCAACTTTAACGAAATTAAACTTTTAGTGCAAACACACAACCCAGCTGTGTTTGCACTTTATGAAACCCACTTACAAGAAACTGATAACATCAACCTGAATTCATATCACATGTATAATACCTATGACCCTGATGAACAACGAGCCGAAAGAGGTTCTTCGTTTAATACTAGTTCCCCCGTGGGCACCCGGGGTTTTAGAATAGGTGCCCTGCATCCTTCTTGCATTTCGTAAAAGGCGAAAAATGGGGGCGACTTGTTTGCCGTGAGTTGCGACTCGTGTCGATGGAAGACGGGATCCTGGAGGTTGAGGATTCTGGGAGCTGCGGCTTCCATGATATCCAACACACCTCTTTGGCCCTGATTTCATCTAGGCTGGTCGTGTCTAGCCCTGTGTGTTGTGGTTCAACATATAATTATTTGTGACTGGTACTTGAACTTCTGACTCCCTTTCTAGTCTCAATCAATGTTAATATTTGGTCCTTAACCACAACCTCAGTAAGCGACGGCTCACGGGTCAATCCGAGTATAACACCCCCGTATCCCTGGTGTGTACCTACAGATCAACGTAGCTCTGCACATCCCCTTGTTGGGCTCCATGGTGGGTGGGGACCCGCAGCCGATTTCACGAATCCTTACGCACTGCGTAAGTCCGCTTGCGCAACATTTTATTGCGTAGGCTGCGCAATATTCCTGTGAAAATTACACGCAAGCTATGGGGCTTGCACCATTTTGCAAAAGTTGCGCAAGCTGCGCACTCTTTCGTGAAATCGGTTGCCGGAGTGTTGAATTTTTATTTCTATAATATGGCTTCCTCCACTTCAAAAAAACGTAATCGTCACGAAACCGACTCTGATTCTTCTGAAAGCGCTGAAACTACTACTTTGTATCGATTTTTCAAAATTACTTCCAGCGATGATTCATATCCTATTACAAGACTCTCTCCCTTTGCTATTGACAAGTCAATTAGAGGTATACTGTTAAAACAGTCAAGAAACTCAAATCAGGCAGTCTCCTCATAGAAACATCATCAAATGTTCAAAGTCAAAACATACAGAAAATTGAAAAAATTGCTAACATTTCTGTTGTGGTACGTCCACACAAATCATTGAACTCTTGCAAAGGAGTTATGAAGACTCGGGATTTGGATGGCCTGGATGAAGAAACTATCCAGGACCAACTATCCTCTCAAAATGTTTCTTCCGTCAAACTCATCACTATCCGTAAAAACGACAATGTAATTGCCACTGGCACATACATACTTATCTTTAACCAACCCAAACTTCCAGAATTTCTTAATGTTGGCTATCTCACGATCAAACTAGATAAGTACATTCCAAATCCTTTAAGGTGCTTTGAATGCCAAAAGTTTGGACATGGTGCACAGTCTTGCCGAGGAAAGCAATCCTGCTTTCGATGTGGTGAACTAGACCACGCTGGGTATGACTGCCAGAAAGACCCCAAATGTCGGAACTGCCAAGGAAATCACCCAGCTACGTCTAGAGACTGCCCAGAAGCCAGAGAAATGCTCAAAGCCAATCAACCCACTAACCGTACCTATGCAACAGTCGTCACACTCCCCAAAACAACTCATAATATGGCTTGCCAGACAACCCTGACATGGGTTACAACTGAAAAACCAGTCAACGTACCAATTCCCAAGATACAACAACCTAAAACGACATACACATCCACCAGTTGTCAGACCGAGGTTTCTGAAAAGCTTGTACCTGCCAGCGCTGTCACCCACCCCTCTTTGAATAGTGCTGCTGAAGCATCTACCTCAAGTAGTAAACCCAAGGACAAACCACATCGAAAACATACACACCAAAAAACAAACCCTACATCAACTGGAAACGGCAAGAAAACTAACCCAAATCCTATAACCCTCCAAAACAAATACAGCAACTTGGCTGATGAAAATGATGAAGCTGGTATGGACATGGATGACTACTACACTGAACTACACAAAGCACCTACCACTAAAGGTGGTAGAACACGAAGCAGATCTCCTCGAAGCAAACTCTTTGCCTCTTCCTTACTCATGAGTAAATCGACAATTATTCAATGGAATTGCAGAGGACTGAAGGGAAATTATAATGAAATTCAACTACTGGTCCGGTCACACCGACCAGTAGTATTTGCCCTCCAAGAAACTCACCTGAAGGATTCCGATACTATTTCTCTAAAATCCTACCATATGTACAATTCTTATGACTCTTCATCAGAACGAGCCAAAGGAGGCTCTTCATTACTTAGTCCTATACCTTTAAATACCACTCTTCAGGCTGTTGCAGCCCGTGTTACTTTACACAAAACAATTACTGTTTGTTCTGTTTATATTCCTCCTCCTCTCAATTTAAAACAAGCTGACCTAGATGATCTTGTTTACCAGCTCCCAACTCCATACGTAATACTAGGATACTTCAATGGTCACAATCCTATCTGGGGTTCTGACACATATAATACAAAAGGTAGACTACTCGAAAAATGTATCGGTGATCAAGCGCTGTGTATTTTGAACGATGGGTCATATACCTACCTGCACCCCGGTAATGGCTCATATTCATCTATAGACCTTTCCCTTACAGACCCTGAACTAGTAACAGACTTTTCATGGGATGTATGGGATGATCTATGTGAAAGTGATCACTTCCCTATAATCCTTGGAAATGATCAATCAATTACTGAAGAATACACCCCTAAGTGGAATTTTAACAAAGCAAATTGGAAATCATTCTCCAAGCTCTGCGAAGATAATTTAACTAATATCGACTTTGACTATGAAGTCGACCCTATTCAGACTTACACGAATATTTTGATCTCTATAGCCGATGCCACAATACCTAAAACATCATCCCACCCATCAAAACCACATCTCCCATGGGATAATCAAGAATGTAAAGAAGCTAGAAAAGCTCGCAAGAAAGCCGAACGGAAATTTAATCGTAGACCTATATCAGACAACTTAGCTCAAGTCAAAATTGCTAGAGCTAAAGCCCGCCAAATTATCAACAAAAATAAAATAAATAGCTGGAAAACATTTGTTTCCAAACTTACTTTACGCACTCCTTTAAAGGTGTTATGCCGTGGAGAGAAGAATTATAATTATTTTTGCATGTTTCTATTCTTTGATATATTAATTATCGATTTCTTATCTTATTAAAGTGAAAATGTAGGCTTAATTCCGACCCATGATTTTCCTCTTTTCTAGAAACTGTCGAAATCCCGCCGCTGCGGGCAGCAAACAGATTTGGCCAAATTCGTGATGTCATTTTACGGAGACGTTTTTAGCCAAGAAAGGCTCGCGCACGATATCACTCCGCGCGCCAATACAATAGTCTGGTGTCGCACACATTGTGTAAGAAGAAACCTGTGTTTGGTCTTGATCCCACCGCTATGGTCGGTATGCTCGCCCGCGTGCGTGCGTGATCAAGTGCTTTGTGAACTACACGCCGAACGAACGGCCCGCCAGCCGGTATGGTTTCAGCGAGTGCGCGCTGAACATTCTCGTAAACTTGTTACATTGCATTATTGACACAGTCACATCACAAGACGCCCCCAAAACACTGCTGGATAAATGTTCTAGTGTTGGGATTAAATTTAACATACACAAGTATCAAATGAAGAGGAAAGAACAGGTCTAAGTTTTTCCATCAAACGGATATTTTAGGGTTTGGTTTTCGTCTCAACAACGTACGTTCATGGTAAGTTTTACGATGAATATAAATTCCACATTTACATGGTCTAAAAATTTAGGCAATCGGCTCAAACAAACATGGTACATTTACCATGAAAACGTCCAATGACAAAAATAATTATTGACGAAAAAGGGTTGAGAAAAAGTTGAGAAAGAAAGAGAAAGCCGAGGCAGTACCGTTCCAGTTTCCTGTTGTCGATTTCGGTCGTCGATTCGAACACCGGACTCGCGTTGTTCTCGGATTTCTTCCTTGGTTAACATGGTTATTTCTGGCTCAAACTGATACGGTTCAACCGTAGGAAATTCACTGGATGATTCTTCATCGCTGTCATCATGAAATGAATGAGATGAGCAACAACAAACATCGTTATCTCCATCGAAAAAAACGTCAACACTGGAGTCAATTGTCAACATGTTGTTCCAAAACGCCACGTTGTGGAATAACAAGAAACAGCCGTCGGCCGGACGCGTCCGTAAAATGACGTCACGAATCCGTTGATTTTCCAATGTCAAACTTTTAGGCCCGACGGCTGTTGTTCAGATTTTGCTTCGAGTTTGGGCTGAAAAGTAGGCCAAAAACTGCTGTTGTAAAAAAACATTCGCACAGTCTAATTTTTTTCTGAACAATTTTCCTGGCATAATTAGATGTATTTAATGGTTTAATGTGTAATTTTGGTAAATTCCTCTCTCCACGGCATAACATCTTTAAATAAAGTTTGGAATATGATCCAGAAAATCAATGGAAAAAAGGCTAAATAAGGGGTAAAACATATGAAAAAAAAGATGACAATATACTTACTACTAAAACAGACATAGCTGAGGAATTAGCACAAACATTTGAAGATAACTCTTCAACAGAAAATTACTCTAAAAAAATTCAAAGAATCAAGCTCCAGAACGAACGACATCGATTAAATTTTGCATCTAACAACACAGAGAATTACAATCAACCATTCACACTCGAGGAACTTAACTCAGCCATTAGAAAACCACATGACACAGCAACCGGCCCAGATCAATTTCATTACCAACTTTTGAAACATTTACCTTAAAATTGCTTAAAAACCTCTATTAAACATATTTAATGCCATATGGGAAACTAGAGACATACCACGTGCATGGAAAAATGCCATTAGTATCCCCGTTCCAAAACCTGGTAAAGATCACACAAACCCATCTAACTACCGGCCCATAGCACTAACTTCATGTTTATGCAAAACCATGGAAAGGATGGTCAATGACAGATTTGTATGGATTCTTGATTCTAATGACCTTATCAATAATTACCAATGTGGCTTCAGAAAAGGCAGAAGCACCATAGATCACTTGGTGCGACTTGAATCTTTTGTCCGAGATGCCTTTATTGAAAAAGAAAATGCTGTTGCGGTTTTCTTCGACTTGGAGAAAGCATATGACACAACATGGAAATATGGTATCATGAAAGACCTCCATGAAATGGGATTCAGAGGCAAACTCCCCATTTTTATTGCCAGTTTTTTATCAGATAGATACTTTAAAGTGAAAATTGGATCAACCCTATCTGCTACACATGAACAGGAAATGGGTGTCCCACAAGGAAGTATCCTTTCAGTTACTCTGTTTAGTATCAAAATAAATAACATTGTTAAAACTGTACAGAGTGGAGTCTCTCTATCACTCTATGTTGATGACTTTCTCATTTGTTACCGAGGTAGCCGTATGCAAAATATTGAACGTCAACTCCAACTGTCCTTAAACAAATTACAGAAATGGGCTACTAAAAATGGGTTTAAATTCTCTAAACCCAAAACAGTTTGTATGCATTTCTGTAGACTCAGAAATGCCCACTTTGACCCAGAATTATTCCTTGAAGGAGACAAAATCAAAGTGGTTAATAAAACAAAATTCCTTGGAGTAATCTTTGACTCTAAACTTAACTTTTTACCTCATATCAAAGCTCTTAAAATTAAATGTCTAAAAGCTAGGAATATCATAAAAGCTGTTTATAACAAGAACTGGAGAGCAGACTGCTCAGTTCTGATACAATTATATAGATCAATTATCCGATCTAAACTTGATTATGGATGCATAGTTTATGGCTCTGCTCCTAAGTCTTATTTGAAACAACTAAACACCATTCATCATCAATGTATTTGACTATCCTTTGGTGCTTTTAGAACATCAACGATTGAAAGTCTGTATGTCACAGCTAATGAACCACCACTTGAAAACAGACGTATCAAACTCGCATTACAATACATCACTAAACTAGCAGCTAACCCATCAAATACAGCCTATCAATGTGTCTTTTTCCCTACGTCTTATACGTCTCCAACCACACATAAATGCAGCCAAACTTGATTTAAAAAACATAATTAGTAGGCCTACCGAAATTCCTCCGATTCCACCTTGGGAAATCTATAAACCCCAGATCTTTTTACACATGTCTAACCACAAAAAATTAGAATGTGATGCTTCCATTTTTTCAAATGACTACCATGAATTCAAAACCAGTTTTCCTGAGCATACTTCCATCTATACAGATGGCCCCAAAGACGGAGATAAAGTTGCCTCAGCTGCAACCTGCAACCAACTCTTTCATAGTGTTAGACTAGCTAACCAAGCTTCTATCTACTCAGCCGAAATCAAAGCTATTATAATTGCATTAGAAATAATTGAATCTTCCAAGGAAAAGAACTTTATAATTTTCAGCGATTCTTTATCCTGCTTACAAGCCCTTAGCAATCGTAAAACTAACCACCCATACTTAATAAAAGCTCTAGTTAAATGAACCCATTTACACCTTAACCAATATGACATCATTTTCTGCTGGATTCCTAGCCACGTTGGCCTCAGGAAATAAGAAAGCATATTTTTTTAGCCAAACAAGCATTAAATTTACCAATTGATTCATACTCCCTACCTCGCACAGACCTTCGAAACCATATTCAATCTTATACCAAACAACTATGGAAATATTCCTGGGCAACTTTCACATCAAACAAACTCTTCACCATTCAACCTCTACTTGGATTCTGGCACCCATATAAAAACCTTTCACGACAAGATGTCGCATAGGCCACTCTTCTTTAACACACTCATTTTTACTTAAAACAGAACCTCATCCACAGTGTATCCCGTGTGATATTCGTTTGACTATACGTTACCTCATTATTGAATGTGTTGAATTAGCTCAAATCAGAAAACGATTCGTCCATGCTACAACATTGAAAGATGTATTTAATATACCCCCTGAAACCATAATTTCATTTATCAAATCATCTGAGCTATATATCACATTTTATAAACTCATATAATTTCTCTTATTATATATTGGGACTCATTCTGGGGGTTTGCTCACCCTGGTGAGATAAGGCGTTGTCCTACCCCTGAGATGAGTTTCACATGACAAACTCAAACATTTTCACATACTGGTTTAGAACTCACTCTAAGGTTTGCTCACCCCGGTGAGACAAGGTGTAGACCTGCCTTAGAGATGAGTTTCTCAAAATAAATTCACAAGGATTCATGCTCTTCAACAATATGTATACCTACATATTAAGTAACAGTCTTCTTCATATATTCTTAGGACAACACTATAATTAGGGACTTATCCTGAGGTTTGCTCGCCTTGGCGAGACATAGTATCACCCTGCTTCATGGTTGATCTTCCTGAAATAAAACTCGCTTTATACACTAGACGGTGAAACAGGGACCCCTATTTGTTCTGGGGGACGGGGTGTGGAAGATTGACCAGACACTCGGTGCCATTGTCCCTTCATCACCCGGAGGTTAGCGGACCTGTAAAAATACCGGCGGGGCCCGGGCCCTTAAACTGCAAGGGAAACGGCCGACCTTGTGGGACCATTTAGACACGGTACCGTGTGTCTGGGGGATCCTCTATAACCGGCCTCCTAGGGATTCCCTTGGAAAACTGCCCAGAATCCATGTAGTACTTATATACAATGTTTCTCCAATCTTATCGAAATATATCACTTGATATCTATACAACCGATTCCAAGATCATATATTTTCCACAACTTACATGATTTTATTATCTTTAATTAAAACCAAGCATTTTATATATTAACATAATCCCGCCATGAATATGGCCACTGATGCCGGCATGGCGTTAAACTCCAAACTCACTCACTACAATTATCGCTTATCCGATCGAAATTAGACTACGGATGCATAGTTTACGGTTCTGCCCCAAAATCCTATCTGAAGCAACTCAACACAATTGATAATCAAGGCTTACGGCTCTCCTTTGATGCATTTAGAATATGACCGGTTGAGAGCCTTCATGTTACAGCTGACGAACCACCTCTTAAAAATAGACGCATTAAACTCTCCCTACAATATATCACCAAATTAGCAGCCAACCCATCAAATCCAGCATATCAATGTGTTTTTTCATCCCAAGTTTCAACATTTATATGCTGCCAAACCAAAAACAATTAAACCACTTGGCCTATATACGTTTACAGCCACACATACATGCAGCTAAACTAGACTTTAAAAATACAGCACGAACCGAGATCCTAGTAATACCACACTGGGAAATCCACGCACCTCAGGTCTTTGTACAAACAAAAATCAGATAGGGCCTACTGATGCATCAGTATTCTTAAATGATCATCTTTAATTTAAAGCTAAACAAGCGCTGGATTCACCAGTAAATCCATGTACCATTCCTTTATACAGACCTGAAGAATTATATCAGTTCTTACACCAAACAGTTATGGCAAGTATCTTGGGCAACCTTTACATCCAACAAACGTTTTTTTTCCATCCAACCTCACCTTGAATTCTGGCAACCATAGGCCTATACATGTAGAAATCTATCACGACAAGATCAGGTTATCCCGACTATAGATGCCGGATAGGCCACTCAACATTAACACAATCTTTCCTTCTCAAAGCAGACCCACAACCACAGTGTATCTCATGTAATAGTCCTCTAACCATGAATCGCCTTATCGTATAATGTGTTGAAATGGCTGAAATCAGACGACGATACTTCAAAGCTGCTACACTAAAATATGTACTAATATGCCACCCGACACCATTATTGCATTCCCTAAATAATGTGAACTTTACCACACTTTGTAAATCAACCACTTATATATTTTCTATATTTATCCATACCATCTTTTTCCCGGTTTGGGGCTCATCCCGGGGTTTGCTCACCCTGGTGAGACAAGATGTTATTCTGCCCTTGCCAGCAGGATGAGTTTCCCAAATTACATACAAACATAATTTATACACTTTCTTTAACCATACAAAGTCGACTTATGGTTTGAGACTCATCCTAGGATTTGCTCACCCTGGTTAGACAAAATGTTGCTCTGCCCGTGGGATGAGTTTCATAAAGTGAATCCAGACATAATTCATACACTTTCTTTAAACTTTATTGACACAATTAATATATTATAATTAACTGGACAGTAATTAAACAGGGAGCCCTATTAGTAGGCCGGTCAAACACATTGAACGGTTCCACTAGACAACGCATAAAAACACGACAACTATGGATTATTTGTTGATGATATTTGACATGGTTCCACAACAATTTACAGTTTATTTTCGGTATCAAGAAAAACTAGAGCCTTCTTTCTACAAGAATATTAAATAAAGAACTCCAAATTATCACAAATATCAGTGAAATTACCCACTTCACGCTCTTCGAGCTCGGCCAACCGGCGCGGGTGCCGGTGCCCGGTGTTGAAATTGAGAATTTCTCACTGGAAAATCTTGCCCAATCTTAACTATTTCTGAGGGCGCACTTGAAAGCTTATGACACGATCTTTCCATTTCTGCTTGCGCATTTTTGCTAAAAACGAAGCTTTGAAAAATGGGTAGATCTTTATGGAAAAAATCAGCCGATTTTGTGAAACGCGCAACTTTCAACGAAAAATAGGAACGATTGTCTGTCTTCAGGTGAAATGAGAATGAAATCTGCCAGTATTTTCCAGTAGAAATCGGGCCGCAAAATCTGGTATTTTGTGCTGCAAATTCGTGAATATTTTTTACCCCAGAACTCAACTTTTAAGAATTTTTTTAAATTTGTTAATTATGTTTTCTCTGAACCTGTTGTTGTCATATTGTGTACTGTACCTACTGACAACATTTCAGCTAAATAGCATCATCATAACCTGAGAGATGACCTTTTTGCATATGTAAACACAAAAACAAATTATTAAAATTTTGTCTTTTAGCCCAAAAGAACTGAAAATTAGTATTATTTGTAACACACTTATATTTTTTAATAAAGGCCGCAGACATTCATATGTAAAAATAACACAATACATTGCCTCAGATCACCAAGAATAAGGCATCTCAACTACACACCTTTTTGAAATGTAGGCGATTCGGGCTTAAAAGTTGGCCTGTTCGTAAACTTACGGGCTTTTTTAATGCACTGTATTTAAATAATGAGGTGTATAACTTGGGAAAGAAACACTGATATGTAAAGTTTAGGTGATTTTCTTCCAGGAAAAGCCTATGATTATAATAGAAAAGTTGGTGTGAAATCACAATTTTTGGATTTTTGCCATTTGTTGAGTTGTCTAGGAATTGGTAATTTTTTCAAAAACATTTTCGCTCATAACTTGGGAACCCCTGTACCGATATTCAAAATTCAAAGTGTTTTGTAATCTACACACTAATGTCCTTCAGTAAATTTGATTCAAAGAAGCGCTTTTAATTTGTTCATTGTCCTGCCGACTATTAGTCCTGGAGGACGGGTCGTGGAGGATTGACCAGACACTCGGTGCCATTGTCCCCTCATCACCCGGAGGTTAGCGGACCTGTAAAAATACTGGCTGGGCCCGGGCCCTTAAACTGCAAGGGAAACGGCCGGCCTTGCGGGAACCATTAAGACAGGGTGCCGTGTGTCTGGGGGATTCTCCTGGGGAAAACTGCCCAGAATCAGTCTACCGTAATACTTCTATACAATGGTTCTTCAATCCTTTTGAAATGTCTCTCATCATTCTTTTCTTACGTGATAATTGTTCCTTCTGACTCCAAGTTTTTATTTTCTTCACAGTTCACATGATTATTTTTTATTACTACCTATTGTTTTATATATTTACATATTCCCGCCGTGAATATGGCCACTGAAGCCGGCATGGCGCTAAACCCAAAACTCATGCACTCAGTCACAAAAATGTCTTTTTGAGATTATATGAAACTTGTCCTGTTCAAATTAACTCCCTGTTTTACACTTCTAATTTTTGGGGATATACCGGTAGCAGACAAAGACATGACGAAAAATAAATATCAAAATTCTGGCAACATCTATATATTGCGAAGGGATGAAAAGTAGTTTTACTTACGAAATTAAATGTCTTGCTAGCTTGAAGATGAGGAAAAAAAACTACAAAAAGTATAAGCCCTATAATACATTTATTGGTTTCTACACTTTCCTAACGGGCGTGGAACACGGAGTCAACTATAAATTTATTTCACGTTCATACAAACGTGTCACACCCCCAAAAATACTCCACATCGTATAGTGGAATTCTTCAATGCACATGCAATGATTGTGGACCCCGTGTCGACTTATATACCTTTTACACGACGGCCATCTTGAGGCATAAAAAGGCACTTTATAATATTGTCACACAATTAAAAAAAAATACCCACAATCATGGCTGCTGATGCAAAGAGTCTACGTATATTACATGTACATTTGTCCTCTCGACCATTAGATCCACGTTTTGAAAAAAGAATTGCATACAATCTTATTTTGTTCTTCCTTTATTCTTCTTGTGAAGTTCGCTCAATTTATAACCGATTTTCTTCGAGTTTTATTTTCTTCGTGAGAGTTTCGCCACAGCATGGCCATGTGTTTGGCTATCATAACCTCAAAAACATGACGTTATCAGAAATTAAACAAATGAAAACCTTTGCTCACAGACAACTACACCAGTTCACACATCGCTGAGCAATAGATCTTGAAGTTCTTGTTTTTAATAATAGCGAGCGCCATTTTGTACGAACGGTCAAGAGTATGTAAAACGTCAACCGTAATTGCGCACACATCTTTCCACAATAAACTTATGTCCATAATTTCTTTGGTGCTTTCTTCTAATATTCCGCAAACATATGGGCAATTATGTTACAATCTGTAAAGGCACATGATCATACTTTTGTCCAACAAAATTAGACGATGTTCACACTTGTTCAAGGTCACTAGAAGTTTCAGAGATTGTTCATGAATGTTTTATGGATTTTTTGGGTTGTTTTTTTTGCAACCTGAAATACCATGTGACCCAATTCTGTAATCTGATTTGTTTAGAGCTTGAACGTCGTCTAACGTGTTCAAAATAACGTGCATACTCGAACATCGTCCAACTTGTTCAAGATTGTTCGCAGATGTTCGAATTTCCAATAATACACGATAGAACATTTTCTCCTGAATATCATCATACAAAATGTTGGATGAAGTTCTTAAACAAAAGTATGATCATGTATAGGCCTACTTGTCCACACGCCATAGATTTTTCAACCACTATTGGCAAAAATGGGTACCACAACGTAGCACATGCAGAAAAGACGCTTATTGCGTTCGTCCCGTTCGGCTCCTGCCATTTATCGATGTCACATGTCTCTCTTGAACAGTCTGATTACACCCTCATCATGTAGTTTGGCCCATAGTTTGCGCTCGTTATCTACGTCGTGTAACGCGGTGGATTTGTCCGTGTGCGTGATGAACTCCGTGTCGTAGTAGTGCAGCGTGAATCGGTGGTCGTACCCGAAGCCATATATTGTAACTTCGTCGCACAAATGCAGTGCCATGGCTACAACTATCGCTCCTGAAAATGTAAGGTTTTCTTTTAGCTCTCTGAGTAAAGGTCTGATCTGGCGGCCACATTTAGGCCTACCACGATCAAAAAATGTTAACAATTTTAATTTTCTCGGTTCACCGAAGTCTAGTCTGGTTCTCTGACCCGACAATTTTGATCAGATGCATATGAAAGTTTTTATAAACTTTTTTCTTGACCGGGTCAATTGTCCTTTAAAAAAAAAAAAAATCGTCCAAAGGTTAAAAATAAATAACATTTTGACAAATCGTAGGCGAGGTAACGATCATGGCTTAAAATATGAATGACGCATGAGGTCACTCAGGTTATTTTTAGATGCCGGTCAAATTTTTATATTTAAAAACAGTCACAGCTTGCGCGAACAATTTACATTTGTCATAATCATGATGAAAAAACCACGGAAACGTACTCAAACTACGTTTGTATTACGTATATACAACAAAGGAAAATCCAAATGCGAGCGGAAACAAACTGCCTGCTAAAGGATTTTTTTTTTAACAATACATGTACCTACTTCAACAAACCGTGAAAATTATAAATTATTCAAATTTGATTTTCATAGTGATATCCGCCCATGGACAAATGGTATATCTTTAAAGCTGTCAAAATTGGAGTAAATTGTACCAATCCCTACCTGTTGTTGGCCTGTATGAAACACCGTCCAGGTAGCTGGCGAACACGTACCGAACGAAGCTTGGGTGGACTAGCTTCAAACGAGATGTCTGGACCCTTGGTTTACGAAGTTGCCTGAAAACACAATGTGACATAATTACATTTTAAACGCCCGTGGTAACATTTGCAGTGATCAAACATTTTACTTCACGAGTTGACAAAGAATAAAACGACTAAAAGTGTTGATTGCAATGCTAACAAACGCCACATGATTTTGTTGTCTTTGTAAAACGGTACTTTTGTGGGAGAAACTGCCAACTGCAGTGAAGGCCGTTTTTTATTCATTCATATACACAAAAAACGTGCATGGATTTTTCAGGTTTTCTGAAGTATTACTGCATCCATGTGGCTGAAATTTCTACAAGGCAGTTTTCTCGACATAGGCTTTTAATTACAAGTGGAAATAACGCCGTTTGAACAGTTTACCAATCATACTCTATCTTTAAAGTTGCACTGTCCGTGTTAAGTTGAAAGGATTAACAAATTAATTCACACAAGCGAACGAATTTAGAAAGCTTACGTGTCTCTGTAACGAAAAATATATAAACAAAATAAAATTTCCGACGTCGGGAATCGGAGACAAGCCTTTTTTTCTGCCCGTACGCTTATATGTACATAGTACGTGTACAGTGCACACATGTATGCGCACATTTACATTTACGTCATAACCCTGTTATGACGGGCCTGTCTTTTATGTTGTCTTGTTTTTAATCGACTGGCATTAATCCTTGACGGATTTGGTAGCTTTTTAAAAAATGTTGACGCTCAAATCGGCCTAAAATCGGACAGTCAACTTTAATGGCCGTGGCGATCAAAACTTTACTTCAAGTTGACAAGGAAAAAAATTGCTCAAAGCGTTCATAGCAATGGTAACAAACATTACATGAATTTATTTTTGTCCAAGATTGTACTTTCTGTAAGAAATTAACTGAAGGCGATTTTAAAATGTTTGTGCGCACACATTTTTAACCATTTACTTACAAAAATAAACATGGATTTTGAAGGTTTTTTGAAGCATTGCTGGTGCATCTATGTACATGTATAGCTAAAATGTCTGTTATGCCCTTATTTCAGAAATCTAAAAAATCTAAAGTAATAAATATTACAATTTCATTAAATAATCTACATAATATAATCACATTAATTTGTTATATCCAATTCTAGGCTGCAAAAAAGGGCAAACTTCAAAGGGCATTTTGGAAGGCACTGTTATCAGAGAACTTTTGGAAACAGCAGGGAAATGCACCGTGGTATTTCACATCGACTTTTAGAACCACATAACATTCAACATTACTGATAGCCTTGATCAAGGCGTTGGGCTGGTCTTCTAGACGGCCCGCTGAAGATAAAACTAAACAACGCTTACAAGCTACCGTACGGAATCTGTATTGGCTCACAACGCGCCGCGCTACGACTATGCACACGTACATGCACGTACATACATCGGTACGGTCCCTAAACCCAACGCTTTGATGGTTCTGCATTCAGCCAGCGAAACTCATTACAGTAATAGGAAAACCACCCCAGCGTAAGCTGATATTTCATTGGTCGACGCACGGAAGGTTATGTTTGAAAAACGCTATGATCTGCGATCCCCAGTTTGTTCATCCGAGGCAGTATTAAGAGCTCCCACAAATCATTCAGGAAAGCTGTCATATTACGACCGTAATCAAATACGTAAACAGACAAGCACAATAAATGCTACGAACCCGAAAATATTTGTTGTGTTTGTCCATCGATCATGACACGGTTCTCGTAACATGAGGACGCCGTAACATGCATATTGCATGCACCGCGTCATTACGTGCTACTCATGAAGCTCTTGATTGGCTCAAGACAAATGTTAAATATTCATACCTTGCATACCCGCATATCCAAAGCCCGCCCGAAGTTTCGAGCTAGGCAGGCCGTACGCAGCTAGTACGCAGCCAGTGTGTTGCCGTACGGGTTTACTATGGAAGTTGTATCGCACAGTGGCTCGGTTTGATGCCGTGTGCAGTTTGCATGCGCTAGACCCAATATTCTCTCGTACAGCAAAAAAACCTGGAGACGGCCTTGGACAAGGCTACATTACTAAGTGATAGCCATTGCGTTGCTTAAAGGCAGATTACATGATTGGGGAACTTTTAAAAACAGGAACAACAACATTACATACACTACTCACAAAAAGTTGGGGATATTGTGGGATGTAGCCCTACGCAGATATATTGAGGGTATGCATTCCGCTTTAATAATTGTGTATATGACTAGACAATTGTATCTGCATGACAGACACTGTCACAGAATAGCATCCTCTTGCAACAGTGACCCTTTAACGCACTCCCCAACTCCTGCGTACAGTGGCCCTGTTGAAAAAGGCCCCATTTCGCGGTGGGACTAGCGACAGAAATCTTGTCGCCTCTGCTGGACCAATCAGGACGCTTGGCAGTGCATTGCAGCATGATTGGAGGCATTCAAATGTAACGCGCGCAGATTGTAAACACCGTGCATGCATGTGATACATGTACTCGGTAATGCTGGCCGTTGTCCGCGTCGACGATTGGCTGCTATTTAAAGCATACTGGGGAATCCGTTCCATTACATTCGTCAGCATGCATCCCTGTTATTAATTTGAAAAACTGCGGAGTAAATTAAGATTGTCGTTTGAACGTTTGGTAGAAATGGGACAGTCATAACGAACGGAACCCAATACAATTTCTGGAAAGTATAGAAATCGTTTCTCATCGGCATAACATGACCGAATTGATTAAATTACATCAAAATGACTCGGGCGTGAGTTGGCTCAAGACAACAGCCGGCTCACTCCACAGATTTGCGTGTGTTTCCTTAGGGTATTGTTACGTCGCTTTGCAGAGTGGAAATTCCCTGATATCTCAGGATGCAAGAATAGGTGAAAACAGTCAGTTGAAAAATAATGTGGAAATTTCAGCGACATCCATGCATTAGTTTTTGTGTATGAATGAATGGTAGAATAGTTGTCTGCAGACAACTAAAAAAAAAAACTTACAGATAGTATACATGATTGGTAAACTGTTACAAATAGTTTTATCCCCGTGTCATTGAAGATATGCATGATTAAAACCAAAATGAGCAAAAACCAGCTCCGTACTTCGTCTTAACTTTTGAGAAAACAGTCAAAAAAGGATTTGCAGTCATTTCGCCCCAAAACCACTTCGCCCTGAACCACGGCCTGTGCACAAAGTGGTTTTGGGGCGAAGTAGCATTTGGGCGATGTAGTGTTTGGACGGAGTGATTTTGAGCGAAATGGCACTCGTGCGAAGTGGTTTAGGGGCAAAATGGTTTTGGAGCGAATTGAATTTTCGTCTCATGAGACGAAAAATAATTGTTTTACTCATTTCTCAAAGACTATAGCACTTTAAACAAAACAATTTCAGGGGACGTTTTCTACGGTCATCATGTTTATATTGTGTAAGTTAGGCGTAAATATGTGAACATTTCTAATTTTCGAGATACCAATCATGTATACTGCCTTTAAGTTGGCAATTTCTCCCACAAATGTACCATTTCACTTAGCCTTTAGTCAAGGCAGCCGTGGCGAGTTGTTTCGCGCGCAGTCAGTTTTACGAACGCTTGAGGAAAGACTAGCACACACTGGTTGAAAAATTTATCTGGAGTTACTCAAGGTTTCTTGTATTTTGTTTTCTTGGTGCGATTAATAACCTTCGCTTTTTTATGCTACCTATATTTATAATGGACGATTCCAGAGGCTCGCCGCCGCTCATGGTTCGTTACAATTTATGAATAATTCATCACCTCCGTTGCAAGGTCACAACGACGGGATGGTAAAGGCGTTCGTGGCGAACGTGGCAATATGAATGCTAGTCTTTCCTCAAGCGCTAGCAAAACCGTGCACAAAACAAACCTCGCCACGGACGCCTTGACTAAAGGCTACATTTTACTCGGAAACATTATGTGGTGTTGGTTTATTGCTGTCATCTCGTGAACTCGTGACTTTTAGGCACATATATCTATTAACAACAAGATAGAAACAGAGGCCGTAAGCGCGTAACTGCGCCTTCTCATTAGCATAGTTTTGGGCACCCTCATTTACATACGTATTTGCATAGTTTTGGGCACTGTTTTCATATTTGCGTGGTTTAAGCCACATCATTTGCATGATTTTGGGCACTTCTACGTTGGTTTTCGCGCATGCGCACAGATGAAAGCTCCTGTCGCGCGACTTGCGTCGCGTCCTCAAGTTTGGATACGCGCGATCCGCACACGCGATTAGGGGTGTACGCAAAGCCCCATTCGCGACGTGCGCGCTGTATTGGCACGCGTACGCGTACACCAGAAGGATGAACGAACTTGGTTGCTAAGCTGTATTACGTATATTGATATTTCGGTGCAGAATTTAGCGTGACTTTTTGCCATTTTCCTTCGGATTAAGCCGTTTGGTGATGTGTAGGGTATTTATAAAGTAAACCCGTCAATGCCAGAGATTAGGACACACGGAACATTGTTTGCACATCGGCTTCCAGCACAAGGTAGACAATTTGAAATCCTTTCTTATAAAGTTTGTGCCATGTTTTGGGAACTTCATATCCCGGACTCCGTCCGCTATGTAGTATGCGGTAAGGAGTCCATACCGTCGCGACGACGGTCGAAATTGTCTTAAATAAACCTTGCATTATATGGCGGCAGATTCTATTCTGTCAAGAGATTGCTTCAATTAGATACAATATTCAAACTACATCACCTTTATAGCTCCATGGTTACAAGTTTAAAGTATATTTTCAGCATAATAAGCCCGGAATTCGCGCCGCACTGGTAAAAAACAAGACGGCCGTTTTTAAAATAATTTATCCGGGAATGTTAATTTAACGTCATGAGATCAAACATAAATTACATAAATATTTAATATTACGCACGCGCACACGTTCGGAACCGCCCCAAGCCGGTTACGGTGATGTGCCATTCAATAACACAGTCGTTTCCTATGTTGTTGTTAATAGATATCTGTGCTTTTAGGTAACTGCAAATGAAGTATTGGGGCTTTAACATTATATAATGTTAAGAGTCCTTTCATGGACACCGTACAAAAAGACCGTCCCACAGAACCTCGTTACCGGCAGTTTTTGTGCAAACGGCCATTCGTAGCCTTTATGTTATACAATATAGTCCACAAAAACTACCATTTCGTTGTTTCCAGGGGCGGGTTTTGGTTATTCGGTTTGGGTTTTCGTGTCAGCTCGTTTAACTAACAACCACACTCTCCGATTTTCAACGATGGTTAATGATGACAAAAACGGCAAAATTTAGCGGGAGGTGTGCATGGCTAAAACGGGGGCGTACTAATAACGCGTTAGTAATTTGGTGACAAGTGTGTTTTGGTAAACCTGGGCGGACCCAAATAAACTACTAAACACCACTAGCACAGTGCATAACAGAAAAAGACTGGTCTGTGACAGCGTAACGAACACACGACACACAATGTCGTGGAAACGGGTACAAAAAAGTCCATTTTCGCGGTCCACCACGCACAAACGACAATCGTTGCAAAAGTAATAGCGCACCTCCCAGTTTTGTGCGTTTTCCAATACGGGTCACGTCACGCCCCCGATAGGTCACGCGAACAAATCACAATTTACCGACCCGCCTACTTGACACGCGTATTTGGGTCATTCTTTGGCTGATTGTGTGGTACATGTTACAATGGGTCGAGTGTGTCTATGAAACACTTTGCTACGTTGATGTAAACAACACATACAGGCAAAGTACTCGTAGAGCACGCAGTATAGTCGTGTTTCTCTAACGCGGTCCGCTCGGTTAGAAACATGGACACCAACATGGCCAAAATAGCAAACATTTTCACGGTTCCGCGTCCGCGTGCGAGTGTGAATGCTTCAATCGCAAAAACTGCACATTTTCAACGAGAACGGCTAAAACCGCCGGTGCCTGCTCCACCGCCGGTGGAAACGGCTTTTTGAGTTATTTTGTACGGCTGGCTGTGTGCAGTGTGGCAGTGGTGAATGGGCCGTGTGAATTCACGCGTTTCGCCGTACTCTGGCCCACTTGCCCCACGAGTGTCACCAACGCGTCGTCAATGAGAATTGCCGGCCACATAGTGAGAAGGGCGTACGTAAAAATGGATGGATTTTTACCCCGATACGACGTTCTTTTTGTCTGCGTAACAAAAGAAAAGCAACATTTTTGTTCTCCACTGTTTGGGGAAAAAAAGTCAATGAATTTTAAGCACACAAGCTTTATGCAGCCATGTAAAATGGAGATGTTATGCGAATTTTTTTTGGTGTGATTTTAATTACAAAAGAAATGTAAAAATGTTGAACTGACACTTTTGTTGATTTGAAAAACCTGCTGTTACGAACGGCGTTGCACGTGTGATGCGCATGATAGAAACGTGTCTGTGTTCTTCATATACATGTACTATGTTCCGAGAAAACAGTAATAA
This sequence comes from Henricia sp. BOLD:AAB3569, assembly GCA_037783545.1. NCBI lineage: Eukaryota > Metazoa > Echinodermata > Asteroidea > Spinulosida > Echinasteridae > Henricia > Henricia sp. BOLD:AAB3569. Next base: position 254,199 of record JBBELK010000466.1, on the reverse strand, counting down.
TGCTTTCAAGAAATTTGTGCGAAGCCAACGTCCTATTTATAGGCTGGTTACGTGGTTATATTCCCTGCAGAGTGTGACAGACGTCAACTTCCGCCCTGTTTGGTCTCGTTCACGCTATTTGTATGGCAACGGGTATGTCCATTCGTTTTACACAGAAACCACAATGGGAACATTCTCCGTGCATGTTTGCGTTACAACGATCACAAAATAACAGCCAGTACAAGTGTACTGCTATGAGAGATGGTATTAAGCCATTGAGTTGTATAAGCCGTAAGGCTAGAGTGCGCAGTCGCCATGCCTCGTGTACAAAGCCGTTTACCGTGCGTGGTGCTCCAGACGCCATGTTATGCCGTGGCAACTACTCGCGAAAGGTACCCGGATTGCCATGTGTTTGTGTGTACGCGTAGCGATTTTTCTTGGTATTTTAAAACATATTTTGGTCTGTAATCCTCATTCCAAAATAGGAAATACTGGTACATGTAGTACTACTTTATAGCATGCATTTATTTGCCATTCTTACTTGGATTTTCTTTTCTTTTGGATAATGAATTGAAATAAATGCCATGTCCACAGTCAAGTTAAACCGCTAGAATCCCCCCGTCCCATCCTCTTGCAACAGTGCCCCTTTAAAGCACCCCCTAACTCCTGCGTACAGTGGCCCTGTTGAAAAAGGCCCCATTTGGCGGTGGGACTAGCGACAGAAATCTTGTCGCCTCTGCTGGACCAATCAGGACGCTTGCAGTGCATTATGCAGCACGATTGCAGGCATTCAAATGTAACGCGCGCAGATTGTAAACACCGTGCACGCATGTTATACAATACTCGGTAATGCTGGCCGTTGTCCGCGTCGGCGATTGGCTGCTATTTAAAGAATACTGGGGAATCCGTTCCATTACATTCGTCAGCATGCATCCCTGTTATTAATTTGAAAGTTTGGTAGGAATGGGACAGTCATAAGGAACGGAACCCAATACAATTTCTGGAAAGTATAGAAATTGTTTCTTTTCGGCATAACATGACCGAATTGATTAAATTACATTAAAATGACTCGGGCGTGAGTTGGCTCAAGACAACAGCCGGCTCGCTCCACAGATTTGCGTGTATTTCCTCAGGGTATTGTCACGTCGCTCTGCAGAGTGGAAATTCCCTGAGATCTCAGGATGCCCCGTCCACATTATTTTAGTTTTTTTCTGTTTATCATGGAGGTGTGTCTACAACACCATCACAACTTGTTTTTCACAAAAAATCGACAGGCTTTTGCTTAAAACGTAAAGCAGTTCCGACCCTCTTCACCCAAAATTCTGAAATGCTCGAGGTCACTTGGTGTGTTTATCAACAGGGTTTTGACGTCATCCTGAGAAATATACAAAACGGCCTGTGCAGTATTGAATGGAAAATTACACGAAGTGAATGTTTATCATGCCTGTGTTGTCCTTGTAATTCAAAATACAAACGTGAAAAACACTTCATGCAATAATCTACTATTACCTGTTTTGTGAAAAAACGGTGAAATTGTGGCTCACAATGAAGCTCTTTTGAAGTAAATACTGGTGCATTGCGACGGGTGGTTTTGTCACGGAACGAACGGCATTCACAGCGGTCTGTGTACAGCATGGAACAGTTCCCTGCAGTGCGGGCCGCAGTTTCACATCGGCCGGTACAAGTTAGAATGAGCGACTCATTTTTCTCTCTCTTGGTAATAGACAAGAAAATCTTTCTGCTCTTTTTTTTTCATAGTGTCTGGTAAAACATACAACCACGCAGCTACTGGGCATATCTCTGGCTTTTTGGACCAACAAAATTCTTCAAAAAACACCTTCTAACACTAACAGAGACGGTTTTCCAATTTGTTTGCGTGTAAACGTATGGAGCTAACAATCGTGTTGACTTCTCTTTCTCAGGATTGCGTCACGGGGTCACGCGCATATCATGAATACCTAATAAGCGTTTCAGAAATCGCAAAAATCTCATTTTCGAAAAGCGCACTTTTGCTTGTAATTTATCCACTTAAAACCGACAATTAAAAAATAATAAAAATCCACGTCGGCAAGAGGGATGTTTGGACTATCGAAAAAAGCCTAAATGCTGGATTTTCGTCAAGGGGGATTCTTCCTCTCTAAATATCTTGTTTTGTACGCTGTACACGGTAACCGAGTTTTGTATCGCGATGGTGTTGTGGTTTTGCCATAACATGCAAATGCTATATTACGGCAGCTGTATAAATGAATTTCCAAGTGCTATTTTCACAGCAAGAAAACTTTATTTTTCCATTCAAAATCTAACACATCCAGCCACGATTATCAAATAAAACAAATTTTCTTTTTATGAATGTCAATAGGCCTGGTATAGTGGTCACCCAAGGGAACGACCAAATGTGGCCAAAATAAACAAGTGGCCTTTATATGCCGGTGCAGTGGGCACATGCATGGATATACAAACATCCTAAAACATATGAAATAGTCCCTCGTTAAAAAGTTTAAATTTGTTAAGTTTTTAATAACAATTTAAATCTCCTCATAAAATTGTCCACAGTAGGTTGATTCATTAAAGGACGTATGAAATAGGATTTTAAATACATAAAATTATAGTACAGGATGTGTTTAACACATTTTAATCAATTTCAGAGAATTTGATAGTTGCGTTTTGGTGTAATTGCAAGTTTTCTATTTTTATGTTAATGAGAATTTCCATATTCATGAGCAAAGCGGTGATGTCATCTCAGGACAACAGGAATTCTCCATAGACTTGTGTACAAAAGTTGGTGTCATTTTCAGTGGCTCCTTGATATCATGAACTTTATCACTCTACTGAGTTTGTTTAGTATGTCATTTGCAACAATCCTGACAAGTTTGTTTGAGCCAAAAATGGATCAGTTGGGTACTGTTACTGTTTGAAATGTAATGTTTTTTCTTTGTTTTTCAACTGTGGGTTCCCTCCATGACTAGCAATAAACAGCGCCCTCACCTGTCATGAAAATTTTGTAAAGTAAAGAAAAGGTCACTTCTTTCTGAAATAAAAACAAATTTGAGTTTGCCCCTTTGTCTGCAGCAGCTTGATCCTTTGATTTGTGTATAAAACCAGCTGGGTGTTAATTTTCACTTCACAAATCCTTTAAGGCAATTTACTGTATGTGGCCAGATTATCCAGGTTCAACTGCCACTGATTGTACACACACAAATACTGGTGCCCTGGCCGCGTTAGACAGGGGCCCTAATAGAATAATTGGGTCTATATGGAAAACCTGAGAGAGTATACCAACTTTGCCTTCTAGCTCAGCTGGTAGAGCATCTGCCTTGTGAAAAAAACAGTACCCAATAGCAGTACAAACATCGAGCGAGGTAGGACAAAAATATGATATTGGTCAGTGCTGACAACGACCGATCGTCGATCATGGACATCATCACATAATTGCGGAAGGAACAAACTGCAAACGGCAGTGTTTAGTTCTTTTTGAGTTTCGTTTTAACTAATATATCTGTTAAATTGGTGGTTTAGATAATAAAATTCCTCACTTGTGAAACGAATCGCAATTTCTTTGACAACTACACGCAGCTGTATGCCGTAAAGTGCACTGTACATCGTGCGCGAACGCCAGCTCTTGCCACGGCAAAACATGGCTGCCGCTCTACGTACGTACATGCGAGGCCGGCAAAACATCCGAGTGCGCCCTCTAGCCTTACGGCTTATACAACTCTATGTATTAAGCAAACCAGTGAACGTCATTAAATATTTTCTTCTAAAATAATAACAACAATACACTGTACCATGAAAACGTGAGCGTAAACCAATGACCCCGATGTGACGTCACAACTCTGCCCGGACATCAACAACGCAGTCACATAATACCACGGTCATTGGCCCAGTTTCGTTCACATGAGGGCGCTCTTGTTTTTAAAAGATACGAGCGCACACGCATTTATAAATCTTTAATCATCGTTTTCCTAAAAAAAAAATACACTCGGCAAAAGAAGTTCTTGGACAATTTTCAAATAATTTTTAAAAATAATTCATAAAAAGCACATTATTGTATATCAATATGACCACACAATAGTTCTCTACCAGCATGATATGGAGTTAACGCGTGAGCAATCATGCATGGCTGGTTACACGCATTAAACAATAGCAAGTACAGTAACAGAAAATTGCAAGAAATGGAGCATTCAGTTATTCAATTGTGAAACAGTTTATGTGGCATAATGATCCATTGAAAGAAAAAAGCAGTATGTTTCTTTGCTGGGGGTTCATTATTGAACAAATCCCGTGCACATTGTCAAGTCAAAATTAAATGCCATTTTGAAAAGAAGAGGAAATTATCCATCTTGGATGCATCATTATTCCACTGGAATTGTTGCAGTATGGACATGATTATTAGCATTTGAATGCTCCATTTCTTGCAATTTTCTGTTACTGTACTTGCTATTGTTCAATGCGTGTAACCAGCCATGCATGATTGCTCACGCGTTAACTCCATATCATGCTGGTAGAGAACCATTGTGTGGTCATATTGATATACAATAATGTGCTTTTTGTGAATTATTTTTAAAAATTATTTGAACTTTTACCAGTGTCCAAGAACTTCTTTTGCCGAGTGTACTATCTCGGGCGAAATCATTGCATTAGGCAGTTGACACATCTCTACCCTACATTTGAGTAAGGTTTCCTCTGGTTAAAAAAAAAGGTTGATTACAATGCAAATCTTGTTATACACGCTATATTCCGGGTTTTTTTTAAGGAATCGATTCCCATTATCTTGGAAGTTCCAAAAATACCTGGCGATTCTGAATTCAATGTTAATGGTTGCAAAAATTACGAAATTCCAGGAATTGAGTATACTGTTTTTTTTGCATGTTTGCGTGTTTTTTTTTGTTTTGAAAATGGAATCGTAATTAATAAAAAAAGAATCAAAATCGATTAAAATAAATGTTGGAGTCGTTGAAGCCTACTCACCGAATGCCGTTCATACCATGTGTAGGCGGCGGCTTCACATCCTTGATCATGTTGAACGCGTAGTACGTGTCGAATGGTTTGAACATCGTGTAGAATAACATTACATCCTGCAATAAAATCATGCGAATATCAATATCAGATGAACGTAAAACGCGAACATGAACGTGAAATTATTTGATGCACTTGGTCATTATTCTGAAGAGATCTTAGAACAAATGAAAACTAAAAACCTGTATCTGTTAATTTTGGGGCGAGATACCCTTTTTTGCTGTGTCCAAGTTTCCAGTCTGCAGGGGTTCTATACATTTTCATAATATGACCGGTGCTGAAAATATATATTTCGCGTAAAGTATGTAAGCATATACTTTATGTTTGGAAGATGTATAAAATGATGCCCAAAAGTATTTTTAATAAGATTATTTACACATTCAAGTATTCCTTCAAAAGATGTCATTTGATAGAAAGTCTCTGGATAAGAGGTATATACATGTATATGCTTTGGAGTTTCGGGGACCAAATTATTGTCTCAAAAAGTCACGGCTGTAGTCTCACTTCATTCGCAACATTTACCTGACAGACAACGTCTGTCTGACTGCAACCTTTTCACGTAGTGCGCGTTACTGGCGGCTCAAAACACACAATACCTTCAGTAATACGATGCAAGCCTCAACAGTAAATTCATTTCTGGTGGATTGTAATTGCAACTCGAATGACGTACTGACAAATTTCGAATTAGCACCGACAGCTTCGTTTCAGCATGGAGGAAGGAAAACAATGGTTTCAAATACTGACCCATATTACGTCACGCGTCTTTTCATTACTAAAGAAAGAACCGAGAGCCTCGTTTTCGATGACATGAAGTTATACGTCTTGTTTCTTGTTATAAACATTCATAGTTAAATTTCTACAAATACAAATATTTAAAACGCAAGCAAGCATGCAGTGTTAATGACATACCTTGTCCACAACGTCCGGAATGTGTTCCGACTCCGGGAAAAATGAATAAAAACTCGTTTTCTGCCCCACGTCCTTTGCGTAGCGACCCACTGAAATGGCGCGGTTTAATCTGCCAATCGAAAGCATCACAAAACATGCTGTCATTTATTTAGCTATAATGATCAACTTTGGCCATAGACGAGGTTATTATTGGTTGAAACCAACGATTCTATACATTGCTAATAGACCTAATTAATTAATTATTGCATTTATATAGCGCACATTTCATATGCACATGTTTACGTGTGCTACGGGTTTAAAGAAGCCATGGAGCTCCATGAAGCCAAGTATCTGAATATCTTTCACCGTCACCATAGAAATGGTGACGTCGCGGTATGTTTACATGTTTGTTTATAAACAGCTATGAAATTGAACCCCAGTCCTTTAAAAACTCCTCAATGACGCTAGCATAGGTGACTTATTACTGCTCCCTGCAGGTGGGATTTTAGTTTAGGAAACGAGTATATAGAAGTCAGACGGTGATAACTGCTAAGTCAGGCGAGTATACTATCAGAGGCATGGGGCAATCATTCAAAGCCACCATTGCTGGCTGCGCTGGCGCTGCTTCACACTCTCAACATAAACTAGTCAAACTAATGTAAATTAGTCATATGAGGCATCATTTTGACTAACCTTTGTCAAAGTTAGTCAAAATGATGCCTCATGTGACTAATTTACGTTATTTCGACTAGTTTATGTTGAGAGTGGAGGGATCTGCGATGCGTGTCAGAGCAACGTGAGCCCGCTTGCTGCTTTTGATTGCTTCTTTCAACTGATGCGTAATACTCCCATTAATGGTTCCGCCCTGGGGCTGCAGAGGCAAAATACAAAGAAAGGGCTACTACATCAACCCGATTCTGGTTATGGTGACCAAAACACGATTATGGTAATAGCGAACTGACCTGAATACGTAATCGTGACTGTCGATTTCCACTCCGGCTCCCGACCCGTTCAATAAACCACCGCACCCAACCACGGCGCATCTGATGCACGTCTGCCCCGACCCCTGCAGGGGAAGCTGGGGGTTGATGAAATCAGGATGACCTACGAGATCAGCAAAGACTGGTGACCAAAAACAGGAGAAATAGTGGGAGAAGAAACAATTTTCTTTAAATGTCAGTTCTTGATCAGAACAGAAGTTTGCTGGATACAGCGAACTTGTAGATAGATCAATCACTTTGAAATCGTTTTCAAGACTGTTCAAGATCTGTTAAAAACTGTTCAGTTTCAGTGATTTCTTCGAGTCTCCAAGTGGACCTGTTTTGAACATAACTCCCTCTGGAACCACGTACGTCTCCCAAATAACCCGAGAAGATTGGATGTTCACGGAGCACTTCAGGCAGAGCGGTGCACCCTGCCCTTATACAGATAGAGGCTGGTGCACACAGCCTTGCCACAAAAGACGTCCATACACACACGTTACTTATCGATACAATAAGCTACATATATCAGCATCTTCGGTCTTTCGGCAGAGTATGGTTTGTGTTACATTCTTTTATTTAACGTACATTCTTTGCAATTTAAGCATCCACAGCCAATCTAAATGAGGTCAACTATTGACTACGCTATAATGCACCTATCAATTGTTTCTCCCACCCCTCCCCACCCCCGCGCTGCCTCACCCCTTAGGTGGGGGTTTGGTCACGTTTTTCATGGCCCAGGGTGGTGCATTTGACCCCTTTTCTGTGCATTTGTATACAAGACGCGTTTTGTTTTGCACTCGAGGGTGCGGATTTTTGTCACCTAAATTTTGCCCCAGGGGTGGGGATTTTGTCACGCAAAAAATGACAATCCCCAACTCTTAGGTGGGGTAGCCCGGGGGGGGGGGGGGGGGGGGGGGGGGGAACAATTAATAGGTGGGTCTTTCCACAGTAATGGGGTACATTTCTGTGACATACAAGATCTTAGGTCCAAGTTCAGTTCAAATGTCTTAATTTTATCTTTGAATTATCCAGCTAAACTGAGGAAATAACTTTTGCACGAAGGAGTAGGAAAAATAGTCCTACAACATACATTTCTTAAAACCCCGTGCACAATTTTCCCATTACGTATGTAACAAAGACAGAAAAAAAGTCACAAAATGGTCTGTCCACGTTACATACGTAATAGGAACATTTGTACACAAGCTTTTCAAAAATGAATGTTGTGGCAGCAATTTCTTACCTTTTTGGGCAAAAGTTATCTCCTGAGAACAGTACAAGGAAATTTCTTTCATTTTGGGATTAACTAAAGACATCTGAAAGGAATTATTGACTTATTTTTCAAATGTACCCCATTACTGTGGAAAGACCCAGGTGCATAACTCAACGGCGTACCGTTCACTCTAAAATGGGTTTTCGTACTTTAGTAGGTTTGATTAAATGATGTTATCACTTGTTTCGTATACTTACACGTTCGGTTTAGCCCTCGGATTCCGAACGGAAGTACGTACTGTTGCAATCCGGCAAACTTTGCGATGTCGGTCTTATCGAGAAACACTTTGATGCCCTGTCGGAATCGTTCGCGGAACCACTTTGAGTACTTAGTCACCGATACTATCGTCTTGGGGCATGCCTGTATTTAAATCGAGGGGGGAAAAGTAAACTGAAAAATACAATACAACTTTCACACGGTAAATAATAATTAATTATACACTGCAGCAGCTAGTAGTTATTTAAAGCGAAACCTAAATATACCAACATTTCTTGTTTTTATCGTTGAGCGAAGGAAAAACGAATGTGAAATTGTAAAAAGAACATGCATGGGAAATTAGCGTTAACACGCAATGTGAAATTGGTCGTTTTAGCCGCATTTTTGATTGATTTCGCTTGTTTGTATTCCCAAAACAGCTGTTGGCGTTTTAAAAAATATATATACTTACCGAAGCTTTAAATGAAGGATCCATCACGAATGGTAGTACTTCCAAATTCTTCTTATTTCTCAGTTCTTCTTCTCCTTTCTTGTCTGCATTCGCTTTTTCGGCAAGTTCTTTAGAATTGCCGTCAACATTCTTTCCCACAATAGGATGCAGTAGACCAATTTGACCTTTGACTTTCGGTTCTTGGGCAGTGGGTTTCAGGAAGACCGTTTTGTATGTTACTAAGGTGGCGACCACAAGTAAGACATACACAGCTATTGATGTGATGGCGCGGAATATGAGTCGACGACTAGCCATTTTGGTTTATTGGTCGAACTGTTTCTTATATATTGCAAGTATACTCAAAACCGTGCAATCAGACTGCAGCTTAAAAAATCGCTTCCCGCGGGGAGATATCACTCCACATTGATCAAAAATGGTGGTTGTGGTGTCTGGACTGCGGTGTTAACTCAAGAACATGACAACCATGGCTATTATAAATGTATTTTGTAGCCGTAGGCAATCATTAAACTTCTAACATCCAACGCTGATACTTGTGAAAGACTCCAAGTAGTGAATCCTTTTCTATGGTCACTTGGTTATTTCCCCCACCAATGGAATTAACATGCAGATCTAAACACTCACGCTGATGATATTTCATCTCTCCAATCCATGTTTTGGTCATAAATCCAATGGTTATTTGTTTGTCAAAACAGTTCCGCGTGTTTTAAATTGCATCTCTCGGCCTCTGTGTAGGCCTACGTACTTCCAACACTATGTATACTTCAGCAGGCTGACACGGTGTTAGGCAGAACCAGGAAACTGTGGTTTTTTGTATTTCCTGCGCCAATTCCTACCTAAACATAAAAAGTCAATGAAAGATATCCACAATTTATCGTCTGGGTCACAAGGTGCAAACGTGGCGCATTTGGCTTAGGCTATATCCAGTTCCATTTTCGACACACTCGTCTATAACCGCGGCGAGTGGAACAATACGAACATCTGTTTAAATTATATACCGGTTGTCCAGAAAGTTCTGAGAGAAATCGATAATGGCCTTATTATTTGGAGTTGACACAGGTGTTAAGCGCACGGCTCGGTTCGTTCAGTGGCTTTAGAGAATGAGAAGACTTATTGAATTTCATGTCGGACTCCCAGTTTAGCATGTGTTGCTGGCAAATGTATACGACCGGGACGGTCTGCATAAAGGACTCACACGTGACCCGCATCAAATTACAGTGTAATTTGCGATGAAATCATTAAATGGGAAAATGCTTTATTTGGGGGGCGGGGGGGGGGGGGGGGGGGGGGGGGGGGGGGGGGTGGGGGGATCCATACACGTTCGATCGCCAGTTGAGACTCCATGCATGTATAATTTTTCTCACTGCTAAAATCATATTTCCTCGCCAAATTTATACTTTCTGGGGCAGGAAGATTTATTGGCGAATAGTATAAGCTCTTTTTGCCATTTCTATTTGCAGGTGTGCAACGTTTTAAATGTGTGGAAACCAGTTGGGAAATACCATCGAATTTGTTGATTTTATTTTATTCTGCAAAATTATAAAACCATTAAGTGCACCTTGCTTTGGTGGCTTCATATGCTTATAAGCTGGTCAAATTATTTTTGATTCTAAAAAAAGTATTCACTTGTTTGTGCGGCCAGTGTACTTGTATACATTTATCTCCTGTGTTTAGAATTAGCGAACTGGACTACGACAACCTTTCAAATTGGTTTCCCGATAACTTTTCCAACATCCATGAACAAAACACTTTGAAAATGACAAAATTGTGAGCCCAAAGGGAAGAAATACCATACCAGTTATAAGTTCCTTTTCAAAGGAAAACGTGAATTTTTCTCACTGCTAAATTCATGTTTCCTCACCATATTTACACTTTCTGGTGTGTTATGTCACATTATGAAGAATTAGTGGCGAGGGTGTATGGTATACCGCCCCGAGTCAAGTCAAGTCAAACTGCCCTCGAGTCCCAAGTCAAGTCAATTTAAACTAGTACCTTCGAGTCCCAAGTCAAATGGTCTCCGGGTCCCAGGTCACGTCAAGTCAAGTCATAGAATATTGCATATGTGTAGGATTTTGTTGTTCTGGCAAACAATACTCCATGTTAAAAGAAATAAGCTTTAGTTTTGAAAAACAATTCGGTTTTCCAAATGACAAAAAATGCATAAAAGTTCAATTTCATTTTGGCAGACCCATGAAGTAAAAAATGTACAAGTCCGAGTCAAGTCAAGTCATTTAAGGTTCGAGTTTCAAGTCAAGTCAGTGAAAATCGGGACTCGAGTCTGAATCTCGAGTGCATGACACGTACACAACCGTAAACATATGGCACATGCACAGAATACAGAAATTTATATCTCACCTATAAATGAACTAATTTTGGCTTGATGTCAGGTGTTGCTCACCCCGCAGGCTCAACTCTCTGAATAGCCTATAATCCACGGTGCACCATATGCATCACCATGTATAGGCTTAATTAGAGCATGAAGTTTAGGTGATTTTACCAGTCTTGAATAGAACCTGGACATGATTTTTTTATGCGACTATTAAACAGCACATCGTATACACGTCAGCCTTTCCTGAAATTCATGCAGCCAGCACCACCAGTTGCATTTAATATCTATACGTGTACGTTGTACAGTTATTTCATAATGCAAAAACGGATCAGTCACGCGTGACCGCCAGCCTGCCTTTATTGCGTTTTCCTGCCGTGCCTCGTTATTGTGAGTTTGTTCGACCTCCAAAAGCCTGTATACGTCGTTTCAAGGTTGTCGCCAATTCAATTAAATCTAATTTAATACATTATGAATAAGGGCCAAATCTCAACCCAAGAATATACAATGAATTAATACATTTTACCTATTTGGGTATTAATTTAATACCTCAACAACGCCTCAACGTAAATCTGCAACTTACAAATTATGAATAGTTCCACCCCCGCGCGTTTGTCATGCCCCAGGGTGGAGATTTTGACACAGAAATGTTTCCCCCGTGCATCTGTGAGCAAAACGCGCATGTTATTAGGCCCTACTAATATACTAATTTGTTAGAAATAAGTATTTCGTTATTACAAATTATCAACAAACTTCAGTGCCGCTATTGGTCTTTCGTAATCGTATATAGCTACATTAGTTCTACAAAATTCACGTGGAGGATCGACTTTTGATTAATAACAAATGTTGTGTATATTGCGCCCAATACTTGTTTTCTTAAATTGGAGCACTTTCCTTTTATTGTAGTTTTGGTTTACTTTATTGCCGCATCACGAAATTAGGACCGTGTAATCCGCAGACACAAAATAGCTCAGGCCCCTGTGATTTACTAAATGCTGGATTATTTGGTTATACCAATGTGGTAGTTCATTCCAAGTATTCGCCTTGTCATAGTCATTATGTTCCTATAACTTATTTGAGCTCGATACTTTGTGAAAGTATATATATTCAAAGCGCACGAATACCATAGTGTATCGGGTGAAGCGGTTTTTGATAAACATCCTTTTTCTGTTGGACGTCGATCCAAGCCAGACGCGTCGTGCAAGTTGGCGTGCATTTTTTGTTAATTCTGCTCAAGCTGGGGTAGGAATAAAATTCCTTACTTTGGTAAATATTATCTGTATTAATTAAAGATCATTTGGAGAGATTTTTGACAAGGAAATTGTAAGAAGACTTTGGATATGTATTGTATGTAATGTCAGTGTAAATGAGCCAACCTACCGCCTAAAAAATGCAACCTTTCTGTTTGGAATCATTGCAGGGTTCTTTCTTTTTACCTGCTTTTAATATGGAGATCGATGTAAAACTGAGTAAAACTGCTGCAGCGTAAACAAAAAATTGTGACTTTTTACAATTATAAAACTTCCGTGAACTCGGCTCTTTGCAAGCCCCATGTCTGTACGTGCTTGAAGTTTGCGAATTTGTTTTAAAAAAACATTAATGTTTGCGCAAATTTAAATGAGTTTAATATTGAACTTTCATGCGTATAAGTTTGCGTAAGTTTGTGCAGGGAATAAAGGGGAAGATTGCAAGGATTAAAAATTCGGCAGGGTTAATAAAATTTAGGCGATGGCTGAAAATTCGGCAATATATAGAATACAACGTGTACGTATTATGCATACACGACGCGACGCGTGAAACACATTTTCTGCACTGTCGAATGCTGCCATTCACCAATAGCAGCTTTCGCTAGACACCTAGCACGTGACGTGGTTGGGCAAATGTTTTTAATCAACTTACCTTTGCGGTGGGTAATGAATTATAACCAAGGTTGGTTAAAATACAGCCATCTGATCTTATATTTTACGCAACCTGCAGTTTACCCAACTTGAAAGCAGAATATTAATTAACCAACCACTGGTTAAAGAAAATTCTACCCAACTCATAGAATTTAATCAACATTGGGAGATTCTTTTTAACCAAGAGATTTTATCCAGTGATATTTTAACCAACGTTCTGAGAGTGTGTGCCCTGCTTAAACAACTGTTAAAATATTCACAAGTTGTTTATTAGCAGGGCACATGAACAACCCCGGTTGTTTAAAACTTTTAAACAACCGTTTTTACAGTAGACGATTTCAATAAATCGACGATATTTTACGTGTATATGTATTTTACATGTTCGCTTATCCAATCAAAATATACTTGCAAGCGCCATGACTATACCAGCAATGGTTACAGCCTCTTTGTTATAGCCAAATTATGGCGATTCTGTGCAAAAAAGCACTACGACCAAGTTTGATCCACCTATGTAAGCGAAATTGTGTGTCATAATGTCCGTTGAAGCTGAAGGTGGACTTTGAGATAAATATCGCAAATATTTGACGAGATTTACGGGATTTTTCGAAATAATCTATTTTGCAGTGACTCCTTAAAAGAGTCAAATGACTTTGGGACAGGAGTCAAACTACTCTGTCTTGGGAGTAGCCTGGAATAGACTCCGGAAAGAGAGCAACCATGATAAATTAAAGGCACAGGCTCGTCGGCAATGCGCGCGCGCCAAATTCGTGCCACGAAATACGCAGCTCTATGCCTTTGCTATGGAGCTGCGTATTTCATGGTACGAATTTGGCGCGCGCGCATTGCTGACGAGCCTGTGCCTTTAACATACAGAAACGTGCATTTTTTAAATCGGTCCCACTCCGCTGCTCGTTCAATCACAGCGCATCTGGAAAGGCGACAATCCCGGATCTCTTTGATTAACAAGAATAAATCGATAATTATTGTCAACAAATTACTGCTGCACTTTATTGAAATTTACAGCTCCGTGGCGTATACGCATATTGCAGTCTGTTTACGGCCGACACACCGTTAATGAATTATCCCATTTACGCATTTATGCTAACATCCATAATTGGCCTTTTGCATGTTTCACATAGCATGGATAGCCTCTGGTGTACTGACGTACTCCCTTTCACCTGCACATTTAGTATCCACTTGACCATACTAAATCTCTGTTGCTATGTGGTGTACGCGGCAGGTGTGAAGTACATAATCAATACCGTGCTCACCCAGTGGCAGATCCAGCCTCATTAAAATACAGTAATACAATGGATTTCAGGGGGTCCGACCCCCTAAATTCCATTGTATTCCTGTATTTTAATGAAGCTGGATCCGCCTCTGTCACCGTAGGAGAGAATGGCATAAAACAATCAGACTGTTGGTTGCTAGGCAATGGCGTGCACTACATAGCAACAATAGCATAGTATGCGATATTATAAACCGCACCTCCATTTGAAAGTGAAGAATTCGGGGTCCCAGTCATTAAGCAAATGTTACACGCAACAGGCTAATTAAGGCCAAGTATATATGTATACTGACACTTTAGAAACGCAAAACACACTTTAAAAACGCAAAACGAGTTTTGAATGCAATAATATCACATGGACATTAAAGATAGTATACATGATTGGTAAACTGTTACAAATAGTTTTATCCCCCTGTGTGATTGAATATATGCATGATTAAAACCAACCTGAGCAAAAACCAGCTCCGTACTTTGAGAAAACAGTCAAAAAAGGGTTTGCAGTCATTTCGCCCCAAAACCACTTCGCCCTGAATCATTTCGCCTGAACCACGGCCTGTGCACGAAGTGGTTTTAGGGCGAAATGGCACTCGGGCGAAGTGGTTTGGTGGCAAAATGGCACTTGGGCGAAATGGTTTTGGGGCGAATTTAATTTTCGTCTCATGAGACGAAAAATAATTGTTTTACTCATTTCTCAAAGACTATAGCACTTCAGACAAAACCATTTCAGGGGAAGGTTTCTACGGTCATCATGTTTATATTGTGCAAGTTAGGCGTAAATGTGTGAACATTTCTGATTTTCGAGATACCAATCATGTATACTGCCTTTTAAATGTTTTCGCAACCTCGCTGTGTGATGTTCCTGCCAGCACCTACCCAAACCTCGTTCTCTCTCACCTTCCGTTAACCGTGCCATGATTGGAGTGCATGGCATCTCGTGAATGTGTCTTGCTTTTAAAGTTGCATTGCCCGTGTTTCGGTGAAAGGATTAAAAAAATTAATTTACACAAGCGAACGAATTTAGAAAGCTTACGTGTCTCTGTAACGAAAAATATCAAAAACTTAAATTTCCGACGTCGGGAATTGGAGATACAAGCCTTTTTGCTGGCTGTTGTCTCACACCGGGACAATTTGAGCCAGTGATGGTTGTGCACACGACGGTGCACACGACGATGCGCACGTTTCTGTATACGGCCATCTTCAACTGATCGAAGTATATCAGGGGCCTGCTTTTGCGGACGTAACTACAAACATCTTATCACAAATTTTCACTGATTTGACCTATGATCAGCTTCAGTTGTCGGTGACCAAAATCGACCATTGGTTAATGTTGAAAAAATTTCAAAAACTTAAATTTCCGACGTCGGGAATTGGAGATACAAGCCTTTTTCTTAAAACGTGCTTCACATGTTGTACATGTGCGCGTACGCTCATATGTACATAGTATGTGTACAATGTACACATGTACGCGCACATGTATATTTACGTCATAACCCTGTCGATTAAATGACCTGCCAGCCATTTAATCATTTCTTGTTTTTAATCGACTGGCATTAATCCTTGACGGATTTTTACGTTCGTGGTACCAAATGAAAGCTGATAACTTTTTCTATTCTAGAAAAATACCTATTTAACTTTAAAAAAAAAAATTGTACGCCCAAATCGGCCCAAACACGGGCAGTGCAACTTTAATGCATCCAGGTACTCGTGTTGCACGTGCATTGCATTCAACATGATTGTGCATGCCTGCCTGCGACAACTGCACAGAATTTTCTGCATTTTGTCAATTGTTTTCATATCGGGAACATGGATGAGATTCAAACCCAGCCTTATTGACAACATTTTGTCTTTGCCACTCACAAAATGTTGTCTGGGCCTTATAATTCTTATTAACTGCATTACATAATAATTACACTACACTTTTTGTTTTGCGTTTCTAAAGTGTGTCAGTAGGCTATATATAATTTCCCGTCAGTGTGACAAAGAGAATCATGCGGCACAAAATAATATAACATCTTTGTAATAGAAAATGAAACACATTGTAAATGAGTCAGAGTGAAAGCGAAATGACAAAATAAACCGCGGTTTTCGCGGTGTTCTATAATTACATTTTAAATGTGACGACGCAGTGTATATACCGTGGCATCAGATGTCAGGTGTAGTACGTACGCCCACTTAATTTTTCCAGTGTCACTTCGGCACTCGACTCTTAACATAATATATGGTGGTTGCATAATATATTGCCTAAAACTCTTAATATATATTGCCACGTTCATAGGATTTACACACGAGTCAATGATAGACTCCAGGTAGAAAGCTTGGCCACTTTACAAATCAGCCTAAATGTGTGGCAAGACAAAATGAGAGGACGCAACTGTATTTCGGTAAGATTGTTTTAAAGAATTGCTTTCCAAGACCCTGATTTGCCTTTTGTATCAGAGACAAAATTATCAATACAAACTTTTTAAAAGTACAAACTTTAAGTTAAAATGCAGTTATATTGCATTCACTACAGATTAACCAAAAAAATAAAAGTGCGCCATCCTATTTTGTCCATCATACTTCAAAAAGGCAAATTCTTGGGTTTCACTTGGCTTTACAACCGGTTGCTATCCGCCATTACTGTGTCCATACTATGGCACGCCAAAGCGAAAAATAATTAAACACCGACAATTTAATGTCGACGCATATTTTCGCAATTTTAAGACTGTCTGTAAATTAACGCAACCTAATGACAGCGAAATAATGCTGGTATTATAACTCCCTCCGAATGGCGGCCTAACCTAAAGAATAATGGCGTCAAGTTTGTTTACTGGCTAGTGCACCTTTCTAAAGTAAAAATTTCATTCTTTGTGTGTTGCCAATATTACTGGGTCTACACTAATGAAATATTTCCCTGCGCTTTAGCAATGGACGTGTTTTACACTTAGCATTGAATACTATCACGGCAACTGGCGTCACACTTTATAGTAATCTATTAGCGACATCGCGTCATTTTGTGATATGCAGCGAAAACACATGTTTAAAAAATCAATAATTCAAAGCAGTGAAAATAAATTCAAGTTGACGAAAATCAGTAGCGTGCGTGTACAAATTTTCAGGCGGCTGTATTTTTTGGATGTACCTTCAATGAACCGGCTACCTATGTCGTCACACCTACCAGTAGCCAATTCTTCTACTGGCCAAACACTGTGCCAACTCAATCACAGTTATCCAAAGTCCAACTCAACAGTTCAGGTGATATTAAGCACGCAACGTTGGACTAACATGCATGATTCTCACCATGAGTGGTTGATCGTGGTATCAAAGTCCATCAAATAATAAGCAAGTATTTGTTCGCATGGACATGTTTTACTGCAATACTATAAATTATCAACGTGGTATAGTACATGTAATGGTAAGGAATTGAGTACGACAGGAGGAAATTGAGCCTTTGGAAATGAATGCATGAATCTCGGTTTCATAAACAACGAAAATGAACGAAGGAGTGCGTGAGAGAGATTTGGTGTGTTTGTGAATTTAATATCGAAATAATGATGCTGCGGAAAATTGCTGCTTCATGGTGCGGTCGAGTTCTGTTGCTGGGACTCGCTGCTGCAATGGTTACATACGCTCTCCTCGCTGTGACGGGGGTCGCCCGCGTCAGCCACCGGTTGCCACAACTGCTCAAAACCAGACTAAACCCAAAATTCGCGGCAGTCGCATGGCTGGACCGGTCCGCTAAACCGCAAGCCGGCTTCATGCCAAACGGTTCCTCTCGTCTGATCACACCGAATTTAAAGGAGAAATTTCGAAGATTTCCCGTTCAGAAATTAGTGACTGAGCCGAGCCGACCAACCGAACGCAAAGAGGCATCAACGGCCGGCCTCTGAGTGAGAGAGCCCGGCGTTTGTTCAGCGACCTTACTAAAACTCCCTTCATGGAAGATCCACACTACCAACCGTCGGTGAGTAAAGAAATAAAATCAGATTCTGAAACAGTCGCCAAATGATTTCAAATTAATTCTCTCTCTTTCACACCTTTGCTGGCTGTTGTCTCACACCGGGACAATTTGAGCCAGTGATGGTTGTGCACACGACGATGCGCACGTTTCTGTATACGGCCATCTTCAACTGATCGAAGTATATCAGGGGCCTGCTTTTGCGGACGTAACTACAAACATCTTATCACAAATTTTCACTGATTTGACCTATGATCAGCTTCAGTTGTCGGTGACCAAAATCGACCATTGGTTAATGTTGTAAACATGTTTCAGGTTATGGCCGCGAAAACGAACGTATCGGATGGTTTAAACTACAGACGACGTGCCCTCTGACGTCACAACAAACCAAAACATACCCGGCGTTATGCGGACGCATCACGTTTTACATAAATTTGGTTTAGGAATGAGGTCGCATGCCAAATCGTCTTTGAATTGTGTGGCATCCCAAACAAATTTA
Organism: Henricia sp. BOLD:AAB3569; assembly: GCA_037783545.1. NCBI lineage: Eukaryota > Metazoa > Echinodermata > Asteroidea > Spinulosida > Echinasteridae > Henricia > Henricia sp. BOLD:AAB3569. The sequence goes on along the minus strand of JBBELK010000466.1, from coordinate 235,451 downwards.
TGCAAAACAGGATGCGCGCGCATAACGACGACCAATTTACAACAGAGGGCGATTTAGATATAAACAGAGAGCACATCGTCCAGTGGGCATCAGCTGAAAGAAAATTCAACACGGCCCCCCCCCCCCCCCCCCCCCCCCCTCCCCCCCCTCCCCCTCCCCCCCCCTCCCCCTCCCCCCCCCCCCCCTCCCCTTCCCCCACCCACCACCCCAAAAAAAGTTTAAAATGGGTATAGGAGACCATGGGAGCCAAAGGACAAACGGCCCAATGCCCCCACATAACAAGGGCGCCAATGAACTCTTTCACCAAGGGCATTTACAACAGAGGAAGGTGGTTGGTACCAGATGTGATGAGACCTTTTCGTTTCAGAGGCCCTTTCTGTGGGCCCCCACCATTGACATATATACACTGGATGAAGTATGCAATAGCAGTTGGCATACGAGAATTAAAGCCAAGCGCCGGCCGCCATTGTACCCCACGAACAATGCTTGGCCTAGACTGCTCCCCGGTCCATGCGATCGCTTGCATTCCACTTAACACATGTATATCATGGTGTAGACTAGTGAAGACAGTGTGACCAGTCGAGGCAATGCATTGTATTTGGTGGGGTACAATGGCTTCAATTTTAGACGTCGTTGCTTCATCCAGTGTATATATATCGATGGCCCCCACTGCCAGTCCTCCCTGGTCCTCCACAGCACAATCTAAAGAATGGTCCCCTTACACCTGTCAATTGCGCCCCCCCCCCCCATAGTCAAAGCTTAAATGGAAACACTTCATGTGCGAGAGATGAAATTATTTTTAGTTTTAAAAAATTCATTGTCAATCATCTTACACCTCAGGTGCAACAAATGCTGCTCAGCACGCTCTGACAGCTACTTCACGCACCTGACGTGACCATTCAATTTTACTTTTTTAATTTTCCGGCCCCATGCGTTCATGAGACGCGAGTTAACAAATTAAACCATCGCTTGATGCACATGAGGAACAGTGGTTTATTCTACTTGAGCTACTTGGGGTGCTAGTCAGAAATACATGTACATTAGGTACCCTCATCCATAAGCAGTTACATGCCTCATGTGTTCATGATTTTGGGACAAAAAATGTGCTAGTGAAATGTTTACAGTGTAGTTAAACTCCATTTTGCACATTACAATACGGTATAATATTTTATGCAGTCAAATATTTGTTGCAATCTCTCTAAACAGACGTGTTCCAAGATGGTTTCGTCTTTGGCTCAGCATTCACGGTGGTTCAGGCAGCGCTACAAAGCCCGCATCAAGCTCTTCCTAGACGACGAAGATTTCGACAATTTCACCAAAATTTCCAAGCACGTACCGCCGTTTGGCTACGCGAAAGAAAGTAAAGAATGTAAGCGTGCAGTGCGTAATTTACGAAATTGGGTATAGTCCCTTTATACAAATAAGCATCCTTTTTCCCAGCAGGAAAAAAAATGGTGGTGCTTTATCTGGTGGCGATGTTATCCACGCGGAACCGATTGGAAAGGTTGTCAAGGTTACTGAATCTACACTAAAACCAGCGAACTGTTTCCCTGCGCTTTGGATGTTTCATATTACCAGCGAATGTTTAAACCAAATACGTGCCTTTACGGTTCCCCCACAATTCACTGCGCGCAGTACATGACGCAGTGCATGATGGGATACAAATCTAGTACACTCGCAGAAGCGCGCACGCAGGTGTGCGCTTGTTTTCCCCTAAACAATCGTGGACGTTTTAGGGAGGTCTAACAAAGAGAACAATATCGTCCGCGATTGGCAAGCGAACGTCCGCGATTCGCTCCTGTACAAAACCAACGAGAGTAAGGAAAAATAGACCAATAGACAAAATGTCCAAACGAAAGAGGAACAAAGGGACGTCCGCGATTGTCAGTGAGTTCACTATGTCCGATACACAAGTGAATGGGATTCCAGAGGCGAGTGGAGTTCTCGGCCGCTTCAAACTCGTAAAACGCGGCGAATTTGTGTTGTTGACACAAATGTTAACTGGTAATATAGAGCTCAGATACAGATTCAATATACTGTATATCTGTTTTGGGATTATATCGGCGTCTAGGGGTGGAATAATTGAGATGACTGTCACGAAGTTGATGACTACGATAACGCGACACAATGACCGTGTACGATAATGATCTGTGGCAAAAAACAAAACTTCGCCGCGTTTTACGAGTTTGAAGCGGCCGAGAACTCCACTCACCTCCGGAATCCCATTCACTTGTGTACCGGATATACATGTAGTGCGCGCTTCTGCGAGTGTAATAGTAATAAATAATGGTGGATTATTATATAGCGCAAATGTCCACCCTGCGGGGTGCTCCTGGCGCTGTTGCCCTTATTACCGCTGCGATCAAGTAGAATTTCGCTTCAACTAGGTGGCTGCTGGCCAGGCGCTCAACCCTATCAGCACTTAGATTGTGGTATTCCCCCAACAGCTCCCAAAATATCGCTTGGATTGACGAGGCAACTGGGATTAAGTTCCTTGCCCAGGTACACAGACACGTTGGTCGAAGGGGGGCTTGAACCAACAACCTCTGATTGGGAAGCCCGCTTCATACCCACTAGACCACACGTGTACTAGATTTTTATACCATCATGCACTACCCATGTACCGCGCGCAGTGAATTATGCAGGAACCGTAAAGGCACATATTACCACGCCAACTGACGTCACACTTTAGTAGTCTATACCACGGCAGTCAGGGCTTAGTTTCGTTTACACGACAGCACTCTTGTAAAAAAAAATGCTGCATACTACACTCATGGGGAAAAAAAATCGCACCACTTACTACAGTTTCAATATTTTATTAACATTGATCCCATGTTCTATTTTTGGATAACTTATGTAAAGGTGTTGTCGGTATAAAAAAAAACCCATGTTATAAATGCACTAACATTGAAACAACTAACAAAATAACAAGGTACCCTGAAACTTCAGTTTTCATCAAATGCATAGACAGTTAATACTGAGTGTGTCCACCGTTAGCTACCAAAACTGCAGTTATCCTATACGCCTCATGGATCGGCACAAATTACAAATGACATTTTTCTCAAGAGCTGTCCACTCTTCCACCAAAGCCTGTCTGAGCTGCTGCTGTATTTCGGGTGGTGGTTCACGTCGTCGAATCCGGCGGTTGAGCTCATCCCACAAATGCTCAACGGGGTTCAGATCCGGACCCATCGCAGGCCATGGGAGAACATCAACATCAGCATTTTCCAAGAAGTCCCTGCAGATGCGTGCCACATGGGGACGTGCATTGTCTTGTTGGAATACTGAATTATCACCCACTCTCTGCAGAAATGGAACAACTATGGGTTCCATATGGAATTCCATATGTGCCAATCAATCCGCGTCTCCTTTTTATCCCGTCGCGTTTTTTTTCCCGTCGCATTTTTTCTTTTCGTCGCATTTTTTTCCTTTTCGTCGCCTTTTTTTTTTTCCGTCGCATTTTTTTTCGACTACTGCTATTCACGTCTGTTCAAGGCCCATAGAGATAACGGACACAGACTATTTTTCTGGGCTTGGGCGCGTGATTCCACGCCGCCGGAGTCGAGTAGAATCGATTCCACTTCGAATCGCGTTTCGATATTTTTTGAGGAATCGATTACCTGTAGAAATCGATTCCCTGTCGAAATCGATTCCCTTTCATCTAGATTCTAGAACCAATAAATGAAATGAATGAAATAAAATTAAGCCGAAGGCATTTTTGTTATGGATCTGACCCCTGAACCACCCTGATGACTAGCTGAACATGGTGCATCGTTTGTACTGGTGACGCGCCGTAGATCAACCAGTCGTCCAGGTACATGCAAAGGTTGACACCCTGCAGCCTGAGGTACGCCCCCACCGCCCTGGTAACCATCGTGAACACCCTGGGCGAAGTGGAAATCCCGAAGGGAAGGCACGTCCATTCGTACGTCTGGCCCAGGATTTCGAATCTGAGCCAGCGCTGGTCCAGGGACGAGACCGGGACGTGCAGGTAGGCATCCTTCAAATCGATAGAGGATGTCCACCTTCCCTTAAGCGGGCAGCGTAGGATGGACGCAAAAGTCTCCATCCTGAACTTGCGGGGCCGTATGAAACGGTTTAAGGGCTTGGGGTTCAGGATGGGGCGCCAGTCCCCGGTCTGCTTGGGAGCCAAGAAGAACGTCAACCAAAACCCCTCGCGATAGGGGGGAGGGGGGTCGACCGGAGAGATGGCGCCCTTGTCAAGCAGGGCAGAGACCTCCGTCATAAGGATGACATCCTTCTGACCCCCGTCCTGTGGATAAGGGGGTAGGTTTCGGTTAAGAAGTCGCTGGGGGTACCGCCGTGAATTCCAGGCGATAACCCCGAGACACAATCTCCAGAACCCAAGCGCCCGGGAGCTGAGATGGCTGGCCACTCTGGACGAACGTCTGTGGGCAAGGAGCATGCCTGGACCCGTGGAGGCGGGAGAAGAGGAAAGCCAAGATCGAGTTTGCCCTTCTCCGCCTACTGCTCGGGCGCACAGGACAAGCCGAGCTTCTCGGCCGCCCTACGCACCACAGCAGGGGTACACGCTGGAAGAGTGTCCACCTCCTCTGTGTCCATAGTGGCCGCCGGCGGGGCCAGGACGGATGTAGCCTCGTCAGGAGGATCGTCCGAACCCGAGTCATCCTCACCGCTGCTAGCCTCCGAGACATCGAAGGTTAGTGGGCGGTAGGAACCCGCGGAAGACGGGGCAGCCGATGGAACCAAAGGAGAAGGAGCAGGCGCGCATCCATCTGGGTAGAGGGCGCCGTTCCCGATGGACCTGCGGGCTCGTGAGCCGGCACTGACTGGTCAGCCCCAGTTCAACGGTTGGGCTGGACCCGACCGAGCCCCAACGATGGCCCAAACCGGTTCTCCGTAGGCTCGACGCCTCCTGTCCCTGAAGGTACGCTATCCGAGGGACGGGGGTCACTTGCGTAACCGCCGTGCTCAGCTCTCATACCTGGGCCTACCGAATCGGCAGTACCCCTTCCTTTGAAGAGAGAGATGAGTTCCCGTAACAACGGTGCTACCTCGCTACCCAGAGGTTGTTCGGTAGCGGCCCCAACTGACCCAAGACCAGGGGGCCGAACAGCCGGTGGTCGGGTCACAGCGTAGCCAACCAGGCTGGGGTGTATTGGTTACGTACTGCTGGGCAGCTAACTCCGAAGGGACTAGCTGTGGCAGGTACTCAGCACCAGCGGGACCCAGCCAAACTGGCTGACCCGCCTGTGCCCCGGTAGCATAAGTACCAACGTCATGTCCAGCTACCGGGTCCCCCGGCATGATGTGGTTTCAACGTTGTGACGATCTCCTTTGATTTTTCACCTTCTTTGATTTTTCACCGGAAATCGCAAAGACTGTATGAATCCGAATCGAGTACTTTTGAAAACGGCCATAATGCACTGAATTCGCGGCAACTACACTGCGGCAACATTTTAGCACCAGTTGCAGACTACCAGCGACGCGGTGTCATGGCGATATGGTTTTTCTATTACGTGTAGGGTTACCAGTTTATGTCAGACACAGAAATATTTAAAATTTTATTAACTTTTTGCTCAATCAACATTTCGCACACTCGGTGATAAATGAGATTTTAAGGATTTTTATAGTGGACCCCGAATCGGTAATTTTGAGGTGGTGTCAAAATGGTAACGAAACTGTCCCCACGCATGATATAATTCCTATCTAAGGTCTCCGGAAGTAAACGAGTCTCGCAGAGTCCCGCTCGTTCTCGAGGTCAACTTACACGGTCTATTGTGGGTGCACGTGCCCACTTTTGAAGGCATACAGAGTTCATTCCGCATACAGAGTGCACCCCACCACTCAGTTGTCGTGTCCCAATAACATATTATAGTATGCACACAAATCTACTATAAGCAAGGTGCCCACATTATTACCCCTGGTCACTAGGCTCACTGGAGAGCATACAGCCCTGTTGGACTCTCATGATGAGAGCGCCCAATCAAACACAGAACACTTTCACTCTTATACATGTACATGTAGGTATCCATTTGCTCCCGGTGAAACCAGATAGTCCATAACAAAGTGTCTTGCCCAAGGGCACACTCACATTGCCATCACCTGCATTCGAACTGACAACCTGTAGAATTGACCAGGTATTAAATATGACATATTAGACTGCTCTCCTTTAGTAACATGTTGTATACTATGTATAATGCAATTAAAACTAGCGTTATTGAGCAAAATATTGACCTTTTTACAAAAATTCAAAAAACCATGAAGGAAAAAAGATACCAAACCAAATTTTATACTAAAGATGATTGGATACAGTATTTTGAGATATGTAAGTTTCAATTGCTTGGGTAGTGACCTATCGGGGAACCACCCCTCAGAAGAGGAGGCTCATTTTGCCATTTTTCTTTGCGGACCCACTTTTAAACCTAGACCACGCACCCAAAAAGGGTGGAATTGCTTTGTCCTTGATATGAAGCAAACCCATGTGCCTAGTGTGTGTGCATATAAAATATGACGTCAATTCAACCATCCATGTGGGCACCATGGGGAGCCAAAAATGAAAACAAGTTACCACGATAATCAAAAATGAGAGTTTACGGGGAGCGACATCTCGAAAAGGAAACGTGGTAGCGTACTTTTGATAACAGAATCATGCAGATTAGATGCCAATCTATGTGTATATCAATTTTCAGGTAAAAATTCCCAAGCATTTTTGAGCTACAGGCCTCCAATGGCACGGCTACGATTGGGAAAATGTGGGTAGGGTAGGCATTTTCTGGAGGTCATATCCCAGCAACGAGTTGGAGTTGGCCTCTAAAATTTTGTAAATGTTCATGACATAGGTTGAAGTATTTTTATAAAATGTTTTGACCAAATCCGAGTCGGACCCCTGACAACCTCTAGGTGATTTCACACGGAATGACCCAGCTATGCGGGATTTCCTCAGCCGGCCGCCGGCTCACCCAACACCTACCCAGTTTGGGCCGGGAAGCGGTGTGCCACGGCAGGGGTCTTTCCCGTTCATGGCCCAACTGGCCCGGCCAGTTTCGAACTTCTACACGGGTACACCCGCGACCGCGTTCAGCGCAGGGTATCCTGCACCGTCCCCGACCGCGGGAGACCCGGTAGCTGGACATGACGTTGGTGCTTATGCAGGCGGGTCAGCCAGTTTGGCTGGGTCGCGCTGGTGCTGAGTACCTGCCACAGCTAGTCCCTTCGGAGTTAGCTGCCCAGCAGTACGTAACTAATACACCCCAGCCTGGTTGGCACGTAGGGGTGGACCAGTCCGGCACGGGTTTTCTACCATGGCTCCACCGGACTATGGCTACGCCGTGACCCGACCACCGGCTGCTCGGCCCCCTGGTCTTGGGTCAGTTGGGGCCGCTACCGAACAACCTCTGGGTAGCGAGGTAGCACCGTTGTTACGGGAACTCATCTCTCTCTTCAAAGGAAGGGGTACTACCGATTCGGTAGGCCCAGGTATGAGAGCTGAGCACGGCGGTTACGCAAGTGACCCCCGTCCCTCGGATAGCGTACTTTCAGGGACAGGAGGCGTCGAGCCTACGGAGAACCAGCTTGGGCCATCGTTGGGGCTAGGTCGGGTACAGCCCAACCGTTGTACTGGGGCTGACCAGGTCCATCGGGAACGGCGCCCTCTACCCAGATGGATGCGCGCCTGCTCGTTCTCCTTTGGTTCCATCGGCTGCCCCGTCTTCCGCGGGTTCCTACCGCCCACTAACCTTGGATGTCTCGGAGGCTAGCAGCGGTGAGGATGACTCGGGTTCGGACGATCCTCCTGACGAGGCTACATCCGTCCTGGCCCCGCCGGCGGCCACTATGGACCCAGAGGAGGTGGACACTCTTCAAGCGTGTACCCTTTGCTGTGGTGCGTAGGGCGGCCGAGAAGCTCGGCTTGTCCAGTGCGCCCGAGCAGTAGGCAGAGAAGGGCCAACTCGATCTTGGCTTTCCTCTTCTCCCGCCTCCACGGGTCCAGGCATGCTCCTTGCCCACAGACGTTCGTCTACTGTGAGACAGGTCGGGGGCTGTTCCCCAGAAGTCTGGAATTTTCTCGGTGAAGGGTTTCACCAGATCATTCCGGACTACGGAGAAGGCTTATGACTCCTTCCTGAGGACACCCTCCATTGACCATGACGTCGCCGCTAGGCTACCGTCGACCAAGGGACCTCCAGCGGTCTTCTCTCCCTTCTGGGAGGAACAGCTGCGCCTTCTTGACTTGGCGGTGTCCTCCAGCCTTCGGCTAGGCGCCTTCTCCATGATCGTCGCCCACGACATGCGTCGGTTGTTATGGGCGACAGAGAAGATGCCGCCACGGAGGTCTCCGATGCTGCCATGGTAATGGCCGCGCTTGTAACACGGAAGACGGAGATCTCGATGGCGCTGACCCTCCGGCGTAAAAATGTATGTTTTTCCCTCTGGTCGCTAAGCTCAGACCTGGCTTCTCAGGTCTCGAAGACCAAGCCTGAGAAACAGGACGTCCTCTTCGGAGGCGCGTTCTGTTCTTCCCTGCTCGCTTTGGCCGAGCGGGTTGAGAGTGAGCAAGCGCTAAAGCAAGCACAGGCAAAGGTTTCTGGTACCCAAAAAACCTTCGAGCAAGAAGAGCAAGGGCAAGCGCCCTTCCTGTTCGAGCTCTGGCAGGCCCGCCAAGCAGGAGAAGTCAGGCACTTCCTAGGACACCAAGCAGTCCGGTGCCCCGGGTTCTTCTCAGAAGAATTTCAGGGCCAGTTCTGGCCAGCCTCCCAATTCGAAGGGCAAGGGCCCAAAGAAGGGGAAGCAACGTCGGTCCTGAGGGCTTGGCGGCCGCGGAATCCCCTCATGTAACGGGATCCCTACCACCTCCGGTGGGCGGCCGCCTTCGGTTGTATGCTCCGGAGTGGCCAGCCATCTCAGCTCCCCGGGCGCTTGGGTTCTGGAGATTGTGTCTCGGGGTTATCGCCTGGAATTCACGGCGGTACCCCAGCGACTTCTTAACCGAAACCCACCCCCTTATCCACAGGACGGGGGTCAGAAGGATGTCATCCTTATGACAGAGGTCTCTGCCCTGCTTGCCAAGGGCGCCATCTCTCCGGTCGACCCCCCTCCCCCCTATCGCGAGGGGTTTTGGTTGACGTTCTTCTTGGCTCCCAAGCAGACCGGGGACTGGCGCCCCATCCTGAACCCCAACCCCTTAAACCGTTTCATACGGCCCCGCAAGTTCAGGATGGAGACTTTTGCGTCCATCCTACGCTGCCCGCTTATTAGGGAAGGTGGGCATCCTCTATCGATTTGAAGGATGCCTACCTGCACGTCCCGGTCTCGTCCCTAGACCAGCGCTAGCTCAGATTCGAAATCCTGGGCCAGACGTACGAATGGACGTGCCTTCCCTTCGGGATTTCCACTTCGCCCAGGGTGTTCACGATGGTTACCAGGGCGGTGGGAGCGTACCTCCGGCTGCAGGGTGTCAACCTTTGCATGTACCTGGACGACTGGTTGATCTACGGCGCGTCACCAGTACAAACGATGCACCAGGTTCAGCTAGTCATCAGGGTGGTTCAGTGGTCAGATCCATAACAAAAATGCCTTCGGCTTAATTTTATTTCATTCATTTCATTTATTGGTTCTAGAATCTAGATGAAAGGGAATCGATTTCGACAGGGAATCGATTTCTACAGGTAATCGATTCCTCAAAAAATATCGAAACGCGATTCGAAGTGGAATCGATTCTACTCGACTCCGGCGGCGTGGAATCACGCGCCCAAGCCCAGAAAAATAGTCTGTGTCCGTTATCTCTATGGGCCTTGATCAGACGTGAGTAGCAGTAGTCGAAAAAAAAAGGCGACGGGAAAAAAAATGCGACGAAAAAAAAACAATGCGACGAAAAAAAAACAATGCGACGAAAAAAAAAAAAAGGCGACGAAAAGAAAAAAAAAGGGACGAAAAGGAAAAAAATGCGACGAAAAGAGAAAAAATGCGACGGGAAAAAAAACGCGACGGGATAAAAAGGAGACGCGGATTGATTGGCAAATATGGAATTCCATAGTTCCAAGCTCTGTGCGATCATTGGCACATATAGACCAGGTGCCAGGAGGGGTCAGCATAGTTGGAAAAGCAACAAATTTTACTTAGTATGGCAATGATCCTTGTGCTTGACCATGTAAAAAAATGGAAGTCTGTCGGGTTTTATGTGGTGGGTGTGGTCAGGGGGGCCATAAGAAAGGGACCCCAAAACTATGCTAGACTAGTTGGTGGAGCAGCCCGATGAAATCTACTGGAAAATGTTAGGCATAGTCCCAGGTACCATGTATGGCCACTGCAAGACTTTTTCAGTGGTGGGGTGTGCCCGACAAACACCCCTTAAATACCCCACCCCCACAACTGAGCTAGACTAGTTGGTGGAGCAACCCGATGAAACCTACTGGAAAATGTTAAGCATAGTCCCAGGTATCATTAATGGCCACTGCAAGACTTTTTCAGTGGTGGGGTGTGCCCGACAGACTTGAATAACCCCCCACCCCCACAACTGAGCTAGACTAGTTGGTGGAGCAACCTGATGAAACCTACTGGAAAATGTTAGGCATAGTTGGTACCATACATGTATGGCCACTGCAAAACTTTTTCAGTGGTGGAGTGTGCCCGACAGACCCCCCTTAAACCAGATGATTAATCAGTGAATATATTTATATAAAACACAAATGCCCATATTAATGTTTATCACAAATTATTTACTATAGATTGTTCGTTTGTAAAAATATAATTAAAATACTGTTTATAACTTATCTATTTTTACTATTTAATCTATAAATGCACGCTTATGATACAATTCAGATACGGAACTTAAAGCAAGAAAAACTAAATTTAAATACATAGGCCTATATGCGCCGCACAGCCTTGGAATATTTGAACAAACGGTATACAAAATACTGTGAATTTTGAATAATGTATGCCATCACTATATTAGTTAAGGTATTGCGAACCCTTCAAAAGTGTTTACTTTTGCAGTGGTTATACAAATATTCACAGATTTTTATGTATAATACTATGCCCGGAGTTTATTGGCCCTGCTATAGTATAGGTCTTCGCTCATGTTAAACAAATCAATCAATAGACAGCCGAAATGTGACGTGCGTTGCCATGACAATTGGATCTAAACTATCATGGCCGTCGGGAAAAGTACCATTGGAAAAGCACTGGGACACGGTTGAGTGATTTTTAGTTTAGATCCAATTGCCTAGGCAACCAACAAAAGGTGACGTATTCACTTCGGCAGTCTATTGGCCTATTTTAGACTACTACCTGTATCATTGATTCAATTCATTTTGTAAGTGCATGATGCAATGTCCTTTCTTGATTTCAAGGAAATTACGGTATTTTTTCGATCTTGACTGGACCAAACCATGATGCACATCATCAGAGCTGTTCTTTTTATATCAGTCGCTACCAAACATGTGCTCATTTTAACAATGCATATAATTATACTTTCCCATCTTTGAAATATCAACAGCAGCCAGGAGGATGGATAAATCAGAAACTCTAGAAGAACAAGATACCCTACCATAACCTAGACCAACTAAAAGCAGAAATTGCGCCAAAAAGCGCCAAAAATAGATATCTAAACTCAAAACAAGAGCTAAACGCCTTGACCAAAATTACCCACACATACAGAATATAACACATACAGAATATAACACATACAGGAGCATATCGTTATATTCATACCGAAACGCCTAAAAATGTCAAGGCTAAACAAAACTCAAAGAAACTAATTAAGAGATCACCAAACTTAGAAAAAAAAATCCACCCGCAACTGATGAAGGGCAGACGGAAGCCCAGGAGGCTAGCTCTTGCTAAACCTAAAGGAACTGAAAAACGTGGAAAACCGGGGAAACTCTCCCATACCACCAATGTAATTAACCCAGTAAAAACGGTACAATTGGACAAAATAAAAATTTGGAATAAAATAATATAACATTTTATTTCAAATAATCAAAACAAGTCGATCAGAACGCCGTGTCACTGAATGGGTAAGAGCCTTCACCCCCCCCCCCCTCCCACACCCGCCCCCTTACACAAGCTGTAACAAAAGAGAGATTGGGAATAAACAAGGTAAACATTATTTCCATTTAAATGTGGTGCTGCCGAGAAAGATAACTCTGGTTTATGCCTGCTATTTGTTTTTACTGACTGGGGATCAAAAGCTGATACTATATTATGTTTGTTATAGCTGTAACTAGGAAAAAAACCTAGGAATAATTCCTTTATTTGTATGTGGTGCACGCTGCTGATCGATGAGAACGAAAACTCGGGTTTATTGTTCGCTATTTTTTGTTTTACTAAAATTGTAAACTATATTTTATAACATGGTTCAAGTTTTTAAATAATCTTATGTTAGCTGTAATTAAGAAAGAAAGTCTTGGAATTACATGGTGTTGCTGAGAAAGAAAAGATATGTTAAAATAAACATAAGTTTTTACAGAGATCATAAACTCAATAGGACTTTCATCATTGTAATCGTTAAGAAAGAAAAACTCATAACAACTGACAAGGACAGATGGTGTCAACATGTGTGCTGTAAGTTAGAAACTGAAAACCTCACAACAGTTTAGAAATTTTCATTTCTAAAGTTCAATTTAACCTATACTTCCAAGTCATCCCTAGCAACATGGTTAAAGTACTAAAAGCACACGTACATACATATTAAATGAATAAAGGATTGCATGTTTCTTTGAATTATCGGATGTAACTTGAAAATTAATGTCTTGCAGTGATTATTCTTGATAACAAATTTTATGCCGCACATTTCCAGTAGTCACCAGAGTACTCCTCCAGCTTATGTAGCATTGTTTTAGCCATTTTTACTGGGGTATTATTGGGGGGTGGGGGTCTGTCGGGAACACCCCACCACTGAAAAAGTCTTGCAGTGGCCATACATGGTACCTGGGACTATGCCTAACATTTTCCAGTAGGTTTCATCAGGTTGCTCCACCAACTAGTCTAGCTCAGTTGTGGGGGTGGGGTATTTAAGGGGGTCTGTCGGGCACACCCCACCACTGAAAAAGTCTTGCAGTGGCCATTAATGATACCTGGGACTATGCTTAACATTTTCCAATAGATTTCTTCGGGTTGCTCCACCAACTAGTCTAGCATAGTTTTGGGGTCCCTTTCTTATGCCCCCCCCCCCCCCCCCCCGACCACACCCACCACATAAAACCCGGCAGACTTCCATTTTCTTACATGGTCAAGCACAAGGATCATTGCCATACTAAGTAAAATTGGTTGCTTTTCCAACTATGCTGACCCCTCCTGGCACCTGGTCTAATATGGCAGCCCATACCATCGTGACGATCAATACATAATTTTTGCCATGGAACTTGAGGCGTAGGATGACTGCAGTTTTGGCAGCTAAACGGTGGACACACTCGGTATTAACTGTCCATGCATTTGATGAAAACTGAAGTTTCAGGGTATTGTTTCAATGTTAGTGCATTTATAACATGGTTTTTTTTAATACCCACAACACCTTTACATAAGTTATTGTTGGCCAAAAATAGAACATGGGATCAATATTAATAAAATATTTAAACTGTAGTAAGTGGTGCGTTTCTTTTTTTTCATGAGTGTACATGAGCAAGACGTTTGCATTTTAAGTGTTTTTATATATGTCTGTCCTGTTTGGTCCAGTATTTAAGGATATCTTGAAGCATCCGAAATTTACTAACGCTCCAGTGAACGGCAATGGCACGAGGAAGCAATGTCTGCGGTGTGCCGTGGTTGGCTGCGGTGGGATACTCAAGGACTCCGGGGCTGGGCGAGAGATAGACAGTCACGACTACGTTTTCAGGTTAGATTTTAAGACCGCCACGACCATACACTACTCACAATAAGTAAGGGATATTGGTATGCTGTAAATTTTGGAATGATGTTTCATATTCTGTTTTTATAATTTTCCTTCATAACCTAGTATAGTACTTAAATCCATAGTGTCTTTTGTGGAATACTCCAAGTGCAGGAGCTCAGTGCAGTGAAAGTCACCTCTAGCTAGACTGGTGCACCCTGCCCTAAGCGGAGACTGGTGCAGGCAGTGCCACAAGAGGTTTCATATACACATTACTGACCCAGAAAAATTTGTTGCATTTCTCAACCTCCTGCATTTTTTCTACCGTATGAAAAGGTATTATATACAATATTTTGTATTTGTTGTAATTTCCGGAATTTATAAATTTAAAAGATACCGACAGAAAAGGAATAGGAATTTTCATTTTCGTGAATAATAATCATATACTGTGTGCTTTCCTGAAGGTTAAACCACGCCGTTACAACAGGACGCTTTGCAAGAGACGTTGGCATCAAAACGAGTTTTTACATCTTCTTCCCAGAGTCGATGAGTGTTCAAAATACCTTAGACAAAGTAGGTGCCATTTTCTTCGCTTGGACATCTCAACGCGGTGTTTGAAACTGACCCAAACAGTCCAACGATATATATTTGTTTACCATCTTTTAAAACCTTTTGTCAGTTTCATGCAGGGCACTTTTAATGAGCCCAAAACAGAATACACCTTTAAATATTGTGGCATCTTTCGGTTCACCCTCTTGCTTTTGCGGCTTTCCGTTTTCAAATTCAGTTCTTTTACGCGCCCGGAATAAATATATATCGGCTTGGAAATGACTTCTTTTGCTCTTCTCTTTTTAGAACTCCAAATTCATCTATACAGTATTCAAAACGTACGATATGAAGTATGCTGTAACCATGCTCGATAATGAGAATCCACCGCCGTACATAGCTGGAGGCCAAAGATAGTAAGCGCACGTTTCGAGGAAGGTTTTTAAAATTATAATTTGAAGAAAAACGCTCTTTGACACCGTTTAAAACATCCGAAGAAAGGTCCAAATTAAGAATTGGTAAAGTTGTTTTTGCTAAGCTCGTGCGACTTCAGCCTTTTGGGAGTCGACTCCGAACCCAAAAAAGAATCGATTAAATTTTCACGGGAAAACATTAATTTCAACTTCATATACAGGCGAAAAGGGGCACGAATATCACATAAATCTTCTGCCAAATAAATCCAATAATTGCGTATAGCAAAAAAAACGGTTGTAGAATTTCAAAGCAAATTTGTTTTAATTAGCCAACTAGCACCGAGAGTTGCTCAGGCGCCCGAAGGCTGGCATCATAACTCCGTAACATCTGCTAAAAATCTAGCAGAAACATCTGCTAGAAATCTGGCAGAAAACAATTGCTAGAAATCTAGCAGAAAAATCTGCTAACATTCTGCTAAACATTTTGTACAAAATCTTATAGAAATATAGCATAAATCTGCCAGAAATCTACAAGAAAAAAATATGCAAGTTATGTGGCGGAAAATTCTAGAAATCTGGCAGAAAAATCTGGTAGAAATCTACTAGGAAAAAATCCGCTAGAAATCTGCTAAAAATTTAGCCGAAAAATCTGCAAAAATTCTACTAGAAATCTAGAAGAAAAATCTAGCAAACAAATCTGCTAGATTTCTAGCAGAAACAAAATCTGCTACAAATCTAGCAGACATTTCTCTACAAATCTAGCAGTAAAAAAAAAATCTGCTAACAATCTTCTAGAAATCTGCTAAAAATCTAGCAAATAATCTGCTAGATATCTGCTAGAAATCTAGCAGAAATTCCTCTACAAATCTAGCAGAAAAACCTGCCGGAATTCTAGCAGAAATATCTGTTAGAATTCTAGTAGAAACATCTGCTATTCTAGCCGAAAAATAATGCTATAAATCTAGCCGAAAAATAATGCTCGAAATCTAGCAGACAAAACTATGCTCAAAATCTGTTAGAAATCAAATTATAGCAGAAACATTTGCAGATTATAGCGGAAACATCTGCTATAATCCTTTTTCTGCTAGAAAATTTGCTAGATGTGTTTTAAATGTTTAATTCTGCTAGAATAAATTGAGCTTAAAACAAAAATCAGCCAGAAATCTACATTTTTATCTTTGCTTTTTTATGTTCATTTCAGCCCCATTCCCAAACCGAATATCGACCCTGCTAAGCTTAAAATTGTTCATCCGGATTTCTTCCGCTACGTCTTTGCCGAATATCTAGATGCTGTTGCATATAGACCAACTACAGGTAATTGCCACAAAGGACGCTTTTGCGATTTCTCTTGCACACCAGTTTGGGATTTCATAATAATTTGGTATTTGGCTTTAAATTTGTCTGTCTAAAAAAATCGTACTATGATTGCTTTCCGGTGACGTCACGCCTTCCATCCACCATTTTGGTGGGCATTTTTCATGACCCACGTGGCTCGAGTAATAACCGTAAAGAAGAGCAAGAAAAGCGCATTGGTTGCACTTACCTCTGTTTCTTGACCTTGCTTTATGTTGTTGCGCCATGGCTGTTGTATCGAGAAAGACAAAAACGCATTTCTTCAGCCTAAAAATAGCGATCAACTAAAAGCACTTTCGTTTTTACAGCCGCGTGCATGCTCAATAATTTGAACGTATCACAACGCTCGCGTGCGGCATCTTCGAATGAAAATACACTGGTGAGTATTTGTTTACGCGTGTTCATGTGCGTCTATTGGCGCGCGCGTATACGCGCGTGACTGTTGCCCACCACACAGTCCCGGATGTTCTACGTCATCGAAAGCAATCAATATCATGTTATTACCTTTAACGGACCTAAATAACTTATTCTTACAGGTGCCATGGTCGTGTTCCTCGCACTACACATGTGTGACGAAGTGACCATCTATGGGTTCGGCTACGATCCCCATTTCACCATGCACTACTACGACAACAGTTTCGTTCGGCTTTCGGACGTTGCCACGGGTTCGCACGACGTGGACAACGAACGCCATCTGTGGGATAAACTGCACCAAGAGGGCGTGATTCGGCTGTTCAAAAGGGACGTATGAAGTACGGGTACAAATAATAACTAGAGGTATGACGTTTGTTGTTACAAACGCCAGGTGATCGGGCTAAATGAACATTTTGTGATGAATTTCTAATATCTCCTCCC
Source organism: Henricia sp. BOLD:AAB3569 (assembly GCA_037783545.1). Classification (NCBI taxonomy): domain Eukaryota; kingdom Metazoa; phylum Echinodermata; class Asteroidea; order Spinulosida; family Echinasteridae; genus Henricia; species Henricia sp. BOLD:AAB3569. The sequence goes on along the minus strand of JBBELK010000466.1, from coordinate 218,474 downwards.
TGCATATCCGCCATAGCTGGGGGTTGATAGCTTGCACCGTTTTGAGATATGAATTGTTGAAATAATAACCTTTGAAATCTTGTAATGTGACACCTGTGACGACATCATGACGTCACAATTTTGTGCACAAATTGTTGAACAATATGTTGAACATCAAGTTCTTAAATGTGGCGAAGGAATCATACCAATATCTGTTGTAGTTTTCAAGATACAGCATTTTAAAACAATTCAGCTCCAAATTTGCGTAATTTGACACCACATTACGTAACCACCGTCCATGTAATGACGTCACCAATGGTATAGTCAAAAGGTCCACATGTGTGGAAACATTTCGTTCCGTAGAAATATGGTCAAATTCACTACCACTTTGAATCTAATTGCATTCAAAATACTAAAAAAATGCACATTTTCGAACAACTTCCGGTTTGGACCGGAAGTAGGCGTCACACAGGGGTCATGACATCGTATGATTTGTTCAGTTCATTTAGACTTATCATGTTGTGAAAGAATTGTTCAAGTATCTATTACGGTTCTTGAGATATGAATTTTGAAAATAATAACCTTTGAATTTTTGTAATTTGACACCTGATGACGTCATGATTACGTCACACTTGATGCTATCATGATACTATACATGCTGGTGAAAGTCTGCCGTAGGGCCTATGTCTGTATCTAATTTACTAACGATTCAGCTTGGTTTGATGGGCATTGTTACTGGTAAGTGTAAAAACTGAGATTTCCGTTTTCGTTGAACTTTGACCTCCAATTGGCCCCAGAAGGAAGGGTCAGATGAAAATGCCCACACAAAGAAAGTTGTAGCACAGAATGTCATCTATAAACCTGCCAAATACGAAGATCCTGGTCACGTGGTTTTCGAGATGGAAGCATTTTAAAATATGCATATTTTGGTTTTTTGGGAGGTGTAATTTGATAATTGATGACGTCACGATGACGTCACGCTTGATACCATCATAATATTATACACGCTGGTGAAAGTCTGCCATAGGACCTATGCCTGTACTTAGTTTCTTAAAGATTCTGCTTGGTTTGATGGGCATTGTTGCTCAATGAGTGCAAAAATTGAGATTTTCGTTTTCGTTGAACTTTGACCTCAAATTGACCACAGAAGGAAGGGTCAGATGAAAATGCCCACACGAAGAAAATTGTTGGCCATGATCTGATCTATAAGCCTACTAAATACAAAGATCATGGGTCACGTGGTTTTCCAGACGGAAGCATTTTAAAACATGCATATTTTGGTCATTTTTGGTTTGTAATTTGATACCTAATGACGTCACACTTGTATGCACATCTTCACATTGGGGTTGATGTTCCTACCAAGTTTTAAGTTGATAGCTTGAACCGTTTTGAAGAAAAGCTCTGGAAACGTTTGAGTGGAAAAAAAAAAAAAAATAGAGCTACGTCTGTTCTATGAACAGATCGTAGGGCTTTTTCGAATATTTTTAACTTCAAAAATGAGCATGCTTAGCTTGCAAAATTAGATGTTAGCATATAAAGTATTTAATTTAAAAAATGTTTACCTTTAGTTTAATGTGTTACCTTTAAAGGATTGATGACGTAATCAATGTTTTAACAACACAGACATGTTTGGTGGTCGACGCACTCTATAATCGCCACTACTAGGCTAATTTGCGCAAACACTGCTTTTAAAGGGTTATTTTAAGACTTTTTAATTTCGCCGCTAGAGGGCGCCCTTTTATGGAATGACGTAGAAACTTACATTTTTGGAAACCCTATTTACCTTAGACACTAACACTACCAACCGCATCTCGGCAGCTTTCCCCACATTTACAAAATAGGTTCAATTAAATGCACTTCCGGAAGTGAGCAAGGTCACAGGTTATGGCGATATTTTTTGGATACCCCACCCTAGTCGAACTCAAACACCTTTGACCCCATCCAAAAACTTCTTACCAGTTTCAAATGGAAAGGCAAAGTCTGTTTGACCAATAGGGAATGAGGTCAAATGTGAAGGCATGGGGGGCATCTGAAAGACCTTTATTATTGATCGTATATGCCGAAAGAATCAAGATCGTAGGTCAAACGGTTGATTTTTTATGAATTTTTGCATATTTGTAACATTAAATTTCATGCCCCTTTAAACTTACACCTGATGACGTCATGATGACGCCATTGTTAGGTGCACACCTCTTCTACTATGTCTTTGATGTTACCAAGTTTGTTTAAGAACAACCTCAAGTTTGGGAACAACCTTAAAAAGTGCCGACAACGCCAATGCGTTATGTCAATGGGGGAAAAATCAGAAGAAGAAATAAACGGAAAAGCCAAAAGTTAACGACCTTTGCTAGTGATCGTATATGGGAAGGAATCAAGGTTGTAGCTCGCATTTGTTAATATTTCATATTTATAATATTTGTATCACCTTTAATCTGACACGTGATTATGAGATCAGTTAAATACCTTTGTTAATGACCGTATATGGCGCATGAATCACGATCATAGGTGAATCGGCTGATTTGTTACGAATTTTGAATATGGAAAACATTAAATTGTATGCTCATTTATATTTATTCTTATACCTGATGATGAACAGTTTTTGAGTTGTGTCAGTTTGCCTGAGTGTACTGCTATACAGATCTGCCACTTCCAGGTATAAATCAAAGCACATAATTTGTTAAGATTGAAAATAGTTTGGCCAAGAAGGAACAATTGCGTAATTAGATTTGTTTAAGATGGTTTAATAAAATCCTGACAATGACGTAATGATATCAGGCCTATATTAAGCTTTGCACCTTACTAAACCTAAAAGGAAGAAAACAAACATTGGAATGAATGCTTCACGGCAAAACTACGACATTCCCTCAATAACATACAATTACTTTCTTGTAGAGAGTGGACTCTCTTAAATAAGACTGAAATAACATAACAGATTGTATCCTACTCACACGTCCTTTTGTTAAACCATCTTCTGTTAAATTACACGTCCGTGGTAGACACAGTTAAAAGACTGCTGCGCCTCCACGCAAAAAGTTACCGTGTCACCGTCTCGGCCAGCGCCGTGTCACACAGGGCACACGTAATAGACAGCTGCGGTAAAAATTGATTTCTGCGAAGTTTGCTCGCATTGAGAACGGTCAAATCTGAAACTATAGGCCCCTGGTATAACACTGCAGTTACTGCTCAGTCAACCGAAAACATAATGACATGATCATGGTGTCATTTTAAAGAGGAGATTCAACCCTAACGGTTGATATCTCCTGTTCATTCATACGCGCCCTACTTTAGTTACAATTAGCAATAATATATCGGCTTCGTTTTTTTTTTATCCACCCTGTATATACGGAAATTTTGACTTGGCTGAACTTTGGCCTTCAATTGACCCAGGAAGGAAGGGGCAGATGAAAATTACTACACAAAGAAATTGTAGCCCAGGATCTGATCTGTAATGTCTGCTAAATATGAAGACCCTGCGTCATGTTGTTTTATAGAGGGAAACATTTTACGAAATGCATTTTTGGCAAATTTTTATGACGAAAATCCACTTTTTGGCTAATTTTAAATAATTATAATTACGTAATCATTGACGTCATGGTGATGTTCTACATGGTGGTGGAAGTTTGTGATGGGGCCCATGCCTGTACCTAGTTTTATAAAGATCAAGCGTAGTTTAATAGGTAATATTGCTTCATAAGTACAAAAAAATACAAACAATGTGATTTTTGAATTGGCTGAACTTTGACCTTCGATTGACCCAGGAAGGAAGGGTCAGATGAAAATGCCTACACTAAGAACATTGTAGGCTAGGATCTGATCTATATGTCTGCCAAATATGAAGACCCTGCGTCACGCGGTTTTGGCAAGGGAATCATTTTAAAATGTGCATATTTTGGTCATTTTCGGCTTTTTAGGCATTTTTAAACTATTGTAATGACGTCACTGATGACGTCACAATGAAGCCATTCTTGGGTGCACACCTCTTATACTATGTCTTTGATGTGACCAAGTTTGGTTAAGATCAATGTTTGGGAACAACCTTAAAAAGCGCCGACAACGCCTATGCGCTTTGTCTATGGGAAAAAAATCAGAAGAAAACGGAAAAAACTAGAGCTACGTCTGTTCTATGAACAGAGCGTAGGGCTTTTTCACATTCTTTTTACTTAAAAAATGAGCATGCTTACCTTGCAAAATTAGATGTTAGCATATATATCAACTATTTAACTTTAAACAAAGTTTACCTTTAATGTGTTACCTTTAAAGGATTTATGACGTCATCAATGTTTTAACCACACAGACATGTTAGGTGGTGGACTTACTCTATAAGCAGCACTATTGGGCTAATTTGCGCAAACACTGCTATGAAAGGGTCATTTTAAGACTTTTTAATTTTGACGTTAGAGGGGGCCCTTTTATGGAATGACGTAGAAACTTACATTTTTGGGAACCCTATTTACCTTAGACACTGACACTACCAACGGCATCTCGGCAGCTTTCCCCACTTTTACAAAATAGGTTCATTTAAATGCACTTCCGGTTTCTACCGGAAGTGAGCAAGGTCACGGCGATATTTTTTGGATACCCCACCCTAGTCGAACTCAAACACCTTTGACCCCATCCAACTACCTCTTGCCAGTTTCAAATGGCAAGGCAAAGTCTTTTTTACCAATAGGGAATGAGGTCAAATGTGAAGGCATGGGGGCATCTGAAAGACCTTTATTAATGATCGTATATGCCGAAAGAATCAAGATCGTAGGTCAAACGGTTGATTTTTTATGAATGTTTGCATATGGAAACATTAAATTTCATGCCCCTTTAAACTTAAACCTGATGACGTCATGATGACGCCATTGTTAGGTGCACACCTCTTCTACTATGTCTTTGATGTTACCAAGTTTGTTTAAGAACAACCTCAAGTTTGGGAACAACCTTAAAAAGTGCCGACAACGCCCATGCGTTATGTCAATGGGGAACAAATCAGAAGAAGAAATAAACGGAAAAGCCAAAAGTTAACGACCTTTGCTAGTGATCGTATATGTGAAGGAACCAAGGTTGTAGCTCGCATTTGTTAATATTTCATATTTATAATATTTGTATCACCTTTAATCTGACACGTGATGACGCCATTATGAGATCATCAGTTAAATGACTTTGTTAATGATATGGCGCATGAATCACGATCATAGGTGAATCGGCTGATTTGTTATGAATGTTTGAATATGGAAAACATTAAATTGTATGCTGATTTATTCTTATACCCATGATGATGAAAAGTTTTTGAGTTGTGTCAGTTTGCCTGAGTGTACTGCTATACAGATCTGTACGGTGGCCCTGGAACGACACTTTCGATGTGCACCTTCTCGATATGAATGTACAATCGTGTCGATGTGCATGTAGTGTGGTGCTCGGTTTGGACATGTGAATGTAGCATGATGCTCGGTTTCCATATAGCACAGTGCTCGGTGTGCACGTTCCACCTTTTCGATATCAACAGTGCACCATGTTCGATGTGAGTGTTGTGTGTTGCACCTTGTCGATATGAGTGTTGCATCATAGTCGGTGTCAATGTTCAACGTTCGCCGTATCAGTGTAGCATTTTTCATCATGTCTGAATGAATGGTGCTAGTAACATGTTGTCGATGTGCATCTTCTGTCGTGACTTTTTTGAAAAATTACGTAGTTCCCGAAATGCCATATTCAGTTTTTATCGTTTAGTCACAACGGCTGTTTCAGACTCAAACTTAGCTTACATGTACATGTATTGCTACATGTTGGTACGCACTGAAGGATAGGAAATCTTGGATTGGGCGACCTTCACGTTTTGTGTTTATGAACTAAAACTGTGTGTTGTACCGCGGGTGGAGTAGTGTTTCAATACACGTGGCACAGGGTCTGGAATCGGGCGGGTTATCGAGGTCAGGGGTTAGGGTCTTGCTAGCTGCGTAGTGAATTAGTTCATATTAGTGCTATGCAATGCGTGCGTTTGGATGATTGGTGTCAGCGGTTATTTTTCCACGTGTAATGAATGAATGATACTACACACAGACGTTGTCTGGTGAATTGGGTGGGCGTGGAGTGCAGTGGATTTAGTATTATCACGTTGCTTTTGGTCAGCCAGTGAGTCAATACACTATAGGCCCAACGCCACTGTTTGTATCGAGTTCGGGTTTTCATGTTTTCCAGCCTTGCTGATGTTCGTACAGGGGTAAATGTAATTCAGTGCGTTTATATCGAAGATTGGTGATTGCGGTTTTTCTACTGACAGATCGCCCCATCAAGTTTCAAAGTGTTTTTAGCTGTGCCTATAGGCGGCCATTAGCAAAAACGCCCCACGAAATGTATGCATATAAAGTAATCTACAAACAAATGTTACACAGATTTACTATATTTTTTATACATACCCAGTTTAATATATGTTTATTCTAACCAACTAAGTCAACAAACAAGTATTGTTTTTCAGCTAATTGTTATTAAATTTATTTTAATACAATTTTCACAGTAACGACACTTTCGATGTGCACCTCCTCGATATGAATGTACAATCTTAATTATCGATGTGCATGTAGGGTGTTTCTCGGTTTTGACATGTGAATGTAGCATGATGCTCGGTTTCCATATAGCACAATGCTCGGTGCGCACGTTCCACCTTCTCGATATTAACAGTGCACCATGTTCGGTGTGAATGTGTAATCATAGTCGGTGTGAATGTTCAACGTTCGCCGTTTCAATGTAGCATGTTTCATCGTGTTCATAAATTCACCGCGTTTTACGAGTTTGAAGCGGCCACGCCTCGGAAGCCCAAGATTTTTGTACAAAATTACATACGAGTTCCGACGAACGTACTATATTTTTATATATAGGCCTATAGGCCTACCCAGTTTAATTGTTGTTTATTCCAACCAACTAAGTCAACAAACAAGTATGGTTTTTCAGCTTTTTATTAATTTTTTTAAAATACAATTTTCACATTAACGACACTTTCTATGTGCAGCTCCTCGATACGAATGTACAATCTTAATTGTCGATGTGCATTTAGGGTGGTGCTCGGTTTTGACATGTGAATGTAGCATGATGCTCGGTTTCCATATAGCACAATGCTCGGTGCGCACGTTCCACCTTCTCGATATTAACAGTGCACCATGTTCGTTATGAATGTTTAATCATAGTCGATGTGAATGTTCAACGTTCGCCGTATCAATGTAGCATGTTTCATCGTGTTCATAAATTCACCGCGTTTTACGAGTTTGAAGCGGCCACGCCTCGGAAGCCCAAGATTTTTGTACAAAATTACATACGAGATCCGACGAACGTACTATATTTTTATACATATGCCTATAGGCCTACCCAGTTTAATTATTGTTTATTCCAACCAACTAAGTCAACAAACAAGTATGGTTTTTCAGCTTTTTATTAATTTTTTTAAAATACAATTTTGCACAGTAACGACACTTTCGATGTGCAGCTCCTCGATACGAATGTACAATCTTAATTGTCGATGTGCATGTAGGGTGGTGCTCGGTTTTGACATGTGAATGTAGCATGATGCTCGGTTTCCATATAGCACAGTGCTCGGTGCGCACGTTTCACCTTCTCGATATTAACAGTGCACCATGCATGTCGGTGTGAATGTGTAATCATAGTCGCTGTGAATGTTCAACGTTCGCCGTATCAATGTAGCATGTTTCATCGTGTTCATAAATTCACCGCGTTTTACGAGTTTGAAGCGGCCACGCCTCGGAAGCCCAAGATTTTTGTACAAAATTACATACGAGATCCGACGAACGTACTATATTGTTATAGTACATAGGCCTATAGGCCTACCCAGTTTAATTGTTGTTTATTCAGACCAACTAAGTCAACAAACAAGTATGGTTTTTCAGCTTTTTATTAATTTTTTTAAAATACAATTTTCACAGTAACGACACTTTCGATGTGCAGCTCCTCGATACGAATGTACAATCTTAATTATCGATGTGCATGTAGGGTGGTGCTCGGTTTTGACATGTGAATGTAGGATGATGCTCGGTTTCCATATAGCACAATGCTCGGTGCGCACGTTCCACCTTCTCGATATTAACGGTGCACCATGTTCGGTGTGAACGTGTTATCATAGTCGGTGTGAATGTTCAACGTTCGGCGTTTCAATGTAGCATGTTTCATCGTGTTCATAAATTCACCGCGTTTTACGAGTTTGAAGCGGCCACGCCTCGGAAGCCCAAGATTTGTGTACAAAATTACATACGAGATCCGACGAACATACTATTTTTTCATACATAGGCCTATAAGCCTACCCAGTTTAACTGTTGTTTATTCCAACCAACTAAGCCAACAAACAAGTATAGTTTTCCAGCTTTTTATTAAATTTATTTAAAAACAATTTCAACTGAAAAGAGACTTTCATTTTATATGAATGTACAATCGTGTCGATGTGCCATTCACACTTCGACCTACCGAAATACGGTCTTGTATCCTTTGGCAAGGTCACGTGCACTGTTCCCTGAAAATTCCATGCACATTCCAAGCGTACCGAGCGCATACCAATGACGTAATGTAATGTTATGTATGGCACCCAGACGTCTTCGTGTTGAATTCTAGTTTCGCCGCGCCGTTACATGCCCAATTCTTTATCGATCAAAATAGTTTGTTTTGCCAAGATCGGTAAAGGCAGCCATGACAGGCAGAATTCTACCCGTCACGTGGTTATTATTATTATATATTTTTTTGTAAGTGCGCATATTTTGCATTGACATTTTTAACCCGGCCGTGCGTGTCGAACATATCCAATTCTGTAAATAAAGTACATTGCATAAAGCAAAGGGCTTCGCCAATTTTAAAATATATAATACACATTGCGCACGCGCAAAGACGACCAATCGCATATCAAGATGTAGCGCCCTTTACCTGTCCTTATATATTCTCCTATGTGGAATATGTGGACGGGAACCAGTCTTGTCGTGTATGGATCCTAAATCGGACTACAAACGAAATAGCGCCCTCAATAAGTGTTAGGGTTGAGCTGCTTCGATACGCAGGCGCCAGCAAATGCATTTTACAATAATATTAAAAATTTTGCTTGTATTAGGATATTGGCAAAGTAACACACTTTGTTAATAATTAATTTTGTCGGAAACGATTGCTCTTTTTAAAAAAAAAGTAAGTAGATCCCCGTACTCAACGGAAAACTCGATATAAGTTTGTAGCTGAGATAGTGTGTAAAGTTTTATCGTGGCCAGTTAAAGCATGAATAGTGTTGCTGTCGTTGGGCATTTTGTGGGCTAGAAAATAACGAAATGACGCGGCCGACCGAGACCGACACTTATTTTAGACGTGTGACACGCGGTCGCGCGGTCTACGGTCAAACCCAGCAATCGCGAAGTGATCGCAATTTTTTTAAGGTTGATCGGCTTCAAAAACAACACGAAACAAAGAATCCCTTTGTGTGACGTCACCATCATTGAAATTTATATTTTTTGGAAAATACGAAGCGCAATTACTTAAAATGCGAAACCCGAGTAGGCCTATACACATGTAGTTATAAATATTCATATTTTGCATTACATCCAATCATAGCTCACTGACCGTGTGGACGCGCCAATCGGCCGGAAAAAGTGCGTACCTCGTACCGCGTATATGACATATTTATAGACGGCCGAAGTGAATACGTCACCTTTTGTTGGTTGCCTATGCAATTTGCTCTAAACTAAAAAAGCACAACTTCTAGATTCCCCAGGCGCAAATCCAGAGGTTTTTTTTTGGGGGGGGGGGGGGGGGGGGGTGGTCACACCCAACCCCTGCATTTAATGCATTTTGTGCGTCCGTCTGTCCGCGCGCAATAAGCCGATATGGCCGGCTACCCTCCCTCCAAATTGCAACAAACATGTTATGTCTTTGGGGGGGGGGGGGGGGGGGGGGGGCGTCGGGGGTCGGTGGAAAAGGCACCTAGCCCCCGACAAACCCCTCTCCCCCGACATCATGTGTGACATTACATGCGCACTGTATAAAGTGGCAAAAGTAATCCATGATATTGATGTAAAATAAAAAAGCTCAAGGTCATGATAAACATTGCGCAATTCTGAAAGTGGGTGCCGAGTATAGCGCCCTCGTTTGCTACACTTTTTCACGCTACTTTACAGTTAGACTGGTTCCCGTCCACATATTCCACACAGGAGAATATAAGGGACAGGTAAAGGGCGCTTCATCTTGATCTGTAATTGGTCGTCATTATTGTGTTTTTTATATTTAAAAATTGGCCAAGCCCTTTGCTTTAGGCAATGTACTTTATTTACGTAATTGGATATGTTCGACACGCACGGCCAAGTTACAAATGTCAATGCAAAATCTGCGCACCTACTAAAAAAAAATAATAACAATAACCACGTGACGGGCAGAATCCTGGGGGGGGGGGGGGGGGGGGGGGGGGGGGGGGGGGGCGGGGCGGGGCGGGGGGGGAGGGGGGGGGGGGGGGGGGGGGTGGTGTTTGACCCCCCCCCCCAACTCCCCCTCCCCCCCCCCCCCAACTCCCCCTCCCCCCTCTGGATCCGCGCCTGCTTAATAAACTGATCTTTTACGGTGTCGGTACAGTACACGTTAGATGGATCATAAACTTCCTTACTCATAGAGAACAAAGATAATCTATAAATAGTAAATTTTCTTCAGGGTCTGAAGTAAAATTAGGTGTTCCAAAGGGCACCATACTTAATCCAACGCTGTTCCTCTGTTTTATTAAAGAAATATATGTTAATATTTAGTCTACCATCTTAATGCAAAAGAGTGAAAAACTCACTCTTTAAAAGAGTGACTCCCTTAAAAAAACCACTCGGAAACAGAAAAAATCACTCTAAAAGGAGTGAAAATCTGTAAAAAGAGTGGCAATCACTCCAACAAGAGTGGTAAGACCCACTCCACAAAGGAGCCATATACTAAGGACAGCACGAAAAAGAGCTGTCCTTTATATGGCTCCTCCTTAGAGAGGTTTTGTCCACTATTTTTGGAGTGATTGCCACTCTTTGTTTTTTTATCGAATTTCACTCCTTTTAGAGGGATTTTCACTGTTTCAGAGTGGTTTTATAAGGGACTAACTCTTTAAAAGAGTGAGTTTTTCACTCTTTTGAATTTACAGATATATGCCGATGACTGTGTTTTATATCGTTCAATTCTAAAAGAATGGAACAACCTAAAGATCCAAGTTATTAAACTGATGTGAAAAGATTGTCTACCACGAAGTGTGAGTAATACCTTGGTTTAACGATTAATGAAATTGTAGTACGTTCGCCTGATCTAGTACGTAGTTTTGTACAAAAATCTAAGGGCTTCCGAAGTTCGTGGCCGCTTCAAACTCGTAGAACGCGGTGAATTTGTGAACATGATGAAACATACGGAGAAGGTTGAACATTCACACCGACTATGATTACACATTCCCACCGAACATGGTGCACTGTTGATATCGAGAAGGTGCAACGTGCACACCGAGCATTGTGCTATATGGAAACCGAGCATCATGCTACATTCATGTTTGTTGACTTAAGCCCGGTTCATACTTCATGCGAACGCGAATTTGACGTCACAAAGATTGTTTCGCGCAGCGAATTCGCAAAAAGTTGAACTAGTTTCAACTTGCGCGAATGTTCGCCGCGAAATGTTTGACGTCACATTGACGTGAGATTCGCGTTCGCGTTTGCTTTCGCGTGAAGTATGAACCGGGCTTAAGTTGGTTAAATAAACAGAAAGTAAACTGGTTATGTACAAAAATCAAGTACGTTCGCCAGATCTCGTACGTAATTTTGCACAAAAATGTTGGGCTTCCGGAGTTCGTGGCCGCTTTAAACTCGTAAAACGCGGTCAATTTGTGAACACGATGAAACATGCTAAATTTATACGGCGAACGTTGAACATTCACACCGACTATGCATATGATGCAACACTCACACCGAACATGGTGCACTGTTGATATCGAGAAGGTGAAACGTGCACACCGAGCATTGTGCTATATGGAAACCGAGCATCATGCAACATTCACAAGTCCATACCGAGCAACACGCTACATGCACAACGACTATATTGTACATTCTGGTCTAGTGTGTATGAAGCGGGACTCCCAATCAGAGGTTGTGGGTTGAAGCCCCACTTTCACCAACGTGTCTGTGTCCCTGGGCAAGGCACTTAATCACAGTTGCCTCGTCAACCCAAGCGATATTTGGGAAGCTGTTAAGGGGAATGCCACAATCTGTAACTGCTAATAGGGTTGAGCCACCTAGTTATAGCAAAATGGTTCCAGTGATTTCCTGATGGCAGCGTAAATATTAAATGGCAACAGCGCCAGGAGTACCCTGCAGGGTAGACATGTGCGTTATGTAAGAATCCACCATTACTATTATTATTTCGAGAAGGTGCACATCGAAAGTGTCGTTACTGTGAAAATTGTATTACATTTTTGTTAATAAAGAGCGGGAAAACCATACTTGTTTGTTGGCTTAGTTGGTCGGAATAAACACAAATTACACTAGGTATGTATAAATTTGTAGTACGTTCGCCGAAACGATTCCGTGGCCGCTTTGAAATAGTAAAACGCGGTGAATTTGTGAACATGATGAAAAATGCTACACTGATACGGCGAACGTTGAACATTCACACCGACTATGATGGAACACTCACATCGACAAGGTGCAACACACAACACTAACACCGAACATGGTGCACTGTTGATATCGAGAAGGTGGAACGTGCACACCGAGCATTGTGCTATATGGAAACCGAGCATCATGCAACATTCACAAGTCCATACCGAGCAACACACTAAATGCACAACGACAAGATTGTACATTCTGGTCTAGTGGATATGAAGCGAGAATCCAAATCAGAGCTAGGTTGTGGGTTCAAGCCCAACTTCGAACAACGTGTATGTGTCACTGGGCAAGGCACTGAATCCCAGTTGCCTCGTCAGCCCAAGCGATATTTGGGAAGCTGTTAAGGGGAATGCCACAATCTATAACTGCTAATAGGGTTGAGCCACCTATAAGCGAAATGGTTCAAGTGATTTCCTGATGGCAGCGTAAATATTAAATGGCAAAAGCGCCAGGAGCACCCCGCAGGGTAGACATGGATGTCTTTCCTTCCTCCATGGTTCGCCGAAACGAGTTCTTGGCCGCTATAAAATCGTAAAACGCGGTGAATTTGTTAACATGATGAAACATGCTACACTCATACGGCGAACGTTGAACGTTCACACCGACTATGATGGAACACTCACATCGAACATGGTGCACTGTTGATATCGAGAAGGTGGAACGTGCACACCGAGGACTGTGCTATATGGAAACCGAGCATCATGCTACATTCACATGTCCAAAACGAGCAACAACACATGCACAACGACAACATTTTACATTCATATCAAGAAGGTGCACACCGAAAGTGTCGTTTCTGTGGAAATTGAAGTTAGCCGAGGTAAAAAATTTGAATGAACAATTTTAAACCATGCGGGAAAGGCTATTAGTTTTGGTTGTCATGTGTTTGTCATGTGGATATTTTGTGTACATGTTTGCAGTTTCTAAATCTGTGTGACATTTACATTTTCTTGCGTCAATTTGTTTGTAGTTTACTTTATATGCATAAATTTTGTCGGGCGTTTTTGCTAATGGCCGCCTATAGGCAAAGCCAAAAAGACTTTGACACTTAATGAGGCGATCTGTCAGTAGAAAAACCGCAATCCCCATTCTTCAATATAAACGCACTGAATTAAATTCACACCTGTACGAACATCCGCAAGACTGGAAAACATGAAAACCTGAACTCAATACAAACAGTGGCATGTAGTGTATTCACTGGCTGACCAAAAGCAACGAGATATTACTAAATCCACTGCACTACACGCACACCCAATTCACCAGACGACGTCTGTGTGCTATTCGTATCATTCATTAATTACACGTACAAAAATAACCGCTGACACCAATCATCCAAATGCACGCCTTGCATAGCACTTACTATGAACTAATTCACTACACAGCAAAACCATAATCCCTGACCTCGAGAACCCGCCCGATTCCAGACCCTGTGCCACGTGTATTGAAACACTACTCCACCCGCGGTACTATCATTCATCATTACAACACACGGTTTTAGTTCATAAACACAAAACGTGAAGGTCGCACAATCCACGATTTACTATCCTTCCGTGCGTACCAACATATAACTGTTGCAACACATATGTACATGTGTAAGCTAACTTTGAGTCTGAAACAGCCGTTGTGACAAAACGATAAAAAAATGAATATGGCATTTCGGGAACTACGTAATTTTTCAAAAAAGTCATGACAGAAGATGCACATCGACAACATGTTACTAGCACCATTCATTCAGACATGATGAAACATGCTACACTGATACGGCGAACGTTGAACATTGACACCGACTATGGTGCAACACTCACATCGACAAGGTGCAACACACAACACTCACATCGAACATGGTGCACTGTTGATATCGAGAAGGTGGAACGTGCACACCGAGCACTGTGCTATATGGAAACCGAGCATCATGCTACATTCACATGTCCATACCGAGCACCATCCTACATGCACATCGACAAGATTGTACATTCATATCGAGAAGGTGCACATCGAAAGTGTCGTTCCAGGGCCACCGTAGATCTGCCACTTCCAGGTGTTTGATGTACTGTGAGATACCAAGTCATGGCGCAGGTAAAAACATTTGATTACTTAATTAGCTCCTTGAGGAGTATCATAACATGTAGGTTCAGGATTTATACTAAGAGAGTCTCGAGCCAAATTTCATATAAAACAAAATAACATGTACATTATGTAAATAGTACAGAAGCCTTCATCGATTGAGAAAATATTTGTTTAGATTTGAAAATATGGCAATGTTCAGTTTTTGCACTTTTAAAAACATCAATTAAGTTACTGTAAAATTAGTACTATTTGTCATAATGTCACATGCCGTTATAAATTAAATATTTAAAAAGTTTATCCTAAAAACGTAGTTTAGAGGCAAGTTTTATTTACCTTTGCGAATTATAAACTCTTCATTTTTAATAAATCAATACTCATCTGCTGTCTCATGATGTAGTCAGCGAAAAAGATTGTTAATTTTTAGTTTGTTTTGTTCACATTTCGGGTGGAAATCCGATGTTTGCTCCAAAAACTTATATATGCCTACATATATTAGTCATCAAAGGTATAAATCAAAGCACATAATTTGTTAAGATTGAAAAGAGTTTGGCCAAGAAGGAACAATTTCGTAATTAGATTTGTTTAAGATGGTTTAATAAAATCCTGACAATGACGTAACGATATCAGGCCTATATTAAGCTTTGCACCTTACTAAACCTAAAAGGAAGAAAACAAACATTGGAATGAATGCTTCACGGCAAAACTACGACATTCCCTCAATAACATACAATTACTTTCTTGTAGAGAGTGGACTCTCTTAAATAAGACTGAAATAACATAAAATATTGTATCCTACTCACATGTCCTATTGTTAAAAACCATCTTCTGTAGAACTACACGTCCATGGTAGACAGTCAAAAGTTACCGTGTCACTGTCTCGGTCGGCGCCGTGTCACACAGGGCACACGGAATAGACAGCTACGGTAAATATTTATTTGTACGACGTTTGCTCGCATTGAGAACGGTCAAATATAAAACTAGGCCCCTGGCGTAACACTGGTCACTGCTCAGTCAACCGAAAACATAATGATCATGGTGTCATTTTAAAAAGGAGATTCAACCCTAACAGATGATATCTCCCGTTCATTCATACGCGCCCTACTTTAGTTACAATTAGCAATAATATCTCGGTTTCGTTTATTTAAATCCACCCTGTATATACGGAAATGTTTACTTGGCTGAAATTTGGCCTTCAATTGACCCAGGAAGGAAGGGTCAGATGAGAATGACTACACAAAGCAAATTGTAGCGCAGGATCTGACCTATAATGTCTGCTAAATATTAAGACCCTGAGTCGTGTGGTTTTATAGAGGGAAACATTTTACGAAATGCATTTTTTTGTCATTTTCATGACGAAAATCCACTTTTTTTGCCATTTTTAAATAATTATAATTACGTAATCATTGACGTCATGGTGATGTTCTACATGGTGGTGGAAGTTTGTGATGGGGCCCATGCCTGTACCTAGTTTTATGAAGATCAAGCGTACCTTAGTAGCTAATATTGCTTCATAAGTAAAACAAAATACAAGGTGATTTTTGAATTGGCTGAACTTTGACCTTCGATTGACCCATGAAGGAAGGGTCAGATGAAAATGCCTACACAAAGAACATTGTCGTCCATGATCTGATCTATATGTGTGCCAAATATGAAGACTCTGCGTCACGCGGTTTTGGCAAGGAAAGCATTTTAAAAAGTGCACATTTTGGTCATTTTCGGCTTTTTAGGCATTTTTTAACTATTGTAATGACGTAACTGATGACGTCACAATGAAGCCATTCTTGGGTGCACACCTCTTATACTATGTCTTTGATGTGACCAAGTTTGGTCAAGATCAATGTTTGGGAACAACCTTAAAAAGCGCCGACAACGCCTATGCGCTTTGTCTATGGGAAAAAAATCAGAAAACGGAAAAAAAAAAAAAATCAGAACGAAAACAAAGGCTTTTTCGCTACAAAGCGAAAAAGCCAAAAACAAATCAGAACGAAAACAAAGGCTTTTTCGCTCAAAGCGAAAAAGCCAAAAAAAAAGACAAAGAAATCGTACGAGAGTAATAGGTGATCGGGCTGTTGGCCCGATCACCTAATTAAGGGACCTGACGAAATATGTTGATCACTTTGATGCATATATATATATATAGGCCTAACTGTTCCTCCCAGTTAGTCATCAAAATCTAACTTTTAACTCCGTTTTAAAGTGTAATTAGGTTTTTGGGCTTTCATGGTAATGTAAAGTAAAGTAAAATCAACATAGAATACATGTACTAGAATTAAATAATCACTTTTAGTGCATGTCACATTCTACCGCACCACCAAAATATTGGACCATGGTTTTCAGTGCGAGGATAAAGAAATAATTATACAATCTATATGCAGAATTACGAAATGAAATTACGAGCTGGTAGATTATCAATTTGGCAACCGTTTGGAGCCATCGGTATAGAAACTTACGTCACAATAGGCTTCCTTTGATTTAGGTATGAATTCGAAGTAAATGCAAGATACTTTTATTTTTCACTATATAATTTCATTTATATTTCTGTCTCTGTAACATAATTACAAGTAAATTAGGTTTGGAAAAAAATTGGCACCCTCTTCTTTTATAATACTTCAAGAAGGCTAAAGGCCCTGTCACACACGGAAAAATCTCCTTCACGAAATGGGGCCAATTTCATAAAAATTTGCTTAATAAAAAAATTGTTTGCTTTATAAAAATGGGTTAATAGTCAAAATTGTAAGTCAACTTGTGTTCTTAGCAAGAATAGCAGATATTCTTGTAAAGAACACAAGTTGACACGCAATTTCAACTATACTCTCCAACAAAAGAAACTGTGCATGGTAAAAATTGCTGTATTTTTTCAAGAAGGTGGAAAATAAACACCAAATTCACAGACAATATTCTCTGACATTGTTAGAAAAAGGTTATGCACTCAAAACCTGCTCATGATGGCATAGTGCAGGACTTAGGCATGCCTGGGTGTTGATTTCACAATAGGGGTCCTACAGGTTGTTATGTAACAGAATTCCATAAAGTTCAGGTCTCTATAGCAAGCCGTATAAAAGGACTACCCAAAAGTCAATATTCTCTTTCATGCGCGTGTCATTAGCTCCACGAGGCGAAGATGCACAGCAGTGATTAATGCACAAGGGGGACACACTCGATACTGACTTTGTGACTTCAATATTGGCAAGTCAGTTTTCAGCAACCTCTGAGAACACGAAGAACACATTTTGTACATTTCAAGTTCGGTTAACCATTTGAAAGATTTCATGGACTTTCATTAACAGTTTATTCCAGCGAGTTATCTGCCTTGGCTGAAAAAAATACAGCAATTTTTATCATGCACAGTTTCTTTTGTTGGAGAGTATATTAACCCTTTTTTTTATAAAGCCAACAAATTTTGGATTAAGCAAATTTGTTTGCTATAATGGGCTTTATGAAATTGGCCCCAGGTGAATTAAGGCTCTCTCACACACGCAAAAATCTCGTACGCTCGTAGTATACTCGTAAACATTGTGACGCCAAGTGTTTTACAGTAAAACCTGCTATTAAGGCCACCTTGATAAACAGGCCACCTGCATATAGTGGCCACCCACCTTTGGTCACAAATCCCATGTGTATAATGCTTAAGAAACCTCTATAAAGAGACCACCTCTTTATAGTGGCCAGTTTTTTTAGGGTCCCGAGGGTGGCCATTATATAGACAAGTTTCATGCCAGGAGTTTCCCGAATTCACCAACTCTTTTTTTGTCCGTGTGTGAGAGGGTTTTAACATGCTTTCTGTTATTTCTCAAGTTGCCTGGTCACCGATTGCATTTTTCGTTTATAAACGTTACAGACATTTGCTAAATTTAATTAATTGGACGGTGTTTCTCTCTCGTAAGTGCACAGTGTTAAATTTGTTGAGGGGTATGGGATTCACAATTCATACTTTTGTTCAGTACACAGCATGACTTAGAAAGGGAAAATAAAATTGAATATCTTCTATAATTGATCAAACTTTTTTACCCGTCCCTAAGATGTAATCTTTAAAGTTCATCTGTAGCAATATTCGACAAAGCAATAAAATATTTTAAAAAATGAAATGCAATGTTTAATAGTTTTTGATGTACTTATATATGCACCAAAAAATGTTCCACAGCTGGACACAAAGACGTATAAGGTTCAAATATCGTGGACTTTGGCGGTGTAAATAAGGGGGTCCGTAGGTGAATATAGTTTTTCCCGCACATTGGAAAATGCCTTCAAATTCATAGCCAGTTAACTTAAATTTCATCCCGAGATAAGTGGATGCTTAAACGCATTGTTATTCCAAGTGATCAATGGTCCATCAATTTCAAAATTTGTCCAATCGGTGCCGTCAGATTTCAACGGAATTCGTCCCACCTGATGATGATCTGCAAATTAGGGAACGCGAATTCGAAGGTTATGCTTCGAGCACTGATCATATCGTATAGGTCTTAAAACCTAGGTTCGAATCTTGGTCACGGCAAAAACGTTGTCTCACCAAGAAAGTCACAGACGCGGGTTTTTGTTTCGATCTGTCTTAAGATCTTCTTAGAATGATGACCGAGTGCTCAGAACATTTCGCGTTCACGTTCACATTATACGTGCATCTAAACCTCCCTAATAACGGACGGTTTGTATTCGTATTTTTTCAACCAATTTTAAGGATTTATCTATCAAATTCGTCGGATGGTCTGGCTTTAAAGAGCTCTGTTGACGAATCCAAGTAAAATACACGGGATATTAATTAAATATTACGAAAATGCTTCGTTCGTCATACATTTGGCAACTGCCGACAACGAAATCAAAATAAATACTCTTTTCAAAAATGTAATCGAACGCATGAAATGGTTTGGACAAATTCAGCTTCAAATTGTTGTATTTCACAACGGATAAAAGCCAACACCACAGCAATCAACATAGAACTGACTTGAGGGAGTTGTGAAGTTAGTCAGAATATAGCTTGCACTATCTCGTTCTAACATCTAACCCTGCTCGCAACGAATCACTTGTCGAAATTATTAAATATCCGCGATATCACATGCCGTTAACAATTATAGCCGCGATTGGATGTTGGTAAGTTGTCCCAATCAAAGTTCAAGAACCAGGCATCTGATAAAACAACGATCACACGGTCTCGCGCGCACAGTTCGTGTTATTTTTTTTGTGGATTTAATTAAAATAATTAACAACGTACGATCGAGGGCAGGCACCTTTGTACCTAATTTTGAACCATTCACGTGCGGGTACGGGGTAAGGGCTGTGTAATCTTTTTAGGCACAACTGCTATTTTGGGCTAGCTTGCAAACGACTTGCAAAAGACGCGTCTGTTGTACTTGAGCAGTCAAAAACAAACGAAAATGGCTATACGTTTTGTTCGATCGCGAAATATCGCATTAATTATGCTCGTCATCGTCGCGGTAGCCATATCATACTCTACATACCTTATGACAAGAGACGATATCCCGGGTTTGACAAGAGACGATATCCCGGGTTTGGCACGTCATAAGCCGCATCGCGAAGCCTACGCCACTCGGCCAGTGATCCGTCACCCCGAGTGGTTGAAAGAGCGGAAACCTGACACGGACCTGGAGCGAAGACGCGGAATAGACGACCAAATGCTGGATACACGCACCCTTCTTAGAATTAAAGACCTGTCGAGGGTTCCGTACATGATGGATCACGACTACCAACTATCTGTGAGTACTTGTAAGTCTGTGCGAGTTTGTCAGCCAACTCGTACCCAAACTGCATGCTCGAGTCATCGACATCTATAACCACTGGATGCGGCTACGCCCTCCAAATTTGAAACCATCGCCCGCCATCTTATTACTCCCAATATATCGCAGTGACTCGAGTCCAGGACTCGGACTCGAGTATACTCGAGTCCGAGTCCTGGACTCGAGTCACATTTTTCGTGACTCGGACTCGACTCGAGTCGCATTGGAAAATGACTCCGACTCGGACCATGATGAATCGGACTCGAACATGGCGACTCGTGACTCACGAGTCACATATTTGAAAAACGAAAAATATACATATATATTCGCGCGCTTAATGCATGATTCTCGGGAAAAAACACACTACGGACTCGGACTCGACTTTGGTGACTCGACTACATCGCTAGTCTACATGTGTGTTAAGTGGAATGCAAGTTTAGCCTATAGGCAAAGCATTGTCTTAATTGGGAATATTAAGATGGCCGGCGTTTGGCTTCAATTCACGTATATAACCAGCTGGTATAGCGTGCTGAGTCCAGTGTTTATTTCAGCGGTTCGAGCTCGGTTTCCATACCTCTAAAAGAATACCAATAGGTTTAAAAGAACCTATGATGTCATGTCTGTTGATCACGGAGCATATGGCTTTTTAGCATTTTAGATTTGTAGTGACCTGGGCTGCGTTCCACATACGCGAACGTTTGCAAACGTTGGCAACGTTGACCAACATTTTTGCCAACGTTGGCCAACAAACATTTGGGTTGTTCGCGATGTTCGCAAATCATTTCAAAATGGCGCACGCGACATGAAAGATGACAGACGACGGATTATAGTTTTTAAAATAACAAATAAATCGCACCTTTCGTGGTTTTCCCCTATCGCTGGCGATTAGGTAAGCAGCGCCGAGCCACATTACAAC
This sequence comes from Henricia sp. BOLD:AAB3569, assembly GCA_037783545.1. Lineage (NCBI taxonomy): Eukaryota > Metazoa > Echinodermata > Asteroidea > Spinulosida > Echinasteridae > Henricia > Henricia sp. BOLD:AAB3569. The sequence goes on along the minus strand of JBBELK010000466.1, from coordinate 197,166 downwards.
GTATTTTGGCAAACAATCCGTTCCACGTTTAGCAAAACGTTCATGCCAACGTTAGCTGCAGAACGTAAGTGGAACGCAGCCCAAGTAAAGCCCGGTTTCCATATAGACGTAACAAACGCAGAGAGTACCGCAAACAGTAACGCAGACAGTCGGCAAAGTTGAACCAAGTTCAACTTTGCCGACTGTTTCCGTCAGTGTTTGCCTTGCAGTAGTTTGCGTCCAGTCTGCGTGCGCCTGTTACGCTTATGGAAACCCATCCTCTTGCAACAGTGCCCCTTTAACGCACTCCCTAACTCCTGCGTACAGTGGCCCTGTTGAAGCAGGCCCCATTTCGCGGTGGGACTAGCGACAGAAATCTTGTCGCCTCTGCTGGACCAATCAGGACGCTTGGCAGCATGATTGCAGGCATTCAAATGTAACGCGCGCAGATTGTAAACACCGTGCGTGCATGTGATACATGTACTCGGTAATGCTGGCCGTTGTCCGCGTCGACGATTGGCTGCTATTTAAAGCATACTGGGGAATCCGTTCCATTACATTCGTCAGCATGCATCCCTGTTATTAATTTGAAAAACTGCGGAGTAAATTAAGATCGTCGTTTGAAAGTTTAGTAGGAATGGGACAGTCATAAGGAACGGAACACAATACAATTTGTGGAAAGTTTAAAAATCGGTTTTTTTCGGCATAACATGACCGAATTGATTAAATTACATCAAAATGACTCGGGCGTGAGTTTGCTCAAGACAACAGCCGGCTCACTCCACAGATTTGCGTGTGTTTCCTCAGGGTATTGTTACGTCGCTTTGCAGAGTGGAAATTCCCTGATATCTCAGGATGATGGAAACCGGGCTTTAAAGACACACGCTCGTCATCAATGCGCGCGCGCCAAATTAATGCCATGAAATACACAGCTCCATAGCAAAGGCATGGAAACCGTTAACCAACGTCGCATCATAATATACAAGCACACGGCATCCAAAACACGATCGCCATTTGCATTTTCTAGATATACAAAAGCGAGGACTGCACCTTTAACTGTCATTCCTGATGACGTCACCATGACATCATAACATTTGTGTTATACGCATACGTCATGGTGGTAATGTATCTTTAAAGTTTCAACTTCAAACCATGTAATTTCCAAATCCCATAGCATGACCATGGTGCCTACATGCGAGATTTGCAATGTCCCAACATTATATTAAAGGCAGAGGCTCGTCAGCAATGCGCGCGCGTCAAATTCGTGCCACGAAATACGGCATGGAGCTGCGTATTTCGTGGCACGAATTTAGCGCGCGCGCATTGCTGAAGAGCATGTGCCTTTAAGCCATCCGACCAAAAAGCCCCACTAAAATGGAAGATAGAAGTGGTTCCAACTGTGAATGGCAATAATTCCGCCAGAGATGACTATCTTTGTATGAGAAAACGATAATTGAAGATGAATTCACGTGTGTATCCATTTTTTGTTCTTCATTTTAACAATAGGGGCGTTCGAGACGCTTACACCGGGTAACGGGGGGTTTACACCGGGGAAGCCCCCAGAAGATGCAAAACGAACGACACAGGGTCTCGCTTTGAATTCTAGGAACGCGTGGTCAAAGGTTGTTGCCGGGTGGGGATTTATAAACGCCGTTATCGTTTGACTCAGGATGAAAAATTAAGCCGGCGCCACGCAAAAATAGTAGCCCTAAAGTACCGAAATAAACTTCGTCAATGCCCACAGACATCTACTGATTCAGCAAAATGCATTTACAGCCCAATTCCCTCCTATTTTGTGTCATAAATAAGTGTTTTTCTTCGTACTCACGTCGCAATTCCAAACTGTCCGCCATATTTTACTACTCGGTGACGTCATTACACCTTGCTTTACACCACAGACCCGCCCGCGAGCTCGGGTAGTGGTGGCTGCCACCGAGGCAGACTCGTGTAGCACGTGATGGCTAAAAGAACGCTCAGGTGTAAGTTGGTGTTACCCGGTATCAGCATCTCGAACGCCCCAAATGACACCTTTATGTTAAAGGAACTATAGGCCCCTGACTAACTCAACATTGTAACTCCGTTTTCCATGCAGTATAGCCTGGGAACCAACATAAATAGTACGAGGAGCATTCGAGATACTTACACCGTGTAACACGGGGTTTACACAGGGGAAGCCTCCAGAAGATGCAAAACGAACAACACGGGGTTTCGCTTTGAATTATGGTAACACATGTATACAGGTCAAAGGTTGTTGCCAGGCGGGGCTTTAACAGACACTGTCATTGTTTGACTCGCGAGGAAAAAATTATCCTGGCGCCGCGCAAAAATAGCTGTCCATAAGACACCCTAATAAACTTGTCAATACCCACAGACATCTACTGATTAAGCAAAATGTATTTACACCCCTACCCCTCCTATATTTTGTGTCATAAATCTGTGTTTTTCTTCGTACTCACGTCGCGATTCCAAACTGTCTGCCATGTTTTACTACTTGCAACTTCCACACGGTTACTAGGTGACGTCATTACACCGAGCCTTACACCAGAGACCCTGCCGCGATCTCGGGCAGTGGTGGGTGCCACCGGAGCAGACACGTGTATCACGTGATGGCTAACTAAAAGAACGCTCCGGTGTAAGTTGGCGTTACACGGTGTAAGCATCTCGAACGCCCCAATTGTGATTTTGAAAGCACGGACTCGGTTTTCTTCGTTTTCTCGAAGCGCAAATGAGGTACTGAGCTGACTGTAATGTCCATGCACATCTTAGTCTTCATCAAACACATCCGCGATCAAACATGGAACAACGCCGCTTACAACAGTTTGCAAATCTTATATTTATCTTTAAAGTCCATAGGAGAAAATGCTTTACTTTTTATTAAAAAGCGAAAGATGTTTTGCTTTTCTTTTGTCATACGGCATAATTTCAGCCCTACCTCCTTAATAACAGATCTTCATTTTTCCCCAAGGCGTGTCCCAGGTCGATCTCGTCGTTAACCCATCAATCTCGTTGGCTCCTGGAGCGCTACAAACCGGACATCAAGCTCTTTCTGGATCAAGATGACCTCGACCACTTTGACGATATAGCAAGACACTCCTTGCCGTTTGGCTATGGAAGGGAGAGCAAAAGCAGTAAGCCTATAAAGCACTTACAGATTTATCGTATTTTGAACGCATCGTCCGTTTTATTGTTCACATGCATGGATTAGCCGCTGTTCACTGCCAGTGTTGCCTTTCTGCAGCCATTTTACACAAGTTGTGGAATAATGCATGCCTGTTTTATGCATAAATGGTCTATTGAAGGAGCGTGTTCAGATTATTTTCAGAAAATGGATTTTGTTTTAACTTAACAATCATATAAAATACCTCCCAAACATGAAATTTACAATCTCCAATTTGGATGTGGAAGCAAAAAGGTTGGTGTAATAACTGCACTGCTTTCTGGAACCAGACAAAACATCAGTATTTTGTGACGATATCCTTGAAAATACATTGAATACGGAATGATATAATAAGAAAAACTATGACAAATGATATGGTATCACCATGGTATCACAATCTTAACACCCATGGTAAAAATTGAGTGCTCAAAAATGTGATCAGCTCTTTTAAAGACCGTAATAATGAAGGTTTTGTTTATTTACCTGTGGCAGTGTTCGCTCGCATCATAACACACCCAAGGTTCAGAAAGATTAATATCCACGAGGTCGAGAAGAAGAATGAGTGCTTGCGGTGTGCCGTGGTTGGGAATGGGGGCATCCTCGAGAACTCTGGTGCTGGCAGGGCAATTGATAATCACGACTTCGTCTTCAGGTAGTTTCCACATATCAACTGTCATGCAGTAAATCCTTTGCACTGCAGGCTTGCATATACTCAGCATGTGGCAAAGGGACTCGCCCCTATACCTCAACACATCCTTCCCTTTTGTTAACGCACCAACGCCCCTAAAACCTGAAAGGAATTCCTTTGAAATTCCTTGGATGTTTGAGACACAATGGGGAAAGAATGGAAGGGGGAGTAGTACCCTCTGCCACATATCGTGCTGCATATGGGCTTGCACATGTATTTCGATTCTGATAATCACGACTTCGTCTTCAGGTAGTTTCCACAGATATCAACTGTCATGCAGTAAATACTTTGCACTGCAGGCTTGCATATATTCAGCATGTGGCAAAGGGACTCGCCCCTATACCTCAACACATCCTTCCTTTTGTTAACGCACCAACGCCCCTAAAACCTGAAAGGAATTCCTTTGAAATTCCTTGGATGTTTGAGACACAATTAATGGGGAAAGAATGGAAGGGGGAGTAGTACCCTCTGCCACATATCGTGCTGCATATGGGCTTGCACATGTATCTCGATTCTGTCACAAGTCATTTAAATGAACTGCAACGGCGTCTTCATCCTTTGTTGCTTTTCATCGGACTTGATTTGTGAAGGTATGTGAACGAGGGTACGACTCTTTCATTGTTTCCCTATCGTGTCTCAAACGTCCAAGGGATTTTAAAGGAATTCTTGTCAGTATTTGGGGGAGTGGTTGGCACGTTAACACAAGAAAAGAATGCAGTGGAGTGTGAAGTAGTCCTTCTGTCACCTGTGATGGATTTAGTGATTTTATCATCACCGGACATTGTGATGAACAGTGGCATATCAAACAGCCGCCATCTTGTAGGGCAACTTTTGATTGTCCAAAAAACAATGTAAAAGCGCAACATATGCAATCATGCATGCCCTCAGGGCACAAAGAAACTGCCCTACAAGATAGCAGCTATTCGATACGGTCTATACCCAGTTTCATTAAAACGTAAACACGGATATTTTGTATACCGGCGGCCACGTTATAGGGGACAGGTTTTCTCATGCAGGGTGACAATATGATTGTCCCTATAGGATGGCCGCCGTGTCTATAGACGATGTGCCCTCTGACGTCACAGCAAACCAAAACATGCCCGTTTAGGAATGAGGTCGAATGTCAAATCGTCTTTGAATTATGTGACCTTTGGCATCATTACCAAACCAAATTTATGTAAAGCAGGATGCGTGCGCATAACGACGACCAATTTTCAACAGAGGGCGCTTTAGATATAAACAAAGAGCACATCGTCTATACAAAGGGGGAAAATTGTGCAAGTTCCCCCGTTTTTCATTGCTCGACTACAGCTGTGTTTACAGCAAGAAACCCCAAAATCAGGTGCCTGTTTTCGCGGTCATAATTCTGACGCAATTACCCATTAAACCATTGGGCATCTTCGGTTGTCAGCGACCAAAGCCGATCAGCGAAAAAAGACCCTAGGAACAGCAGCTGTGCATGTCAAATAAGAGAAAAATAACACATGTGCGAAACTGGACGTTATAGAGACGGTTATAGAAAACGTTACGCAGACATACCAGCACACATACTCAAGACCGAATGATTACGAAAATAGAACCTTTTTACCAGCGGCCATGTTTGTGTCGAGATTTTCTTTAAAATTGTTGCGGCAATGGAAAAATGAAGTGGCTAAACGCGTGGGATAAGACATAACCGTAGTTTCACGGCACTGGCTTTTCTCTTGTTGGTTTCATTCTTTAAAGGTTGGGCCATGCGTCGACTTCGGAAGAATTCGAAATGGACGTTGGACGGAAGACAAGTTTTTACGTATTTTCTCCAGAAACAATGCACATCGACCCAAAACACCCTTTAGACGAGGTGGGTTCAGATCTTTCGTTTCACTCGCACCGATAAATCGATATCATTTATTTGCCTATACAAGGTACATTCTGCCCCGAAATCTCGGAAATTTTTAAGAGTCATGGAATTTGTGCATAGTTAAATCTAAAACAAAAAAATGACATACGTGTGATTAGAATAGTTTAACTCTCAAATGCGGTACACATTTCAAATTTTAAAATGCGGCGGGCCCGTGTGACCTTTTGGTCACACAAAGAAATTCACTTTGCAAGCAATCACACGACTAGAAACTAATCTGCATTCACTTTTTATATATGGCAAATGAATCTGCACTTTATTCGCTGCAAAAAAGGCGTACAGTCAGCTGAATCATACACGTAACTCAACGGATTGTGTCGTTTTCTCATTGGGGTAGAAAAAAAATTATACACAAACCTATAGGAGCAGGTATTTCCCCCCGCCAAATGTGAGACAGCCAAAGGGACCCGGTGACTGAACCCTCTTCTGGAAATACATGTAATGCGCAATGCCCTGCTGAGTCCCAACCATAGAGCTATGTTTCTAAATATAGCTCTATGGTCCCAACGTACAAAGTCCTCAAATTTCGGCCAGCTGCTGTTTACTACGAGGACAGGGGTCACAATACGTGAAGGTTTATTCACACGCCTACCTTTTTGAGGGTTAAAAACCAGAAACACGACTTACAGAAGCCATGCTTTTATTTAAGCCAGTCGTTTCAATTTTATCATCGGCAGGATGTCGGTTTCACAGTACAAAGTCCTCAAATTTCGGCCAGCTGCTGTTTACTACGAGGACAGGGGTCACAATGCGTGAAGGTTTATTCACACGCCTACCTTTTTGAGGGTTAAAAACCAGAAACACGACTTACAGAGGCCATGCTTTTATTTAAGCCAGTCGTTTCAATTTTATCATCGGCAGGATGTCGGTTTCATCTACGCAATTTCCGACACATACGACATAGGCTACGCCATAAGTATATTGTCTGGTGAAAACCCACCACCGAAAACTGGAATGATGGGTGAAGTCATGTAAGTTTACAAAGCTGCTTTAGAAACTTTGTTAATGCTACGTTTACACCATGTCCCCGGCAGTCCCGGCGCCCCGGTAGAGGGGCACCGGGATGGACGTCGGGGAGCGTAGGGGACCGGGGTGGCGAAACGTGAATGACCGTAGCTCACCCTTGCCACCGGCCGGTGACTGGCCGCCAGTGAGCAGCTCTGTCAAAAATTTTGCCCCAGCAGTCCCGGCACTAATGAGAATCGTCCTGGTCCGCAGTGGGACGGGGCTTCCGTCACATGGCGTGACGGACCGCAGTGTGCCTTGACTCACCGGGGTGTGGCACCGTGGGGTGCCGGAGACCTCTGATCGCGGCCGGTGCCTCGCGCTCCGCCACGTTTGGAAGCCCGGCACCCCACGGTCTGCCAGGGCCCGCCACGGTAGTGGCCACAGCATGGTGTGAATGCGGCCTGGTGAACTGCGGTGCGCCAAGGTGTGTGACGGTTGTTGCTCACGGCCAGTTACGCCTTACTGCGTCGCGCTCCGGGACGAAGTGAAAATGAAGTTGTTGTTGTTGTTGTATATTTTATGGCATCTTCGGCAACTAAGGCCCTTGATGCCATCAACTATACGGTTTTAGCTTTAACTATACTATATTATCAACTTGAGATGACGAAGAAGGAGTTGCAGTTTTAGAAGTGGGAGGAAAACCCCTAGAGAAATGACCCAGGGGAAAACCCACGCGGTCAAGTAGGGACTCCAAACTCAATCCACATACACGCCCCGGATTCGAACCCGGGACGTCAGAGGTGAAAGGCGAGGAAAGAACCCGTACGCCAACCCGACCGCCCATCGGGACGGACGTGAGGCACCGCATCAGAACTTAGCAGGCCGGCCTGGGACGTGGACCCATCCGTAGTGGAACGGCGCTTGAAACGTAGGGCGCCGTCCCGGTTCCGGGGCGCGCCGTCCGCCTCGCGGCCCGGAACCGGCACGGCGCGCCACGCTTTCCGTACCGGGACGTAACACACCGTGGTAGAACGCAACACACCGGCCCAACTAGGGCCGAGTCGAGCCAAAGTAATAAAAAGACAATAAAGGTTCCACGGCACGCCACGTTTTGGCCAAACCGTGGCGCCGGGACTGCCGGGGACATGGTGTAAACGTAGCATAAGATGCGGTTAATTTACAAGTTTAAACCTCTTTTCGTAGGATGAGAGAAACCTTATACGGTCCTCGTCGGGATTTATTTGGAACCCGAGACATCTGTATTAGAAGTATGTTTAGTCAGTAGTTCAACATGATAGTATATACCACTGTGCCTCATATAGCTCAGCTGCCCGGTTTGCGAGATGTCTCGGGCTCGATTCCCGATGAGAATTTGTTTCTCACCCCATGTTTAGTTATTTCATTTTTATGGTGAACAGGTACCGTGCCAACTACTGTCTTCTTTTACTTTTACAGCAACCTATCCAAACCACAGTTGGACCCCAACATATTGCGTATCATCCATCCGGATGTCTTCCGTTACGTGGCTGCCGAGTATTTTGATTGGGTTTCTGCTATGCCGTCAGTGGGTGAGCAATTAGCGGAAGAGATTAAAAAAGAGTTGTCCTATAATACGATAAAAATGTCCCGGACTGCACCACCCGCACCAACCCGATCTGCTAGATAGTCTGGTGCTTGACTCACTCGTACGCGAGCACCATATCTTGAAGGCGGGACTCTGGCATTTATGCAATTCTATCACACAACTGGCTTATTCATCATCATCAACCTGTACGCAACTTGAGATATTCATCACAAAATCTTCTCGCCAGACCATTCCACCGAGAACTAACACACATATGGCGCTAGGGCTTTTAGCTCCGTGGCTCCATCTTTGTGGAACAGCTTGCCAGCCACTTTAAGGCACATCTCGACAATTTGTATGTTTAAAAAACATCTTAAGACTTATCTTTTTAAAGGGTATTTTGAATAGCTTATCTCAGATTTAACCATTTTGTATACTGTATTTTTATTGTATTAACATAAATGTACCTCTTGTTTAGTAATTCTTTTAATTTTCTCTTTTTAATGTTAAATGGGATGTAATTAGCGCCTTGCGGCCAGTAGTGGCGTTGTGCGCTTTTAAAATATTATTATTATTATTAATAAACGACGGACAGTATGTGAGAACTGAGGCATGCACATCGACCATCTAATTACTTCAGAGAAGGCAGTGCTTTGCTTGGACCGTTTTCCGGTCCATACAATCGCTAATTGCATTTCACGTATCACATGTACTCTAGTGAAAGTAGTATAACCAGTTCAGGCAGTGCATTGTCTTGGCTGGAAGTCACCTAACTGTCAATTTGTTTATAGGTCAGTGTATACCACGCGCGAATCCACCAAACAAGGTGCTCAGTTTACTCACAGTATTACCCCTGGTCGCAAGGCTCAGTCCCGCTAAACCGTCTTAACTCAATGGGAACAGGAAAGCAATCATTTATTGCAAAGTGTCTTCCCGAAGGGTATGCCACCATGTACTTTTCCTTTCAAAAAAAGTAAATTGCATTAAAAAAGAATTGTTTTTTCGTTGTGCGAAAGATCAAAATTTCTGCCTTGATTTTGTGTGTGTAACAGATGCTATGACAGTGTTTGTGGCACTGCAAATCTGCGATGACGTCACTGCATACGGACTCGCCCACGACCTGCGATACCCTAGGTATTACTTCGACGAACATCTGGTGCTGGTCGAACATCTGGTCCAACGCTCGCCCCACGGCCTCGCCCGCAGGCAAGAATTGAACGCTCGAAACGAACGCCGATTGTGGCAAAGATTAGAACGTGAGGGCGCACTCCATCTGTTTAAGCGGGACGCTTGAATAGAGAGTCAACGTGCAGAAGTTAGTTGCCTCTCAGTGGTTCTCAATGAATGTCACTCAGTCGTTTCCGTTTGGTTTTTAAATGGAGTTTTCCCCCCGCTGTCCAGTGTTTGAAAGTTGAAACCACTACAATGACAATGCCTATACCGAGATTGTTCGTACCACTTTTAATAGAATACACATGTACATTGTTCATTGGAATACAAGCGAACTTGTGGACCGGGGACCAGTCTAGACAAAACATTATTTTTTTCTGGAGCTTCGCTCGTATCTAGACTGGTTCCCACTCCACATATTCCACATACAACGACTGAATATGAGGACCGGCTACCGTAGTGTTTAAAATAGCACTAAGCATTACGTCATGCACAAAGCGCGGCACGAGTGTTTAACAATTTGAAAATGGTTATTCCATATTTGGCCAATAAATTAATATATTAACCTTAAAATATTACACATAGAAATTCCGCATCATCGTAAATAAACGATAACGTTCGGACGTGCATTCGGGTAACTTCGGGAACCTTCGGGAAAAGGAGGAATTCCCCCCGTTTCAATATGGCAGACAAACATGTATACTGGCGGTTGCCGGACCTTAAACAGCTAGTATCCCCCCGTCCACATTTTTAAAGTTTTTCTGTTTATCATGGAGGTACAGGTGTATGTGTCTACAACACCATCACAACTTGTTTTTCCACTAAAAATCGACAGCCTTTTGTTCCGACCCTCTTCAACCGAAATTCTGAAACGCACGAGGTCACTTGGTTTGTTGATAAACAGGGTTTTGACGTCATCCTGAGAAGAACACAAAACGGCCTGTGCAGTATTGAATGGAAAATACACGGAGTGAATGTTCATCATGCCTGTTTTGTCCTTGTAATTTAAAATACAAACGTGAAAAACACTTGATGTAATATGACAATACTACTATTACTTTTTTATGTGAAAAAACGGTGAAATTGTGGCTTACAATTAAGCTCTTTTGGAGTAAATACCGGTACATTGCGACCGGTGGTTGTCCCGGAAAGAACGGCATTCACAGCGGTCTGTGTACAGCGGGAACGGTCTCTGCGCGCATGCGAGCCGTAGTTCCCACGTGTATGCACATCGGATGCACATCGTCTGGTACAAGTTAGAACGAGCGACTCATTTTTTTCTCTCTTGGTAATAACAAAGAAAATCTTTCTGCTCTTCTTTTTCCATGGTGTCTGGTAAAACATACAACCACACAACTACTGGGCACATCTTTGGCCTTTTGCACGAGAAAAATTCTTCAAAAAACACCATTGAACAGGGACGGTTTTCGGAGTTATTTGCGTGTAAACGTATGGAACTGCCGACCGTGATTACACGCGTTTCTCAGGATTGCGTCACGGGGTCATGCGCATATCATTAATACCCAATGAGCGTTTCAGAAATCGCCAAAATTTCATTTTCGAAAACCGCACTTTTGCTTGCGATTCATCCACTTAAAACGGACAATTTGAAATAAACAACAGTATAAGTCGGCTGGAGGGATATGTGGACTATCGAAACAGGTGCAAATGCTGGATGTTTCGTCAAGGGGAGTTCTAGCTCTTTAAAATCTCCACAAGAAAATAAAAGCTTGTATAGAAGTCACTTGAGTGGTCGTGGTCCCTTATGGGTTATCGTAGATATTTAAACATACGTACATGTATTACACATTTATCTCGACATACCCAATCTCAATCGGAATTGCATGTTAAAGTGCTTGACAAACTCCTTCAAATGAGAGGTCTGCAATTTTCAGGGGGTTATTAAAACTGATGTTAATGTGGATTTTGATGCACAAAATCAGGGTTGTATTAAACGAGTCTCCTGCTCGAGTCCCAAGTCAAGTCAGGCATATTGTTTGCTGGTTAAGTAAAGTAGTCACGACAATAAATTTGTTAAACTACTTTCAAATTGAGTCTAAACACTGAAACTCACATTTATGTTGCTTTTAGCCAAGCTTTCTTTAGTGCTGAAATTCGTTCCCCAAAGTGACGTTAAAAAAATGCATAAAGGATTCGTTTTATTTCGGCAGCATCAAATCAAAAGGTCCGAGTCAAGTCAAGTCATATCATTTGAGGTTCGAGTCTCGAGACCGCCTGCACAAAATAAGGCAAATTTTAGCAATCATGCATGTTCAAGATCAACCTTCAATTTTATTCGAGGCTCTTTTAAACAGCATGAGCTTATTCTTGTAACACTGTTGTAATTCAGATATTTAGTTGGTTTTATACTGCTGTATTCCTTTTTAAAAAAAGCTCTACATTAAACATTTTATACATGTACATGTATTGCTTAAAATGCCACCCGAAGAGATTGTAGGTTTACAAATTGGTCACAATTTAAAGGCACAAAATGGGTATAAAAAAATACCCTCATTTTCGCGTGAAATAACTAATTATAGACCAATACTGCCAGTCCTCTTAAAACTCCTTGAAAGATTAGTAGCTGACCGTTGAAATAAATTCCTTTGTAAGCTTAAAACCTTGTGGATAAAATTACTCAATCATTAGATAACTGTATGTATACAATTGGAATTTTTATTGACCTGTCTAAGGCATTTGATACAATATATTTATTTATATACCACATCCAACAGCGGAGGGACCGCCAATTACAGGACCATGATATACTACTTGATAAACTGTCAAAATACGGAATTAGAGAGATCGCATTAGACTGGTTTAGAATATATTTATCAAATCGTAAGCAATATGTTAAATGGGAAAATAGGACTTCTACGCGTAAATCAATTATATGCGGTGTACCCCAAGGTTCGATTTTAGGTCCACTTCTTTTTCTTATATATATATTAATGATATATGTCATTCCTCAAAATTGCTGTCATTTATTTTATTTGCCGACGATACAAATATTGTCTACAGTAGTCAATGTTTGCAAGATGATATTGGTCTGGTTAAACTGAATTAGCAAACATCTCCAGATGGCTCATATGTAATAAACTATCCATTAATATTGACAAGACAAACTATATGGTGTTTTCTAAGAAGAAAACAAATGCAAACTATAATGTGTACTTTAATAAATCAAACTCGCAATACAAAATTCCTTGGAGTTGTAATAGATGACAAAATGACATGGAAAGAACACTGTCAAAAAGTCCACTCTGTAATCTCAAGGAACTTGGGTATTCTTCGCAAATTGATGCACATACTGCCCACTAAGGTGCTTATTTCCCTTTACAGCACTTTAACTCTTCCCCACTTACAATATGCTGTTTTGTCTTGGGGAAAATACATATCAAACGTAATTAATCGAATTCTTTGTAGTCCAAAGAAATCCCTCAAAGTAATTAATAATTCTACCAGTGTACATGTACCAAATACAGATGTTTTTAAAAACTTTAAATGTCTTACAATTTTTGACATTTACAAATACCACCTTAAAGTATGATAAAGACATATTGCCCTGCACCGTTAAGAATATTTTTACTTTGAATAGTGCAATCCACACCTATTATACAAGATTGTCTTCTATGTTTCACATAAATCCTGTTAGAACAAGTATTTGTAAATCTACGGTTAGACACCAAGGTCCACTACTGTGGAATATTTTTAAAATATTCCATACATGCGTAGTATTTACCAATTGAAACAATATTTTAAAAAGTATCTTCTTTCAAGGTACTAAATATGTCAATAGCTGAATAAGTGTACACATAAAAACCTCGAAGTGTAGCTACATGTATATGTACGGTACATAATGTCCTTTAGTTTGACAATTGTATAAAGTTATGTTTTATTTAGTCTTGTTAATTTTGCACCTCACCTTAATTTAAAATTACCTTGTTAATTGTAACGGGGGTGCTAGGTCTTGTATAAGCCTGATTGGCTTTTTATCTAGCATCCCATACATCTTCCATTAACAAATATGCCCTTATTGTGTTGTGTTATGTTATGTTAGGTTAGGTTAGGTTAGGTTAGGTTATCAACAAAGTTAATGTTCATATACATTCATGACATGTTTATGTAACGCAGCTTGTAATGATTGTATTACATCAATCCAGGGAAGATGTATGAAATAAAACCATACCATACCATATTTAAAAAAATCATATATGCGTCTGTTTACAATACTAGGGAAACCTTTCCTCCAGGATTATATCTCTGGTGAAAAAGTATCCCCAGTATTTAAAACAGACATATATATACAATTACAATTTTTATGTTAAAACTATTTCTAAAAACTACATTTGAAGAAATAGGCGGTTACCTAATAATAATATTTAAAAGAGTGAATTTTTGGGGGAAAAACACCCCAACTCGAAAACGGACCACGTTTAGTGAACTTGAAACTTTGTACAGTCTTAAATCTTAGACAGAGCATTCTTATGCGAGGTCTTTCTTGTGTAACCGAGTTGGTCATATAGAAAATAAGGATGGCAAACGGAGGCGTAACATAATGCACAAAACAAATCTGTAATTGAGAAGTAGTTGGTTATTTATTTTAAAAATAATTTGGGTTGTTTACAGTATTAATTTATTTCACAATGTATTACACGATATTGGTGTATGCAAAACAAAACGAATTAAAACGGAACAAAACGAAACGGCAGTCAAGTAGCATACGTTGAGCTACAAGAAAGCAGGGGAAAAATATTTTTTTAAAGGATTGAAAAGCAGCAAATGTATTAAACATATTATATAAAATAAGGTACTTTTCAATGAAAGAAATAAACTCACTTGATATTAATGACGACAGATTGTATAGCAGCAGCACCACGGCCCATGCATGCATGCGTAGTGCACAGCCTGTGTTCCACCAGCAGCCATAACTGGAGAAACCTGGCCTGCACTCCCTTATATAGGAACACAGACTGAGCACCTGGAATCCCAAGTATGCCAGAATACAAAACAAAAGAATGTAGGCTAACTAGCTCCTGCCCCCTGCAGCCAGGGGACTCACCGTAAATAATAATAATAATGCAACTGTAATGCAACTGTTCCTCCCAAAAGAATTCCAGAAATTCCAAGGAACAATTGCACACATTAGCACCCCCAAGATGCAGATGACAGAGCTCTTAAAGATTACTGTGACCAGACAAGCTAGCCTGGTAACACTAGGTTAGACATATGCAGCACGATATGCGGCAGAGGGTATCCCCCAACCATTGTTCCCCCATTGTATCTTAAACATATCCAAGGAATTTCCAAGGAATTCCTTTAAGTTTTTAGGGGTTATTGGTGTGTTAACAAAAGGGAAGTGTATGTTGAGGTATAGGGACGTTAGGGGGAGTCCCTTTGCCACATATCGTGCTGGGTATAAGGTTAGACCTCCTGTCGTGACATCGTGACGTAACAAAGTAGCTAATTTAAAAAACAATGTAACCTAACTGAAGAATGCGACTATATAAACACTTGAAACTTGGTACAATTCTAGACCTCAGGAGCTCTTTGGGATTATGAACCCTGACGTTTGTGTGACGTCATGATGACACATCAGTTTCTTATTGGTCAAACCTATAATTTGAAAGTGGTAAGAGACACCAGGATGGGGTCAATAGCATTATGGTTGGGTATGGTCAAGCATTACAAAAATTAAGTTGGTGACCTTTGACCTGGTTTCCTAGTGGTTAAACCAGTGCCCCCACGCAAAAAAATGGTAGCATCATTTCCTATAATATTTGAACTACATGTACTATTGAATAACAGAAGCAAGCGATGAAAACAGAAGCAAGCGATTGCTAATAAAACCTACTTGGCATTCAACCGCCATATAGCCACGCCCATTCCCAGGGCTACCACGCCTATCGCCAGTGGTACAACCCAGCGGAGGAATACATCACCGATAAAGGAGCCCATGGGTTTCTCCTCTGGGGCAGTGTGTACTTTTCCATGTCTATTCTTTCTGTTGTTTGCTGTTGCATCGGCTATAGATAAAGCAAAAACAAACATATCTCCCAAAAGTAAACTAAACCACATAAGAAAACATGTTTGCAGCCCGCTAAACTGACCCAGCAAAAAATGTCATCCCGTGCACAACCATATGTAGGTCATTGGCCAAAACCTGTAAGAGGCCTAGAAATTGTCTTTCTAGGGGCAACTTTATTGTTCGGATATAGGTAGTTTGGGACATGCTGATCAATATTTTACTTGTTCACATTTGAACCATTTGCACGTAACTTAGAAATAAAGCTCATAAAAATCGACGATTTTTGTTGCTTTCTTGCGTGGTTTTTTTCAACTTCGAAATATCGCTAACACTGCAAAATGCGGTATCGTCGCATTAATCTGGACACGAGTTAGATTACAATAGACTGGTTCCCGCTCCACCCTGGCCGTGCCAACGTGCGTTTGTCATTCGATTGACATAAATAGAAGTTGCTTAAAGGAACACACCGGCTTTGTTGGGCTATTTTGGGCTCGAAATAGACCCATACATGATTCTGAAGGTCCCTTCTGAAAAATGCTATTTTTGACCAAGCTAGGACAATGTTATCAACCAGAATTGCTTTAGAACTATCGAGTTATCCCAACAGAATGTAACTTAAACCAATAGAGTCATCTACACTATTCCTTGCGGATGTGACAGAGTTTAAATGCCTGGGTGGAACCGGACGAAATATTCAAGTAAGCTGAGTGAACACCAACGAGCAGTCCGAAAAAAGGACAAGAACAACACTATTGCTCTCCGTAGTCTTCATGTCATAAACTGGCGCAATTTGGGAAATTGTAAATCCGTTGGTATCCACCTTAACTAGATTCCATACATCATATTGTTTTTCCTTTCTTACTTACTTTCGTGACATTGGTCCCAAAGCGTTGCACACACAGACACGTATTTAAATTGAGAAAAGTTTTTCAAAGCCAATACACATACCTTAGAAGTTGACCAAGCACTTCGATCTTCTCTCGGTTGATAACTTTCTTGGAAATGTGGTCTACTTACCGTGGAGGCTAGAAGGAAGTGCCAGGCTCGGCTTCCACACGTCCTTCTTAGGAGCTCCTTTGGCATTCATGTCTCTCAGGAAACCATCCCAGTCAGGTTCCGTCTTCGGAATTAGAATTTGCATGTAATTCCAGAATCTAAGGAAGGAAAATAAAAATGAAATAAAATACTCACTTTAACATTCAAACTCTACAATGAAGCTCTAACGGTTTACATTGTCAACGCATAAAGGCTAAAAAGATAGGACTTTTCGTCAAAAATAATTAAAACGTGGTTCAGAGAAGAGTACACTGTAAAAAAAAAGGTGAAATAACGCCAATTTTCTCATGTAAGATAACAGTTTTACACCGTTATTTGCGTAAACGGGTTTTTTAACGTAATTAAACGGTGCAGTAACTTAAAAAACAGTTTACCTGTGTTTTTACTGTTTTCGTTTAAATGATGGGAAGATATCAATTTACACAAACGTTGCACCACGAACGGATTAGTACAGTGCGGATAAATTGAATCAAACATTTTAACACCAAATGCTGGTGATAAAATGAACACCGGAGATTTTGCAGTATACTGTTGCTGGGTTACTGCAGTTCATTTTATTGCAGGACTGTACCGTGAAATGGTGTTATTAGATTATTCCGCGAATGATGGGTTTCTGATACGACTTTTACGAGGCTGTGTTGTATACAATGACGGGTTGCCGAGGCTGTTAAAGTACAGCATGATCCGTTATATATTACCCTTACTGTCATTTAACAGGAAATTCCTGGCATATTGGCTGCAAGGAATTTCCTGTAAAAATACCAGGTTTTTGTTGTTTTTTTTACAGCGTACATGGGTTAGAATAAAGAGGTTTATCCTCCAGGAGGAAGAGAACAACATACAGCTACTTGTAGAAACCACATAATTGTTTCAGGTGCACCTGCAAGTGACTTCCTTCTGCGGCATGGGAAAATTAGAGACATCAACGAAAAACCACTCTCATGAAACTACTGAGGGCGCACGTGATCCCAACAGAAAGTGGTTGAGGATACATGTGGGTAGCAGAACTTACTGATAGTGGAATGTGTCTGGGTCACGTGAGATGCGATTGTTGAAGCCGATGTACAGATTGTCCCACAGTAAACCTCTTCTCACAGTCTCTCTGTGCACACCAATACGGTTCTCCACCTAAGTCAATTATTTGTAGAAGGAAAATAAATAACATTTTCCCAAATATATGGTACAAAAGAGAAAAAAATTAGTGGCCCGCATGGATATTTCTTATATAGCAGTAGATTGACGGTTGCTTCAGAAGTGAATTTACGAGCACTACATGGTGAAATAAAAGAACACTGCTTTTGGTATTAGACCTATCTCTTTTGGAAACATGGAAGAATATAATTTTTCGAAGATTTCTTTTGTGGATGTAAAAGAACATCTCTTTGGTCATACCTCTTTGGTTATATCTATTTTATAAAAATATATAGGCCTATTAGCAATATTTTAGAGAAAAAAAGATTTTCTCGGAAATATCGCTTATCCTTTTGAGACATCTCTCTTTGAGACATATTTATTTTTTGGGGTAATGTATTTTTGTAATATTTTGTGAATATCTCATTTAGAAATATATCTTCTGCAGCAGCGTTACCAAGTAGGGTGGGAGCCTGGGGCAAACATGCGCCCCCTGCCCACCCCCACCCCATGAGACTTGAGGTTTGCACTGTTCGATTCACGACCAGCGTTAACCATGGGTAAAACGTCGTCTTGCCGACACACATGCATGCGCATTAGCGTGCAAGTGCGAACGCCTTTGATTAGTCAGTGCAAAACCGGGCGCTGCATCGACTCAAAGCCTGATGGTACCAGTGACCAGTGCGACCGTGCCCTGTGGGCTGGTTCCAAGCGGTCAACCAGACACGACTAACCATCGTTGACTATATACTGCGTTCGGTTGCAAAAAGTCGAACTACATGTATGGTTAACTATAGTCGTGAATCGAACTTGCTCTATATGGGTATAAGCTTTCCCTTTCCAATGTGCTGTGCAACCCCCCCCCCCCCCCCCCCCCCCCCCCCCCCAACCCCCCACTATGAAATGTCTGGCGACGCCGCTGCTCGTTTGGAATATTTCTTTGATAAATACCTCCTTTTGGTAATTTTTACTGTTGGGAATCTCGAAATATCTATTTTGGAAAGTATAAAACGCATGGCTCACGCTAGTCTTGGTGCAAGACGATACTGCGTGATATTTGTCACTGACCGCCGCGCGATAACCAACATTCACCGACAATCGCCAAGAGAGGGCGCCATACACACTACTGGCACCAGTATCGTCTTGGGATATTTCCTAAATCTGCTCGGGAAATTCCGAGCACATTCCAGGCATTCCTCATTATGCTGTGCATACCTATGACGTATGCTTATTAACATATTTCAAGCCGAGCGCTGTGAAGTCTTATCAAACAGGAAAAGCACATGCTATCGCGTCAGCCAAGTCCGTGCTTTATTTGTTTTTAAAAGAAAAAATACGAAAATGTGGCAATGGGGCCATTTTTTTCCAATGGATTCTACGCACTTCGACTTTGGTTTGTCGGCCCGGCAACCGAAGCCGTTATTTCGCTGCAGAAACGTGTCTTTGTATGATTTCACCGACTGCGAAAACGGCACTTGCTGCATGGCTAGCGTTATTCATCCGTTGGACTAGACTGAGAACCAATGCGTCCTATAGACAAAAAATCGTTTAACTTCGTGTTTTAGAATAAAAAACATGATTTATTTTTGTTACTACTAAAATCACGTTTCCTCGCCAAATTTAAAAGTTCGGCATGAAGAATTAGTGGCAAACTTGTATACAAACATTTTTTAAAACAAAAGGTCATTCCAATTTGTTTCCGCAAATGATCGACGTCTCGCAGCAACTTGGGGAAAATCAAAAGTTTAATTATGAATTAAAATGATTCTCTAGCTACACACAAGTTACAAAAGATTTTAGAAATACTTTGGTTGCAAAAATACTTTGGTTGCGGGGGGGGGGGGGGGGGGTGGGGGGGGGGGGGGGGGGGGGGGTGGACGTGGGAGGATATGGGACCATGATTTCGTAGGAAGGAAATAACCCCAGCTGTGCAGGCACAGAAAGTTGCCAGGCTGGCAGGCTCATTATGTGGAACTCTGTTGACCTCTATAATGCATATGTATAAGCTTAGGTTAGAGGTCACACAGTGTCACATACCAACGTTCGACAAATGTCCCAAGACGTTATTGCGAATATCAGTGTGTATAGCGCCCTCTCTTGACGATTGTCGGTGGTCATGGTTAGCGCGCGGCGGTTATCACGCAGATACGTCTTGCAACAAGACTAGGCTCACGCCTACCTCGAGGTAGTTGTGTTTTCTCTGGGGTCGTTTTGTAGGGAAGGTTGGCTCATCTCCCACAAAGTCTACCATGAAGTCATAGCCCCCGGGGATGGGCTGGAAGTCTTCTCCTCGCTCGATCATCTTAGGAATGAGAATGGAACAGGGACTTTAATTATAGTATAAACTGCCCATTCCATCCATGAAAAACTTGCGGAGGCTTGGAGTTTAACACGGGGCTAAAACGGGCACTCTCCCCACATTTTTAAAAACATGGAAATTTTTTCACTGGCTCGAAGACACTGCATACTGCCAAAACGTTAACCTACACTTAAAAAGTATACGTTCCATACGATAAAAGAAGAAACAAAACATTCATAAATACCTTACACAGTTTACGCATCCCTATTGGCTGAAAGCACATCACGTGGGCAGTTTTAAACAAGCGATAACTTTAGGCACAGTCAGTCTTAAACACTTTTGAGCCTGGCTAGCGGCCGCGCCCGCGCTCTGGTCGGCGCGTATGAAACACGCACATATACACAGAAACTGCCATCCTCTTGCAACAGTGCCCCTTTAACGCACTCCCTAACTCCTGCGTACAGTGGCCCTGTTGAAAAAGGCCCCACTTGGCGGTGGGACTAGCGACAGAAATCTTGTCGCCTCTGCTGGACCAATCAGGACGCTTACAGTGCATTGTAGCACGATTGCAGGCATTCAAATGTAACGCGCGCAGATTGTAAACACCGTGCATGCATGTGATACATGTACTCGGTAATGCTGGCCGTTGTCCGCGTCGGCGATTGGCTGCTATTTAAAGCATACTGGGGAATCCGTTCCATTACATTCGTCAGCATGCATCCCTGTTATTAATGTGAAAAACTGCGGAGTAAATAAGGTTCGTCGTTTGAAATTTTGGTAGAAATGGGACAGTCATAAGGAACGGAACCCAATACAATTTCTGAAAAGTATAGAAATTGTTTCTTTTCGGCATAACATGACCGAATTGATTAGATTACATCAAAATGACTCGGGCGTGAGTTGGCTCAAGACAACAGCCGGCTCGCTCCACAGATATGCGTGTATTTCCTCAGGGTATTGTTACGTCGCTTTGCAGAGTGGAAATTCCCTGATATCTCAGGATGAGAAACTACATGCTCCCGAAAGCAAATTGCGCACTGTGACCAGTCGTGTGTGTGCGCTTACAACACGCTTGCATTACGCGTAACGCGTGCGATCGAACAAAAACATATCGACGCACAACATGGCAAAACGACGAGCTTATTTTCTGGAGTTTACGCAAAAAGGTATTTATGAATGGGATTAAAAGTAGGTTTGGCCAGTTTTAAACAATCCGTTAAAAACCGGCTAGGGTCCTGGGGCCGTATTCATAAAACACACTTAACCTAAGGGCAACACTAACACTTAACTTTTAAGGAAATCACTTTACTAAGAGAATCCCTTAAGTGATATTCAAAAACGTTCTAAGTGCAACACTTTACTAAGTGTGTCACTTAAAGATAGTTGTAGATAAGGGAAACCCTTAAGTGAATTATTACACTGAATATTGATATTCTGATAGCTCCTCCAATCACTGCACTCCATTCAAGCTCATTTGCATACTTGTACATGGCAACAAAATAGCTGACAGAACTAGCAAAAGAAGTCCCAAATATGGGGAAGGAAATGCTGGTGGCGGAAAGAGGAAAGAAATCCTATGTCATCTTTTGATGCGGCCCCAGTTGGCTGAGACAGTCAGCAATTTAAACTAGCATCTGCCAGAGTATTGAGAGTGTCAAGAAATAATGGAAAATTTGGTGATTTCGACCATGGTACAGGTTTGCTTTAGTGACCTCTAAATTCTACGTGTTGATGTCCGATTGGATTTCTGAAATAACTAATTAACTACCGTAGGCTACATCATTGATTCAAACGTATTAAACTTAGACGTAGGTCTATCACAGGCCTATACTCGGCAGATAGTCTGAACCTAGGCGTGTGTTCACCTACCAAAATACACAGCTAAAAATGCTCAATGCACAGTTTCTTTGAAGATGGGAGCACACATTTAAACTCTCACAGGACTTGTAGGACCTATTAAAATATTAAATTACATGCAGCAACATTTTGGACTGGTGTACATGCAGGCCTAGTAAAAGATAAACTTTATAATTTGAGCTAGGCCTAACATTCATGACAACATGCTAAACTATAGGCTACACGTGATTTACCATGTTTACATGAAAGTACGGCAATTGTCAACTGAAAAACAGCTTACCTCAAATTCATCCCTTTGAACTTTGCTATCTCCATGTAGGCCTACTTTAAAATCTTTACATGTCAAATAATGTACAAATAAATTAGAGAATACGTCAGTAAAACAGTCAAAGACTATAAGCTAAGGTTGGTTAGGCTGGGCCTACTTGTGCAAAATACACTGCCATGACTGTCTAAACATGGAGCTCCATGGTCTAAAGCACTGTCTGGCATGTATGACTGTGTGAATGATTGTACATATGTAGTACTAGTGTGTACGTGTACATGTACAATGCAGTGTACATGCATGCACTGTGACACTGCACTACACTGTGTGAAAGGTCATCTATGGAGAGCATAAACGCAATGATCAAAATATTAAATTATTTGCTCACTGTTTTATTCTTGAGTATTATTTCAAAAGTGATTTGGCATTTTCTGTAATACATGTAGTTTTAATAGTGGTTATCAGTTTAGGTCTTTTTGTATTTGGAATGATGCACAAGTGTGGAGTAAGTATTTAAGGGCAACTTTTAAGGGACCTCAGAGGTCCCTTAAAAGTTGCCCTTAAATATTGGAAAGTTAAGGGATTCACTTACCCTTAAATGTTTGGTGAATATCACTTAAGTGAAATCCTGAAAATTTCCCACATTTAAGGGAATCCCTTAGCCAAATCGCCCTTAAGTGTGTTTTATGAATACGGCCCCTGGGCACTGATAATGGCCCGCGCCTTCGGCTTGGGCCATTATCAGTGCCCAGGACCCTATCCGGTTTTAAACGTATGTTTAAAACTGGCCAAACCTACTTTTAATCCCTAAATAAAACCTGAATCAGGGACAATTTATCTTATACCCATAAATACATAAATACATGTATATTACAATGACAACCAAATTTGTGACACCTCAGCCTAGTTTCATCATGGCATCATTTGCGTTCAATATTTTTGTTGAACAAATGGATTGCATTAGGAATGAATGAGTATCTGTATCGTGAACGAAGTGATTTCAGAGCTCGAAGCCGAAAACCAGAACGAGTAAAAACTAATGAAATATTAAATGGGTGTGATTGGTCGTCAATTATTCTGTGAACTTTAAGCAATATGTGTTTTTCGTACAGGGGGCTAATTGGTGGAAGTTCTACTTGCGTTAGGCGTTGAACTATTTTTCTGGGTTTTCCCAAATTTCTTTTTGTTTTCATGAGACAAGTTACTAAAAATGCAAATCAAATTAAACGTAAGAACACTTTGTAAGAGAGACTGATAAAAAGGAACCAGAATATTATTATCCACACAGAACTCTCTGAGCTTCCTCAAAAAGTACGTTCTCTGGTTGGCCTTCTATTCAGAATTTGATAGTTTAGTTTTTGATCATAATTACCGTGCCCAAAATGTTTGTGTTCAGAACTAGAAACTTATTAACCTTACAAAAAAACGCCCTAACGCTCTTACTTATTTCTCCACCATTTGGGATTTTCGAAATGCATGCAAATTCTATGCTCGTAACGACCACAAAGCTTGTCCTGCCCAGCAACAACTGATGTATGCAACATAGAAATCGAAATTAAAGTAACAGGTGAATGAAATATTATAGCTCATCAATAGGTCACAATAGGTCACAAAAAACATCCATGCATTTGGATACACTGTATTTAGGTGGCCAATTTGTGAAGAACAAAAACAAAATTAATCTGCAACTCACTCTAAGGACGATGTTATAGTTCTTGAAGCCAGTCCATTTGTAGTAGAACTCTATCCACTCTGGGTAGGCAAATATTTCGTCATCTATGTTGCTGTTGATTTGGTTTATGTATTTCTCGAAGTCCCAACTTTTAAAAAAATCAGAGAAAAGATTATGAGATGAACACTTCCGACACTTGGCGCTTTCCTTGTTACAGTTGTGCTCGTGGATGTTTTAGTATTGTAGTGGTTACTACCCTCAATTCATTGCATTCCTTACATTCCTTTGGTTATTGTCTGCTAGTATACTTACCTATTGGCATTCCTTGTAGTCAAATATAATACATTGTCAACATACTTTGGCAGTCTGTGTGCAACCTGGCTATTGTGTTTTATTTCAGCTGCTAAATACTTGCCATTGTTACCACCAACTCTAGGGTTATATAAAGCAACCTTTTAGTCCAGAAGATGATACTTACATGTAGTTCAGTCATCACACAGTGCACATCTCTCCAAGCCATTTATATGCCTATCAAACACCACGTTGTATCCAACATTTGGTGACCCCGACGTGATCGTTTGATACCTGCTATCGTTTGTATGATTGTGCTGCAAAATGGCCGAAGACGACGACGACGACCACCTACCATCTGCATCGGCTCCATCGCTGACGGCGGTCAGTCTGAAATTGCCTCCGTTCTGGCCTTCGGACCCAGCCTTGTGGTTCGCCCAAGTCGAAGCTAAATTTTTGACGAGAAACATCACTTCGCAGGACACTCGTTTCGCGTACGTGATTGGGTCCCTTCAGCCAGAGATCGCCCAGGAAGTTCGCGACTTGTTAATCGCTCCGCCCGAGGGTGACCGATATAGACATTTGAAAACCGAACTTATCCGACGTACGTACGCATCGGAGCAGAAGAGACTTCATCAATTGTTGATATCTGAAGAGCTCGGAGATAAGAAACCGTCTCAACTTTTAAGACGAATGAAACAGTTGCTAGGAGACAATTCGCTCGAAGACGACATACTTAAACAACTCTTCTTGCAGCGCTTACCTGGCAACGTGAAGATAATTCTCGCTTCAACATCGGAAACTGTTTCTGTTGAACAGTTTGCTGATTTAGCAGATAAAATCATGGAAGTGGCGTTACCTGATCGCTACGCTGCTAACATCAATGCTACACCAACGGCGTCTTCTGTTAGTCGGCCATCACAAGACGTAGCCTCGCTGCAAGCAACTGTTGGTCAATTGGTCCAGCAAGTGCAGACGTTGCACAACCGCCTGGATACGATGCAAAGGAGACGAAGCCCCAGTCCTCGCCAAGCTCAGCAACGTAGAAGCCGTAACCGTAGTGACAGCCGCAGTAGCAACCGTCCTCGTGATGAATGCTGGTATCATCGAACCTTTGGAGACCGAGCTAGACGCTGTGTGCCACCATGTTCTAGATCGACGCAACAGCAGGAAAACCAGCCCGCCAGCGACTAGAGACGACGGGTTTGTCTGGCATTAGTCCTCGCAGTAGTCTATTTTTGTTATTACTGACACGAATAATGGTACGCGGTTTTTGATAGACACTGGTGCTGAGGTTAGCGTCATTCCACCGACTTCACGAGACAAAGCGAATCGTCTAGATTCACGACATCTACAAGCAGTAAACAAGTCGCCGATAGCCGTCTACGGGGAACGATCCCTGACTCTTAATTTGGGCCTTCGGCGGGTCTTCATATGGGTCTTTATGATAGCAGATGTGCCTATACCTATCATCGGAGCTGACTTTCTGAATAACTTCAATCTGCTTGTAGATGTTAAACATCAGAGACTGATAGACGCGACTACAAACCTGAATGTCGACGGACGCGGGACGACCTCCTCATCGCCAAGCCCAATGTGTGTTCGCACTGTTGGTTCCTTTCCATTCGATGCACTGCTTCAAGAATTTCCTGAGCTAACGCACCCAGTCCATAAATCTGCAGTCTGCAAGCATTCGGTCACGCATCACATCGAAACACGCGGACCACCAGTTGCCGCTAGACCTCGTCGTTTGCCAGTTGATCGTCTTCACATAGCAAAAGCTGAATTTGACCACATGCTAGAACTGGGTATTGTCAGACCATCGAGCAGTAATTGGTCATCACCCTTACACATGGTTCCGAAGAAGACACCAGGGGACTGGCGACCGTGCGGTGACTACAGAGCGTTGAATAACATCACGATACCTGACAAGTATCCAATTCCGCACTTGCATGATTTCTCCGCCAATCTCCACGGAAAGCGTGTCTTCTCGAAAATCGACATTGTGAGGGCATACCACCAAATTCCAGTGCATCCGGATGATGTACATAAAACCGCTATAACGACGCCCTTTGGACTATTCGAGTTCCTTCGCATGCCGTTTGGTTTAAGAAACGCCGCCCAGACGTTCCAGCGATTTATAGACGACGTTACGAGAGGCCTACCCTTTGTGTACGCCTACATAGACGACATGCTCATTGCCAGCACGACTCTTGAGGAGCACGTGGAACATCTTCGGATACTATTCGCACGTCTTTCCGATTTTGGCATTGTCATAAATGCAGCGAAATGCCAATTCGGGGTAAGCAGTCTAAAGTTCCTTGGTCATCATGTAGACGAGTATGGCATCAGATCACTGGAGGAAAAAGTGACTGTCATTCGTGAGTTTTCTCCACCAACATCAATCGCACAACTGCGCCGTTTTCTCGGCTTGGTAAACTTTTACCGCCGATTCATACCGAAAGCAGCCGAACTCTTAGCTCCACTCACTGATATGCTTTGCAATCAACCGAAACACTCGACTAAATCTGTGGAGTGGACACCAGCAAGGGCCAAAGCCTTCAACCAGATAAAGCAATCTTTGGCAAACGCAACCATGCTAGTTCACCCTTCGAGCGATTTACCTACAAGCCTGATGGTGGATGCATCACACTCTGCAGTTGGCGAAGTTTTGCAGCAGCTTTCGAGTGAAGGTTGGAAGCCCATCGCTTTCTTCTCACAGAAGTTGAAACCCGCAGAAACGCGATACAGCACATTCGGCAAAGAACTCCTCGCCATATATCTCAGCGTGAAGCAATTCCGGCACTGGCTCGAAGGCAGATCTTTCACGATCTACACCGATCACAAGCCCCTTACTTACGCTCTGCAATCGAAGCCCGATAGACATTCTCCGCGTGAAGTAAGGCAGTTGGATTATATATCGCAGTTTACTAGCGACATACGACATGTGAAGGGCACTGAGAACACTGTAGCAGACGCTCTTTCGCGTTCTCACGTTGATGCTCTACACACGCCATCATCCATCAATTTGGAGCAACTCGCGGTAGACCAGAAAGATGATCAAGAACTTGAAGTACTCCGAGCATCCTCATCTCTTTCATTCAAGTACTTACCGCTACCAACTGCTGCTGGACACCTTTGGTGTGACGTATCCACGGGACATGAGCGACCCTATGTGCCCCAAAAGCACCGCAGAGCAGTCTTCGAAGCTCTCCATTGCTTGTCTCATCCAGGCATCAGAGCGTCGCAGAAGTTGGTTTCCTCGCGTTTCGTTTGGCCAGGGATGAACAAAGACACTCGACAGTGGGCAAGAAACTGCATTTCTTGTCAAAAGGCCAAAGTTCATCGGCATGTGAAAACACCAGTGGGTACATACGCTACTCCTGATGCTAGATTCGAGCACATACATGTCGACATAGTGGGACCTCTCCCGCCGTCCAATGGTTATACTTACCTGCTCACCTGCATCGACCGGTACAGTAGATGGGCTGATGCCATGCCAATTACCGACATGACTGCAGAGACTGTGGCTAAGACGCTAGTACACCATTGGATATCGAAATATGGTGTCCCAACTGCAATCACCACTGACGAAGGTCGGCAGTTCGAATCCCATCTCTTTGCTGAACTTGCCAAAATATTGGGTTGCAACCACTTGCGTACTACGGCATACCATGCCGCCGCCAATGGAGTCATTGAACGCTTTCATCGTCAATTGAAGGCGTCGATTAAGGCACAGCAAGATCCGAACAAATGGTACGAATATCTACTGCTCGTCCTTCTTGGTATTCGGACAACTGTTAAAGAAGATCTAGGTTTTACACCCGCGGAACTTGTCTATGGTACGACACTTAAATTACCAGGACAAATGGTAGTGCCAAGTTCTTCTTCAACGCCACAAGATGTTACAAATTACGTACACCGGTTACGCCAGTACATGTCGAACATCTTTCCTGCGAAAACGCGTTCTCAACACTCTGCATCGCACGTGCCATCCGAGCTGGACACTTGTTCGTACGTGTTTATCAGATGCGACGCGGTACGGAAGCCCTTACAAACACCATACTCGGGACCGTTTAGAGTGATACGCCGCACTCCAAAGTACTTCATTGTAGATAGACAAGGCAAGAAATATTCTGTGAGCAAGGATCGTCTGAAGGTTGCTTACGTCGACACCCAACTCGGTGAGACGCAGGAAAAAGCAAAGCCTTCTGCTAGAGTAAATGCACCTACACAAGAGCCACCTTCTGGAACTTTGCCAACTACACCGGATCTGCCTATCAGAAAGACCCGATCCGGACGGCACGTCCGATTGCCAGCACGTTATGTACAAGATATATTTATCTGAACTTTATTATTTAATAGTGTATTTTGATATCAATCGCTTTTCTTTAATTTGCGATCTAAGAGGGGGCTTAATGTAGTGGTTACTACCCTCAATTCATTGCATTCCTTACATTCCTTTGGTTATTGTCTGCTAGTATACTTACCTATTGGCATTCCTTGTAGTCAAATATAATACATTGTCAACATACTTTGGCAGTCTGTGTGCAACCTGGCTATTGTGTTTTATTTCAGCTGTTAAATACTTGCCATTGTTACCACCAACTCTAGGGTTATATAAAGCAACCTTTTAGTCCAGAAGATCATACTTAGTTCAGTCATCACACAGTGCACATCTCTCCAAGCCATTTATATGCCTATCGAACACCACGTTGTATCCAACAGTATTGATGTTAAGGAACTGAAATACCGTATGCCATCATCTGTGTGTACAGTATTGTTAATACACTCTTTGTTTACAACTCTCGAGATGATGAAGAAAGAGATACCACGAAAGAACCACTACAGGAAAGAAACACTACGCCAACCCGACTTCCCACGGTTTCAATCTCTTTAATTTAAGTTTTAAAAATTATTTTGCATTTTACGGTGCAATGCAGTTTCTTCTTGTCAAAGTTTAAGAACTGTATATGACGTCTTATTTCCATGTTGATGGTTCTCAACACTGATTAGTCCACGGAGATTGTCCATATATTTGTTGCTGCCGGTCCGGACGGGATTCGAACCAGGGGAACAGATATGTGGAGCCACCACCGTGACAACTGACAAACGATGTCAACGTACTCCTTTCTATTTCTTACCTATCCTTGTATTTCTTTGTTCCAGGTGGTGGTTGCTGGATGTAGTCACTGGCAGAAAAAAACAGAAATGATTTCTTACGATTTGCTAGGACACGATACGATACGTTACGATTACATTTGTTAAACATAATGCTCCAAAATCTACCACACTCCGCGACAGGTCACGACCACTCACAAAACTCAACGACAAGCTATATGAAAAGTTGCGATTGCCTACGCCACACCAACCCACTATGCGACAATCGTAGAAAGTCTCAGATCATCGCAACAAAGCTTAACTAAATAGTGGAAAATTCGCAGCCAAATCGCACAATGGGAGGGGGTTGCCCCATACTGTGGCCAAGACTACGCTGCTCGGAACACAGCGTATGCGGCTAGGGAGGAGGGCGTTATCTCACCTGTCATTTTGTATGGCCTTCTGAATGTCCAGCACGGCACCCGGGAAGGGAGTCCATGTCTTAATCTCAGGTGAATACGTGTTGATTAATTCATTCAGTGTCTGGGAGTCATTCTTGGGATTCGTAGCTCTGATATAGCTGGAAAAAGAGTCAAAATATTTTCCTCCCACAGGTTTGTACAGTGACTTTCCAAAGTCTGACTTCCCTTCTCTGGGACGGGCTTATGTGCCTTAACCATCGATATATATATATATATATACACTGGATGAAGCAACGACGTCTAAAATTGAAGCCACCGTCCGCCATTGTACTACACCAGATACAATTCCTTGCCTAGGCTGGTCATACTGTCTTCACTAGTCTACATCATGGTCTACATGTGTTAAGTGGAATGCAAGCAATCGCATGGACCATTGTTAGAAATATAGACCTGTTCGGTATTTTTCGCGAACAATAAATTAGCATACTCATTTACTTTTGGTACAGCTAGGACCGGTTCCTAATCCTATTGCTTATGCCAGAATGCCATCTACTCAGGAACCAATCTATACATGACAAAGGTCCGCTGTACCAGAGTATACATGAGTATGCTACAGTACATGTATGCTACAGTAAACCTTGCATAAGTTGGAAATCAATGAATCATGTCATTTTTTTTTAGTTGCTATTTTGACATCTTGCACTCTAAATCAATATATTTCCAAGGATATTGTTGAAAACCACTGGTGTTTTATTAACAAATGTTTCATTAAGCAGTACAGGGATTACACCAACCTTTTCGATAATTGTCGTAGAGATACAAGTTACCCCTCAAATTGTTCAGTGGTACATGAGTTATGTCTTTTAATTTAGTAAGGAGGTCAAAAGGTCAATTTTAAAGGGAATTTCGCTAAATTTGGTAATACTCGCCATCAAACAAAACTGTACATGTACGTGTAAATTATTGAAGTTTTACTATTTAGGTTATCGGAACTCATTCCGATCACCTATTACTATTGTACGATTTCTTTGTCATTTTTTAGGTGATCGGAACTTTTTCCGATCACCTATTGATATTGTACGATTTCTTTGTCTTTTTAGGTGATCGGGCCAACAGCCCGATCACCTATTACTCTCGTACGATTTCTTTATTTTTTTTTTTTTTTTTTTTTTTTTTTTCTTTTTCTTTTTCTTCTTCCACTCAAACGTTTCCAGAGCTTTTCTTCAAAACGGTTCAAGCTATCAACTTAAAACTTGGTAGGAACATCAACCCCAATGTGAAGATGTGCATACAAGTGTGACGTCATTGTGACGTCATTAGGTATCAAATTACAAACCAAAAATGACCAAAATATGCATGTTTTAAAATGCTTCCGTCTGGAAAACCACGTGACCCATGATCTTCGTATTTGACAGGCTTATATATCAGATCATGGCCTACAATTTTCTTCGTGTGGGCATTTTCATCTGACCCTTCCTTCTGGGGTCAATCTGAGGTCAAAGTTCAACGAAAACGAAAATCTCAATTTTTGCACTTATTGAGCAACAATGCCCATCAAACCAAGCTGAATCTTTAAGAAACTAAGTACAGGCATAGGTCCTATGGCAGACTTTCACCAACGTGTATAATATTATGATGGTATCAAGCGTGACGTCATCGTGACGTCATCAAGTATCAAATTACACCTCCAAAAAAACTAAAATATGCATATTTTAAAATGCTTCCATCTCGAAAACCACGTGACCCAGGATCTTCGTATTTGGCAGGTTTATAGATGACATTCTGTGCTACAACTTTCTTTGTGTGGGCATTTTCATCTGACCCTTCCTTCTGGGGTCAATTGGAGGTCAAAGTTCAACGAAAACGGAAATCTCAGTTTTTACACTTACCAGTAACAATGCCCATCAAACCAAACTGAATCGTCAGTAAATTAGATACAGACATAGGCCCTACGGCAGACTTTCACCAGCATGTATTATCATGACGTCATCAGGTGTCAAATTACAAAAATTCAAAGGTTATTATTTTCAAAATTCATATCTCAAGAACCGTAATACTGTTCCACAGACGGACTACTTCCGTTATCGTAAACAGAGAGCCCCATATACTCCACACACAGCGCCCGTGGTTACTGCACATTCCTATGGGCACACACAACTTCCGGCGAGTTCGTGTCAGTGGTACACACTTCAACGCTAAAACGAATCGGGCTAAATAAGATCGGAACACTTCGGGTAAAGATTTGCGCGTTCTGATTGGCCGGTTGGCTTAGAAACGTCATCATCGGAAAAGAGTATGCTTCCAGCTAGCCTGGGGTCCATTCGCGTACAAAATCGACCGCGGGTTGCAACTTTTGCGATCAAAAACATTTTTTTCTCGTCCATAAAGCGATCCATAATCAACGTGAATCACCAAGCGACAAGGTATGTATACAAAAGTAGACATTAAACAATCCTACCATACTGACAAAAAGTCCGTAAGGCCTACCATTTGTCGCAAAAATGTACTTTTAGGAGGGCATGTTGAGCAGGAATCCGAGACTTCGCTCGCGTGCAATGTCCACACCGACGTACGACCGAGTTCCACGCCGTGTGTAGGGCCGGGACGTACGGCGGTGGTGTGCCCACTGCATACGCGATGATCTCGTAATTCCCGTGAAACAAGCGATGATGCAGCGTTAGAAAACCTGCGTTTTACGTCAATCTGTGCAACATTGTGTGCCAATTTTGTAACTGATATTGAATTTATTAACATTCAAAGACAATACGTGATATCAGATACACCAATTAAAGATATTTAGTTGTTACTTAACAAATGAAGGCAAATAATTTGTTGAGTAATATTATTCTTTGTCAATTATTTTTGCAGCTTTTCTGTGGTCCTCGTCCTGTGACATACCACCAGTGAGCCTGAAGATGAAAAAGGGTAGTACGAGTCCCTTGATGATGCAGAATCGTCATCCATAGTTGAGCCCCCTGCCCGTAGTAACATCTGTAATTACTATTATTTGTAAAGATTTAAATATAACCTCTAGGCTCCACATCCGTTTGTTTTGATCAAAACATAAATTATTTATCTCTGAAGAATAATACGTCATTCTCTTCTCTGTTTTGTATTTAATGTAACTTTGTAAGCAATTTGGAAAGTTGTACAGTTTGTGTGTGGATGCGCTTCCTGTCATTCTTTTTTGCTGCCCTCAATCCACACCTCTCCAAAATAGTATTGGCTTGGTAATTAACACATACAGTGATTGATTATGTCAATTAAATTATTGATGCAAGTCCCAATCTTGACAATAGACAGATTTGATTATATCAGTATCTCTTATCAATCTATTTTTCAACATTAATTGGGGAAAAAATAAGGTTCCCTTAACAATCAACATTTTTGCATAAATTATGCAAATTATGGGATTTCAATATAAACTAATTATCTGTAGTTAAGCAGGTTTGATTATTACAATGTCTTGCATCATTTAATTAAAGTAAATACTTTAATTAAATGATGCAAGATGCATTGTAATAATCAAACCTGCTTAAGATAAATTTGAGAAAAATGAGTTTTCCCTTGAAAATTGACCGTTTTTGCATAAATTATTAATTTATTATGCAAATGAGGTATTTAAAATATAAATTAATTATCTGTCCTTGTACATATATTAATAACTGTTGTTTGTACCAACTTTGGGCCATCCAGGATAGAGTTGAGCAAAGATATATAACCAAAAGTATAAGCCACAGTGACCATTGTCGGTGCCAAATTAGAAATAAAAAAAAACATAGGATAACCTTTGACCTGCCGATGAATTTTTACCCTGTTTTCAATTATCCAAACCGACTGTAGCTTCGCAATGCAAAATCCGATTTGAAAAAAATAAACAGATTTCTTCTAGTCAATAACCACTCTTTCAATTGACACTGATTTTAAATCGATGTGGGCTTTAAAATAAAAGGGTTGAAACTGCCTAAATTATAATTATAGATACTTGAACAATTCTTTCACAACATGATAAGTCTAAATGAACTGAACAAATCATACGATGTCATGACCCCTGTGTGACGCCTACCTCCGGTCCAAACCGGAAGTTCTTCGAAAATGTGCAAATTTTTAGCATTTTTAATGCAAATAGATTCAAAGTGGTAGTGAATTTGACCATATTTCTACGGAACGAAATGTTTCCACACATGTGGACCTTTTGACTATACCATTGGTGACGTCATGACATGGACGGTGGTTACGTAATGTGGTGTCAAATTACGCAAATTTGGAGCTGAGATGTTTTAAAATGCTGTATCTTGAAAACTACAACAGATATTGGTATGATTCCTTCGCCACATTTAAGAACTTGATGTTCAACATATTGTTCAACAATTTGTGCACAAAATTGTGACGTCATGATGTCGTCACAGGTGTCACATTACAAGATTTCAAAGATTATTATTTCAACAATTCATATCTCAAAACGGTGCAAGCTATCAACCCCCCAGCTATGGCGGATATGCAGGGAGGAGATATTAGTTACCGGATTAGTGTATACAGCAGCCGATTTCACGAAACTTTACGCAATTGCGCAAGTCCACCTACGCCATAAGTTATTGCGCAAGTAATGGCGTAAGTGGACTTGCGCAATTGAGTAAAGTTTCGTGAAATCGGCTGCTGAACTTCCATTTTTGCCATTCCACAGGTGATAACAACGTCTGAAATTCATCACAAAATGTTCATTTACCCCGATCACCTGGCGTTTGTAACAACAAACGTCATACCTCTAGTTTTTTTTTCATTTTTTTTCTTTTTCCACTCAAACGTTTCCAGAGCTTTTCTTCAAAACGGTTCAAGCTATCAACTTGAAACTTGGTAGGAACATCAACCCTAATGTGAAGGTGTGCATACAAGTGTGACGTCATTGTGACGTCATTGGGTATCAAATTACAGCCCAAAAATGACTAAAATATGCATGTTTTAAAATGCTTCCGTCTGGAAAACCACGTGACCCATGATTTTCGTATTTAGCAGGCGTATAGATAAGATCATGGCCTACAATTTTCTTCGTGTGGGCATTTTCATCTGACCCTTCCTTCTGGGGTCAATTTGAGGTCAAAGTTCAACGAAAACGAGAATCTCAATTTTTGCACTTATTGAGCAACAATGCCCATCAAACCAAGCTGAATCTTTAAGTAACTAGGTACAGGCATAAGTCCTATGGCAGACTTTCACAGCGTGTATAATATTATGATGGCATCAAGCGTGACGTCATCGTGACGTCATCGTGACGTCATCAAGTATCAAATTACACCCCCCAAAAAACCAAAATATGCATATTTTAAAATGCTTCCGTCTTGAAAACCACGTGACCCAGGATCTTCGTATTTTGCAGGTTCATAGATGACATTCCGTGCTACAATTTTCTTTGTGTGGGCATTTTCATCTGACTCTTCCTTCTGGGGTCAATTAGAGGTCAAAGTTCAACGAAACTGAGAATCTCAGTTTTTACACTTACCAGCAACAATGTCCATCAAACCAAGCTGAATCGTTAGTAAATTAGATACAGACATAGGCCCTACGGCAGACTTTCACCAGAATGTATAGTATCATGATGGCATCAAGTGTGACGTAATCATGACGTCATCAGGTGTCAAATTACACAAATTCAAAGGTTATTATTTCCAAAATTCATATCTCAAGAACCGTAATAGATACTTGAACAATTCTTTCACAACATGATAAGTCTAAATGAACTGAACAAATCATACGATGTCATGACCCCTGTGTGACGCCTACTTCCGGTCCAAACCGGAAGTTGTTCGAAAATGTGCATTTTTTAAGCGTTTTGAATGCAAATAGATTCAAAGTGGTAGTGAATTTGACCATATTTCTACGGAACGAAATGTTTCCACACATGTGGACTTTTTGACTATACCATTGGTGACGTCATCACATGGACGGTAGTTACGTAATGTGGTGTCAAAATACGCAAATTTGGAGCTGAATTGTTTAAAAATGCTGTATAATGAGAATTACAGCAGATATTTGCATGATTCTTTCGCCACATTTAAGAACTTGATGTTAATCAAATTGTTGAACAATTTGTGCACAACATTGTGACGTCATGATATCGTCACAGGTGTCAAATTACAAAAATTAAATGGTTATTATTTCAAAAATTCAAATCTCAAGAATCGTAATAGATACTTGAACAATTCTTTTACAGCATGATAGGTCGCAATGAACTGAACAAATCATACAATGGCATGACCCCTGTGTGACCCAAACCTCCGGTCCAAACCGGAAGAGGTTCGAAAATGTACACTTTTTTAGCATTTTTAATGCAAATAGAGCCAAAGTGGTAGGGAATTTGACCATAGTTCTATGGAACGAAATGTTCCCTCACATGTGGACTTTATGACTACATATATACCACTGATGACGTCATCACGTGCACGGTGGTTACGTAATGTGAAGAAATTATTTGTTGGGTCCCTTGATAATTAAGCTAACTCAGTCGTTTGAGGGCGCTATGCCAAGCCTCCACTAATCTGACGATTTGCGCTCATATATAGTGCTCGACTTCTAATAATAGAACTTGTATCTAGGCGCCTGTCTCGGGTCAGAGGTCATAATGTATCTTTTAGTAGTGAATAAGTCAGACAGACGAGACATAATAAGCAGGGCTTGAATTACAACCGAGAAAATTGGACTTTTGAAGATGTAAAACTGCTAGTTTCCGTGGCATCATCGCCAGGAAAGTTGAATAAACACTAGATAGCACAAGGACATTTACTTTTGGTGACTTAGCTGTTGTATCTTGGGTGTAATTATGTACGGCTAGCCTTAGTCGGCGGACCAGAGTAAATATGTCTTCTCCCCGAAAACTGTGAATGTGACATGCTGGAAATCGTTGCTGTGTTGGAAATAAAATGGACATGGTAGACCGCAACTCAAGTTGACTGGAGCGTCAGTTTATTCTAGATGCAATTGAACCCCAACTCCCCACACGGCGATATACTACAGTAATATGATCTCAAATGACAACATCTTTAGAACTGTAATAGATATTGAAAAGATTCTTTCACCACATATACATGTCAAAACTTGTTCTTCAGTAGATACTTGAACAATCTGTGCACACAATAGTAACGTTATGATGAGATTGACAATTATGACGTCATCAGATACACAATTTTAGCGTTGAATAGTCAGAGTCTTGTCTTGAGAATTCCAATACTTTTTCAACATCAAACAACTGAAGTTTTCAAACAATCTCAAAACTGTGTCGTCATCATCATTTCAATGTTTATGTCACCCGATCACCTTGCGTTTGTAAAAAACACAAACGCGAAGCTCTAGTTATAAATGATATTATTCTGTCTCAACGTATTTTATTCGCCATATAAATACAGGTTAATTTGATTATAGTGGTAGAAAGGCTTTCTGCCACAACGTGGGAAATAGGTGGGTCAATATAGCACACTTGTTTGATGCATGTGCATTGCATTCAGCATTGTGCATACCTGTGACAGTTGCACAGACGTTTTTGCATGTTGTCCATTGTTTTGCATATTGGGAAAATACGGACCCAGCCTTACCACTCACAAATGTTGTGTGGTCCTTATATTCTTATTACCTGTATTACATAATAATTATACACTGAATTTTTTTGTTTTGCATTTCTAAAGTTTGTCAGTATACATGTTGTGTTTCCACTTATGAGTACATAAGTTCTAAGACATTGTGCTGAACAAATAAAACAATACAGAAGTATTGTTCCTCTGGCTGGAAAAGACCGTATCGAATAGCCGCCATTTTGTGGGGCACCTTTTGTTAATTAAACCGTTCAACAATGGAAGCACAATATGTGCAACCATGCATGTCCTCAAGGAACAAAGAAACTGCCCCACAAGATGGCGTCTATTCGATAGGGTCTATATCTAATAAAATGGTGTTTAAGTGAGTGCGCAAGGTGCAGTAGGTTTATATGTATCTCACACGTTTGAAGTACATTCAACAATTGACTGGTGTGGTGTGGAATATGGAGTTTTAACACCCGAGGGAGCTCATAGCACCCAAGGCAACGCCGAGAGTGCTATGAGCTCCCGAGGGTGTTAAAACCCTTATCCCACACCACACCAGTCAACAATTGTTTTGTTATGCATATCCCGTCTTGGTCTCCGTACAGCACAATATCGTTTCTATTATTTGAATTTTTAAATTGTACAAACTTTCGTTTCTGCAATTTCGCTAGTCTTCGGACTACTACGTGTGTAACATTGCGAAAGTAGCAAGCGTACCAGTTTGTTGTTTTGGCGCACAGCGTGTGTAATAATACAATGTGCGTGCGCGTTGTGCGCCTCTAGCGGGCGTAACACGCGGTTTCTTTTACTAATGGGAGCCTCATACAGCGCGTTACGCGTGCTATGGACAGGGGCAAAGAACGGGAAGATCGCTTCATGCGATATTAAGTTAAATGTGCATACGGCAGGGTGATATGAGTTTTTATCGCATGGACATGTGACCGTTCTTGAACAATGAAACTGCAGTATTCAAAGACGGGGTATAACAAATACATGTAAGCTGTATTTTTCAAAAGTGGATCAAATGTTTGCATATTCGATGTTTCTTTTCTGTTTTTTTGTTGTTGAAATTACAATTTCATGCCCTAAACTCTCTTAATCAGTTTTCTGTGTCATTGATTACGGTGTTTTACCTGCGAAGGGAGATATGATTCCAATAGAGCTTCTGCACCGGCGGCCATGACGGGGCAGGATGTCTTATATAAATGATATAACAATAGAACCACAAAGCACCTACTCATGCATGACACATGGTAACAATGTGATTGCCCCCTGTCATGGCCGCCGTGCAAAGGCTAGATACTAAACTCAAATTACCTTAAATACCAAACCCTGAAACTGATGGTGGCTTATTACTTGGCAAAGGAGATGATATTATCCCAAATACCCAACTCTGACACTGATGGTGGCTTACTTGGCAAAGGAGATGATATCTCAAATACCAAACTCATGGTGGCTTACTTGTCAAGGGAGATGATATTATCCCAAATACCCAACTCTGACACTGATGGTGGCTTACTTGGCAAAGGAGATGATATCTCAAATACCAAACTCATGGTGGTTTACTTGGCAAAGGAGATGATATCTCAAATACCAAACTCATGGTGGTTTACTTGGCAAGGGAGATGATATCATCTCAAATACCCAACTCTGAAATCGATTGTGGCATACTTGGCAAGGGAGATGATATCATCTCAAATACCAAACTCTGAAACAGATAGTGGCTTACTTGGCAAGAGAGATGATATTATCCCAAATACCCAACTCTGAAACCGATTGTGGCTTACTTGGCAAGGGAGATGATATCATCTCAAATACCCAACTCTAAAACCGATTGTGGCTTACTTGGCAAGGGAGATGATATTATCCCAAATACCCAACTCTGAAACAGATGGTGGTTTACTTGGCAAGGGAGATGATATCATCTCAAATACCCAACTCTGAAACCGATTGTGGCTTACTTGGCAAGGGAGATGATATCATCTCAAATACCCAATAACCGATTGTGGCTTACTTGGCAAGGGAGATGATATCATCTCAAATACCCAACTCTGAAATTGATGTTGGTTTACTTTGCAAATCTGAAATACAAAACTCCGAAACAGATAGTGGCTTACTTGACAAGGGAGATGATTTTATCCTAAATACCCAACTAGATCTGAAACCGATTGTGGCTTACTTGGCAAGGGAGATGATATTATCCCAAATACCCAACTCTGAAACAGATGGTGGCTTACTTGGCAAGGGAGATGATATCATCTCAAATACCCAACTCTGAAACCGATTGTGGCTTACTTGGCAAGGGAGATGATATCATCTCAAATACCCAACTCTGAAACCGATTGTGGCTTACTTGGCAAGGGAGATGATATCATCTCAAATACCCAATAACCGATTGTGGCTTACTTGGCAAGGGAGATGATATTATCCCAAATACCCAACTCTGAAACAGATAGTGGCTTACTTGGCAAGGGAGATGATATCATCTCAAATACCCAACTCTGAAATTGATGTTGGTTTACTTTGCAAATCTGAAATACAAAACTCCGAAACAGATAGTGGCTTACTTGACAAGGGAGATGATTTTATCCTAAATACCCAACTCTGAAACCGATTATGGCTTACTTGGCAAGGGAGATGATATTATCCCAAATACCCAACTCTGAAACAGATGGTGGCTTACTTGGCAAGGGAGATGATATCATCTCAAATACCCAACTCTGAAACCGATTGTGGCTTACTTGGCAAGGGAGATGATATCATCTCAAATACCCAATAACCGATTGTGGCTTACTTGGCAAGGGAGATGATATCATCTCAAATACCAAACTCTGAAACAGATAGTGGCTTACTTGGCAAGGGAGATGATATCATCTCAAATACCCAACTCTGAAACCGATTGTGGTTTACTTGGCAAGGGAGATGATATTATCCTAAATACCCAACTCTGAAACTGATGGTGGCTTACTTGGCAAGGAAGATGATATTAGCCCAAATACCAAACTAAGTAACCTACGGAGGCTTACTGGGTTTCACAAATACCAAACTCAGAAACTCACGGTTGCTTAGTTGGCATAGGAGATAACCCAGGAATTTAGGCTCTGGAGCGTATATTCTTGATTAAGGTGGTTCAAGACCGTAATAAGGCGGTGTTTCTCATGGAATTCGAAAAAGTGCCATAACTGCAAAAAGTGGACAGTTCACATAGTTCACATTGAAAGTATTTGTTGTTTAGCATGAATTCCACTGAACATTGCTGTTGTGGGCCTAATAATGTTCCGACAAGCCTCATATGCAGGGATTCTTTGCTTTGTGTCGTTTTTGAAGCCGATCAAGCTTGACCAAAAAAATGCAATCACCGTCGCGATCTCTGGGTTTGACCGTACACCGCGTACCGCCGCGCCGTGGCACATCGGCCAAAATACTTTTAACCGGCTCGGTCGGCCGCGTCTTTTCGTTAATCTCTACCTGCCAAATGCCCAACAACAACACTATTCACGCTCTAAATGGCCACGAATATGTCGAGTTTTCAGTTGAGTACAGTGATTTACTTACATTCTTTCAAAAAGTGCAATTTTATTTGTCCGATTTGAAGATATTTTTTCGACACCATGACTTGAGTAAAATGCATGCTTACTGCAGTGCGTGTTTCCCGTATCACGACGTGTGATTGATCCGAAATACACAAAGCATTGGCATCAACTACATGTTGCAATATTTTTCGGCAAGCACACGCAAGCCGAATAATGAGAAACAAATGGTTCCCGAAATAGGCGGAAAATTTCACTTTTTGTGCAAATTTAAGTAAGTCACTGCACCTGAGCTTAAACCTCGATAACTGCTCGTAGCTCACATAGTGTGCCAAGTATATACGTCCTTATTCTGAAGGTGAAAATTGCTGTCATCGTCCGTCATGTCAATTTTTGCCATGCCTTGCAACGGTAAAAGATGGAAAGTTTGACTAAGTTCCGCGTTTTGGCCGCACGTACGTGTGCAGCAGTCGTGACGTCATTAGTGCGGAGCGCTAATAGTATTAGTATCCAATGCAAACATCAAATTTACGAATAAAATAAGTGTATTGTGTGCGAGACGTGCAGCCGATTTCACGAAAAATTGTGTAGCTTCCGCAACTTTTGAAAATGGCATAAGCCCCATAGGTTTGCGTGCAATTATCACAGGAATGTTGCGCAGCTTACGCAATAAAAAGTTGCGCAAGCGGGCTTACGCAGTGCGCAATGATTCGTGAAATCGGCTGCTGCCGTGTCTGCTGGAAAAAATTGGTTAACATTTTGGCCAATGAGGGCGCAAACAGATTAGCCCGTCTCATACTCAGCGTCCTGTAAGGGCGATAGGTACGAGCGAATTACTACCTCAACACACTCTTCCCTTTTGTTAACGCACCAATCCCCCATAAAAACTGAAAGGAATTCTTGGAAATTCCTTGGATGTTTGAGACACAATAGGGGAACAATGGTAGGGGGAGTCCGTTTGCCACATATCGCGCTGCATATGGTCGAGTCGGTCCGATAGCTGATGTGCACAAAATGTTGGTATGGCCATTACCTTTTGGAACTGTTACGAACCTGAATAGAACCAAATAGCCCGGCTGGCATTCCACAAGTTCTTTCTTTGGAATGCTGAGCCCGAGTGAACACATGTGGGTGGAACCTATTATAAAGGCTCGAGGATTTCTTGAACGTTCTCGGTTAGTGCCCTAAGGCCATGTGCGATCGATCTAGTATCTCGGCAGTGCAGCTCGGGACCAACGTCTCCATGTTGTAGTCTACCTTTGGACGCGGATGTCGTGCTGACACTCTACCTGGATATGTCGTGGCTAACCCTACCCGTCTGGCTGACATATGTAGCATCGCATGTTCTCGGAGACGTTGGCCCGATGACTGCACTGCAGTTTTTCATAAGGAGCAAGCTAGGTAATTATATTCGGATATAATTTTGCCACTTCATTGATTTATATTAATTGCTTATTGCAGTTACAATGGTCTTGCTAACTCGTGATTTAATTTGCTATACTACTACTTTTACTTGGCTTAATTATTTGCTGACTGTTTTGCTTATTTGCCTGGCCCATAATTAATTCATTACTCCTGCTTATTTTACATCGACTTATGCTAACTAGTATGCCCAAGCAAGTTGCTCTATGTTAATTTATTAATATATAATTTCAGAATTGTATTTGCTTGTCCTGAAATCGTTTGCTTTCAGAGTTGTTTTGCGTTGAAACTGTTTGGGCGAAGTTATTAGGTCTTTTGAACACTTTCTACCGTGCGCCAGGGATTGGGGTCCTACAATCCTGGCCAAAACTCGCTGGGCCCCCGGCCCCCGTTCAATGTTGTTTGATTTTTGCGCGGTTTGTGCTCCAGCGCGGAGTAACAACATTGATTGGGGAGCGGGGGAGGTGGCCCAACCATTTTGGCCAGGATTGTAGTCCGGAACTCCTCCCGCCGTCACGTAACAAAACACTTTCAACCTTATCGCTAGAGGGCGCCCTTCTATAAGATGACGTCAGCATAAAACTTTGCTTAGTCTGGCAGGGCACTATATACCACCATCAACCTCATTTCTGTGTCTCTGAATAATTTCAAATTACATGGCCACTTCCGGTTTCTACCCGAAGTGAACGAGTCAAACGTCAAAGGTTGTCAGGGACCTAGCTAACCAAATAACGTCCCCCGAACGTTCTCCGAACGTTAGCTTAACGTTCGCGGAACGTTAGGAATGAACGTCCGAGGAACGTAATTGTGTGGAGTTTTCTCGTCACGTTCGAAACTAACGTTACAAAAAGCCGTCCAGAGGACGTGTCAATTGTACGTAAAACACCTTTATTGTGACGCATTGTGAGGTAATCAATGACGTAATCGGAATCAATGACGTAATCGGAATATTTTCAATGCGTAATTACATATCAACTAATCGCTTACCTGAAGTTCCAGGTTACGACGTAAAGCTTAAAACAATGCATGTTCCCGTAACAATTTACGGGAAAATTATCTCTGTGCGATCTGCTTTGTTAACAACGTTCTCGGAACGTTCCTAGAACGTTACACTGCAACGTTAGATTCTAACGTCCGCAGAACGTCCCCTCGACGTTCAAAATTAACGTGACCAAAAACGAACTTTCTCCGAACGTTATTAAAAAACGTTCTTAGAACGTTATAGTGCAACGTTAGATTCAAACGTCCACAGAACGTCCCCTCGACGTTCAAAACGAACGTAACTTCCACAAACGTTCGGGGAACGTCCCCTCGACGTTCAAAACAAAACCGAACATTAAGCGAACGTTCGCAGAACGTTATGTGTTAGCTGGGGAGGCAATTCTGGTAGAGTGGTGCACCCTGCCTTACCGGCTCGTACGGTAGCTGATGCAGCCAGCCTTGCCTAATTCAAATTAGTACCACTATAAAAAAAAAACTAAATCTGACATCATCAGTTAGTCCAAGAGAAGTTATTGTTTTTACCCCGGTTCTGCCCATGAACCATGCCTGTATTTATGGCCACCATTTTTTAGAGAGATTTTTATTTGAAAGAGTAGTTAATACTATTTTTTTAAATATTGTGTTACGAGAAGAAGAAAAATACAGGAACTTCTTACTACATTTCACAAAGACTGTGAACAGGACAATGAAGAGCGCCACCAATAATTGAAATTTCATGTCGTCTGCAGGTGCCAGAAGTGGTTGAAAATTTCGAATATTTTAAAATGCCCAACTTTGCAGAGAGGTCATCAAGCAGATTCTGATAATATAAAGTATATACTTTATGAAACTTTGGAAACCTGTTATATATCTTTCAGTGCAAGGTCAAGGTAAAAACTGGCATTTGGCTGCCGGACTATCAGGTCTAAAAGCGTGTTGAATTGACACGGAATGACCCTATAGACAAACTAAGGAGGCAGTCTTACTGATCCGAGGGGTGTGCCTCAACAAAGTAGCCCGCGTGGGGACAATAAACCAACGGTGCCACCTCGCGCACTGTCTGCATCTTGTGGTACAACAGCTTGCGGCGTTCACGTTTCACAAATTGTGCTTTCCACTCCTCTGATGGGAAAAGTACGAATATACGTATAGTTCAGTTCAGTA
The DNA here is from genome assembly GCA_037783545.1 of Henricia sp. BOLD:AAB3569. Classification (NCBI taxonomy): domain Eukaryota; kingdom Metazoa; phylum Echinodermata; class Asteroidea; order Spinulosida; family Echinasteridae; genus Henricia; species Henricia sp. BOLD:AAB3569. Next base: position 152,974 of record JBBELK010000466.1, on the reverse strand, counting down.
AGGGATTTAAAATAACAAACACAGGATTTTCGTAATGTACGCAAATTCCATGCATACTTTCAAGGAGCGTGACCAGATCACATTTTAAGCTCCCCATTTTTCCCATGGGTGTTGATATTTTGATACCATACCGTTTGTCATATTTTTCTCATCACCATTCTGAAATCTTGCACTCTCAATCCGTTTATTTTCAGGGATATCGTCAAAAATCCACTAATGTTTTGTAAACTAATTTATTCGGTTACATATAAAAGCAATGCCGAGATTACTCTAACCTTTTTGCTTCCACATCCAAACTGGGGAAGGCAGATTTTCTTCCCATGGATAGTATTTTGGGTAGGTATTATATATGATTGTTAGGTTAGAACGAAATCCATTTTTGCACAAATCTGGTCACGCTCCTAATAGCAAAAGGTTGCTCTCAACGACCACAAAGCTTGTCGGGGGGTGGAGGAGGGGCGCGGGGTGCTTGTCCTGCTCAGTAATAGCAAGTAATGCATACTACGCAAAATGAATTCCAACCGCATAGAAATCGAATGAATTATATAATTTGCAAGATAAAAACCTTTTATAGATTCCTGGATCGCGGGGCATATATACAACATATCTATAGACCGTATCGAATAGCCGCCATCTTGTGGGGCAGATTTTTTTTGCTCCTTGAGGACTTGCATTGTTGCACATTCTGTGCTTACATTTTGAACAGTTAAGTAACAAAAGGTGCCCCACAAGATGGCAGCTATCCGATACGTTCTGTATAAAAGGAATTGCGATTCTTGGGTGGAAATTGTTTTTGTGATTCTGTGATTTTTAGTCAGTCATTTCACTCTAATGACTTACCTGTGTACATTCCCCCAGAGAATGTCATTGGGAAACCAGAGGCGCCACCTGCGAAATCACTGAGCAACAAATCTACTCCCTTGGGTAAGCAACCTCCATTGGGATTGGTGCAATCCACCGTGTTCAAAATCAGGTGACCTGTAGTTTAACAAAGATCACGTCATAGGGGTAGGAAACGGGGGCGCAAGGGGGCTCGTTCCCCCCACTTTCTAAAGTGGTGGGCACAGATTTCCCATGCATCCTGCCAAACAGTACAATTGTCTGAAACTGAATTTAATCGTAGCGACTCAAGTTGCTCTTAATACAATAGACCGTGTAGTCTCGTTTTGGGTCATACTACCAGTCAGAGAATAGCCTTGACCAAGGCTTTGGACTTGTCTTCTAGACGGCCCGCTGAAGATAAAACTGAACAAAGCGCTTACGAGCTATACGGTATCTGTTGCACGTATATTGGCTTACAACGCGCCGCGCTACGACTATGCACACATGCACGTACATGTACCGGTACGGTCCTAAACCCAAAGCCTTGATGGTTCTGCATTCAGCCAGCGAAACTCATTACAGTAATAGGGAAACCACCCCAGCGTGAGCTGAGATTTCATTGGTCGACGCACGCCAGGCTATGTTTGAAAAACGCTATGATCTGCGATCCCCAGTTTGTTCATCCATGGAGCTATCCGAGGCAGTATTAAGAGCTCCCAAAAAATCATTAAGGAAAGCTGTCATATTGCGACCGTTGTCCCCCAGAAGTGTAATCAAATACGTAAACAGACAAGCACAATAAATGCTACGAACCCGAGAATATTTGTTGTTTTCGTCCATCGATCATGCCACGGTTCTCGTAACATGAGGACGCCATGACATGCATAATGCATGCTTCGCGGCATTACGTGCTACTCATGAAGCTCTTGATTGGCTGAAGACAAATGTTAAATATTCATACCTTGCATACCCGCATATCCAAAGCTCGGCCAAAACCGGCCGAAAATATAAAGAAACACATTAAACCCGGAAGTTACAGACTCCACAAGGCTGTCTATCGAGCTAGACCAGGCCGTACGCAGCTAGTACGCAGTATGTATTGCCGTACGAGTTTACTACAGAAGTCGTTATCTCAAAGTGGCTCGTTTTGATGCCGTGTGCAGTTTGCATGCGCTAGACTAAATATTCCCTCGTACAGCAAAAAAACCTGCAGACGGCCTTGGACAAGGCTAGTCAGAGAATGGCAATGAGGTTTGTGAGGATATTCTTTGAATTGTCACTTTACGTATAGCCTTGTCCAAGGCCGTCTGCAGGTATTTTTGCTGTACAAGAGAATATTTAGTCTAGCGCATGCAAACTGCATGCACACGGCATCAAAACGAGCCACTTTGAGATAACGACTTCCGTAGTAACCCCGTACGGCAATACATACTGCGTACTAGCTGCGTACGGCCTGGCCTAGCTCGATAGACAGCCTTGTAGAGTCTGTCACCTCCGGGTTTAATGTGTTTCTTTATATTTTTGGACGAAAATGGGCGGGCTTTTGATATGCGGGTATGCAAGGTATGAATATTTAACATTTGTCTTCAGCCAATCAAGAGCTTCATGAGTAGCACGTAATGCCGCGAGCATGCATTATGCATGTAATGGCGTCCTCATGTTACGATAACCGTGGCATGATCGATGGACGAAAACAACAAATATTCTCGGGTTCGTAGCATTTATTGTGCTTGTCTGTTTACGTATTTGATTACACTTGTGGGGGACAACGGTCGTAATATGACAGCTTTCCTGAATGATTTGTAGGAGCTCTTAATACTGCCTCGGATAGCTCCATGGATGAACAAACTGGGGATCGCAGATCATAGCGTTTTTCAAACATAGCCTGGCGTGCGTCGACCAATGAAATCTCAGCTCACGCTGGGGTGGTTTCCCTATTACTGTAATGAGTTTCGCTGGCTGAATGTAGAACCATCAAGGCTGTTGGGTTTAGAACCGTACCGATACATGTACGTGCATGTGTGCATAGTCGTAGCGCGGCGCGTTGTAAGCCAATACGTGCAACAGATTCTGTAGCTCGTAAGCGCTTTGTTCAGTTTTATCTTCAGCGGCCGTCTAGAAGACAAGCCCAACGCCTTGGTCAAGGCTACTTTACGTACCGCGTTTGTATAAGAGCCCAAACGCTAATAAATGGTAACAAAGGCACTTAAAATCTATCGATTCAATAAATAAAATAAAAATCGTCTCAGTTTGTCACAAACAGATACAAATGTCTGACCTTTTGTTTCCGGTTTGCAAGAACCTTTACGAATTGCAGGCTCGGGCTTGGTGCATCTTTTAAATATTAACGTACCTGAACAAATACATGGTTTGAACGTCAACTTCAACGTACACTTATGTTTAGAGCGAAAAGCCCAAAGACAGATATCGCAAAGGGACGGATATCGCAAAGACCGTCTGAAGCCGAATACAAAACATTTGAAAACGGCCAAGATACACTGCGCCAACTACACTGCGCAAAACGAAATCGCGCCACTTGCGGACTACCAGCGACGCGCTGTGTCAGGCTGTGTTTTTTATATTAGTACGTCTTCGCTTGTACACACCGCCTTACAGGGCGCTGGGACGGGCTAATCTCTTTGCGCCCTTATTGGCCAAAATTGTATAGAAAACGTGGCCACGAGGTAACGTCTTCTTCTTGGAAACGGACGTAAAAACTTTTTTTTTCAGCAGACATGAGACAAGGCAGGTCTCGCACACAGTAGGCCCCCTACACTCATTTTATTTGTAAATTAGATTTGTGCACTAGATATGTAACTGATTATGTTATTGATATGTTATTGACTATTCGTCTCTCGGCCTTTTAATCATCATTGGGACGCCGGGGAAAACCACGCTCAGAATTCCATTACAATGTTTCACACAAACCTTTATAATCCAACAGCAGGCATGTATCCATATCTGGGTGAACTCCGTCCATCATAATCATGAATCGCAGGTCCTCATTTACCTACGAACAATAAAACCTACCTCGTTGAGATAAATTGATTGATGTTTCAAAATATTTACTTTTTTTCGGCTCCGTCGAAGTGTGTGGCGCACCTTAAATGCATAACTTGGGGACACACACCGATCTGAGATACTTGACGACGACCCGTTTCAATAAATTATCACTTTTTAGTGATAATTTACGACTTAGTCACAAAATCACAGTCATAAAATGTAAATGTACTTCTCTTAATTTACAGGAGAAAACAAAACTTTATTAGCTTTTTAATTACATGGGACTTAAATCGAAGCTTAATATCTGGGATTTGAATTGATACTTGATCTCAAAAACTTGGGACTTTGAATAGAGAATTGCTCTTCAAATATTTGGGATTCGAATCAAGACTTGGCGCAATTCTGGCTCAGGACTTCAAACAACTTTTTGAGATCCTTTTTGAAGTTCTTTCTCACCTCAATCCAAATGCCAAATTTCACCACGTTGACCTTGTTTAGTTTGACTCCGCTCTGTTTCAACCGGACAAAGACCGGCATGGAAGTATCGCCCACGTAGATGGGGATATCTGGGTTGCGTTTGGACAACAGCTCTAGAGTAGGATAACTGCACAAAGATGGGAAAAGAAAAATCTAAAACACTTCAATGAGCCATTTCCAATTAAAGGGACAAACCGGCTTTGTTGGGCTATTTTGGGCTCGAAATAGACCCATACATGATTCTTAAAGTCTTTCCGAAATAGACTGAAGAGAACCTGAACAAAAACTACCAAATTTGGCCGGTTTTTAGCATTTAAAAAAAAAAATCAAGGTCATGTGATTTATCCGAACCAGATTCTGGTTCGGATAAATCACGTGGTCTTGGAGTTATTTTTATTTCCAGCCGTAGAAACCAGCGCGAAGTGCGAGTTGCTTTTGTCATTCGCGGTTGGTTTTTCTTCTTGCTGGAAAACAATGTCCTACGAACACTAGGTAGGCCTACAAACCGTATTTTCTAATTTGTACACAAATCTGCCAACAAATTTCATAAGAAGGGTTTCGGCGTGTTGATATGGACAAGAGAATCTCAGTCAGATTTTCGCGTCTTCGCTTCGCGGCGATAAATAATATCCGAAGAAAAAACAGCATAGGCCTATTGCGGGCGCTATTTAAAGACACCAAAAAGTTGCGTTCGAGTTGCTTCCTGGAGTCGGCGCTGACCTGAGGGATCATGCATGGTGTGATGAGTCGGGGAAAACAAGAAAACAAGGTTAAACACGTGTCGACCCCATATCGAACGCCACCTTTATTTACAAACACATGATACATAATACATCGCGACGGCTGGTAAAGCGTATAGCCCAACATTTGTCTTTTTTGTAAATTTTAAACATTTGTAGTTAATTACGTGACATTTTGAGAAAAATAATTTCACAACGACCATCGAAAAATTGTTGAGGATGCTAGATCGCTGCATTATGTAAACAGTAAGCCGGTGTTCCCTTTAAAAGTTTGTAATTAAGATTTAAACAAATAACAGATGGACACTCTTCTGGACTGGTGGCCTGTCCAAATAATCTCTTTCCTTCTGTCGCGGAAGACTTTCTGAGACGGAGGAAACATGAGGAAAACGGATTGGACAGGCCACCAGTCCGGAGGGCGCACGTCCGCTACATGTTGCGGACCGAGCACAGGTCAGACTTGGGCAAGCTTACGCCTTGAATTATTGGCGGACCGCCAATAGTAGGTGCCTTTACGGTTACCCAACAATAGAGCACTAAAGTGAAAATGTCACCCCTTGTGTGTTGCCATGGTTACTGGGTCTCACTAAAACCAGTGAACTGTTTTCCTACGCTTTAGCAATGGACATTTTAGATTACCAGGCGTCCCTTCACAGGAACAACATCACGATCTTCATGTACTTGGACGACTGGCTCGTTGTCGGCCGCTCAAAGGCTGAAGCCAGCCAGGCCTTGCGGGAGACGTTGTCCATGACCACCTAACTTGGCTTCCTGGTCAACGAAAGGAAATCGCGGCAAATTCCTTCACAGTCTGGGGGCTGTCCTCGACCTCAGAGTAGGGGAGTAACCTGTAACGCTGTGCGGAGTCGAATTGTATATGAAGACGAGATGCGGGAGCAGCTTGGGCCAGCGGTACCGATCACGTAGATCAACCGACTTTATTAAACCGCAAAGGGTCCGGTTAAAACGTTCCGTTTGGCCGTTCCTGTGGGGGTTGTATGAGCTGGTTCTCGTCTTCTTGATCTGGTACAGGTCACACAATTCCTTGATTAGTCTACTCTCGAAATTGCGGCCCTGATCCGCATGAATCCTGGAAGGGATTTCATAATGAACAAACCATGGAGTGTTCATGGATAGCTCGAGCAACTTGTGGAGCGGTTTGATATCTGCAGGAGACCGCCATCGCAAATTTCGTGAACACGTCAGTCATGACTAAGACGTCCTCCACATTGCCCAGGCCCCGATCCAACTTCAAAAAGTCTATGGGCAAGCATTATAATGGCTGAAAAGCCAACAGGTGTTTCATGGGAGCACGCACAACGGGACTCGGCGCCTTGGCCACTGCGCAAGCGAAACAGTGCCGGATATACTCTCGGACCTGTTTATCCATACCGGGCCAGAAAGAATACTGTATCAAGAGTCCCAAGGTCCTGCCTGTACCTTTATGTCCTCAGTTGTAGTGGGCGGTACGGATAAGTTCGGCTCTGAGCTTTTCTGGAATAAGTACTTAAAAGATCTGGCCCAAGCCAGGATCTTCAATGGCACGGTAGAACACATCACCTTGCTGGACCAACCGGGGCCACTCTCTGACCCAACCTACCACGGCTTTCTTGACCTCGCGCGGGGCCGAATGCTCTTTTCCAAGTTGTTGCCGACGCTCCCACAGCCTCCAGACCTATACCGAATATCCAGGTGAAAAGGAGCCAGCTGGGCAACCCAGCGTTGTTCTGTGGCCTCTAGCTTAGCTGGGTGGATAAACCTATTCAGGGCTTACAGGTTGAGAATAGGCCGCCACTCTCCCGAGTCTCTTTTTGGAATCCGGAAGAAGGTCGACTAAAAACCGGACGGTTCTCCGGTCGGGACTACGCGGATATCGTTCTTTGAGAGGAGACACCTAATTTCCGATTCTAGAGCCAGACGTTTGGATGAATCGGTAGGAACTTGAGTCCGGCGAATCGAGGTGTCCAACGGAGGGTGGCTCGTGAATTCCAGAGAGTAACCGTGTCGAATTATATGGGGCACCCATCGGTCGGAGACGGTCCGTGTCCAGGAACCTGCGAAAGCTTGAAGTGGCCGCCCACGGGTCCGGTTATAGGGGGCCCGCCGGAGCTGGACGGAGTCATTGGTGCCCGCTTGAAGGGCGTGTCGTCGCTCGGGATGACGAGGAGGAGGGACGGTCGCCAAAGGAGCGGCCCCGGGAGGTTCCCGGACGGCCGGCCGACGACAGGCGATCTTTAGATTTGTATGATTTCTCCTGGGCTAGGGCGGGCTTCGCTGACTTTCGAGGATTTACCTTGTCTGTAGCTTCGATGCGTTTCGCCTCAGCTTCCAGAGCTTCTTGGAATTTACCGGCGAAGAGATCCGGCCTGGGCCGGGGGAGGATGGTCTTGAAAAATATAAGGCGGCATAATTTTCTTGGCAAATGTTTGAGAATATATTTACAAACATGTTTGCAAAGGCGTATGACATCGCAAAATACATTTGTTTATGAAGATAATTGCGACAGTGCAAATATTTGCAAAGATATCTGTGGTATGCCATGTCCCTTGTGTGCCATCATAAAACGGATCCTGGACGACAGGGTGAAATTTGCAAGCGGGGGCCCGGGGAGGTGCCCCCAGCAAATTCACGGCCGGAGGTAGGCTCGCGGAAGGGGGTGCCACCCGACCTGAAGACTCCGGCAGAGACGGCGGTCTGGTGGAGCGTCTAGTCGCGGGAACCGCCATGCCCTTGGTACATTTCTTCCTCGTAGATTTGTTCATAAGTGCACGAAGGCAAACCCGGACTGGAGAAGAAACCGTTGAAAATACACTGAAAGAGTGGGCGAAGAAGGCGAACTCTACACTTGAAGAGTGAAGACAAAACTTGTAGCAGACGAAGGATGGTGACAGAAAAAACACGTTCGTTCACCATCGCACGCTAAGAGAAAAGAGGAGAGTGTCATGGCGGGTGCGCAGGGCACGGTGGGTATTGTACATGGAGCTATATATAAGAACTAGAGTGCGCACTTATCACGTGACCCCGTGCCTGTGCGCGGTACCCGGGCGTGCCGCCCTGGGACCGCGTCCGCCATTTTGTTAGTGGTCAAAATAATTGATAAATACCCGGATGTATCCACTGCAGTCAACGGCGCGGCAGCTATAAATGGGTTTTTAAATGATTTATTCGCTGTTTAACGCCAGTCATGAGTGACCTTTTTCTACTGTACCTAGGAATGTTGATTTATTCGGTTGAGCACCAGTGCGAATTAGAATGAATCTACTTTACCCTTGTTATGTAAAGTGAAACGGTTCAGTGGTCACGAGTGGTATAAATAAGCACGAGTGACGCGCAGTGCTTCACTTCACGTTTGTTCGCTAATGCTGCATACTGCAAAACTTTTTACTCTTAACAAATTAGCATTCCTTGCATACACAATGTCAACAAAGCCGTGACATTTGTTACGCCTGCGGTACCCAAGGCCATTGGAGTAGAATCGGCCCAAATTACCGCAACAGCTAAGCACTTCGGCACCAGAATGACGTCCAGCACCGGAACGGTCCATGGGACAAGGCAACATCGGCGTTCCCTGGCGGGGAACGCGTCCGCTGGGACCACCCCTTGTAGGGCGAGAGAGAGAGGTCGAGAGGAGGGGAACGGGCCACAGTCCCGAGAGGGCAAAGGAGTCACAAGAGCAAGTTAAGTTTCTTGATTCCAGTAACCCCACTTTATATCACTTATGATTATTTTGAGTACGAAGAAAATATGAAGACTTAAGTACAGCCTTTTTTTCCTCGGGGAAAATGGTTTTCTGTTAAGTTTGACCTCGAAGCGGGTACCACCACATTATTATCTTTCCTGAGCATCGAAAATACCTTGGGTTTGTGTGGTTTATTAACGGGAACCCCACGTTTTACCAGTTTAAGGCTTGCCTTTTGGCCTTTCGATCGCCCCTTATGTTTTTACAAAGTGATCAGACCATTGGTTCAGAAGGGAGAAGCGAAGGAAGGTCAATCGTAGTATATCCGGACGATGGACTGGGTTAAGCGAATTGTTTTCATAAAGCCATACAACACAGTGAAGCGGTCAAAACAAAAGTGTATGGAATCCTGTCTCGGAAACAGTATGGCCGGGTCTACATTTGACTTACAGCTTGGTTCACTGAATTTGCCAGAAAGACGATTTTCCAGCATTGGATACCTAATGGAGGGGATATATTCTCTTTTCCTCAAACCATTAAAAAATAATAAACCTTGGACGTACCAAGTCAGTGTTCGAAATCTTGCCATCTTTGGCCGGGAAAATTGCCTCGGCATTTAAGGCATACCTTGTTGTCGGACTAACGAGCAAGATCATGACAAAAGCCATTCATTGTTCAATAGAACGGAGATTCCTGGAATTCCAAAGTCGAACTTTCTATTCATGCGCGCGAAGAACCGCATTTTTGGTTGCATAATATTGAGTCACCTAAAACTACGTTTTTTTTAGACATGTGGTGTAAGACCACGGGCATGTTGCATACAACTGACAATATAATATAAAGATTAGACATGTCCCTCGACAGTCTCACAAAACAGATCGATGCAGACAAGTGTTGTCTGGCTGCAGCCAGATGGCCTCTCTTGTTGGCCAGATAACGTATCTGACTAATTCAGACTAGATCATTGTATTGCTGTATACATGTAGATGCAAGAGCCAGCTGGAATGTACCAGTAATTGTCCGTGGAGATACATATAATAAAAAGAAGTCAGAGCCCTAAACAACCAGGGACTAAGTATTTAGTATAAATTACTAAGGAGTAACGTAGAAGTTCTTAAAAACGAAACAGTAAGATGGTTCACTGACAATAAGAATGTAAAGAATATCATAAGCTCGACACTTTGATCTGTCCAGCCTGGTAATCGGGGCCATATTGGGTCGTTCTATTTCCAGATGGTCTTTCGATAAGATCAGAAATTGAAAAATGTTCTTGAATTTTAAGTCCGTTCTTTTGTTCAGAGCAAGCAGAGGAGCAAACACAAAGTTTGTGGAAAACATGTGTCGCAGCACAGTACTGACAGTGAGATTTAACGGCTCTAACCAAGCCAGAAATGCGTTCAGAACGCAGTACGTTGGTTGCCAGCCAACCCAAAGCACTCGTGTGCAATTATCCACAGTGGATGAAGCTGTTATGAGACATGCTTGATCGGTTACCTTTGTAAACATGTAATTTTGGCGGGTATGTTTCCCTTAGTGCGGGAACCTCGGCTGAAGGTGCGGGGAGGTCGGTTCGTGCATGGGATCGTAGAGAGGCTCGGCGGGGCTCCGGTTGAAAATGAGGGGGGCTGAGGCGGTGAGCGGATGGGGAGTGTCGTGGAGGTTCTTGAGAGCAGAACGGTGGGATGGTCCGCTGATGGTAGGAGTGTAAAGACAATCATAAACTCGGGACTTTGACCTGTCCAGCCTGGCAATCGGCGCCAGATTGGGTCGGTCTATTTCCCGATAGTCTTTCGTCAAGATCAGAAATTGCCAATTTTTTTTTTAATTTTCAGTCCGTTCTTTTGTTCAGAGCAGACAGAGGAGCAAACACAAAGTTTGTAGAAATTATTTGTCGCAGGACAGTACTGGCAGTGAGATTAACGGCCCTAACCAAGCCAGAAATGCGTTCAGAACGCAGTACGGCGGTTGCCAGGCAACCCAAAGCACTCGTGTGCATCCATCCACAGCGGATGAAACTGCTATATATGGGGCATGCTTGACTGGTTACCTTTGTATACATGTGCCTTATAACTGAAACACGCCTGGCAATCGGCGCCATATTGGGTCCGTCTATTTCCCGATAGTCTTCCGCCAAGATCAGAAATTGCCGAAATTTTTGAATTTTCAGTCCGTTCTTTTGTTCAGAGGAGCAAACACAAAGTTTGTGGAAAACATGTGTCGCAGTACAGTACTGGCAGTGAGATTTAACGGCTCTAATCAAGCCAGAAATGCGTTCAGAACGCAGTAAGGTGGTTGCCAGGCAACCCGAAGCACTTGTGTGCAGTCATCCACAGTGGATGAAGCTGCTATGGGACATGCTTGATCGGTTATCTTTGTATACATGTGCCTTATACCTGAAACATGCGTTTTGTTCTTTGTTTGGTTAAGCTCGTCTTCAGTAGCCAACCAGGGAGGAAGGAGTCTCTTTGAGTCGGCGAGCCCGAACGACACCTTGGATCGCATGGCCAGTCTTTCGGACCCCACATGGGACGGTATCGTGCTTCGGACCTCGGAGGGACTTAAACGGACACTGTTAAAGTCAAGGAAGGAACCCATTGCAACGGAGATGGTTGCTGAACTGGCGCAGAAGATTGGAGCAGACAAAACTGTCGCTAATTCGATGAACATTTATATTCTTAGCAATGATAGACCTACGCATGTTTTCTGCGTATAATGAGTTAGCCTCGCTTTAAACCAACAATCTGCATTTTCAAGATGACCATCTATTCATAGATGTTGTATTGAGTAAAAACTGTGAACGGGCAGGGAAGTTCAGTTACAATATCAAGGTCATATCTGTACACGTGCCCGGTCGCCACGTTGGAACTTTGCTCGACTCTAGCCAGGGTTCAAAGTTCCGACAAGGGCATTTAAATTTTCAGGAATTTATCCGAAACTGATAGGTTTTGCGTAAAATTACAAACTTATGACGTTTCTCGTGTTAGAGAGATATTTTGGATGTCATCCCGTTGAGTGAGTGACGGTGCGAGGGGCGGGAGGGGATCGAGGTAGCGATCCGTCGTAGCGTGCGTCCCGCACGCACCGGTGAGAGAGAGAGAGAGAGAGAGATCGGACAGGGCTCGTATGTAACGGAGAATGTATCAATGTTGCTCGGCATAGTTTGAGAGCAGAAGGAGCCTCAGAGGCTGCCAATGCATGAGTTCCCGACAGGTTTTTCAAACGCCACGGGCGTTGGAAGTCGGAAACAACCAAAGACACATATACGTGCGACACAGTTTTTAAGTCTCTTATCAGATTCTAAGTCTTTGGGTATCTAAACTAGCCCGTTCTTTATAATTCATATAGGTTACAGCGCCAAACGGTGACATACCAAAACCATTGTAGTTGTGGTGTTTTTGTGGAACGTGTATAAAGGGTAAATGTTGATTTATTCGGTTGAGCACCAGTGCGAATTAGAATGAATCTACTTTACCCTTGTTATGTAAAGTGAAACGGTTCAGTGGTCACGAGTGGTATAAATAAGCACGAGTGACGCGCAGTGCTTCACTTCACGTTTGTTCGCTAATGCTGCATACTGCAAAACTTTTTACTCTTGGGGGAGGGGACACCGTTGGTTTTTTTTTTTTTTTTTTTTTTGCTAGCCTGAAAGCAGTTGGTTCGCATAGGTCAGGCGTACGTTTCCATTTTTCCTAAAAAAGGTTTGTGGTTTTTCGTATCTGGCAGCCAACGTAACAACGGGTGTGCGTTCGGGTAAACATACCCGTTAGCTTCAATAACAAGCTGATTATCCATGTCTTTGTTTGTCGATAAAGGATACCTTTTATTCTTAGTTTGACTTGATAGACATGGAGTTGTTCGTGCAATAAAGCAGCCAGGTTACAGCGCCAAACGGTGACATACCAAAACCATTGTAGTTGTGGTGTTTTTGTGGAACGTGTATAAAGGGTAAAGGTATAAACGTACACCTCTGCCACTAATTATGGCATAATAATGTTACAAAAAGTGCGAATTTTGTTAGAAACGTGATTTTAGAAATGAAAAAAATACAGTTTTTCTCTTGAAAATGCTAGGTTATGCTATGTACTTAATGCATGGTGAACAGTAGAACGGTAGTTCTTCCCTCAGGCAGTCGGTTTCACCGGGAAATCCTGCACCTTACGGTCGCGCTGAACTATATTATCCCAGAAATTTGAATTAAGTTCGACGTATGAAACAATTTGGAGCGACTTGGTTCGCCAGAAGTCGAAAGATCGACTGTTCCAGTCAGTCAGAACGACTGAACAGCGACTTGGTTTCAGACGTCGATCTCAAGTTAAGTGTGCGCGCGGCTCGCATACGCCTGTCTGAAACAAAAATTTAATCGGAACGATCGTGCGCCTGTATGAAACGGGTGTTACTTTCACCCAAGTTAATGGCTGAGGTACTAGTATACCCGAATGCTCTACCTACACACGCAAAAAGCAGTGGGGGACGTAGCAGGAAAGAACTAGGAAGTTGATCGTGGCTTCAGACCTTGTGTGCAAAATAGATGAGGCATGCTGAAAAATAAAATCCAGTGTTTCCTCACAAAATCTTAAACTTTCCCACTCCAAATTTAGAGTTTTTCCATCAAATCTGCACATTCTAATGCTAGATAAGTCATTAAAAAAAATTCTGATCAACTCCCCAAATCTTGTACACTACCCGGGCGACGATTTTGAATGTTGTTTGGCCCATGGAGAAAGAAAAGTGTTTGGCCTAACTAAAGTTTCAATCTTTTAAAGTAAAATATAAAATATAAACAATGATCCGACAGTCAGGATGATTGTAGTTAGTAACCACATCTTTCTGCACCCCTATCGCTGAAAGCATTAATCTTAAAATAAAATTAAAGCTGAAAATACGCATGTCGTCAATACATTAGCACGTACTTTTTGCCCACTAACAAAATGGCGTCCACGCACCCTTGAGGGCACGGGGTCACGTGATAAGTGCTCACTCTAGTTCCTATATATAGCTCTGTGGTATTGTACAAAACATTAGCGGATGATTTGCGCCCTCTAGGGAAATATGCACAGGTAGTGGCTCTACGGGTGAGATGAGCGCTGTAGACTGGCAGGAGTTACTGAGATGGGGTTAACGGTATTAGTGTCAGCTATGAGGCCCTAAAGCTTTCTAAAAATATAAGTTATGACGTCATCGTACTAAATAGTGCCCTCATCATGTACACATCTCCACACCATGTACTGCAAAATTGAAAATGGATTACGTACAAGCATGTATTTACATGCATGAATGTATGCATGCATAAAAATAAAATACTAAAACTAGTACATGGAAATAACTAGTACATGGAAATAGACTATACAAATTGTGACCGCAAAAGTTCAATTAGTTACTATAAAATAATTTTTTTAAAAATATTTCCAAATACTCACCTCAAGTGGTCTGAATGCAGGTGGCTTATGTAAATGAGGTCGGCCTTGGAAAGCCTGTCCAACCAATCAGAGGGCGGTTCGTGTAACAGCCACCAGCCACGCGCAAACGCAGGGCCCGTACACCAGGGATCAGTGAACAGGGTCACGCCTCCAAGCTTGAATTCAATGCATGCATGCGTGATGTATGTTACCTAGCCAAGGAAGTTAAGAGCATGTGAAAAATTGATTATTACGGAAGCTTGAATTACCTTCCACGTTACTACGTTACTGCGTTACCGAGATAACTTATCTCGGTAACCCGGAATTCAATGATAATAACACGGAATTCAACGATAATTATTTCGAATTTAATTATACCTTTTCTCTATAAAACGGAATTCCATGATAAACTATCTCGGTAAAATGGAATTCCATGATAAATTATCTCGGAAACATGGAATTCAGAATTATCATATCTACGGAAGCTTATTCAATTCAATTCAACTCAATTCAACATTTATTTCCAAATTGCCGTCAAGTTATTACAAATTTAACTATGTAAAAAATTAACGAAAAAAAAGCAATCGGGGGCATTATCAGAAGCCATATAAGGCTTATTTTAAAATGCCCAGATAACAAAACTTGGACAAGACAGCAAACAAAATGCATTTACGAGATGGGATGTATCACTGCAGTATGCAACATGGACTCAGGAGAGCGCTGAGGGGAGGAAGCTATGCTACATAACAAGAGATGGGGTATTTCTTGTAGTTGCTCTTTAAGCGACCCAGTGATGGCTGAAACCGTAGAGAATAATCAATGCTGTTCCACAGTCGTGGTCCATGATAGCGAATAGTGTTAAGGGAATATGATGTGCTAGTATAAGGCAAATACAGATTGAGGTGTGATCGTGTAGAATGTCTGTGGACTTCTCGAGTCGAAGTAAAATATGACGAAACTGACGAGGGTAGTAGATTGTTTGTAAATTTGTAGATGAATATTCCTGTGTGGAGTTTATTAATGTCAGTGAGTGAGCAAAAAGGGGTGCGGTGTGATCCCGTGGTTGTGCAAAGTCGAATAGCTCTCTTTTGAATGACGAGAAGTGATTGAAGATGGCTGCTGCTGGCACGAGCCCAAACAATGTTACAATAGCTAAGATATGGTAAATTAAGGTGTAAGGGAAAATAAAATAGGAAGCGGGAGGAAATGTCGAAGCTTGCATAAAACACCAGTGTTGCGGGAAAGTGTTTTAGAAATAGTAGCTGTGTTCATTCCACCTAAGTTTTTCATCCACAATAACACCTAAACATTTAGTGGAATGGACCTGGGGAATGGGCGAGCCGTCAACTAGGATGGGAGAAATGTGTGCAGGGAGATTTGCAGATTTGCTGGAAAATATATGTTTAGTTTTATTAGCATTCAGTGAAAGTTTATTTGACTTGAACCAAGATGAGACATTTTCGAGTTCAGTGTTTAAGGTAGAGATCAAAGAGTCGACGCAAGAATTGGAATAAACAATAGTCGTATCATCGGCAAAGAGAAGGAAAGATAGCGCACACTGAAAAATTTATTTCGTCAATTGACACAAACAAATTAGTCATACACTGGGTCTTATATGACTAATTTCTAATTAGTCATACGTGGTTTGAATTGACTAATTTTAATTAGTCATGAAAAAGGGTCTTATCTGCCTAATTTAAAAAATTATTAGTCATGCGGGAAAATTAATTTGTCATGCGGGAAAATTAATTAGTCTTGCACACAAATGTATTAGTCCTGCAGAAAAATTAATTAGTCCTGCAAAAAAATTAATTAGTCCTGCAGTAAAATAATTAGTAATGTCAGTTATGCTAGGTTCCCACTATCACGATTCGCGCCACGATTGAAATCGTGGTCTTAATCGTGGAGTAATCGTGGTGATCCTATCAGATCTTATCAGATCTTGAGGTCAGTCGTGGCAATCGTGTTGATCGTAGAACATTTTTGGACGGTTCAACAATTTTCTACGATCAACACGATTAATTTTCAATCGTGATCATCGCATCAGATCGTATTGGATCGTAACAAAGCGCGACAGATCGCATCTAATCGTGCTTCCAAATCGTGGTGATTGGGATCAACCTTGGTCTCTGTTTGGGGGTCCCTCAGTCGGCAGCAGCATCATCATCACCACCATATCCATTTCCTCCATCCTCTCCACCTTCCGCGTCATGCAGCCCGGCCATCCTTTCCTGCCATGCGACCGCACCTTGTGGTGAATTGAAGAAGGCCGTCAGGAGTTCCCTCTGATGCTTTGCATCTGCTGTAGCTGAGTTGCGAGGTGCAGGAGGTTGATCCACATCTGGCCAGTCCACTTGGTCCCTCCATGCCCCTGGGATAACATTGCGGTTTTCATCCTCATGGTCAACCTCTTTTGCTGCAATGCCTGGATGCCTCTGCCTCAGTAGGTTGTGCAGAACCACTGCCGCCTCCACCATATCCTTCACAGTGTTGGGCTTCTGCTCTAGAGTCCTGAGGAGACACCTGAATCTGTTGGCCAGGATCCCAAAGGCATTTTCCACCACTCTCCTCCCCCTTGAGAGTCTGTAGTTGAAGATCCTCTCCTCCCTGGACATCCCTCTTCTGCTGTAGGGCTTCATGAGGTAGTTCTTGAGTGCGAAGGCGTCATCCCCCAGGATGAAGAAGGGCATGTCTTGGTGGTCATCAGGGCTTGCAGTCAGAGGGCAGGGTGGGGGGAGTCCTAGGGCTTCCTCTTCCAGGCCGTTGAACAGCTCAGAGTCGCCAAATATCTGAGCATCTGACATGTGTCCTTTTCCACCAAGCTCGATCCACACAAACTTGTAATCTGCATCCACCAGAGCCAGGAGTGGTATCGAAAAGAAGCCCTTGTAATTGTAGTACAGGCTGCCAGTGTGGCGTGGCTTCTTGATAGCAATGTGTTTGCCATCCAGGGCCCCAATGGCGTGGGGATGTTTCATCTCTGCTCAAACTGGTTAGCTAGGGCTGTCCAGGCTTCAGAGGTCACAGGTAGGCTGAACACCTCATCTTTGTACGCTTGCACAATTGCCTGGCACACTTCTGGAACCATCTCTGAGATCCCAGACAGCAAACTTACGTTAGCCCAACGTTGGATCAACGTCGGTTATTGACGAAAAAACGTTGGACCAACGTTAGCCTAATGACGTTGTTCCAACGTAAACTTGCACTTCGGAATAACGTTGACACAACGTTGTTTATAAGTTGGCGTTAACGTTGGACAAACGTCTTATTGACGTCTTATCAACGTCTTTGTGGGGTCGTATGCAAAGCCAAAAGACGTATTTTTCTGACATACATTACTTATACATATTCATTGGTACTTACACATTACTTATACATATTCATTGTGCTCATACATGGATACACTACTGATACACTACTCATATACACTACTCATATACACTACTCATATACACTACTCATATACACTACCATTATGCGCGACTTCTATTTATGCTCCACAAAAACCTGTACCCTGTAACCCATGGTTGGCACACACCTAATAACCAAATACCAAATTTAATTCTAATCACTCGCCACTTTGAGTTTGTTCATCCCCGACAATTGCCAATTTGCCTATTATCAAGCAACAACCCATCTTTAATCCGACACAGTTTGAAACATGCAAACCAATGATTGCTTTAGAAATCTCAGAGTCCCGCACAATTGTTTGGTGTCACACAAAACCCATCACACGCTTACCTTTCCAGAGCAACTTCGCAGAATGTTCAGTTCAGTCAAACACGACTTCTTTTTACGGTGCGGTTCGCATGTAAAAAACAAGAACTGAAGATTTGTTTTCCCACGACTGATTTCATGACTAACCTTTTATAACATTATCAATGGAAAGAATAATCCCGCCAAAACTCATGACTAATTAAATTAGTCATGAGTTTCGGCTGGATTAGTCTTGCCATTAGTAATGCAATAAAAAGTTAGTCATGCAATTAGTCATTGGAAAATAAATCGTCAGTTGTTGTTTTACGTGACAATAGGCCTACAAATTAGTCAAAAGACGATCATCACATTTGTCAGTCGTTCAGATTAGTCTTCCGCTAATATTAATTTGTCCTGCAAATTTCCAACCTCGTAATGCAAAAGTTTTAATTTGTCATGCACCAACAAAAGGTTGTCAACTGACAAATTGTATACATGACTAATAATTTTTCCCTTGTTTGACTAATTTTCCACTGTGATTGACTAAATAAAGTTTTCAGTGCAGGAGATGAAACATATAAGTCATTATCATACAATAAGAAAAGGAGAGGGCCAAGTATGGACCCCTGGGGTACTCCGTGGCTGACGATTGATTTATTAGAGGAAGTTCTATTGACAACTGTATACTGACGTCTGTTATTAAGATAATCAGAAAACCAGTTAAAAGCACACCCCCTAATACCGTAAAAACTAAGCTTAGAAAGTAAGATAGTATGATCGATTGTGTCAAAGGCTTTTGATAAGTCGATAAATATCACGGCTGTATAAAGTTTTTTCCGTGAGTGCTGTTGTAATCGGATAAGTGGATGAGAGCCATGTCTGTGGAATGGTTGCTGCGGAATCCAAATTGATAGTCGTATAAAATATTAAAGTTGCAAAGAAATGTCACTAGGCGATTGTAAACGAGTCTTTCAAGAATTTTAGAGAAACGGGGAAGAACATATATACATGTAGGTCGATAGTTGTATATGTTTTCTGGTTCTCCATTTTTAAAGACCGGTATTACTTTAAGCAACTTTAAGATTAGAAGGAACAGACCCAGTAGGAAAAGAAAGATTGAAAATATAAGACAGTGGAGTTGAGATGTGGGAAATAACAGATTTGGCAATCGATGGCCGGATGTCAACAAAGCCGCTACTGGCATCTTCCTTCAGCTTGATCCCGTTCTATTTCAATAAATAAAGCCTCATAATCATCGCTGGAAGGCATAATGTCATTGCGAACTCGAAACTTGAGTGATTTCATGATAAATAGCGCCACCCCTCCCCCAAGTTTATTGGAACGAGAAGAATGGATTAAAGAATAGTTGGGCATGTTGACATATTGCGGTAGAAATTCTCTGAACCACGTTTCAGTAAAACCACATTTAGAAAATGAGTGATTTAGTATCAATAAATAACCTTGGATGTCATAGAAATGTCTACAGAGGCTCCTGTAAAAAAATGGAAAAGCAGTAATTGCTGGCAATGTTAAGATTATTAGAACTATCACTTTCTAAATTATAGCAGCGATTGTTACTGAAGAAATTAGTTTCAAGAAGATCTGGAAACATCTCCAACTAAATACAATGATTATATGCACAAAAACATAGACAAACAAAAACTATAAGACATCAAAACAAGACGACAATTTACAGAAAATGTATATAAATTATAAAAGGATTGGTGGGAATTGCATAAACTCATCATGTGCAACCATGCATGTCATAAAGGAACAAAGAAACTGCCCCACGAAATGGCGGCTATTCGATACGGTCTATGCAGAACAACAAGGCTCTGATCGACAACCACTCTGGGAACGCTTTCAAAACAGCTCCGCTGGTCCAAGTGCACCTGCATGATTCATACAGCAGTGAACATATATTTTCTACTTCCATGGGGATAATACTGCAGTTAAAGACTCCAAGAAAGCAAGTTTGTTGGGTTTTTATCCTGATTTAATCTGCGTGGGATGGGCTGACTTCACAAACAGCCCTAGAAGTGCAGGTTTTTAGTGAGGCAATTCAGGCAGAGTGGCGCACTCTGCCTTAGCAGCCAGCCTTACCACAAGACCTGACCACACACGTTATACTGACCGTTAAAATAATACATCCAACATCAGCAGTTAGAGAAGTTACACGAATTGTCTCTTCCCCTTCTATGTCATTACTGGTGATTTATGACCGTCATCTTGAGTTTGTGGCTTTTATAGTTTGTGGAAGGTTGGGTTGAAATTATTAATATCAGTGAATTGCCTGACCATGAAAACCCTAGGATAAACATTTCAATCACTATTCTACACCAAATATTAAAGACGCTATACAGCCATTTCAGCGATTTTTAAGGTCAACGGCGGCCATCTTGGAATTGACCCAGATTTTACCCATTTTCGGTAGGACCAGAAACCGTTGAAAAACCTTTTGTTATATTTTTTTGGGGAAGTGTGCTATATTTACCCGTCTATAGAGGTTTGGCCGAATAAAATGCAACTACAGCTAACTGGAATTTGATCACAGTTAATTGGATCTGGTGATCACTGTTAATTGGATCTGGTGATCACTGTTAATTGGATCTGGTGATCACAGCTAATTTTATTTGGTGATCACAGCTGATTAGGTTTGGTGATCACAGCTAACTAGATTTGGTAATCCCATCAGCTAATTTGATCTGGTTATCAAAACTAATTGGTTTTGGTGATCCCAGCTAATTGGATTTGGTACCCACAACTAATTGGATTTGGTAATTACAACTAAATGGATTTGGTAATCACACTTGAATATATTTGGTGATCGTAGCTAATTGGATTTGGTGACCAAAACTAATTTGATTTTGTGATCACAGGTAATTGGATCTGTTGATCACTGCTAACTTTGGGTGAAGCTTCTCATTAGCTTTGACTGGCGTGTATCATGGAGGAAGGAAACAATTTGATTATCTTGTTTCCTTCCTCCGGCATGCCATATAAACTTTCACACTGAAAAAAAAGAAGCAGGTTTTCTTCGAATGTGATTATGGAACAAGACATCATATATATATATTTATATATATATATATATATATATATGTTTCTTTTACTGTATTTGGAAAGAATTAGACTGCACCAAAATGGGATTAAATTCGTTTTGTTTTTGGCTGAAGCCTGCCACGGCTGACTGACCTGTAACTCTCCCACCGCAAGAAGAGCGGACTCTCGTCGGTTTGTCTCCCATGGTTGTGGGGGCTTTAACTCCACGATACTCAGACTACCATCTTCATTCAACTCAGGAACTAGGAGAATCAAGATTACACCAAACAATGCAAGGAGTGCCTTTAAGAGCGGTGGGTAACCAGATTTTAAAACTATTCAAGCAGTCCTAAAGGCCTATACAGAGGAGCTACCTCCGGAAATGTCTTAGCTTTGTACCTTGATTGGCAAAACTAGCATGCGAATTCCTGGTTTTTAGTTTTAGCACGATGGAAATCGCACCAAGGTGCCTCGTAAAGCCGAGTACGAAGGTAAAATACGTGTTCCGTGATCAGGATTTGCTACGTCTTAATAAATTATTATTAATCAAGTATTTGTACTGACACATGCTTGCAAGCCGGCGGCCGCACGGTCAAAATAGTGAGCTCTGGTTGGATGTTATGCAAGATATAAATATTTATAACCACATTTATAGCCAATGAGTGTGAACTTTGCACACCGAATCAAGAAAACGATAGTAAAGACATTTGTACGATATGGGTAAACACTAAAGTCAAAATAATAAAACAAACTAGAGGTATGACGTTTGTTGTTACAAACGCCAGGTGATCGGGCTAAATGAACATTTTGTGATGAATTTCAGACGTTGTTATCACCTGTGGAATGGCAAAAATGGAAGTTCAGCAGCCGATTTCACGAAACTTTACGCAATTGCGCAAGTCCACTTACGCCATTACTTGCGCAGTAACTTATGGCGTAAGTGGACTTGCGCAATTGCGTAAAGTTTCGTGAAATCGGCTGCTGTATACACTAATCCGGTAACTAATATCTCCTCCCTGCATATCCGCCATAGCTGGGGGATTGATAGCTTGCACCGTTTTGAGATATGAATTGTTGAAATAATAACCTTTGAAATCTTGTAATGTGACACCTGTGACGTCACAATTTTGTGCACAAATTGTTGAACAATATGTTGAACATCAAGTTCTTAAATGTGGCGAAGGAATCATACCAATATCTGTTGTAGTTTTCAAGATACAGCATTTTAAAACAATTCAGCTCCAAATTTGCGTAATTTGACACCACATTACGTAACCACCGTTCATGTAATGACGTCACCAATGGTATAGTCAAAAGGTCCACATGTGTGGAAACATTTCGTTCCGTAGAAATATGGTCAAATTCACTACCACTTTGAATATATTTGCATTCAAAATGCTAAAAAATTGCACATTTTCGAACAACTTCCGGTTTGGACCGGAAGTAGGCGTCACACAGGGGTCATGACATCGTATGATTTGTTCAGTTCATTTAGACTTATCATGTTGTGAAAGAATTGTTCAAGTATCTATTACGGTTCTTGAGATATGAATTTTGAAAATAATAACCTTTGAATTTTTGTAATTTGACACCTGATGACGTCATGATTACGTCACACTTGATGCCATCATGATACTATACATGCTGGTGAAAGTCTGTCATAGGGCCTATGTCTGTATCTAATTTGTAAAAACTGAGATTTCCGTTTTCGTTAAAATATGCATATTTTGGTTTTTTGGGAGGTGTAATTTGATACTTGATGACGTCACGATGACGTCACGCTTGATGCCATCATAATATTAAACACGCTGGTGAAAGTCTGCTATAGGACCTATGCCTGTACTTAGTTTCTTAATGATTCAGCTTGGTTTGATGGGCATTGTTGCTCAATAAGTGCAAAAATTTAGATTTTCGTTTTCGTTGAACTTTGACCTCAGATTGACCCCAGAAGGAAGGGTCAGATGAAAATGCCCACTCGATGAAAATTGTAGGCCATGATCTGATATATAAGCCTGTCAAATACGAAGATCATGGGTCACGTGGTTTTCCAGACGGAAGCATTTTAAAACATGCATATTTTGGTCATTTTTGGTTTGTAATTTGATACCTAATGACGTCACAATGACGTCACACTTGTATGCACATCTTCACATTGGGGTTGATGTTCCTACCAAGTTTTAAGTTGATAGCTTGAACCGTTTTGAAGAAAAGCTCTGGAAACGTTTGAGTGGAAGAAAAAAAAGAAAAAAAGAAAAAAAAAGAAATCGTACGAGAGTAATAGGTGATCGGGCTGTTGGCCCGATCACCTAATAAAGAGGTATAGGTAAAGGTATAGGTAAATGTGGAGGTAAAAACGAAGGCAAAGAGTCGAGTCCAGCCAAATTAAAAAGAAAATGTATTAAATAAAATGTTCATAAACATACCCAGCTGGTCTTGCTTGAAGCTATCTGGAGGATTTACATATGCCATTGTTTTTGCATTCAGTTTCCATCCATGTTTGGTGCAGCGCAAAACACTTTTAGGGAAAAAATAAGGAACTCTGTCAGTATAGCAAGTTGTCATGCAAATGACAATTCCGTCATCAGGATTTGCTACGTCCCAACAAATTATTATTAAGTATTTGACCAAAACATGACCTCATAAGTGAACTCAATCATCCAATGCAATATACCGCCGAAGATACAAATACCATTTATAGAAAACGATAATGAAGATGAATTTTAATTGTGAAATTATATATCCCAGGTTATTCTAGGTCTTTCATCTAAAATACCTACTTCCAAATACTGAAAGTATAGGCTTGTTTTTATATCATAAGGCCTATACTTTCAATAGAACGTTTTTTCTTCATATCAAAATTGTTGCTCAAAATGGAATCTTTAAGCAAGTCTTTTTACAGGAAATTACAATTTTTGTTAAAATCAAAATCTCTACACGCACGTTCTACATATACCTCCCTGGCCGTAATACTCTCAAAACTGACGTACACACCTTCGTTTTTAACAATTTGATGATCAAATTCAAATTCATAGCAGAACCTGCGCTAGCATGCATGTATGAACCCGCGAAATTACCAAATTCGATGTTATATCCTAGAGTCCTGCCTCTGCGCTATGGATCGCGTATAACAGAGTCAAGCACCAGACTACCCATATTGGGACACAGCACGCACCATTTTTGCCGTCAGTGAAGGGAGGATTCACTCCAAATGACCACCAAAAGGCTTTTTCTCTAAGTCATTGACTTTTCACCGATTTGACAAAAAGCCTTTTGGTGGTAATTTGGACTGAATCCTCCCTTCACTGACCGCACATGCAGTGGTGCGCTAAAACAAATCCCCTCTCGTCCAAAAATGGTACGTGCTGTGTCCCAATATGGTAGTCTGGTGCCTGACTCTGTTATACGCGATCCATAGCGCAGAGGCAGGACTCTAGGATATAACATCGAATTTGTTAAAAAGGAAGGTGTGTACGTCAGTTTTGAGAGTATTACGGCTAGGGAGGTATGCAGAGATTTTGATTTTAACAAAAATTGCAATTTCTTGTAAAAAGACTTGCTTAAAGATTCCATTTTGAGCAACGATTTTGATAGAAAAAAAGTTATATTGAAAGTATAGGCCTTTTAAGCATATCATATAAAAACAAGCCTATATACTTTCAGTATTTGGAAGTACAAAATACCCAGCACAATTTGGGGCCTAGGGAATCCCCCTAACGCCCCTATGACTCAACATACTCTTCCCTTTTGTTAACACACCAAGACCCCCCGCTCCCCCATAACAACTGAAATGAATTACTTGGATGTTTGAGACACAGTGGGGGACAATGGTAGGGGATACCCTCGGCCCTATACCGTGCTGCATATCATCTAAACATCAAGATACATAGGTGGGTGGCGCGAGAATGCCGACAGCGAGAGATACCAAAACTCATCTTACTCCTCTTGAAAAGAGTGCCCTATGCAACATGCTTTATACATCCCTTCCGAAGAATGGAACAATTGTGGTTAATAGTGCCTTGCTAATGTGCACAAGTTCCACGGCGAGGTGTCAAACCCGCAGCACCAAGTTTTTACCCGACTTACCAACTGTCTCCGTCTTCGATATCCTTAATGAAGGTTCCCCCTTGGTGCTTGCACTTGTTCACGCAAACTTTATACGTGTGAGCAGTTGCCGGCTCCTCCGCTGTGTCCTTAGCCGTGGGATCCTTGTAGATGACAAACTTCTCCTTATCCGACTTGTTGATGAGGTTGACGCCATCTTTAAGGCGCTTTGTGTCTTCAGATGACAGTGTAAAAATTGTTTCACTGTGTTGCTGAGCCATGTCGTGGTATAAAAAAGTCCTGCCCGAGTGGAGACGAGAGAAACATTTGTGAAAAGATACACAGTGACAAAGAATTGTGGCAACGATTCAGCACGCATTTATTCGCTTCAAACAGACTGCGTGACCCAACAATATAATGGTCAACAATTGCCTTTAACATGAGACAAGAATAACATGTACCCAACGGTACGATAATGATACACATACATATGTGCCCAACGGCACATAAACAAGTATACCCAACGGTATAACACGAATTCGCTAACAACGTACCCAAAAGTACGATAAATACAATCGATACCACCATATCGATAACCCAGATAAAAGCTTTGTTGACGCATGTCAAAAAGATGGCCAATCGGCCGACTCAAATAGCAATAAAGCTTGAGGGGAGAATGGCTGAGATCCCAGGAAGGCAAAGAGCATTGGAGCCCGCACTCCCGGGGATAGTTCACTCGACCGTTTGTGCGGACCCCACCGCTGAAAATGTTCGATCCCACCTCTCCTCCGGGGCTCAAACCATCCAAACAGCCAACATTGGTGGTTTTTTTGTTGTTGTTGTTGTTGTTGTTGTTGTGGCATGAGCCAACATAACAAGAGTTTGGAAAACGCTTGAAAAAAACGGCACTCGAACATGCAAACTGTAATGTTTTGATGGTGAACGTGGGAAGAAGACTGTTAAGGACAGCAAAGAAACCGACAAATTTGCAGTGGCAGGGAAAATCCCGCCCTGGCATCGGATGTTCTGGCACCCAAGTACCGACCCTGTGCAAACAGTAACAAAAATAAAAGGGAAATATCTGCACCGTCTTTCTTCCCCGAGCACTTGAAACTTACATTATGCAAATTCTGCCCTCCTTAATTCAATGAACACAGATACATGTAGATATAAAACTGTTTCTGCTAACAGGAACAACAAAACCCATCAAAACAAAATGTGTTCGTATAGATGCCTGGACAAAGAATTAACCGTGAATATTTGTGGGAAAATATGTGTCAAAGAGAGCGGGACGTGAATTTGTACGTGAATATAGACTTTGTAAGTTGACCTCGAGAACGCACGAGACCGCGCGAGACACTGTTATTTCCGGGCACAAGACCCTATCTCTTCAACGCACATCGCGAGCGAAATTTATGGATTATTTTGTTTACGCAGGTTTTAGTAAACTCACACGGCCCAAAACGCGTATCTCTAAATAAAATCTTGCATTTCAATTGATGAAGTGGGATATATATTTAAAAATAATGTGAAAATTCACGATCTTTTCTGAGCCGACAATGTCAATCTTTGAAAATAGTAAACGTATTACCAGCATACTCTCGGAAAAAGTGGTCCTCTTAAGCGGGCCTCCCACTGTGCGATTTTTGCCACGAATTTCCTACGAATTGGTACGATTATCGGAGACTGCCTATAGACTCTACACACAATCGTACCCAATCGTAGCTAATCGTAGGAAATTAATGGCAAAAATCGCACAGTGCGATTTTTGCTACGAATTAGGTACGATTAGCTACGATTTGGTTACGATTGTGTACGGAGTATACACAATCGTATACACCAAATCGTAGCCAATCGTATCAAATCGCACGAATAAAACATTAAAAAAACCGATTCCCGTTGATGTAAGCGTTGATGTAAGAGTGGCCAGTACGTCTCTGGGAATGGAGTCGGATAATTTTGTAACACGATTGCATCCGTGTCTGTGGTCTTGAGGATTGGTTGACCTGGACTGGTAACGATTGTGCTCGATTGGTATGACTGGAATTACACCAAGCCATTGGGTGTTTTATTCGCACGAATAAAACATTTTAAAAACCGAATTATGGTTGATCCTTCGCATGATTCCCGTTGAAGTAAGCGTTGCTCACTTGAGTGGCCAGTACGTCTCTAGCTCTGGGAATGGCGTCGGATAATTTTGTAACACGATTGCATCCGTGTCTGTGATGGTCTTGGGGATTGCTTGACCTGGACTGGTGTTAACGATTGTGCTCGTTTGGTATGACTGCAATTACACCAAGCCAGTGGGTGTTTTATTCGCACGAATAAAACATTTAAAAAACTGAATTATGGTTGATCCTTCGCTGATTCCCGTTGATGTAAGCGTTGCTCACTTGAGTGGCCAGTACGTCTCTGGGAACGGGCGTCGGATAATTTTGTAACACGATTGCATCCGTGTCTGTGGTCTTGAGGATTGCTTGACCTGGACTGGTAACGATTGTGCTCGATTGGTATGACTGGAATTACACCAAGCCAGTGGGTGTATTATTCGCACGAATAAAACATTTTAAAAACATAATTCTGGTTGATCCTTCGCTGATTCCCGTTGATGTAAGCGTTGCTCACTTGAGTGGCCAGTACGTCTCTGGGAATGGAGTCGGATAATTTTGTAACACGATTGCATCCGTGTCTGTGGTCTTGAGGATTGCTTGACCTGGACTGGTAACGATTGTGCTCGATTGGTATGACTGGAATTACACCAAGCCAGTGGGTGTTTTATTCGCTGACTGATACTAACTAACTGCATGTAGTAAAACTCTAGAAGAAAAATAGAAAATTATTACCAATAACAGCTTTAACGTGAGTAGGTATATACATTTACACAAGATTTCCAGTTTGTGGCAAAACTATTTAAGCGTAACGTACTTGCATTATAATAAATGCAAGTACATGTGTCTGAAAATCAATGAGCGTCACATAATCTTCTATGTGTGTGCCAAAATAATTGCAAAAACCTCAAAGCACAGCAATGGTCGTGCTTCTCCAATAAAACATAAGACTGGGCATCAATAATTAAGCACACTAATAATAATTTCCAAATAAAGTCATGTGCTTTTCTTGACTGTTTTTACAGGTATGTTACATTCTTTGCCTTATTTATAAATATCATTGAGGCTTACAGGAAATATCTTTTTTATCATTCTAAGTTCAGGAAAGCGATAAAGTGTGTAACACACATGCATGTCACTTTCTTTTCTTTCTTCCATAAGCACATAGCCCGAATGTTACGTGTGCATTACATGTATAAAACTGTTGCTGATATTTAAAGAGATACGTATAAGCAGGACATGTTGAAAATTATCATAAAAAGCAACCATACAAGAAAAGAACAGTATACAGTTAATGATTAATTTGCGTTGGGAATAATTAATTTTATTTGGGATTTCCTGTCAGGAATGGGAACAAAAAAGACCCTAATTAAAATTTATGAATAAATCTATACAATATAAAAAGACGTAAAACTCAAAACTTAAATATCTAAAAGTAGCCAATCATTCAGAACCTTCAAGTCCAAATTCATAGACATGTATGAATTTGTAAACCAGTATTATTAAGAAGAAAGTTTTGGTTTAGAGGTTGAAACCTGTAAATACGCTGCGCACAATCCAAAATAATATTCGAATAAACCAAGAAAGATCCCCCTTCCTCCATAGGTTTTGTGGCCTTGGTGTAAATCACTTCTCGGGTGATTAACTGCTGATATGTCTGTCACAGTCTGTGGGAGCTGGTGGGTCGTTCATATTCATGACTACCAGGCTGTGGCATTGGTACAACGTTCTCTCATTATACAAGGGATTACCGTGCCCCAGTGACTCCTTAAGCACCGTTTCCATCGGCTCCGATGGAAATGCACGGTACGACTTAATGACAGAAATAATCGAGAGTGTACGACTACGAGTAATGGCATGAGCATCTGTCTCATTGTAACAGCACACTAGATCATTCAGTTCACCAGGTGGATTTAGGAATAACCGATTACTGACCAAGTCATTCATGAGAACAGAACGATCAATGGCTTTAGTTTTCCTGAATGCAAGTTGTTTCACGGGCAAGTCTCGTTTACGGTGATGCAATTTACACACAATGGAAAAGTGATCTGAAAACAAATAGTCAGTGACAGGTTTGTGATCGCGAATGTCATCACATTGACGTGTAATATCTTGTTTTGTACGCCGTACATGTACGGTAACTGAATTTTGTATCGCGATGGTGTTGTGGTTTCGCCATAAAATGTAAATGCTATTTTACGGTAGCCGTAAATAGATTTCCAAGTGCTATTTTCACAGAATCATCCCAGTCTCCATCACTATTCTTGGAATTACCTATGAAGACGTTCCAGTGTTTGTGGTTCCGACAGATAGCTATCGGCAACACGTTCCTGTTTTGATTGGCACAAACGTGATACGAGCAACCATAGAGCAAGTTTTTTGCTCTATGGAGCAACCAAGAAAGATCAGCATCTGGCAAGAGGCAACAGTTTCATGGATGGGTTAAAGACACAAAACGTAGCGTGGCACACGGCATTTATTAATACAACCACCATTGATCAAAGTGCTATTTTCACAGCAAGAAATTTTTATTTTTCCATTCAAAATCCAACACACCCAGCCACGATTACCAAATACATGTAAAACAAATTTTCTTTTTATGAATGTCAATGGGGCCTGGTACTACTATACAGTGAAACTTGTATATAGTGGTCATCCAAGGGACCGACCAAATGTGGCCACAATAAAGAGGTGGCCTTTATATGCCAGTGCAGTGGGCACATGTATGGATATACAGACATCCTAAAACATACGCACGTGTATCGTTGAAAAACAGCTAAACTGTGGAGTGTATGCAATAGTCCCTCATTAAAAAGTTCAAATTTGTTAAGTTTTTAATAACACTTTAAAGCTCCACATAAAATTGTCCAAAGTAGGTTGATTCATTTAGGCAATTTACTGTATGTGGCCAGATTATCCAGGTTCAACTGCCATAGTAGTACAAACATGGAGCCGAGGTAGGATAGGCCGAGAGATAGATGCCCCAAAACAGCCTGGAAAACAAAATCTGTGGTGACCACGTGGTAATTAAAATTTTATTTCGTAGTTCTACGGGAAATACTATTTATAATGATAATCCACTTGTTACCCTATACCTGAATTTTGCCAGTTTTGATAAAAATGCGACTTTGGTAATTAACCTTAAAAAGCGGTGGGGGCAGGGGCTCGCGGTTCCCCCATACATTTTTATTTTTTAATTTGTTTTTCATGTCATACCTCGATGAGTTTGTTTCCTGTCTCACCATAACTTACGTATTATTATTAAGTACATACGTATTTATTATCACGTACGTACGTATTATTATCACGTACGTACGTATTTTTTAATTTTTTAAATCCTGGTGCCCTGGCCAATAGCTCAGCTGGTAGAGCATCTGTCTAGTGAAAAAACAGTACCCAATAGTAGTACAAACATGGAGCCGAGGTAGGATAGGCCGCGAGATAGATGCCCCAAAACAGCCTGGAAAACAAAATCTGTGGTGACCACGTGGTAACTAAAAATGTATTTCGTAATTCTACGGGAAATACCATTTATAATGATAATCCACTTGTTACCCCACCTGAATTTTGCCAGTTTTGATAAAAATGCGACTTTGGTAATTAACCTTAAAAAGCGGTGGGAGGCAGGGGCTCGCGGTTCCCCCATACATTTTTATTTTTAAATTTGTTTTTCATGTCATGCCTCGAGGAGTTTGTTTACTGTCTCACCATAACTTACGTATTATTATTAAGTACATACTATTTATTATCACGTACGTACGTATTATTATCACGTACGTACGTATTTTTTAATTTTGTTAAAGCACAATACTTAAATGTTTCCTCTGTGTCTTCGTTGTACGGTGCATTGCACACAATTGCACGTCGCCATTTTTTTCTTTCATCTTTGTTCCCAGTGAAAGTTGTTGATTAGTACATGACTGTATCCATAGATTGCCAATGCAACCTTGATCCTAGAAATATGCATGCCAACAAAGGACACTTCAAACATCATATGAACAACTTTGCCCTGATATTGTGCAACAAACAACGGACCCTGTGTGTAGCGCGTGCAGCGTGGGCTCTGACCTTGTGTACACAGCACAAACATTCTTTGTGAAACAGGTCAAAATGGACTGGACCATTTCACACAATGGGGGAAGAAATGATTATCGCTACTGTAGACAGTATGCAGTAGTACACAATACAAGATTTTAGAGTTTAAAAACTGTTCAGCTAAATGAAGTTTTATTCTTAAGTACTGATGTTTTCTTCAGCACATTAACAATGGTATATGAATACAAGGTTTGATAAGCAAACCCACTTATTCACGTAATATGAATATTAATTACACCCCTCCAAGGATCAATGCTCTGGTCTGACTAGCATTGACGGCAAATAAGCCCCGTTTTACCGATATCCAGAGAATGTTACGAAAATAACAGAAAAGCTTTTCAACAGCTTTTCAACGTGCTTCTGTTTCGGCGAGACGAAAACGTGGCCTGACCTAGTTCCTCGTTCATCCTACCAATATACACGTGATTATAAGAGGATATGTGAAGCCAGACTATAGAAACACGTTGCATATTAAAATCGGGTCATGGTCTTAGATGAGAGACATTCTATGATTGGAAGCAAAAAAGCCCCTGTTTCCCCTTGTCCAATAAAAATGATTCTTATATGAGTGGGAAGGAAATTTTATGTAGTTTATTCGTAAGTGCGAGTTGAATCTGTGGGACAAAGAGAACGACTGTGCCGTTCAATTCAGTGAGACGACCGACTGGAAAATGATCAGTAATCGTGTTGACCTCCATTGACTTTGCCGATTTTGAGGTTTAACACCCGTTCTTTGAGTGAAAAAAGCCCCTTTTCCCCGTGCATCACATATTTAAAAAAAAATAACCAAACTAAAGGTAATACTCTGTACTTTGAAATGCGTAGCGAGTTGGTGAAAAACCTAGACGTACTTTTTATGTACTCGCAAAAGTTTGCAGTGCGGCACTGTTTTCCGTGTCATTTTCCTGCGCTGAGCGTAGGGTCACGGAGCTCAGTGAGCAGATGCGCGCAAGTTGTTCATATGAATTGAGGTCATTTGTAACGTTCAATTACCGTTTAACTGGCAATTATTTGACAAAGGTAACAAGCTAGTTTTGTTTCTACGTAAATAAAGTTAATTTATAAGTGGTTTGCACTTATAGTTACCAGGTGATCACCACAAAACTGAACGATAAGTGGAGCTGTCTCACGGCCTAGGACAAAAATATGATATTGGTCAGTCACACAAGCAGTATTAGGTTAGAAGTTAGAGTTAAATCCAAAATCTACAAGTCAGCCATGAGTGATGTTGATTCTGACCATCATGATGAAGGACACGCTTCTGGTTCTCAAGAATCAAAGCAAGACGTTTTTGTGAAATTATTGACACATAATAGCGTGCTGTTGACAAAATCACAGCTGCCAAAAGTCAAAGCTGAGAAGGAGAGTGCTATAAAGAAGATGAGTCCTTACTTCTCTATTCCTAAGGTAGCTCTGGAGCTACCTTGTAAAAGACAAGTAATTACTTGCAATTTGTAGTATCTGCCCCCTTTTATTCATACGGAGTTAAGTAAACGCTAAAAAGAAAAGCAAATGCTTATTCAGGTAAAGTAAATACTTTTAACATTTAGAAAATACTTTCTAGTAAACGCTTTTACTCATTTTTATTCATACGGATGGTAGTAAATACTACAAATATTGAAGTAAAAGCAAATACTACTGTTTTCATACGCGTTGACTATACGGTTATCGGCCTTCATACGCGTAGCATAAAAACGGATACCGGTTATGCAGATTTTTCGCTTTATCTGTGATGGAATAATAAGTTGTATGCATTTTGTTTCTTTTTGATGTATAATCCGTGAATATAGATCAAATTTAATGTGTGTTGCCCACGTGAAAGCAAGGAAAATCTGTTGAAAACAAAGCTAAGCGCAGAGCAGATTTAGCAGATATGTATACACGTACATTCATCACAGTGCGAAACCCTGTTCAGTGTGCGCATCGACGTGAACGGTTACCGTTATGCACCTATCGATTATTTCCCCCATCCCTCCCTGCCCCCCGCTACCCTACCCCTTAGTATAGTATACTATCTGCATTACTCCATTCACGTCTCGGGCTCCAGTCCCTATGATTTAGGACTGGGTAAGAAAAGCTTCTGCTCACGCTACCCTACCCAGAGTCGTAGACCACGGACCACGGACCTAAACCCCACCCTAAAACTCACCCCATATCTCATCCCATACCTTACCCCGATCCTTAAATTAATAGATGGCGAAGTCAGAAACCGTTTACTAAAATGCGAGAATTTTTCCCCCGAACAATTTCGACGCCAGCTTAACCACATGCACCTGCCGAAGCGTGCTGCCACATCAGAACATGGATGACATAGCATTTATATCGCCTCCACCCGCATCTCGATGAACTCGAAACCCCTACTCGATCAACTCGAAACACATACTTGACCCCAATGCTCATCGGGTTTGCGAAGATGATGACAACGTTGACTCCCATAGGGTATGCATGTGCACCTTTCTACCGCCTTCCTTCCAGCAGATGCAGGGTATCACACCCCAATGGGAGTAACAAAAAATAAGTAAAGCTTGCTTTTCTGCTATCACCATCAAACTTACATACTTTATGTGTAGGGCTTATGTATCTTCCCCAAAACTGTGATGCGTGTATGTGGTAAATTGATGGAAAGGCAGGGTGGAAGAGGGCTGGCAGTCAACACAGCTTGTAGATTGATCAGCGGCAGCCGAACCAAAGGCAGTGGCCGAAATCATGTACTTAGAAAACTAAAATATGAAATTTGAAACGTGAAGACGATCTCAAAACTTGCACAACCAAACAAAGCGATCAAGGGCATTTAAAACTAATCTCAAATAAAGTTTGCAGCTTCGAGCCCTGTAAAAAAGGATGCTCCCGCCTGTTATACCCGTGACTAAATATTTCGCATCCATTGGCCAAGCCTAAAAGCCCGATCACGTTAATTAGCCTACATGTATACGCTAACATAACAGGGCGCAATAGGGTGATGCGGAAAGGGGGTGTGTGACAAATAAAACATTTTCTATGAATAGTCCTTCGAGGGATTTGCCGCTAAATCCAGTTTCAATCGGCAAAATGTCCCAAATAAATATATATAAATAAGTGTATGGCTATCGTGTTAAAACTTTCAGAAATAGTCAAAGGATATATTTTTGTATTGCAAATATTTTGATGTATCCCCCCGCCCCCAAAACACTCCAACCCCCCCCCCCCCCCCCCCCCACCCCACCCCAGCCCCCCCCCCCCCCAACCCCACCCACCCCAAACAAAAATATAAATAAATAAATAAGTGTATGTATATTGTGTTAAAACTTTCAGAAATAGTCAAAGAATATATTTTTGTATTGTAAATAATTTATTTAGATATAATCTCAGAAAAATCGAGGACGATTTTTTTTCTCGAAAAAGGGAGGATAATGTGACAGTTAAAACGAACCCCCACCCATTATCTTGTTCGGACTATTTTTTTTGTATTGAATTCTTCCGCCACTTTTATTATTATTTAAATTACACAACAATACACCCACCGCGGCGTGGCAGAACGCCCGCCCCACACCACGTCCTGCACTCGAGGAGTTAACATGTCTTTTTCTTCTCCTCTTCGTTTTCCAGGAATAAACAATTTGACAGCGTCGATTCGATTGTGGTAAATCCGTATCCCTCATTTCCCATTTTTTGGACACTGACCCCCCCCCCCCCCCCCCCCAGGGGGCACAGCCAGAAAGCTGGTTCTAAATCTACCTCCGGAGGAGCAGACACCGCATCATGCCTTTGCTGAACTCAAAGCACAGTTTGGAGATACGTCCGTGGTTGGTGACCCCTTGGCCATATTCTATGAGCGATTGAGATTGACGAACGAACCACCCAGTATATACGCGGTAGAGCTTGAGGCTACATTACGGACAGTAGAAGAGCGTATGAGCAGCCGACTTCCCTCGTCCAATCGTAATCGCATGCTTACACAGCAATTCATGCGTGGAGTTGGAGACGAAAGGATAACTAATCGTCTTGCCCCTATGAGACCACGGGACATGTCATTCAGGGAGTTACAAGTTGAACTCCGACAGATAGAGCGAGAACAACGGGCTGCAACTCTATTACCACAGAAAGCTGCCTCCAAATCCCAGTCTGTACAATCCACTGCCCAGTCACAACCGCAGTATATGCAGACACAGCCAAGGAAACAAGCATTGCCTCAACCACGGCAACAACAACCGGAAGTAGTCCCTAAACGGACGCCCCCCGATAACCAGCCAACAAATTTACAAGTTCAGAGTGATGACGTCGTGCTAAGTCTCATCAACAAGGTTGAACAGCTGACAAAGACCGTGGAGTACCTAGCATCTAAATCTCACTTCTCTCCGCCACTAATGAAACCTCAACAGCCACCTGAGAAGAGGTTCTTCATCTGCCACCGCTGCGGCCAGGAAGGACATATAGCTAGAGGTTGTAGAAATCTTCCGTTAAACTTCCAGGGGCCCCGGTCCGAGGGCAAACCGGAGTCCAAGAACTAAGCCCGCCTGTCATAACAAGTCTCGGTTCTCCTTCAAACATTAAACAGAAGGCTGCACAGTAAAATTTTCAGGTTATCGGTCCAAATAATAAAGATACTGTGGAGATCAACGGGATAACTCATCAAGCCTTAATTGACTCGGGTTCTCAAATAACGTCGATTACAGAGGACCTATAGAAAGGACATCCGTCGCTTTGCGATGTTAGTCTATCTTCAATAGATATCAAGATCGAGGGTGCCAACGGTCAAGAGGTCTTGTACCTGGGAATCATCCCAGTCTCCATCACTATTCTTGGAATTACCTATGAAGACGTTCCAGTGTTTGTGGTTCCGACAGATAGCTATCGGCAACACGTTCCTGTTTTGATTGGCACAAACGTGATACGAGCAACCAAGAAAGATCAGCATCTGGCAAGAGGCAACAGTTTCATGGATGGGTTAAAGACACAAAACGTAGCGTGGCACACGGCATTTATTAATACAACCACCATTGATCAAAGTGCTATTTTCACAGCAAGAAATTTTTATTTTTCCATTCAAAATCCAACACACCCAGCCACGATTACCAAATACATGTAAAACAAATTTTCTTTTTATGAATGTCAATGGGGCCTGGTACTACTATACAGTGAAACTTGTATATAGTGGTCATCCAAGGGACCGACCAAATGTGGCCACAATAAAGAGGTGGCCTTTATATGCCAGTGCAGTGGGCACATGTATGGATATACAGACATCCTAAAACATACGCACGTGTATCGTTGAAAAACAGCTAAACTGTGGAGTGTATGCAATAGTCCCTCATTAAAAAGTTCAAATTTGTTAAGTTTTTAATAACACTTTAAAGCTCCACATAAAATTGTCCAAAGTAGGTTGATTCATTTAGGCAATTTACTGTATGTGGCCAGATTATCCAGGTTCAACTGCCATAGGATTGTACACACAGAAATCCTGGTGCCCTGGCCAATAGCTCAGCATGGTAGAGCATCTGTCTAGTGAAAAAACAGTACCCAATAGTAGTACAAACATGGAGCCGAGGTAGGATAGGCCGCGAGATAGATGCCCCAAAACAGCCTGGAAAACAAAATCTGTGGTGACCACGTGGTAATTAAAATTTTATTTCGTAGTTCTACGGGAAATACTATTTCTAATGATAATCCACTTGTTACCCTATACCTGAATTTTGCCAGTTTTGATAAAAAATGCGACTTTGGTAATTAACCTTAAAAAGCGGTGGGGGCAGGGGCTCGCGGTTCCCCCATACATTTTTATTTTTTAATTTGTTTTTCATGTCATACCTCGATGAGTTTGTTTCCTGTCTCACCATAACTTACGTATTATTATTAAGTACATACGTATTTATTATCACGTACGTACGTATTATTATCACGTACGTACGTATTTTTTAATTTTTTAAATCCTGGTGCCCTAGCCAATAGCTCAGCTGGTAGAGCATCTGTCTAGTGAAAAAATAGTACCCAATAGTAGTACAAACATGGAGCCGAGGTAGGATAGGCCGCGAGATAGATGCCCCAAAACAGCCTGGAAAACAAAATCTGTGGTGACCACGTGGTAACTAAAAATTTTATTTCGTAGTTCTACGGGAAATACTATTTCTAATGATAATCCACTTGTTACCCTATACCTGAATTTTGCCAGTTTTGATAAAAATGCGACTTTGGTAATTAACCTTAAAAAGCGGTGGGAGGCAGGGGCTCGCGGTTCCCCCATACATTTTTATTTTTAAATTTGTTTTTCATGTCATGCCTCGAGGAGTTTGTTTACTGTCTCACCATAACTTACGTATTATTATTAAGTACATACTATTTATTATCACGTACGTACGTATTATTATCACGTACGTACGTATTATTATCACGTACGTACGTATTTTTTAATTTTGTTAAAGCACAATACTTAAATGTTTCCTCTGTGTCTTCGTTGTACGGTGCATTGCACACAATTGCACGTCGCCATTTTTTTCTTTCATCTTTGTTCCCAGTGAAAGTTGTTGATTAGTACATGACTGTATCCATAGATTGCCAATGCAACCTTGATCCTAGAAATATGCATGCCAACAAAGGACACTTCAAACATCATATGAACAACTTTGCCCTGATATTGTGCAACAAACAACGGACCCTGTGTGTAGCGCGTGCAGCGTGGGCTCTGACCTTGTGTACACAGCACAAACATTCTTTGTGAAACAGGTCAAAATGGACTGGACCATTTCACACAATGGGGGAAGAAATGATTATCGCTACTGTAGACAGTATGCAGTAGTACACAATACAAGATTTTAGAGTTTAAAAACTGTTCAGCTAAATGAAGTTTTATTCTTAAGTACTGATGTTTTCTTCAGCACATTAACAATGGTATATGAATACAAGGTTTGATAAGCAAACCCACTTATTCACGTAATATGAATATTAATTACACCCCTCCAAGGATCAATGCTCTGGTCTGACTAGCATTGACGGCAAATAAGCCCCGTTTTACCGATATCCAGAGAATGTTACGAAAATAACAGAAAAGCTTTTCAACAGCTTTTCAACGTGCTTCTGTTTCGGCGAGACGAAAACGTGGCCTGACCTAGTTCCTCGTTCATCCTACCAATATACACGTGATTATAAGAGGATATGTGAAGCCAGACTATAGAAACACGTTGCATATTAAAATCGGGTCATGGTCTTAGATGAGAGACATTCTATGATTGGAAGCAAAAAAGCCCCTGTTTCCCCTTGTCCAATAAAAATGATTCTTATATGAGTGGGAAGGAAATTTTATGTAGTTTATTCGTAAGTGCGAGTTGAATCTGTGGGACAAAGAGAACGACTGTGCCGTTCAATTCAGTGAGACGACCGACTGGAAAATGATCAGTAATCGTGTTGACCTCCATTGACTTTGCCGATTTTGAGGTTTAACACCCGTTCTTTGAGTGAAAAAAGCCCCTTTTCCCCGTGCATCACATATTTAAAAAAAAATAACCAAACTAAAGGTAATACTCTGTACTTTGAAATGCGTAGCGAGTTGGTGAAAAACCTAGACGTACTTTTTATGTACTCGCAAAAGTTTGCAGTGCGGCACTGTTTTCCGTGTCATTTTCCTGCGCTGAGCGTAGGGTCACGGAGCTCAGTGAGCAGATGCGCGCAAGTTGTTCATATGAATTGAGGTCATTTGTAACGTTCAATTACCGTTTAACTGGCAATTATTTGACAAAGGTAACAAGCTAGTTTTGTTTCTACGTAAATAAAGTTAATTTATAAGTGGTTTGCACTTATAGTTACCAGGTGATCACCACAAAACTGAACGATAAGTGGAGCTGTCTCACGGCCTAGGACAAAAATATGATATTGGTCAGTCACACAAGCAGTATTAGGTTAGAAGTTAGAGTTAAATCCAAAATCTACAAGTCAGCCATGAGTGATGTTGATTCTGACCATCATGATGAAGGACACGCTTCTGGTTCTCAAGAATCAAAGCAAGACGTTTTTGTGAAATTATTGACACATAATAGCGTGCTGTTGACAAAATCACAGCTGCCAAAAGTCAAAGCTGAGAAGGAGAGTGCTATAAAGAAGATGAGTCCTTACTTCTCTATTCCTAAGGTAGCTCTGGAGCTACCTTGTAAAAGACAAGTAATTACTTGCAATTTGTAGTATCTGCCCCCTTTTATTCATACGGAGTTAAGTAAACGCTAAAAAGAAAAGCAAATGCTTATTCAGGTAAAGTAAATACTTTTAACATTTAGAAAATACTTTCTAGTAAACGCTTTTACTCATTTTTATTCATACGGATGGTAGTAAATACTACAAATATTGAAGTAAAAGCAAATACTACTGTTTTCATACGCGTTGACTATACGGTTATCGGCCTTCATACGCGTAGCATAAAAACGGATACCGGTTATGCAGATTTTTCGCTTTATCTGTGATGGAATAATAAGTTGTATGCATTTTGTTTCTTTTTGATGTATAATCCGTGAATATAGATCAAATTTAATGTGTGTTGCCCACGTGAAAGCAAGGAAAATCTGTTGAAAACAAAGCTAAGCGCAGAGCAGATTTAGCAGATATGTATACACGTACATTCATCACAGTGCGAAACCCTGTTCAGTGTGCGCATCGACGTGAACGGTTACCGTTATGCACCTATCGATTATTTCCCCCATCCCTCCCTGCCCCCCGCTACCCTACCCCTTAGTATAGTATACTATCTGCATTACTCCATTCACGTCTCGGGCTCCAGTCCCTATGATTTAGGACTGGGTAAGAAAAGCTTCTGCTCCCGCTACCCTACTAAAATGCGAGAATTTTTCCCCCGAACAATTTCGACGCCAGCTTAACCACATGCACCTGCCGAAGCATGCTGCCACATCAGAACATGGATGACATAGCATTTATATCGCCTCCACCCGCATCTCGATGAACTCGAAACCCCTACTCGATCAACTCGAAACACATACTTGACCCCAATGCTCATCGGGTTTGCGAAGATGATGACAACGTTGACTCCCATAGGGTATGCATGTGCACCTTTCTACCGCCTTCCTTCCAGCAGATGCAGGGTATCACACCCCAATGGGAGTAACAAAAAATAAGTAAAGCTTGCTTTTCTGCTATCACCATCAAACTTACATACTTTAGGCCTATGTGTAGGGCTTATGTATCTTCCCCAAAACTGTGATGCGTGTATGTGGTAAATTGATGGAAAGGCAGGGTGGAAGAGGGCTGGCAGTCAACACAGCTTGTAGATTGATCAGCGGCAGCCGAACCAAAGGCAGTGGCCGAAATCATGTACTTAGAAAACTAAAATATGAAATTTGAAACGTGAAGACGATCTCAAAACTTGCACAACCAAACAAAGCGATCAAGGGCATTTAAAACTAATCTCAAATAAAGTTTGCAGCTTCGAGCCCTGTAAAAAAGGATGCTCCCGCCTGTTATACCCGTGACTAAATATTTCGCATCCATTGGCCAAGCCTAAAAGCCCGATCACGTTAATTAGCCTACATGTATACGCTAACATAACAGGGCGCAATAGGGTGATGCGGAAAGGGGGTGTGTGACAAATAAAACATTTTCTATGAATAGTCCTTCGAGGGATTTGCCGCTAAATCCAGTTTCAATCGGCAAAATGTCCCAAATAAATATATATAAATAAGTGTATGGCTATCGTGTTAAAACTTTAAGAAATAGTCAAAGGATATATTTTTGTATTGCAAATATTTTGATGTATCCCCCCGCCCCCAAAACACTCCAACCCCACAACCCCCCACCCCACCCCAGCCCCCCCCCCCCCAACCCCACCCACCCCAAACAAAAATATAAATAAATAAATAAGTGTATGTATATTGTGTTAAAACTTTCAGAAATAGTCAAAGAATATATTTTTGTATTGTAAATAATTTATTTAGATATAATCTCAGAAAAATCGAGGACGATTTTTTTTCTCGAAAAAGAGAGGATAATGTGACAGTTAAAACAAACCCCCACCCATTATCTTGTTCGGACTATTTTTTTTGTATTGAATTCTTCCGCCACTTTTATTATTATCTAAATTACACAACAATACACCCACCGCGGCGTGGCAGAACGCCCGCCCCACACCACGTCCTGCACTCGAGGAGTTAACATGTCTTTTTCTTCTCCTCTTCGTTTTCCAGGAATAAACAATTTGACAGCGTCGATTCGATTGTGGTAAATCCGTATCCCTCATTTCCCATTTTTTGGACACTGACCCCCCCCCCCCCCAGGGGGCACAGCCAGAAAGCTGGTTCTAAATCTACCTCCGGAGGAGCAGACACCGCATCATGCCTTTGCTGAACTCAAAGCACAGTTTGGAGATACGTCCGTGGTTGGTGACCCCTTGGCCATATTCTATGAGCGATTGAGATTGACGAACGAACCACCCAGTATATACGCGGTAGAGCTTGAGGCTACATTACGGACAGTAGAAGAGCGTATGAGCAGCCGACTTCCCTCGTCCAATCGTAATCGCATGCTTACACAGCAATTCATGCGTGGAGTTGGAGACGAAAGGATAACTAATCGTCTTGCCCCTATGAGACCACGGGACATGTCATTCAGGGAGTTACAAGTTGAACTCCGACAGATAGAGCGAGAACAACGGGCTGCAACTCTGTTACCACAGAAAGCTGCCTCCAAATCCCAGTCTGTACAATCCACTGCCCAGTCACAACCGCAGTATATGCAGACACAGCCAAGGAAACAAGCATTGCCTCAACCACGGCAACAACAACCGGAAGGTCGTCCCTACACTGCTTTAGTAGAAGGAATAACGGAAAGCACATCTAGTTTGAGAATTGGCCACCTCTTAACTGATGTTGGTGAGGATAGAATGGTGCCAGTGAGGATGTGTAATATCTCTGTTAAGCCTGTTGTCATCCCTAGAAATTGCCGAATAGCCCAAGTCTCGTCAGTTCTTTGCGTGGAGGAAAACCAATGCTCAGCAAAAGGGATACCATTGTCATTTTCATCAGATGGAGCTTCCAGGTATGCTAATTTGACGAACCCAAAAGTGACTAAGGACCTGACCAACGTCATTCCATCGCTTGATCTCTCTAAGATTTCCTTTGATGACGAGGTTCAGAAGAATAAACTCCTTAAACTTCTTCAGAAGTATAAAAGCGTCTTTTCTACAGATCCTCTAGATTTTGGCCGAACCTCAACCGTGAAACACACTATACCACTGATGGACGAGCATCCTTTCAGGCTTCCTCATCGGAGAATACCACCCCACCAATACCAAGATGTGAAAGAACAACTCGAGAAGATGGAAGAAGCACAAGTCATTCGCCGCAGCTGTAGTCCATACGCCTCGCCCATGGTTGTTGTACATAAAAAAGATGGATCTTTACGAATCTGCATCGACTATCGCCAACTTAACAATAGTACCATTCGAGATGCGTATCCCCTACCTCGAATCGAAGAGGCCTTAGACGCTCTGGGCAAGGCAAAATTCTTTACAACGCTGGATCTCACTTCAGGGTACTGGCAAGTCGAAGTAGAAGAGAAAGACAAGCCAAAAACGGCATTTACCACTCCAATGGGGCTGTACGAGTGCAACCGGATGCCATTCGGTCTTCAGAATGCACCGGCGACGTTCCAGCGGTTAATGCAAACTTGTTTAGAAGACCAGAATTATTCTACTGTGCTGTTATACCTTGATGACATCATCGTCTTCTCTTCGACCTTTGATGAGCATTTACTACGACTTGAGAAGGTGTTTGCCTGCTTGCAACAACACGGCTTAATGTTGAAGCCTCCTAAGTGCCACCTCCTTCGAAAAGAAGTGACGTACCTTGGCCACATAGTATCTGCAGCAGGAATTGCGACGGATCCTGCCAAAAT
Source organism: Henricia sp. BOLD:AAB3569 (assembly GCA_037783545.1). Classification (NCBI taxonomy): domain Eukaryota; kingdom Metazoa; phylum Echinodermata; class Asteroidea; order Spinulosida; family Echinasteridae; genus Henricia; species Henricia sp. BOLD:AAB3569. Next base: position 110,016 of record JBBELK010000466.1, on the reverse strand, counting down.
TTCGCAAGTCAGGAACTGGGAGACACCTTGCAACCGCAAGGAGTTACTTCGGTTCCTGGGTTTTACGGGATATTATAGACGATACATCAAGGGCTACTCAAAAATCGTGTCACCACTCTACAAACTTACAGCAGGAGATCCACGGCGACGGAAGAAGGGCAAAAGTAGACAGTCTGTGCCGGTTCCTCCATTCGTATGGATAGACGAATGCCAGAAGTCCTTCGAAGTCTTGAAAGATCTAATGACGTCAGCCCCAATACTTGCGTTTGCCGACTACACTCAGCCTTTTATTCTTCAAACTGATGCGTGTGGTACTGGCCTTGGTGCCGTTCTAAGCCAGATACAAGATGGTCAGGAGAGAGTAGTTGCTTACGCCAGCAGAGGTTTGACTCCATCTGAAGGCCGCTACCCAGCTCACAAGCTTGAGTTTCTCGCGTTAAAGTGGGCAATAACTGATAAGTTTCGAGATTACCTGCTGGGCAGCAAATTTACTGTATGGACGGATAGCAATCCTCTCCTTTATGTTACAACTACAGGGAAGCTTGACGCTACTGGCCAACGTTGGGTCGCTGCTCTTTCACAGTTTCAATTTACCGTCAAGTACAAGCCAGGAAAGACGAACTCTGCAGCAGATGCTCTCTCCAGAAAACCACAAACTGAGTTGCCAGCTTCTACATCTAACTCCCAACGAGAAACTGTGACTGTACCGTGTGATGTTGTTCAGGCGATCTGTGGGGGCATCCTCTTTCTTCAATTCCCAATATGGAGGCCCCGTCATCTGTTGTCCATTGTCAGACAATAACTGGTCAACATGCAAAGCTCCCCCCGGCAGTTAAGATCCAGACCAATGAGAATGAGCTGCCTGGGCTTTCACGGCAACAACTGGCACTTTCTCAACGGGACGATCCCAAAATCTCTAAAGTGATCTGTCTTCTTGAAAAAGGTCAAAGACCAGACTCTAATCAGCGAAAAGAACACCCTGATTCTATACCCTACTTCAGAGAATATGATAAGTTAAAGCTGAAGGACGACGTTCTATATCGCGCTAGGAAAACAGCAGAGGGAAGTATTTTACATCAGTTGGTCCTTCCGGAATGCTACAGAGAGACGGCCATGACTGGTCTTCATGATGATGTTGGGCACCTTGGCTTCGACAGAACTCTAGAAATGGTACAACGAAGGTTCTTTTGGCCAGGAATGAGTCGAGACGTCAGGGACCACTGCCTTCGATGTAAACGATGTTGTCTCCGTAAAACCTCTCAATCTAAGGTCAGAGCCCCATTAGTCTCCATCACTACCAGTGAACCGCTGGAGCTCCTGTGCATTGACTACCTGAAGCTCGAACGCAGTAAAGGCGGCCATGAAAACATCTTGGTGATCACCGACCACTTTACAAAATACGCACAGGCTTTTACAACTTATAGACCAGAAGGCTGAAACAGTAGCAAAAGTGTTGTGGGAGAATTTCATCCAACACTACGGATTTCCAGCGCGAATACACGCCGACCAAGGCCGAAACTTTGAAGGTCAAGTCATTCAAAACCTTTGCAAAATATCCGGAATTAAGAAAAGTCGCACTACCCCATACCATCCTCAAGGCAATGGACAGACCGAGCGTTTCAACCACACTTTGCTAAACATGCTTGGAACGCTTGACACCAACCAAAAAAAGAACTGGAAACAGTATGTAGGATCGATGGCTCACGCTTACAATGCAACCTGTCATGATACAACAGGGTATCCACCGTTCCTATTGATGTTTGGTCGTCACCCCAATCTTCCGGTAGATCTTATGTTTGGAATTGCCAGTGCTGATGACGCACCTCCTGACTATGATGATTATGTGCAGGGCTTGAAACAGCGTCTGATATCCTCGTACAAGACGGCAAGTGACTTTGCAAAACAGGCTAAATTGAAACAGAAACGTAATTATGACAGCAAAACTCGTGAAGGCGCACCCCTACAACTAGGCGATCGCGTCCTAGTACAGAACAAGCATATCAAAGGGACCCAGAAGTTGGCAGATAGATGGGAAGACATCCCCTATGTCATCGCTTCGAAACTGGAAAATCTTCCAGTTTACGTGGTTAGATGTATCTCAACAGGCAAAGAAAGGACTCTCCATCGAAACCTGCTTACTCCGTGTATGTTTCTACCGGTGGAAGACAGCAAACAACCAGTGTCTACAAAGGCCGAAATCGAGGTAGATCAAGAGAAAGATAAGCAGACGGAAATTCGCGATCAGGAGAAGACAGAAGTTTACACTTCAAGTGATGACGTGGCCGATGATGGGGAAATTATCTTCCTTCCGGTTCAAATAGAACCAGAATATTCTCCACCAGAAAGCCGGTCATATTCTCCGTCAAACGCCGAATCTGTCACTGCGCCTTTCCATACTCGCTCTGCAGAGTCTCGGTCTGAACCCCAACAGTCTCCATCAGGTTTATCAGTGGATGCCGTTGAGTCTCCTACCTTACCGGAAAATTCACAATCTGTGTCTTCTGTTTCCACTCCTTTGCCTTTAGTTTCTCGACCTAAACGAATACAAAAACCGGTTGACCGACTCACTTATGAGTTTTTAGGCCAAACAAAGGAGCACCATGTCAGTGGTAAGTCAACATACAGGGAAAAGGTAGAGAGAGGCAAAGCCCTGTTTGCAAAGTGGAAAAGTTCAGAAATGCAAGAAAATCGGATAAGGGCAGCCTTAACAGTATTGTTGTCTAATTGATATTACATTTTTTATGCTAACCTATATACTTGTAATATGTGTAATAATTTTGTAGTTTAGTAGTAGTCTTATATAAGTACATGTAGAGTAGTCTCGTTTATATTACAATAACAATTGCATGAATAGTTCAGCTATTCTTTGAATTAGTCACTATAATAAGTGTATGTATATTGCGTTAAAACTTTGAGACGAGACATTTTTCGAGACGGATATATTTTTGTATTGCAAATATGTTGATGTATCCCCCGCCCCCAACACACTTCACCCCCCCCCCACCCAACCCCAACCCCCCCAAAAAAATAAATATATATAAATAAGTGTATGGCTATCGTGTTAAAACTTTCAGAAATAGTCAAAGGATATATTTTTGTATTAAAACTTTGAGACGAGACATTTTTCGAGACGGATATATTTTTGTATTGCAAATATGTTGATGTATCCCCCCGCCCCCAAAACACTCCAACCCCACAACCCCCCACCCCACCCCAGCCCCACCCACCCCAAACAAAAATATAAATAAATAAATAAGTGTATGTATATTGTGTTAAAACTTTCAGAAATAGTCAAAGAATATATTTTTGTATTGTAAATAATTTATTTAGATATAATCTCAGAAAAATCGAGGACGATTTTTTTTCTCGAAAAAGGGAGGATAATGTGACAGTTAAAACGAACCCCCACCCATTATCTTGTTCGGACTATTTTTTTGTATTGAATTCTTCCGCCACTTTTATTATTATTTAAATTACACAACAATACACCCACCGCGGCGTGGCAGAACGCCCGCCGCACACCACGTCCTGCACTCGAGGAGTTAACATGTCTTTTTCTTCTCCTCTTCGTTTTCCAGGTAAATGGAAGTTATTCAGTTGTAAATATAATTTCACGTAATTCCTTATTTAATGTTTGTATTCGTCGGTTATTTTCCTATTTGAATCATGCATATTTGGATAAAAATACTTCGTGCTTTGGGACATTTTGCTGGTTGAAATTGTTTTGAGTTTCACCTTCAATAATGTACTTTAGATTTAAAATCCAGTTTCAATCGGCTTTTAATCTTGTTCTAGCTGGACGATTTAATAGTATTTTTGTACGTTTTGCGAGATTTGAGCATTTTGAAGTACATTCTATCAGTATTTCGACAAACCAATTTGACTCAATGTGGACCTTCGTCCATTTTGGCGCAAGCCGCTATTTTATTCAATCTTGACTTTGGGGTGTGTTCGAGCTGTTCGGCTGTGTCTTGAGATTGCACACGAGTTGATGGTAGGCGTACTAGGTTTATTAACATTCCATAAACTTGTGTGTGTCTTCGGGACATGGCCGGATAGTTACGATGCGGTCTAATTTATAACTCAGTCACCCGTTAATAGTTAATTATTTTTGCATTATTAATTATTGTAGTTATATGTAATTTATTTACATGTGTAATTGGCACACCACGTCCTGCACTCGAGGAGTTAACATGTCTTTTTCTTCTCCTCTTCGTTTTCCAGGAATAAACAATTTGACAGCGTCGATTCGATTGTGGTAAATCCGTATCCCTCATTTCCCATTTTTTGGACACTGACCCCCGGTGTCACATATGGACACTCGGGGATTTACTCCGGTCGTATGAACCGGTAAGCTTGTGAAATCGTCAGACTATTTGGAATTCATAAATTTACTCCTGTGTACCCTTGGAGCTTTCTGTCGTAATGGCAAACCTGGGGCTCTTCCCTCACGTGTCCCATTCGGGGATCTTCCTCTCGCGTCAAACACAAGTTAAACATGGAGGTCTTACTCTCACTGGCCAAAATGTGGTTTTTTCCCCTCACACGGCCAAACATGGGGCTTTTTCCCTCACACGTCCAACCATAGCCTTGGGCTTTTCCCCTCACACGGCCAAACATGGGGCTTTTCCCCTCACACGGCCAACCATAGCCTTGGGCTTTTTCCCTCACACGGCCAAAATGGGGCTTTTTCCCCCTCACACGGCCAAACATGGGGCTTTTTCCCTCACACGGCCAACATAGCCTTGGGCTTTTCCCTCACACGGCCAAAATGGGGCTTTTTCCCCCTCACACGGCCAAACATGGGGCTTTTTCCCTCACACGGCCAACCATAGCCTTGGGCTTTTCCCCTCACACGGCCAAACATGGGGCTTTTTCCCCTCACACGGCCAAACATGGGGATTTTTCCCATCACACGGCCAACAATGGGGCTTTTTCCCCTCACACGGCCGACCATAGCCTTGGGCTTTTTCCCCTCACACGGCCAAACATGGGGCTTTTTCCCCTCACACGGCCAACAAAGGGGCCTTTTCCCTCACACGGCCAACCATAGCCTTGGGCTTTTTCCCTCACACGGCCAAACATGGGGCTTTTTTCCCCTCACACTGCCAAACATGGGGCTTTTTCCCCCTCACACGGCCAACCGTAGCCTAGGGATTTTTCTCTCACGCGGCTAATAAGCAATTTGAGTAATTTACCAGCCCGAATTATTACAAAAGGGCGGGAATAGGTGTACTGCACAATGCCAAAAGGGACAAATTCTTAAGGCCTTAGACCTAGGCCATGAGATGCCACCGTGGTGCGCCATGTGTATACGACATGTGAAACCATCTGTTGCTTTTCAAATTTGGGAATCTTAAGGTTTCTTCCCCTATTTGAAATCCGCGTTAAAACTATCAACGCAACAAAAGACTTGAGATTGGCGCATGCACCATGTCCGTTAACACCAGGCGAAAAGGTAAAATTCCCTTGAATAAAGACCTTCGGTATCAAAACAGAGGTAAACCCGTCCGGTAAATGGACATTCTCTCACAAAGCGTAGATTCCGCGCATTGGCGGACCTCAAATAGAGACCAGTCATATAAAACTTTGGCACTGAAACCAAGGATTTATCCAAAGTGCCCATTGCATTCGCTCGCAAGCCTTAGCAAACCTACGAGGAAAAGGCAATAAGCACACCACAGCCAACCACAAGATTAGGATCCTAGCACAACCACGCCTCATCAATCCAAGCCATTCCGCTTCAGTGCACACATTGTACACTGAATGACCTCAACCAGTACTTATAGCCCTGCATCATCACGAGTCAAAAAAGGTTCACATGGTGCTGGCCGTAAACCCATACACGCGTTGATACCACCATGCACAGCCTCAAGTCTTACCTATCCAGCTCTTCACGAGAGACGTTGGAGCACGAGGGGTCCCGCAGACACACAACCGTGCTCGTGATCGAAGGGCTATGTGGGTCAAAGCCCCACTTTCGTCCGTGGGCAAGACGCCCAATCCCAACTACCTCGCTAACCCCGGCGACATAGGGGGAGCTGCCAGGGGGAAATGCCACAATCCAACCGCCGACAGGATCGGCACCCAAGCGAGGCGGCCACTTGGGGCCAAATTTATAGAGCCGTTCAACCGTCCACGTTCCGTTAACCGAGCATCAGGACATCTCATAGACATCGTTAATGGTAAGAAACTGAAAACGTGCCTTAACCAAGCTAGTGACGCAACAAAGGCCTAAACTTTCTGCCACAGCAAGCACACGCCCTCAGCCAGCGCTCAAACGGCTCAATGAAACTGGGCCCTGGCTGAAGCGAAATGGTACCGGTGATCTTCTGATGGCATCGACAACGCTAATGGCAACAGCACCAGGAGCATCCCAGTGCAGACATGTGCCATACAAGCGTCCGCCACTTGAATTCGCCAAATAATGCTCTGGGATCACCAAAGTGCGTTTCTTAACACACAAGACCAACAGCTGCGCATCCCATCCGAAGGATGGAGCACACGCGCTAAAGCGCCCTGTTCTAAGGCACAGTCCCCCAGACGGTTCTCGAACCTGCAACCTCAAGTTTTCACCCGAGTATTGCGAGTCAGTGACTTTATATCACGTCGGTAACCAGACTGGTCGGTTCACAAACGGTGACAGGCAGAGGCAGCCGGGAACGGACCGGAAACAATTAGCCTCGCCGACGTCCTGTTGGTTACTTACATGTACACCACTGGCTACGCAGCCCGACACCAGAACCGGACGCGGATATCTGAGATACGGGGTCTCACCAACCCTCGTCACATTTTCATGAAATTGCCCCTGCGAATAGATTGCCTCGAGCAGTAAACCTACCAGTATAACTCAATTTATAAATGGGACACACATACAATACAACTAACCTCTCCGTTGGTCCGAAATTTATCAAAAGATTTATTTAAAATCGCAGCTGAAAACTCTCACAATTCCTATGGGAGAACACTTATATACGCAGTACAAGTGTTCGCGACTGAAGAAGACCACTACATTTCGCTAAAATCAACCGCAGCTCATCCGACTAAGGATATTCAATATGAAAATGCTGCGACTGTTTTTCAAAACAGATCCCTGGTTAAAACAAAATGTATGCTACCACTAAACGAGCGCGGTGCGCCGATCACCGTGACCAGCTCAACGTTCCTAGCCATGATGCAAACGAATTATGAATATTGCCGCGCAAACATGTTACATGGCTACTAGACACCTTAGAATGTGAAAACACGCTCTGGTAATGCATGGCCATAGGGGCGGTTGACGAGCTGAAACGCTAACTTATCGCCGTCCTCCACGATTGACGCGCGAATACGAACACAGCCTGATATTCAACCTTAAAACACCACTACACTGTTAGTGTAGCAGATCTCTCTCCCTGGCGGCTGACACCAACTGTCATGCGCCACTTTGCAAATTTCACCCCTAAAAAGAAAACCGAGACCCCCGTCCTCGACAGTACTTCCAGACTTATCTGAAACATGCTTCCTTGCGGGCTGAACATTTTGCGATGATATCAAAATGCATATTTTTTATTTATTTTTTTTTTTAAATACAAATCCCAAGGTATTCTCCGTTGAAAATCAAAACACAATAATTCGATAACCAGGTAGGTCACTTTTATTTGGCATTTAAAATCAATGGGGCTCATATCAATACATTGTCTAAAACACATTTATATGAATTAACCGTATTTCGGGGCCTTTTCTTGGTACCAAATACCCAAACTAAACCAAAAGGCATGACCACGGGGACTTGGGACATACTCCTGCTAAGGAACCTGCGCTAAGGTACGTTGCGCAAAAAAACCACCGTGGAATAACTCAACACACCCATACAAAACACTTTGTATTTTCTTTTCGACACTAAGGCCGAGTAAGCACCCAGTATGTTCTGGACCTGCCACACTTGGACGCCTAATTGTCACCCTGTGTCACCGCTCGAGAAGAAGCCCTCTATCTTGTCTCTTCATTCAGGGTGATGGACGTAGAATCCAGTGTCATGGGTAGGGCGAGACTCCGAATATGGGAATCTGTATCGGTAAAGTAGAAAACTTGCATGAAATCATACAACATCAAATTGCCTCAAATTACTGCTTCGGCTGAAACTACTTACATAAACGGCTCAAACTATTTAGGCCTATTTCGCCCAAAATACGACACTAATCCTGCTATGTAAATAAATGCCCGAAAGTTGCCACGCTTCTGCCGCAATTAACGGTTGCGTGTAAATGCATTTACAGGAAAACCGCAAAATATCTACACCATACCAGTGTTGACGGTCATTTCCCAAACTGTCCCCATCGTACTCACTAATTACCCCTTACGGTATGTTGTCGGGGTTACGTATGTACGGTCTACGGCTTGATACTATACTTCAACTAAAATAGGGCTATACTCATTTCATGTATGCTCTGTTTTAACCTACATCGCATAGGACCACTCACGATTGCACACGTCTACTAAAATTGAATTAACTATTGGCCACCCATTAGCCACCTCCTTAAACTCACTTGTACTCCAATAACGGGCCCAATACATCTGCGTTAACATAACCTTATCCACGAAAGGTAAAACAACCGAAAACTTAGGAAAATCGCCATATATAGGCTTTTTTTTTTTTTTTTTTTCAAAGGAAATCCTTACAACTACATGTAATCTCACAACGCGATGACAATTGTTCTGACAGACTCTGCTGCAGAATATATATATTAACGGCACTTTCCGTGAAATGTCCATACCTAGTTAGGGCAAATACCGTGATTTTTCAGTTTGAAACATTTAACGAGGCCTTTGGCCATTTCGCAAATCCCTTTTAAAACTGAATTTTGAGAAGAGGAACATTTGATGCGTAACGAATGACCGCCTCCAGTTAATATGGCGAAAACCAAACCTTTGAGAGGCAAGGGAAGTCTCAGTCAAATGTAACCATGCGACGAGCCGAGTATGGACGAGCATTTAATTGAGCAAACTCACAGTAAGAGTTTGAGAAGCATTTTTTTTTTTTGCAAGCGAAGGATTGAAAGAAAGGTCAATGTTCGAGAGGGAACATTTGATTTTGGATAAAACACCTAGACATTTCAGCCTGTCCCAAATGTCTGTTCACAGGGCCCGAGGCCATGGTCAACTTCTCAATTCTTTCCCCAATTACTTGTATCATTAATTGGTGTCTAGAAATAAAATCGGCGGATGAAACAGGGGAATAATTTTACACGTGACCGCCTCGAGTCTGCCTTGTTATGACCGCATGTTAAAACATGCCGCGGTAAAATGAAAAATTCTTCCCGAGATACAAACAAACTAAAAAACAACTGCAAATATAACTGCAACATGGTAAGATTTTACTTCAATGCCAACACTAATTTTCCCATTAGGCAGAAAAGAGAAAACCCCATAACAAGGCAAAATTGTGCGGAACAGGGGTTTCAGCACTGAAAGGGACACCTTTACAAAAATAGTCTTGACATTTTTGCCGTACTCACCACCATTGACGATTCTTTCACTTGCCGTGTAGTGCCTAGTTCGTCAAAGCCATGCGCTACGTGCCACGATTTCGAATGCACCGCAATTGTGCACCCCATTGGTATGCAAATTTTGTAGAGCGGAATGCAGGAAAACAACGCGAAGAACAAAGGGGGGTGCATTCCCAACAGACCTGCACGAATTGCATGCAATTTTCAAACCAATAACGTGCATAATAATACCCAAAGTCGCATGAAAAACCACACGATTAACCGACATTTTCCCGTAACGTAATCAAGACCGGGAAATAAAACGAAAGGGCAGAGACCGTGGTTTGGTGCTACCGTAAAAGCGACCCTCACCAACGTTGTACAAAACCGATATCGGCACCGAAAATTCAATAAAACCTCTCACAATTTCCAAAATATCTCACTAATATTATCCAGAAATTGTCTTTTTTAAAAACACCACCACCATTACTATACTAAAACTTATCGGTTACGCCCTTTGGATTTCCCGGTGGCTGCTGTTCCAAATTCCCGGAGACCTACAGAGAGACGTCCTCCGCGTTCCAGTTAAAATCTCTGACTGATAGTTGCCGTCGCCCTCTAACGTTTAGGAGTGGTGCAAATAGGGTGGGGTTTGGTCAAGTTTTTCATGCCACGACCCGTGTATTTGTATACAAGACGCGCATGTTTTGCACCCGAGGGTGGGGATTTTTGTCACCTAAATGTTGGCCCAGGGGTGGGGATTTTGTCACAAAAAAGTGACAATCCCCACCTTTTAGGTGGGGTAGCCCGGGGGGGGGGGGGGGGGGGGGGGGAGGAGGAGGGGAGGGGTGTTGATAGGTGCATTATCTTTGTATTTGTTACCGTATTTGTCACCTTGCGAAACCTCTCCATTGACCGATCAACGATCATGGACATGATCACATCATCGAGGAAGGAACAAACTGCAAACGGCAGTGTTCAGTTCTTTTTTAGTTCCGTTTTAACTAATATATCTGTATGCAGTAAAGTGCACTGTACATCGTGCGCGAACGCGAGCTCTTGCACGGCAAAACATGGCTGCCGCTCTACATGCGGGGTCGGCAAAACGTCCGAGTACACCCTCTAGCCTTTTGTATATATAACTCTGTGACCAATATATTCCGGTAACCAGCCTATTATATTCGCCGTTGGCACTATTGCTAAAATTAGAACTTTCAATAATGGTGACGTCATTCAACAAGCACACCTCAGACAGTCAAATCGCCACATGTGCTAGAACGTGCGTGTTTGAATACGCGGGAGTACCTCGCCGTGGCACATCGACCAAAACATGTAGCCGGCTCGGTCAGCCGCGTCTTTATGTGAATTTCAACCCTACAAAATGCCAAACAACAACACTATTCACGCTCAAAATGGCACTATCTGCCAAGTTAATGCTTTCAACCCACAGTTTGACTCATCAGTTTCTCAGGTTACATGTACCAATGTGCCATAGGCCAAATCATACAAACTATGAACCTCCGAGTGATCTGGAAGCAATGTTTTGTTTTGAGCTAGCGACTGAACACTTTGTCAGTAATTAAATTAAAAAGATGAACTCGAGAAAACGACGGGTAACGATAACATAATCTGTCACCTCCTTAAACTAGCCCTAAAGCCAGATTTTTGACAAACATGACAACATGTCTCTGAAAAGGTTGCGTTCCTTATTCCAATCTGGCGAAACTTTGTGTTTTTTTTTAAATTGCAGACCAATTTCAGTGTTACCAGCAAAAGTAACATTTGGAACGGGCTGAGCCCAATCAACTTTTTTTCAGTGAATTTCAAACCACAATCGTTTTCACCCTAACCATGGGGTCTGGTTAAAATTAAGTCCATTGCATTCACAGCAACTGCTCTTGCGAAACTTGTAAATATTGTGTCGGAAATTGATGCAGGTAAATTACCGGGTGTAGCATTTCGATGCGTTCAACCATGAACAATAATTCCAACGCTAGGTATTCAATAATGTTCTGAAATGTATAAATTAAACTGGTTTCAATCATACCTAGATGACCGCACGTGTTTCCTAAAAAGGTGCAACTTTACAAGCTATGAACGCGAAAACAGGAATTCCGCAAGGCTCTATCTTAAAGAGGAAGAATCCCCCTTGACAAAAATCCAGCATTTGGGCTTTTTTTCGATAGTCCAAACATCCCTCTTGCAGACATGGATTTAAATAATTGTCGGTTTTAAGTGGATAAATTGCAAGCAAAAGTGCGATTTTCGAAAATTATATTTTTGCGATTTTTGAAACGCTCATTAGGTATTCATGATATGCGCGTGACCCCGTGACGCAATCCTGAGAAAGAGAAGTCAACACGATTGTTAGCTCCATACGTTTACACGCAAAAAACTTGGAAAACCGTCTCTGTAAAGCCCCTGTCACACTTGTCCGAATCGTCACTCCGTTCATGTTCCGAGTAAAAAATTGTGGATTCGGTGTTTAATCGGTTTGAACTGAACTCAAACGGATTTCCCTCGGTTTCCCTCGGTTTTCCAACGCTATATACTCGTGTACGTTCGGTAATGCACTTAGGAACTCGGTACTATCCGGTATACACACGGATTATGCACGGAATGCACGGAATACACACTGTACTCATTCGTTGCCATTCGTTGCAATGCGGAATCGGTAAGGAAGAGTACGAAACAGTTTGTAGTGCACGTTGAAAAGTCTTGAAGCGTTGTGAGAAAAGGTGCCGGGTGCGCTCCTTTTTATAGCCGTCCCACCCTCGGTCATGCCGTTTGGTGCGCCACCGGTACATGTTCGGAATACAAACGGAATGGCCAGAATACGCCCAGAAAGCGATCGGAATAGTTCGGAATGCATGCGGAATAGTCCGGAATTGCGTCGCTTTTGACCGGTAGACGTTCGGTGAACAATTCGGTGCATATTCTTTGCAACCGGAGACGAAGGAATATAGACGGAATGTTCGGAAAGCGGTCGGTCTTGAGATCAATGAGTCTTTCAAAGTTTGGCATGTCCGGTGATGATCGGAGAGGTTCTGAATATAGACGGATTGCAATCGTAATAGCAAATTATTAGATCCGGACTAAGGCCGGATTATTATTGGTGTATTTTCATTTCTGGCTGGTTTTTTGACATTTCTCTCCGAACGTGTCCGAATTAATAATATTTCAGATCGGTTTATGAACGGAATTATAGATTCGGACAAGTGTGACAGGGGCTTTAGATGGTGTTTTTTAAAGAATTTTGTTGGTCCAAAAAGCCAGAGATATGCCCAGTAGCTGCGTGGTTGTATGTTTTACCAGACACTATGGAAAAAAAAGAGCAGAAATATTCTCTTTTCTATTACCAAGAGAGAAAAAAATGAGTCGCTCATTCTAACTTGTACCGGCCGATGTGGGAACTACGACCGCAGGGAACCGTTCCATGCTGCACACAGACCGCTGTGAATGCCGTTCGTTCCGTGACAAAACCACCCGTCGCAATGCACCAGTATATATTTACTTCAAAAGAGCTTCATTGTGAGCCACAATTTCACCGTTTTTTTCACAAAACAGGTAATAGTAGATTGTTGTCATATTACATGAAGTGTTTTTCACGTTTGTATTTTGAATTACAAGGCCAAAACAGGCATGATAAACATTCACTTCGTGTATTTTCCATTAAATACTGCACAGGCCGTTTTGTATGTTTCTCAGGATGACGTCAAAACCCTGTTGATAAACAAACCAAGTGACCTCGAGCGTTTCAGAATTTCGGGTGAAGAGGGTCGGAACAAGTTGTGATGGTGTTGTAGACACATACACCTCCATGATCAACAAAAAAACTTTTAAAATGTGGACGGGGGGATTCTAGCTGTTTAAAGGTCACAGCGTTTTTCTATTTATGAAAACAGCATGCCTTACTCAGTTAATTATGTAATTATTGATAATTAATACACAAAACTGTTGCAAACCGCTTACCAACCAGCAGGACCTGTAGTAAAACCACGCTGTAAAATTAGTGGCCTCACGTTTCGACTCTAGCAGAGTCTTTCTCAAAGGCAAAAAGACAAGCAGCACGATAAAAACACGATGCTAAAGCGACAGTCACATAGAACACGGTACGTGCATACTACATAGGCGTACATTAGAGCACGGTAGAGCGCAGTGCTCTACCGGCCAGAAAATCGCGTAAAATCGAGGGTCGACGGTCACTGTCCCCACGGTACAACACGGCAGAACGCGGTAGAACACGGTGTCAACACGGCTCTACCGTGTGTCTGCCGTGTTCCTACCGTGTTCCAAACACGATCTGCCGTGTTCTAACCGTAGTCTACCGTATCTCCACCGTATATCTACCGTGTTGCAACAGTGTTCAAACGTACCTCCCGGTAGAACGCGGTGTCTACACGGTAGCCCCGACGCGAACACGGTGTCCACTGCAATGTCTATTAGTCGAGCAAGGGAAATGAAACGGGTTACCGACCAAGCTCGGGCCCCTCCGAGATCCACCGCGCCGTTGGGACGGCCTGTCCGTGCGCTAAGGCCGATGGCGCCTGCCGATCCTGTGCTGACTGTACGCCTACCGTAGCGGTGAATGTCGGTGCTGAGGCAGGGAGCAGTGGCACTTTTAGCCGTGGCACTTTCATCAACGGTTACTGAATCGCCATGTAAAACGACGAGCGCAACCAGAGAACAGAGGGGAGAGTGAAGGCCAATTTTCTGCCGTGTCCGTCTCAATCTTCGGATTTTTTTACACACAGATCTTCAGAAAACTCGAGTCCAACCGCGGTGAAATATCGCTTCACTCAAAAGTCATTATAACTTGAGAACACCAATGGATATGTGTACAGAATTTAAATTTTCCCTGGAGCAAAATAATTTTCCATGTAGCGGCTTCGAAAATGTATGCCAAAGTGCCAATTTTGCGCCCTCTCACTCAGCAAATGAATCAAATCAAATGGAAATTATATCTGTTCCGTATAAAACTTGGATGTAATAAACACAAATTTCTACGCATTTACAATGGAGCTCAACGGGGTATTTTCGAAGTAAATGTAAGTGCCGGACCAACATTAATTATAAACGAGTCCACAACGCCGCAGGCGATGTGATTGGTCGGACTGTCCTGCGGGACTGACTTGCATCACATGCGCGCGCAAAACAGGTTCATAGCGCTCATTGGCTCAGTTGACAGTTTGTTTTCGATCTGTTTTCAAAATGTTTACGTGTATAGAGTGGGTCGCGGGTAATGATGTTTTGACGTTGCACGTTCGGGTCAACTATTGTATGTAATGAATAATGTAGCAGTAGCCAGTTCGAAAAAGGCTTTATAATAATAATAATAATAATGTGTTCGAGGCGCAAGGACGTGCTTCACATGTGCTCCTCCAAAGATCGTCCTTTTCCCGACTTCAAGCTATTTTTGGAACATTATTGCCAGAGGTAACTCTTTATTACTGTTTTTCGACCGTTTTGAGGTACGTTTGGTTCAAGTGAACAAGAACACCTATTTTGAGGGGATCGTTTTCGCGCACTACGGGTAAGGGCTAGGCGATACAGCGCCGACGCCATCTTGCCCCGCCTAGCAGCCATGCCGTACACCCTGTTCAGGGAAGAATTGAGAAGGGTCAACACAATAAAGTTCAACTCAAGAGGTATGCACATATCGCCTGAAGAAGTGTACGACGCAACCAACAATGAACTCAGTACAACAGGCGCGATCAAGTGTATAGCTGAATTGAATAGCGGCTGGTTCAACGTGTCCCTAGACAATGACGCACACTGTGAAAGGATTGCCCTACGTGGGTTACGCATCAATGGAACGCTCATACCGTGTGAACGTGCAAGCATACAGAACTCGGTTGTCGTGTATGTGAACGCACCGTACGATATGGCGGATTCTACAGTCATCACCGCGCTATCAGCATATGGCACAGTGGACAATATTAGGCGGCAACATTATGGTTTTGACGATAATGTGGAAACTGGTGTGCGGAGTATGCTTATTAAAAATGTCAAACGGCCTATCCCTAGCTTCATACGAATTGGCAGTTTCAACCTACCTGTTAATCATCCAGGTCAGATCAAAACGTGTCGACTATGCAACCAACCGGGACACGTAGCTAGAGACTGCGACAGAAACGGGAGGTGTTTCGAGTGTGGGGAACGAGGTCATCGAGCCGAACAACATCGCAGACAACCCAGAAACGTCTTCGATATTGAAGTATCAGATTCAGAAGAGGAGAAAACCGATGAAACTGACAGCGACTTACCCAGCGAAATGGAGGAGGAACCGGTCGCAGAAGACAGTCATCAGGGAACACAAGGAAACTTTGAAGATGCCGAAGAGGACGAACGTCCGCCAAAAAAAGCAAGACAAGCAGAACAACACACGGAGGAAGAGACGAAAGAAGATGGTACAACAGGAAATAACTGTAGGGAACCTGAGAACGGGAACACGACCGCACAAACAATGAGAAAAACACAACCAACAGAGACGACTCAAGAACACAAGAAACGAGAAGATGACAACAATGCAACAACGCACCCGACAACTACCGGCAAGACCAAGGAAACTCCAAAAAACAACAAGTCTACAGAAGATAGCAACACACAATCACAAAACAAGCAAGAAGATCGCAGAGAGGACCAAGATCACGCCCCCGAAAAAGCTAGCGAAATGCCAACGACAAGCTGGGCCAAAGTGGTAAAATCGAAGGGAGGAAAAACCAAATTAAAGGACATGACTAAAGGAGTGAACTTTCCAGATGAATCGGCATCCAACGAAGAGACCATGGAATCACAAGATCTGGAAGACATGGTTCCGTACACGCGAGGAGGGATCCAGCGGTTCAGGAAAAAGAGAGGGGCAGGAACATTATCCTTTGTCAATAGAAGTTCCCCCTACAGCCACAGAGGAAGGGGACGCGGGTATGCTAAGGCAAATTAGTACTTGTTTTCATAATTCGGGATGTTGTATTTTCTCCTGATTTGCATGATGCTTAGAATAACGACCATTAATGTCAATGGTTTAAGGGATAATTTGAAAAGAGAAGTTTTTTTTAATCATCTTAAACGAGAGAAACACGATGTTATTTTTTTACAAGAGACCCATAGTACAGTTGATGATGAGGTTTTTTGGAAAAAACAATGGGGAGGGAATATTTTTTTCAGTCACGGTAAGAGCAACACAAAAGGAGTGGCTATTCTAGCATCATGCAAATCAGGAATTACATTGACCAATCAAGTTAATGACCAAGATGGTAGAGTGATCAAGGCTGACATTATCTGGAATAATATAAATCTGAGTTTTTTGTGTATTTATGCTCCAAATTTTGAATATCAACGCAAAAATTTCTTTCAAAATCTCACTAATTATGTTTATGAAGGTACTAACTGGATTGTAGGGGGTGATTTCAACTGCCAAATTGATAATACTAATAATTCTGATAGGAGTGTGCCTTCCTTAAATTCATTTATTTTAGAAAATGACATGTATGATGTGTGGCGTACTCTTTACCCCCGCGAAAATGGGTATACCTTTTATCACAAAGTGATAAAGAAACCCAGTAGAATTGATTACCTCTTTGTTTCGAGCACTCTGATTCACGTGGTAAATTATGCAAATGTGAGTTCTATGGGATTAACCGATCATATGACTCTTAGCTTTCGTTTTGAGAAAGAGAATGTCACTAAAGGTCCAGGACGTTGGATCCTCGATAATAACCTTCTTAATGACAAGCAATGTAACGATAGAATTAATGGCTTTTGGAATTACTGGAAAACTGAAAAGAACGCTTACGAGTCTGTTTTAGATTGGTGGGAGGTTGGTAAACATAAATTGAAAGAGATTCTTAAAGAGTATGGTAACGAAAAACGTCATAAAGATAACCACTATAAAAACCAACTTCAACGACATCTTAACGATCTGCTAAATAAGCCACATCCTGACAATGTAGCTATTAAGGATACTGAGAACCAACTTAAAAACCTTGAATTTCAAGAGTTTGAGAAGGCTAGAGTTCGAGCGCACATTATTTCTAAAACTGAGGGTGAAAAACCAACTAAATATTTTCTAAATATTGAAAAGCAGAGAAACAACACTAATATTATAAATGGTATTAAAAACGATAAGGGTAAAGTTCATCATGATCCTATTAAAATGTGTAAAAATGTTAACAACTTCTATAAACAACTATATAAGAGTGAAGAGATTGACGAAGAGTCCTTTAAAGAAATATTAAGCTCCATTAACAAAGTGCACTTTGATGATAATAGTACCTTTGATTTGGAAAAAGATATTGATGAAAATGAAATGTTTTTTGCTCTTAATCAGATGCATAAAGACAAATCTCCAGGTTTGGACGGTATAACAGCTGAATTTTACTTGCACTTTTGGTTTTTAATTAAAGATGATTTACGAGAAGTAATTAATGAATGTAAGGCTAAAGGTAAACTTACTGGTTCAATGACCATTGCATTAATTAGACTTATATATAAAAACAAAGGCGACAGAAATGACTTAAAAAACTGGAGACCGATAAGTCTACTTAATGTTGATTACAAAATAATTTCTAAAATTATTACCAATCGCCTTAAAATAGTTATGCCCGATATTATTGGGGAAGAGCAATCATGCGGAGTTAAAGATAGAAACATTCAGGATAACCTCCTCATTCTTCGAGACGCCATCCTTTATTTAAATAACGATGACAAACATGGAGCTATATTGAGTATTGATCTCGAAAAGGCTTTTGACCGTATTGAATGGAACTATATGTTTGGGGTTATGAATAGAATGGGTATTCCCAAAGGACTTATTCAATGGGTTAAGATTTCTTACAATCAACCTCTGAGTACTATCATAGTCAATAATTTCATTACTGAGCCATTCAAGGTTACAAGAGGAATCCGTCAAGGGTGCTCATTATCACCATTGCTCTTTTCAATTTGTGCTGAAGGGCTTGCCAGTCTAATTAGAGTTAATAAGGTTTTTATTTCTAATAATACCGATTTTCAAGCTTTGGAGTCCATTTTTAATACTTACAGTAAAGGGTCCGGATCTAAAATCAATGTTGAGAAATCTCAAGGCATGTGGATTGGAAAGTGGAAAAACAGAAATGATAGTCCAGGTGGGTTCTCATGGGGTAATAAAGCTTTGAAAATTTTGGGGGTTTATTTTGGTAATGAAGACACTGCTAATATTAATTGGGAACCGAAAATTAACAAAATGAAAAGTGTTTTAAACAAATGGAAAGGGAGGAATCTAACATTGAAAGGTAAAGCAGTCGTTTTTAACAGTTTTATTGGTGCTGGTTTATCTTACTTGGGAAGTGTTATCCATTGCCCCCAGCAGTATGTAGAGAGAATGGAAAAGATTAAATGGTCCTTTTACTGGGATGATAAGCCAGATAAAATTAAGCGAAAAACAATTATTGGTCCCAAAGAATCTGGCGGTACAGGGATAATTGACATAAGAGCTAAATTACAAGCTTCACAGTTTAACATTTTCAAGAGGTACAAAGATAGTTCTAGCAAATGGAAGATATTTTTTGATTATTGTATTAATAAGTCCAGTGGTGTTAACAATTTGGGTTGGTTAATTTTTGAATATCCCAAAAGTTTAGCTACGAGTACTCGGCCTTTTTATAGAGAATTGGTATCTGCTTATCAATCCGTAGGTGGAAAAATTAATTTTGTGCCTTCTTGTTTTAATGAAACTAGTAATTTACCTCTGTGGAGAAATAATGTTATTACCGGTGAAAACGATAAGGAAATAGATACTCAAATTCTGAAAACCAACAAAATTACACTTCTGAAACATGTTTTAGACAAGGGGAATATAATATCTCACACCAAACTTGCCAATAAGTGTAATATTAGAAATATTAATGCTGGGAAAATTGTTGCTGGTTTGAAGAAAAAAGTCAAAGTAGATTACATTGTAGAAACCAGAGAAGGACCTGCAAACCACATTCTTAACTCTGTTATCATTAATGACAGAAAAAACAACGTTCTATCTTTGACTGATATTGATGTAAAAATTGTATATAATATAATAATCAGACAGCAGTTTGTTAAACCACTAGCTGAGCAAGTATGGAATGATGTTTTTGTTTATAGTAATCTTAATTGGAATACAGTATGGTTGAATGGGTGTTGTTCATTAATGGATGCGGAGGATCGAGATACCTGGTTTAAACTTAAACATAGAATTCTCCCAACTAAGGATAAATTACAAAAAATGGGAATTACGAAAGATGACCAATGTACCTTATGTAACAATGGTAGAGAAACAATCGAACACCTTTTTATTTACTGTATAAAGCATGTTCATGTATGGCTATTTGTTGAAAACCTTATCAAGAAGTACACGAACAATCGTACATTTTGTCTTCATGACAGAATCAGAATATTAGGAATTGATGTCAAAGAGCAATTATGTATAGTTTTGATTGGGCGACTACATAAAGTAATTTGGAAAATTAGAAACAATATTTGTATGAATAGATTACCTAGTAATATTGATATTCTTAAAATGTATAAAAATAATTTGAAAAAGTTTATCAAAATGGAGAAAAAAAGATTAAGTAGCCATGTATTTAAGGTGATTTACACACGAAACTCTGCTGTCTGTTATCTTGAAAATGATTTTTTGAAATTTTAAATTTGAGGCCATTTTATGAGCTTCAAATGGTTTATACGCCTGGACGCTTGCAAGTCTGGGGGCCTGGCTTTTGTCCTTGGTGGTGTGAAGATTGATTGATTGAAGTCATTAATATCATTCGAATTTGGGGGTGAACTTAAGGATCGGCCCTGATGAAGCATTCTTCACTTTCGTTTGAGCAGCTAAGCGTTCAACATCACTTTGCTCGGTCTTCTTGAAAACGCGCCTGCCTATTCATACTAGCATTTGAATATGATTTACAAGATGGACCGCAAATCTCGTGCTGCAGCTTCAGTTTCGGCTCCCCTCCCCAAGAAACGCCGGCGAGGACAGCCGCCCACACGATTGCAGTGGAGTGCACTGCGGGGTCACTTAGCCTCACCGGCAAATCCGGCTTCATCCGATGCCGCTCCTGTGAGTAGTGTGACCACCGAGTGGACATCACCATCGAAGATGGCCGGGGTACACACGCTTGCCCTGCCTCCTTTGCCCTAGCAGCAGCCGACTCCGTTGCCTGACCAACAGTGGACTCCGCGGATGCAGCGACACCCCATCCCTGAGGAACAGCCGTCTTCGTTAGCGCAAGGGTCTGACCAGGGTGCTTAATTCTGGAGGGGGTGAGTCGGTCCTTCGTAATATTGCGGTACTTATTTAATCCCGTTTCAGTTTATCCCCTGACACACCCGTTATAGATGCCCCAGTAATTTGCCAAGCTGCCCGTCCGCAACTGGCGGAAACCCCGCACACTCCCTTTTCTTTGGTCTTTCGGTTATTCGAACTCTTCAGATGCCACTTTTCTTATTGAAGGCTTTAATCGGCAGCGATTTCGCTTATGTTTTGATGGTCCGCGCGTTTGCGTTACGACGTGCATCACTGTCTGCTCGACAGCGCCCGGGCATTTTAATGTCTTAGATTGACAGTGCGCGTGCATGAACTTGGTAGGATTGCAGGCCCATTTTCTTTTCCTCCTTTATCCAATTTTCGCTGTTCCCCAATTGGCCTTGTGCCAAAACAACAATTTATCCTCCCCTTTCGATGATTCCGTGAACGACGGCATCGATCCGACCAGCACCACTGTCCACTATGTTCGGTTCGATGACGCTGTTTCTATGGTTTCATCTCTGGGGCGGGGTGCAATTTTAACTAAGTCTGCTATTTAGTCCGGTCTATTAAGTCTGCTTTCCGGTTGCTCCCTGTGCATCCCGCCGATTTCGATTTGTTGAGGATTCGGTCGATGGTTTGCTTTCTTTTTCGATTAGTGTATGCCAATGGGCTGCTCAATTTCGTGTGTTACAATTGAGCGCTTCATACAGCACGTTCCTCGAGTGCTGTGTCCGCCGCGTCGCATCATCCCTCATATCTTGCGTTACTTTGGCGCCAGGGGCACCTCAGAGTGCGCTTGGTCACTTCAGGCTTTTCGGATTTATTTATTTATATTTTTATTATTTTTTTTTGGTGACCGTTTTGGTTTCCCCCTATAGCGGAAGAGAAAACTGAATGTTCCTCGACACGTCTCTCTTTCTTTGGCCTCGTTTTCGCCACTCTGGCACAGGATGTTCGCGTTACAACGGATAAGATTGGCGCTCTGTGGGTTAATTCACTGCAGACGAATTATATGTCTTTGTGCGAAATTCGGTACTTACTCGGCAGTCTTTATTTCGGTGTGACCAAGGTATGCAAGGCCATTCAGCCGGGTAGAGTTTTTCTCCCTCGTTTGCTCGATTTGACAAGCGGTGTGACCAAGCCACACCACAGATTTCGATTTTCATTCGCCCCGCGATTCGACGTATAGCATAGCTGTATTTTCTGTCTCATTTCAACGGCACGGTCATGTAATTCCCGGATGCGTTTTTGGTCGCAGCGATTTTTGCATTTGTGCACGGACGCTTCGGGAGAGATTGGTTTCGGGACATTATTCACGGGTGAATAGGCGCAGGGTCCATGTAAGTGGCCGAACCCCATTCGATCCCGTCTCATCTCAATTGCGTTTAAGGAATTCTTCCCGATTGCCCTCTCGTTGCGGCTTTGGAGACACGAGTTTCGAAACAAGCGGGTGATTTTCTGGTGTTACATTCCAACGGCGGTCAGCATCATTATTTGGAAAACGTCGAAGTGCCCGTATTTCATGCGTTTAGTGCGTGATTTGGTGCTTCAGTGCTTGAAGATGATTATCCATTTTAGAGCCCGCCATGTCCCGGAAATTGCCGATCCCCTTTCTCGCTATCAGATGGCACGTTTTCGTAAACTCGCGCCCGAAGCAGACCCACATATGACCCCGTTACCCGAATACCTTTGAGCGGCTTCGATTTGAGACGGCTTGGCTACTCCGCGATTCGCTAGCTCAACGAAACCACACTTTGTATCAACGTGCTTGGCAAATGTTCCGATTGTTGCCCGCCATGGATTTGATCCCTTGGCTTGTCCCTCTTTTGAACTAGTAGTTCAATTTTTTGCTCATCATTTGGTTCAGAGATTTTCCCCAGGAACAATTACTTCGAATGTTTCTGGTGTCTCGTCTAATTTACTTTTGTTGGGCTTTGAGGAGGTAACGAAACATTTCATTGTCGAAAGGTTGTTTAAGGGTTCACGGCGACGTAACGGTCTAAGGGGCCAGCGTCTGCCAATTACATTAGTATATTAAGTCGCATTTTTCGTGCCTTGCCCTCTGTCTGTGCAAGCGATTTTGACGCACTGCTTTTTCGAGTTGCATTTTTATTTTTGCTTTTTTGTTTGTTTGTTTGTTTTCGAGTTGGCGGACTTTCAGCCCCGTCCAAGACTGCACCCGCTGCTCTTCAACGTTTTGATGTCACATTTTCCCCCATCACAGCCGCATTATGTTTAAATTCTCGTTCGTTTTTCTATTCTGATCAACTTGGCCGGGGCTGTTTGAATAATTGTTTTACCGGCGGCTGTTCATGGCGATTTGTCTTTTTGTCCAGTGAATTCATGCGCTGCTGCTCCGCAGAACACACAACTTTTTTGGCACATTTTGATGGAGTGCTTGTTCCGCGGTCACAGTTCTCGGCCGTTCTTAGTCGTGCGTCCATGGTTGGACTTTTTCGGTCTGCGCGATGGCAGTTTTTCATATCATTCATTCCGCAGTAGTATGGCAGTGGTGCGGCAACGTCTGTAGTAATGTCCGGTTTTTTCCGATGACTTTATCAAAGTCATGGGCAGTTGGCAATCGGACGTGTTCAGACGTTTTGTCAGAATTTAACTGGATTATTTTACGAGTTTGGGCGCAAGACGCCACCACGCCCCCAACCCCCCCCCCCGTTCTTAATGGTCGGAGTGTCATGCTCCTTTGTTGTGTTCTTTTCTCTTTCTTTTTGAGCCCCAGAGACACCGGCCATTTGGGTCGTTGGCGACTCAATGGTCGATCATGCGTTATGGGTGGGCCACTCGTTTGCCATGGGGGACAACGCTATAGCGTCGATGGCAACCATTCGGTGGATGAGTCGCCCGGAGCTCTCTTTGGCATTATTCGCGGATTTCCTCATCGAACTTGCTGACACGGAACATATACGTTTCCCGCAGCCATCATCGTTGTCGTTGGCTACATTGGACGGCTTCCCGATAAGCTTGTTCTTCAGCTTTTGGTGCGACGGGGTTTCGTCGCCATTTGCACGGTTTTGCCTCAGCGTATCATTTTATTGAGCCCCAGTAACAGCTGTGACTGTGGGGCAGTGCAGACACCAGAGCATATCCTAAAACACTGTGACCTCTACCGCCCTTAAGGGAAATTTGCATACTCTTGACGAGACTTTCATAAACTTGCTCAGACCAGACGAACAAACCTAATTGTTTGAGGTGCTTCGTTCATACGATTATTTCTATTTTCGGACATCCCTCCCTGGGTGACGTACCACGGCGCACACAAACAAAGCGCAATCGTATTGCAATGCGTCGTACGCTCCTTCGATATTTCCCTTGCCTTTTTTGCGTTGCCTCGGGGGAGCGTTATTTAGCGCCCTGAAATTGTCTGGAATTTCTCACACCTGTTTCATGATGACGGAAACCAGTTGAAATCGTTTCGCCAAGTTTTGCACGGGCATTAGGGAAGAATTTCCCTAGTTTGTACACTAAACACAAATGGGTTTATTTGGCGGCGGCCGAATGACGTGCTGCACGCCATTCGTCCGTTTGGCGGGAATTTCATTCTAGACCCCCAAATTAACCTCACTTTTGGTGGATTATGACCTTCGCTTTTTATCTTGATTTAATTTACGCCTCATTCCTTGTGTAGTTTTATCACTTAGTATATTTTGCTGTTATTGTTTACGATTGCGCAAATAATGGAAATCATACACGACTTTGTATATGATTTATTTATTGTATGTTTGGTTTTGCTTAATTGTTGCAAAGTTTCGCGTGCCCGCTGCGCCCGGAAACTAATCAGAATATTGTTGCAAAGTTTCGCGTGCCCGCTGCGCCCGGAAACTAATCGCTGATAAATAATGTTGCTTGCTTAATTATTTTGCTTAATTGTTGCAAAGTTTCGCGTGCCCGCTGCGGCAAGAAACTAATAGCTGATAAATAATGTTGCTTGCTTAATTATTTTGCTTAATTGTTGCAAAGTTTTGCGGGTCCGCTGCGGCCGGAAACTAATAGCTGTCAAAGGAATCATATTTGCTTGTTATCGCTAGTGGTGTGAATTGCGGTGAATTAAAGCTGCTCAAGCCGGATTGACATAACACTTTGATTGTTCTCAGGGCTGTTTCTTTTTGCCTCCCAAAAAACTTTGTCCATGAAGGATAATAAATTTGAGGCCATTTTATGAGCTTCAAATGGTTTATACGCCTGGACAAGGGGGTCTTTGTTTCATACTTGGTAATTTAGTTCCTGGCGCTTGCAAGTCTGGGGGCCTGGCTTTTGTCCTTGGTGGTGTGAAGATTGATTGATTGAAGTCATTAATATCATTCGAATTTGGGGGTGAACTTAAGGATCGGCCCTGATGAAGCATTCTTCACTTTCGTTTGAGCAGCTAAGCGTTCAACATCACTTTGCTCGGTCTTCTTGAAAACCCCACCGCCTCCCCTTTTCACCAGCCTATACATCATTGGCATGGGGTCAGGGTTTACGGCTTTGGGGTCAATGGGGTGCAATAATTTTGCTGGCCATGCAGTCCTGGAGTCATTGACTTGGTTGCCAATTGCAGTGATACGGAGCCGGAAAGGAATTTTACCCTTATTTCCCACTGGGTTTGAGGGAATTTTCGCCCTTCCCAGGATGGCTTAGGTTTGGCGGGAATTTCATTCTAGACCCCCAAATTAACCTCACTTTTGGTGGATTATGACCTTCGCTTTTTATCTTGATTTAATTTACGCCTCATTCCTTGTGTAGTTTTATCACTTAGTATATTTTGCTGTTATTGTTTACGATTGCGCAAATAATGGAAATCATACACGACTTTGTATATGATTTATTTATCGTATGTTTGGTTTTGCTTAATTGTTGCAAAGTTTCGCGTGCCCGCTGCGCCCGGAAACTAATCAGAATATTGTTGCAAAGTTTCGCGTGCCCGCTGCGCCCGGAAACTAATCGCTGATAAATAATGTTGCTTGCTTAATTATTTTGCTTAATTGTTGCAAAGTTTTGCGGGTCCGCTGCGGCCGGAAACTAATAGCTGTCAAAGGAATCATATTTGCTTGTTATCGCTAGTGGTGTGAATTGCGGTGAATTAAAGCTGCTCAAACCGGATTGACATAACACTTTGATTGTTCTCAGGGCTGTTTCTTTTTGCCTCCCAAAAAACTTTGTCCATGAAGGATAAGCATTCTAAGCAGTTAACAGATGTATGTGCAAAAACCACCAGATTTTTCGTTATTTATTATACTACTGTATTTTTTGTTATCAATACAAATCGTTAATTCTGTTGTGTAATTTTTTTTAAATTAAAATAAATGAAGCCGTGTGGCTTCGCCGAAAAAAATAAAATAATAATAATAATAATTAATAACTAGAAATGTGTTCGTTGAAAACGAACACATGGCTGTTCCCCTCCTTTTTATAAACATATATGGTGTTCGGGATGACCTTTGTTAGTGATCGTATATGAATAAATCACGATCGTAGGTCAAACGGTTGAGTTTTTATCTATTTTTAAATATTGAATATTATTACATGCCCCTTTAATCTGACATGTAGGGAAAGTCAAAGGTGTTGCTATATGTTTGGATACCCCACCCTAGTCGAAGTGTAACACAGTTGACCCCATCGTGGTATATTGTACCCCTTTCAAATGGCAAGGCAAAATCTGTTTGACCAATAGGAAACGAGGTCAAAGGTCAAGCCATGTGCGCATCTTAAAGACATTTGTTAATGATCGTATATGCAGAAGGAATCAAATTCGTAGGTCAAACGGTAGATTTTATATTGATTTTTGAATATTTAATTACGTAATCATCTTGTCGCTAGAGGGCGCTATTTCGTACGATGACGTCATTACTTATATTTTTGGAAAGCTTAAGGGCCTCTGATAATAACACCATTGACCCCATCTCAATACCTCCTACCACTTTCAAACTAAGGGCCACTTCCGGTTTCGACCGGAAGTGAGCAAGGTCAAAGGTCACAAAAATATTTTTTAGATACCCCACCCTAGTCGAAGTGTAACACAAGTGACTTTGTCCAAATATCTTGCACCACTTTCAAATGGAAAGGCAAAATCTGTTTGACCAATAGGAAACGAGGTCAAAGGTCAAGGGGTGTGCGCATCTCAAAGACCTTTGTTAGTCATCGTATATGCCGAAGGAATCAAGATCGTAGGTCAAACGGTTGATTTTTTATTGATTTTTGAATATTTAATTTATTAAACTTCATACCCCTTTAATCTGACACGTGATGACGTCATCATGACGTCATTAGTACTGTGCACAACTTCACATAGTGACCAATGTCCATGTGAAGTTTGAAGTCAATCATCAATGTGCAAGTGCCCGAAATAGCGTCTGAAAAAAATGGAAGAAGGAAAAGGAAAAAAAAAAAAATAAAAAAAATAAAAAAAACTAGAAATGTGTTCGTTGAAAACGAACACATGGCTGTTCCCCTCCTTTTTATAAACATATGTGGTGTTCGGGATGACCTTTGTTAGTGATCGTTTATGAAGAAATCACGATCGTAGGTCAAACGGTTGAGTTTTTATCTATTTTTAAATATTGAATATTATTACATGCCCCTTTAATCTGACATGTAGGGAAAGTCAAAGGTGTTGCTATATGTTTGGATACCCCACCCTAGTCGAAGTGTAACACAGTTGACCCCATCGTGGTATATTGTACCCCTTTCAAATGGCAAGGCAAAATCTGTTAGACCAATAGGAAACGAGGTCAAAGGTCAAGGGGTGTGCGCATCTCAAAGACCTTTGTTAGTCATCGTATATGCCGAAGGAATCAAGATCGTAGGTCAAACGGTTGATTTTTTATTGATTTTCCAATATTTCATTACGTAATCATCTTGTCGCTAGAGGGCGCTATTTCGTACGATGACGTCATCACTTATATTTTTGGAAAGCTTAAGGGCCTCTGATAATAACACCATTGAGCCCATCTCAATACCTCCTACCACTTTGAAACTAAGGGCCACTTCCGGTTTCGACCGGAAGTGAGCAAGGTCAAAGGTCACAAAAATATTTTTTAGATACCCCACCCTAGTCGAAGTGTAACACAAGTGACTTTGTCCAAATATCTTGCACCACTTTCAAATGGCAAGGCAAAATCTGTTTGACCAATAGGAAACGAGGTCAAAGGTCAAGGGGTGTGCGCATCTCAAAGACCTTTGTTAGTCATCGTATATGGCGAAGGAATCAAGATCGTAGGTCAAACGGTTGATTTTTTAATGATTTTTGAATATTTAATTTATTAAACTTCATACCCCTTTAATCTGACACGTGATGACGTCATCATGACGTCATTAGTACTGTGCACAACTTAACATAGTGACCAATGTCCATGTGAAGTTTGAAGTCAATCATGAATGTGCAAGTGCCCGAAATAGCGTGCGAAAAAAGTGGAAGAAGGAAAAGAAAAAAAAAAATAAAAAAAAAAAAAATCTTAACGAAAACAAAGGCTGTTCCCAACCGTGTTGGAACAGCCAAAAAAAATCTTAACGAAAACAAAGGCTGTTCCCAACCGTGTTGGAACAGCCAATAATAATAATAACTAGACCTGTGTTCGTTCTTGACAACGAACACATGGCTGTTCCCCTCCTTTTTATAAACATATGTGGTGTTCGGGATGACCTTTGTTAGTGATTGTATATGAAGAAATCACGATCGTATGTCAAACGGTTGAGTTTTTATCGATTTTTAAATATTGAATATTATTACATGCCCCTTTAATCTGACATGTAGGGAAGGTCAAAGGTGTTGCTATATGTTTGGATACCCCACCCTAGTCGAAGTGTAACACAGTTGACCCCATCGTGATATATTGTACCCCTTTCAAATGGCAAGGCAAAATCTGTTTGACCAATAGGAAACGAGGTCAAAGGTCAAGCCCTGTGCGCATCTTAAAGACATTTGTTAGTGATCGTATATGCCACAGGAATCAAGATCGTAGGTCAAACAGTTGATTTTTTATTGATTTTTGAATATTTAATTACGTAATCATCTTGTCGGTAGAGGGCGCTATTTCGTACGATGACGTCATCACTTATATTTTTGGAAAGCTTAAGGGCCTCTGGTAATAACACCATTGACCCCATCTCAATACTTCCTTTCACTTTCAAACTAAGGGCCACTTTCCGTTTCGACCGGAAGTGAGCAAGGTCAAAGGTCACCAACATATTTTTTAGATACCCCACCCTAGTCGAAGTGTAACACAAGTGACTTTGTCCAAATATCTTGCACCACTTTCAAATGGCAAGGCAAAATCTGTTTGACCAATAGGAAACGAGGTCAAAGGTCAAGGGGTGTGCGCATCTCAAAGACCTTTGTTAGTCATCGTATATGCCGAAGGAATCAAGATCGTAGGTCAAACGGTTGATTTGTTATTGATTTTTGAATATTTAATTTATTAAACTTAATGCCCCTTTAATCTGACACGTGATGACGTCATCATGACGTCATTAGTACTGTGCACAACTTCACATAGTGACCAATGTCCATGTGAAGTTTGAAGTCAATCATCAATGTGCAAGTGTCCGAAATAGCGTCTGAAAAAAGTGGAAGAAGTAAAAGAATAAAAAACTAGAAATGTGTTCGTTGAAAACGAACACATGGCTGTTCCCCTCCTTTTTATGAGCAAGGTCAAAGGTCACGACCATATTTTTTGGATACACCACCCTAGGTCTAAGTGTAATACAGTTGACCACATCCAGATATCTTGTACCACTTTCAAATGGCAAGGCAAAATCTGTTTGACCAATAGGAAACGAGGTCAAAGGTCAAGGGGTGTGCGCATCTCAAAGACCCTTGTTAATCATCGTATATGGCAAATGAATCAAGATCGTAGGTCAAACGGTTGATTTGTTATTGATTTTCCAATATTTAATTACGTAATCATCTTGTCGCTAGAGGGCGCTATTTCGTACGATGACGTCATCACTTATATGTTTGGAAAGCTTAAGGGCCTCTGATAATAACACCATTGACCCCATCTCAATACCTCCTACCACTTTCAAACTAAGGGCCACTTCCGGTTTCGACCGGAAGTGAGCAAGGTCAAAGGTCACAAAAATATTTTTTAGATACCCCACCCTAGTCGAAGTGTAACACAAGTGACTTTGTCCAAATATCTTGCACCACTTTCAAATGGCAAGGCAAAATCTGTTTGACCAATAGGAAACGAGGTCAAAGGTCAAGGGGTGTGCGCATCTCAAAGACATTTGTTAGTCATCGTATATGCCGAAGGAATCAAGATCGTAGGTCAAACGGTTGATTTTTTATTGATTTTTGAATATTTAATTTATTAAACTTCATGCCCCTTTAATCTGACACGTGATGACGTCATCATGACGTCATTAGTACTGTGCACAACTTCACATAGTGACCAATGTCCATGTGAAGTTTGAAGTCAATCATGAATGTGCAACTGCCCGAAATAGCGTCCGAAAAAAGTGGAAGAAGGAAAAGAAAAATAAAAAAAAAAAAAAAAAATCTTAACGAAAACAAAGGCTGTTCCCAACCGTGTTGGAACAGCCAAAAATGTGTTCGTTGAAAACGAACACATGGCTGTTCCCCTCCTTTTTATAAACATATGTGGTGTTCGGGATGACCTTTGTTAGTGATTGTATATGAAGAAATCACGATCGTATGTCAAACGGTTGAGTTTTTATCGATTTTTAAATATTGAATATTATTACATGCCACTTTAATCTGACATGTAGGGAAGGTCAAAGGTGTTGCTATATGTTTGGATACCCCACCCTAGTCGAAGTGTAACACAGTTGACCCCATCGTGATATATTGTACCCCTTTCAAATGGCAAGGCAAAATCTGTTTGACCAATAGGAAACGAGGTCAAAGGTCAAGCCATGTGCGCATCTTAAAGACATTTGTTAGTGATCGTATATGCAGAAGGAATCAAATTTGTAGGTCAAACGGTAGATTTTTTATTGATTTTTGAATATTTAATTACGTAATCATCTTGTCGCTAGAGGGCGCTATTTCCTACGATGACGTCATCACTTATATTTTTGGAAAGCTTAAGGGCCTCTGGTAATAACACCATTGACCCTATCTCAATACCTCCTTTCACTTTCAAACTAAGGGCCACTTCCGGTTTCGACCGGAAGTGAGCAAGGTCAAAGGTCACGGCCATATTTTTTGGATACACCACCCTAGGTCCAAGTGTAATACAGTTGACCACATCCAGATATCTTGTACCACTTTCAAATGGCAAGGCAAAATCTGTTAGACCAATAGGAAACGAGGTCAAAGGTCACGACCATATTTTTTGGATACACCACCCTAGGTCCAAGTGTAATACAGTTGACCACATGCAGATATCTTGTACCACTTTCAAATGGCAAGGCAAAATGTGTTAGACCAATAGGAAACGAGGTCAAAGGTCAAGCCCTGTGCGCATCTTAAAGACATTTGTTAGTGATCGTATATGCCACAGGAATCAAGATCGTAGGTCAAACAGTTGATTTTTTATTGATTTTTGAATATTTAATTACGTAATCATCTTGTCGCTAGAGGGCGCTATTTCGTACGATGACGTCATCACTTATATTTTTGGAAAGCTTAAGGGCCTCTGGTAATAACACCATTGACCCCATCTCAATACCTCCTTTCACTTTCAAACTAAGGGCCACTTCCTGTTTCGACCGGAAGTGAGCAAGGTCAAAGGTCACCAACATATTTTTTACATACCCCACCCTAGTCGAAGTGTAACACAAGTGACTTTGTCCAAATATCTTGCACCACTTTCAAATGGCAAGGCAAAATCTGTTTGACCAATAGGAAACGAGGTCAAAGGTCAAGGCGTGTGCGCATCTTAAAGACCCTTGTTAGTCATCGTATATGGCGAAGGAATCAAGACCGTAGGTCAAACGGTTGATTTTTTAATGATTTTTGAATATTTAATTTATTAAACTTCATGCCCCTTTAATCTGACACGTGATGACGTCATCATGACGTCATTAGTACTGTGCACTAATTCACATAGTGACCAATGTCCATGTGAAGTTTGAAGTCAATCATGAATGTGCAAGTGCCCGAAAAAGCGTCTGAAAAAAGTGGAAGAAGAAAAAGAAAAAAAAAAAAAATCTTAACGAAAACAAAGGCTGTTCCGACCGTATCGGAACAGCCAAAAACTAGAAATGTGTTCGTTGAAAACGAACACATGGCTGTTCCCCTCCTTTTTATAAACATATGTGGTGTTCGGGATGACCTTTGTTAGTGATTGTATATGAATAAATCACGATCGTATGTCAAACGGTTGAGTTTTTATCGATTTTTAAATATTGAATATTATTACATGCCACTTTAATCTGACATGTAGGGAAGGTCAAAGGTGTTGCTATATGTTTGGATACCCCACCCTAGTCGAAGTGTAACACAGTTGACCCCATCGTGATATATTGTACCCCTTTCAAATGGCAAGGCAAAATCTGTTTGACCAATAGGAAACGAGGTCAAAGGTCAAGCCATGTGCGCATCTTAAAGACATTTGTTAGTGATCGTATATGCAGAAGGAATCAAATTTGTAGGTCAAACGGTAGATTTTTTATTGATTTTTGAATATTTAATTAGGTAATCATCTTGTCGCTAGAGGGCGCTATTTCCTACGATGACGTCATCACTTATATTTTTGGAAAGCTTAAGGGCCTCTGGTAATAACACCATTGACCCTATCTCAATACCTCCTTTCACTTTCAAACTAAGGGCCACTTCCGGTTTCGACCGGAAGTGAGCAAGGTCAAAGGTCACGGCCATATTTTTTGGATACACCACCCTAGGTCCAAGTGTAATACAGTTGACCACATCCAGATATCTTGTACCACTTTCAAATGGCAAGGCAAAATCTGTTAGACCAATAGGAAACGAGGTCAAAGGTCAAGCCCTGTGCGCATCTTAAAGACATTTGTTAGTGATCGTATATGCCACAGGAATCAAGATCGTAGGTCAAACAGTTGATTTTTTATTGATTTTTGAATATTTAATTACGTAATCATCTTGTCGGTAGAGGGCGCTATTTCGTACGATGACGTCATCACTTATATTTTTGGAAAGCTTAAGGGCCTCTGGTAATAACACCATTGACCCCATCTCAATACCTCCTTTCACTTTCAAACTAAGGGCCACTTCCGGTTTCGACCGGAAGTGAGCAAGGTCAAAGGTCACAAAAATATTTTTTAGATACCCCACCCTAGTCGAAGTGTAACACAAGTGACTTTGTCCAAATATCTTGCACCACTTTCAAATGGCAAGGCAAAATCTGTTAGACCAATAGGAAACGAGGTCAAAGGTCAAGGGGTGTGCGCATCTCAAAGACCTTTGTTAGTCATCGTATATGCCGAAGGAATCAAGATCGTAGGTCAAACGGTTGATTTTTTATTGATTTTTGAATATTTAATTTATTAAACTTCATGCCCCTTTAATCTGACACGTGATGACGTCATCATGACGTCATTAGTACTGTGCACTAATTCACATAGTGACCAATGTCCATGTGAAGTTTGAAGTCAATCATGAATGTGCAAGTGCCCGAAAAAGCGTCTGAAAAAAGTGGAAGAAGGAAAAGAATAAAAAACTAGAAATGTGTTCGTTGAAAACGAACACATGGCTGTTCCCCTCCTTTTTATAAACATATGTGGTGTTCGGGATGACCTTTGTTAGTGATTGTTTATGAAGAAATCACGATCGTAGGTCAAACGGTTGAGTTTTTATCTATTTTTAAATATTGAATATTATTACATGCCCCTTTAATCTGACATGTAGGGAAAGTCAAAGGTGTTGCTATATGTTTGGATACCCCACCCTAGTCGAAATGTAACACAGTTGACCCCATCGTGGTATATTGTACCCCTTTCAAATGGCAAGGCAAAATCTGTTAGACCAATAGGAAACGAGGTCAAAGGTCAAGGGGTGTGCGCATCTCAAAGACCTTTGTTAGTCATCGTATATGCCGAAGGAATCAAGATCGTAGGTCAAACGGTTGATTTTTTATTGATTTTCCAATATTTCATTACGTAATCATCTTGTCGCTAGAGGGCGCTATTTCGTACGATGACGTCATCACTTATATTTTTGGAAAGCTTAAGGGCCTCTGATAATAACACCATTGAGCCCATCTCAATACCTCCTACCACTTTCAAACTAAGGGCCACTTCCGGTTTCGACCGGAAGTGAGCAAGGTCAAAGGTCACAAAAATATTTTTTAGATACCCCACCCTAGTCGAAGTGTAACACAAGTGACTTTGTCCAAATATCTTGCACCACTTTCAAATGGCAAGGCAAAATCTGTTTGACCAATAGGAAACGAGGTCAAAGGTCAAGGGGTGTGCGCATCTCAAAGACCTTTGTTAGTCATCGTATATGCCGAAGGAATCAAGATCGTAGGTCAAACGGTTGATTTTTTATTGATTTTTGAATATTTAATTTATTAAACTTCATACCCCTTTAATCTGACACGTGATGACGTCATCATGACGTCATTAGTACTGTGCACAACTTCACATAGTGACCAATGTACATGTGAAGTTTGAAGTCAATCATCAATGTGCAAGTGTCCGAAATAGCGTCTAAAAAAATGGAAGAAGGAAAAGAATAAAAAAAAAAAAAAAACTAGACCTGTGTTCGTTCTTGACAACGAACACATGGCTGTTCCCCTCCTTTTTATAAACATATATGGTGTTCGGGATGACCTTTGTTAGTGATCGTATATGAAGAAATCACGATCGTATGTCAAACGGTCGAGTTTTTATCGATTTTTAAATATCGAATTTTATTACATGCCCCTTTAATCTGACATGTAGGGAAGGTCAAAGGTGTTGATATATGTTTGGATACCCCACCCTAGTCGAAGTGTAACACAGTTGACCCCATCGTGATATATTGTACCCCTTTCAAATGGCAAGGCAAAATCTGTTTGACCAATAGGAAACGAGGTCAAAGGTCAAGCCATGTGCGCATCTTAAAGACATTTGTTAGTGATCGTATATGCAGAAGGAATCAATTTCGTAGGTCAAACGGTAGATTTTGTATTGATTTTTAAATATTTAATTACGTAATCATCTTGTCGCTAGAGGGCGCTATTTCGTACGATGACGTCATCTCTTATATTTTTGGAAAGCTTAAGGGCCTCTGATAATAACACCATTGACCCTATCTCAATACCTCCTACCACTTTCAAACTAAGGGCCACTTCCGGTTTCGACCGGAAATGAGCAAGGTCAAAGGTCACGACCATATTTTTTGGATACACCACCCTAGGTCTAAGTGTAATACAGTTGACCACATCCAGATATCTTGTACCACTTTCAAATGGCAAGGCAAAATCTGTTTGACCAATAGGAAACGAGGTCCAAGGTCAAGGGGTGTGCGCATCTCAAAGACCCTTGTTAATCATCGTATATGGCGAAGGAATCAAGATCGTAGGTCAAACGGTTGATTTTGTATTGATTTTCCAATATTTCATCACGTAATCATCTTGTCGCTAGAGGGCGCTATTTCGTACGATGACGTCATCTCTTATATTTTTGGAAAGCTTAAGGGCCTCTGATAATAACACCATTGACCCCATCTCAATACCTCCTACCACTTTCAAACTAAGGGCCACTTCCGGTTTCGACCGGAAGTAAGCAAGGTCAAAGGTCACCAACATATTTTTTAGATACCCCACACTAGTCGAAGTGTAACACAAGTGACTTTGTCCAAATATCTTGCACCACTTTCAAATGGCAAGGCAAAATCTGTTTGACCAATAGGAAACGAGGTCAAAGGTCAAGGCGTGTGCGCATCTTAAAGACTTTTGTTAGTCATCATATATGGCGAAGGAATCAAGATCGTAGGTCAAACGGTTGATTTTTTATTGATTTTTGAATATTTAATTTATTAAACTTCATGCGCCTTTAATCTGACACGTGATGACGTCATCATTACGTCATTAGCACTGTGCACTAATTCACATAGTGACCAATGTCCATGTGAAGTTTGAAGTCAATCATCAATGTGTAAGTGTCCGAAATAGCGTCTGAAAAAAGTGGAAGAAGGAAAAGAATAAAAAAAAAAAAAAAAATCGTAACGAAAACAAAGGCTGTTCCGACCCGAATCGGAACAGCCAAAAAAAAAAAATCTTAACGAAAACAAAGGCTGTTCCCAACCGTGTTGGAACAGCCAAAAAAAAAAAAAAAAACAAATCTTAACGAAAACAAAGGCTGTTCCCAACCGTGTTGGAACAGCCAAAAAAAAAAACCGTAACGAAAACAAAGGCTGTTCCGACCCGAATCGGAACAGCCAATAAAGTGGTACATGTACTAAAAAAAAAAATAATAAAAAAAAAGTCTGCGTGTGGGATTGTAAGGTTGTAATCGGTCGTCAATGTATGCTGGAGCAATACCGTGTAGTGATTTGTAGACAATTCTGAATTTTACAGGCAACCAGTGCAACTCATGTAGAATTGGTGTGATGTGGCATATCCTTTTTTGGAATTTAATAATGTGCGCTGCAGCCGATCAATTTGTGATTGTGGGAGCCCAAACAAAAGCACATTACCTATGTCCAGACGTCAAGTTATTACAGAATGGACAATTATTCTGTTGCATGTGGATTAAGATATTTACGAATGTTACCGACATTGCGCATATGAAATGATGTAGAACGCACAATATTGGAGACATGAGAATTTAAAGACATTGTCGAATCAAATATTACCCCAAGGTTTCTTCTAGACAACTGGAATTTCAGTGTCACCAATTGTGATATCAGATATCTTGGCAAGTTGTGAATGTGAACCAAATACATGTAGCATTAACTCAGTCTTGTCATCATTGGGTTTAAGAAAGTTATCTCTCATCCATGCCCTAACCTCAGACACACAAGACAGAAGGCATACCGTTCGCCCAGCGTCTATATAGGCCTACTCCGCTCAAGACGCTCAATTTTCCCACATTTTACCAAACAATATAACCCCAAAGCCATAAAGCCTTGCCAAAAGGCTAGTTTTGGCTTTAAAAACATTTTTTGATTATATACATTATCGACTCTGCATGATATTTGGTAACTCATGACCCCGAAGTGACGAATTTCAGGGTTTCTGGATGTCTTTGAGTGGAAAGACGCCGTCAAACATTCACGCATTTCCAGTTTTCCTTTAAGCCATTGTAAAACAGCTCGTATACTTGCCAACTATGATATTTCACTATCAGAATGATTTGACATACGTCAAATCGTCAACGCGAGTTCAAAATGTTTCTTTTTCTGATCAGCTGTAGCTTGAGATACCAAAAGTCAAAATCGGATTAGATTATACATGTTGCATCTAACTAATTACGTGTACGTGAATTTTGCCATTTGGGGGACATTTCTGCATTGACAGGTCCCATAATATATATAAAGTTTAGAAACTAAAGACTCTAAATAACACATTGGGCTGTTTGCTTTTTAGTTTTTGGTATTGAGTTTTGCGCTTATGGGCTTTGAACCCCCAGGCCTTGGGTCGTGAGCATTTTCTGTACCCGTTTCTGGCATTTCAGGTTCCAAGAATTTAGGTACATATTTTGTTCAGCATATAAAACTATATATTCGGACCAGTGAATTAAAAGACACGTTTTCTGCATAAATGTCCCTACGTTTTCAAGGAAATCAAAGTTTTGATGATTTTGTATTCGTTATACGATAGCCACCCCGCCCAGACTCGCCGAGCCGATGCCTATGGTATTACGACGTGAAGTACAGTTTTTTTGGTCTGTTGGGTTTGTTTGTTTGTTTGTTTGTTTTCAGTTTTTAGTGTGCAGTGAACTTTAGGAGAATTACCTTTTCGCCAACGATTCACAGAGGCCATGTACAATTCAGAACCACTCAATCGTACAGTTTAACACACCCACATATTTATATCTATTTTGTACCAGACACGATACAGCATAACACACGATAAACACCTTTACAAGAAGGACAAATCCCAAACAGCTCTAATCCCACACCAAACAAATAATAGAACTAGAGGTCTTGTGTTTATATATAAACACAGAGCTTTTCCTCATTATATAATACCGGTAATAATAATTTAGGGTGAAAGGTCATCATCTTAATTTTGGAAAACTTGAACACACCTACCTAACCAAAATACAATGAACCATATTCAATTTCTTTTTATTAATCACATTAAAAATGTGAAATTTGTTCTCCCAGTGTACATCTTTAAAACAACAAAAATAATACAAGTACTTTTTTGGAGTACTTTTTTGATGTTATATTTCGTCTTAGAACTGTGCAATTTTCAAGAGTTTTGTGATTGCTATCTTGCCGATCTGCTGCCACACGATTTGCCACACGCGATTTGCCACACGATTTGCTTATGACGCCATGTTGTTTTCATCAGCATTCTACCCTCTGCTGGGATTGATACTACTTGCAATCAGACTTGCCAAAGAGGATAAAGGGAGTATTTATGGAGTGAAAAGCCACCACAATTGTAGAAGGGATATTCTCTTTTCTCACTCTTTTACTGCATTGTACCACGGTATTCGACCTAGATTTCAGCTTATGTATATTATCTCGTACTCATGTGCAAGTCAACCAGAGTTTGGCAGGGGACTGAAACGTTATGTTTGCCCATCGAGATTACCCAAGGGAACTTGCGCCACTATGATATTAGTGAGCCTGCTTAGTGGAGACATAGAATTGAACCCGGGACCAGGACGATGTGGTCGTAAACCTAAATTCCCATGCATCATGTGTGCTCGTTCAGTCAAAAACCAAGATAAAGCTATGCAGTGTAGTAGATGTGACACGTGGGCTCATACATGTTGTACCGATGTCTCTGATATTTCATACGAATTTCATCAACTAAATGAAGATGAGCTTTGGTACTGCCCTTGTTGCACCATCATGAATATATCAGACTCCTTATTTTTGCCAGACTAGTGTTCCGAAGATGTCCAGGACTATATAGTATCGCTTCTGATGACTATAAACTTGATCAGCCGAATATGTCAGTGCACACTTCGACTCCAGATAGACCCATTCAACAGAAATCTTATCGTAAACATAAGCAAAAGTCAACATGTAAGAAGCTCACAATCGCCGTCATCAACTTTCAAAGCATTAAAAAGAAGATCGTTGAATTCCACGCCTTCATTGCAACAAATAGTCCAGATGTAATTCTGGGGTCAGAATCATGGCTTGACGAAAATATTGCATCTGCTGAAATTTTTCCTAGCCAATACCAAGTGACGAGAAAGGATCGAAACGCCAGGGGAGGCGGAGGAGTTTTTATTGCAATTAAAGATTCTGTTTCACGCATTGAAAGACTAGATTTAACTCAAGAAGGAAGTGAACAAATTTGGTGTCAGTTGCTTATTGGGCATGAAAATATTTTTATAGGGAGTTACTACAGGCCTCCGTCTGATAAGGACGATCTTGACCGACTAAATGTCAGCCTGAGTAAAATCCAACAGGAAATAAAGTCACCGTATATCATCTTAGGTGGAGACTTCAATATCCCAAACATGAAATGGTCTACGGATATCACCGAAGCGCATGGACTTGTCCAAGACCAGATTTTGACTATATCAGACGACTTTGGTATGGACCAGTTAGTTACCTTTACAACACGGAGAGATAGCAATGGAACAGAAAATATTTTGGATCTTTGTTTTACTACAAGACCATCACATGTTAGTCATGTCTACCCTTATGCACCAATCGCAGACCATAGCATTGTCATGGTGGACATTAAAACTGAGACTCCCAAAGTAGTAAAACCATCAAGAACTGTATACGTTTAGAACAAAATGGATGAGCAGGCTTACAAAAATGATGTTCGGAACTTCACTGAAGATTTTTTTGCACGACAACCCAGAAGGGAGGACGGTGAATGAAAACTGGTGTTTGATTAGGGATACCATCACAGGCCTTGTTGAGAAGCACGTCCCAAGTAAACAGTTAAAGGGCAAATGCCATCCGCCCTGGTTTACATACAGGCACAAAAGATTATGTAGAAAAAAGGAGCGTTGTTATATCAAGGCTAAAAAGCACGGGGGACAACAGCAATGGGACAAGTTTAAGAGAATTCGGAACGAAGTTGACAAAGAACTTCGTAAAGCAAGTAGAAACTACATCGCAGAACTATCAACATCTGAAGATACAAAGAAATTTTGGAATTTCATCAGGTCACGTAAAAAAGATAACGTGGGTATTCAGACCTTGAAGACCGGGGATGAGACCATTGTGGATGACCAAGCCAAGGCTGAAAAATTAGCAGATCAATTTCAGAGTGTATTTTCCAAAGAAGGTTCAAATCTTTCAACCTTGCCTCCTTCTCCATTTCCAGACATGCCAGATATCGACATTACTGTCGACGGTGTGGAGAAGCTTCTTACTTCATTGAAGACCAACAAAGCAGTTGGTCCAGATGATATTCCAAATGTAGCCCTCAAGATCGCCGCAGCCGAGCTGGCACCCACCTTGCAGTTTATGTTCAAACGTAGTCTAGACAAGAGTGAGCTGCCAGAAGATTGGAAACGGGCAAACATCTCCCCCATATTTAAAAAAGGCGCCAAGTCAGACCCGGCAAATTACCGCCCCATTTCACTTACAAGTGTTTGTTGTAAATTAATGGAGCACATACTTGATAGTCAAATCCTTTCGGATGTTCAGCATGCCTTCAGGAAAGCACGATCCTGTGACACCCAACTTATTACCACTCTTCACGCCGTCTGGCTTCAAACCATAATAAGCATCAAACTACAGACATAGCAGTACTTGATTTTTGCAAGGCGTTTGACGTCGTACCTCATCAACGTCTATTCCAAAAGTTAGGTTATTATGGTATCCGAAATAAACTCCTGATGTGGATTGAATCATTCCTGACAAATCGTACTCAGAGAGTTGTCGTAAATGGCAAAATGTCACCATGGAGACCTGTACTGAGTGGCGTCCCTCAGGGAACTGTGTTGGGTCCACATCTTTTCATTCCTTTTATAAACGACATTACAGAGGTTGTTAATTCAACCATTAGGCTCTTCGCTGATGATTGTATCATCTACAAACCAGTCAACTTCCACGAAGACGAGACTTCTTTCCAGAATGATCTTACAAATCTCGTCGCCTGGTCGGATAAATGGGGTATGAAGTTCAATGCATTGAAATGTAAAGTCATGAGGATCTCAAGAAAGCGACAACCTGGAAAGACAAATTACACCCCACTTGGACAAACTTTAGAAGAAGTCAAAGAAGATAAGTATTTAGGGGTACTTATCCAAAATAATATAAAATGGGAGAAGCAATCACAACATGCTGCGGTTAAGGCTACAACAATTTTAAAATTCATTCGAAACTTCTATCATTGCTCTAAGACCGTCAAAGAAAACTTGTATAAAACCATCGTTCAGCCACATCTTGAATATGCTTCATGTGCTTGGAACCCAGGAACTAAGCAAAATAGGGATGTTCTTCAGAAAGTTCAACGGAGGGCAGCCAGGTTTGTTCACGGAAACTACAAGTTTAAATCGAGTGTGACCGAAATGTTAGAAGTCCTGGGGTGGGATTCCATTGAGACTAGACGACAGGGACAACGACTACAGTCTCTTCATAAGATGATTCTTGGCGAAATCGACATCGACCCTGGTTGTTACATCAAACCCAAAATCAGTCGTTCTAGACGCACTCACGACAGACAATTTGATGTCTTTCAGTATACATCTACTCCATTCGGTCAGTCTTTTTTCCCAGAAGTGGTTACGATGTGGAACTCCCTACCTCAAAAAGCAGTCAACATTACATCTACCAAGACCTTTAAATCATTTATCCAGACATGGCCTAAAATTCATTAAGTACTCTCAACTATGGAGGTAGGAAAATTTCTCTACCTAATTATGGCCAATACCTACATGTAACCCAGCACCACTCTCGTCAAGCTTCCGGTGATAGTCCCTAGTGGACCGTTTGGAAGTAGATTCTACAAGGTACAAGGTACAATAAAATGCAATATAATCACCCATCACTAGTCACTAAAAACACACCACACAAATGACAAGAAAATGGCTCTTCACAATGGGACAATTAAGGCAAGGAGAAATCATTGTGGCCACAAATATCAAACCACTAGATTGCATAACCGTCTTAATATTATCTCATAAAATTAGAGTTAAAAACATAAATTGCCCACGGTAAAAACGAGGACCTAAACCTATTTGTTTTGAGATTAAGTTGTCTCACTCTACCAGACCGGTTCACAACAATAAATGGATGAAGAGGGTGTGTTCTGTCAGACATAATTTCGTTAAATTTTGTACTGAGCAACTCCATTGCAATATCTTGAATACCCTGAATGTCTATCCCAATGATCCTCTTTGCCCGTTTGTCAATACGTTGAAGTTTCCCCGGTTATGTTGAGAAAGTAAATTAAACCAAGAAATACAACAACAAAAATAAAATTGACTGTATCGTACTTTGATAAAACAATTTCAGGATCCTATAGCTTACATTATAATATTTTAACTTTATTAAAAAATACAGACGCTGGTTGGCTTTCTTACAAATGCTGACTGTGTTTGCATTCCAATTTAACTTACCATCGACAACAACACCTAAGTATTTCAGTTCATGTACCACTTCAACTTCCAGGTTATTAATCTTAATCAATTCCAAATTATGTTCACACCTACGATAATCAAAAATCATTTCCTTGGTTTTTTCTTCGTTTGAAACAAGACAATTTCTACCACACCTGAATTCCTTGTTATAAGCCCAGACAAAGCAGTGTCGTCAGCATATTTTATCAGGACACAAGAACCACCCTGTAAACAAAAATCACTAGTGTACAAGGAAAATAAAAAAGGTGATAAAACGCACCCTTGTGGGACACCGGTACTAATGTAAATTCTGTCAGACATAGTATTTCCACACCTGACTCGCTGTGATCGCTTTACTAAAAAATTCAAAGTAACACATATGGATTAATGTTGCATAATTTATTCATGAGTAGGTATGGATTGATGGTATTAAAGGACGATGAGAAATCAAAAAATAAGGTTCGAACATAATTTCCTGGTTTATCAAGGTGATCATAAATGTTACGCAAAAATGTAATCATGGCATCCGTGACACCTCGTTTAGCCTTATAAGCGAATTGGAAAGAGTCCACGAAAATGAGTTTCCACAATCAACATGTCTCTAACAATTTTCTCATTCTGGTATCTTTCTATTATGGTATCTTTGAACACTTTATAAGCCAAAATCTGTTTGACAAATGGGGAACGAGGTCAAAGGTCACCGTGTTCATTTAAAAATACTTGACCATACCCAACCATAATGCCTTTGACCTTTTCCTGGTATCTTGTACCACTTTCGAATTATAGGCCAACATCCGTTTGACTAATAGGGAACCAGGGGTCGATTTCACTAACGTTTACGATACTTCGTAACTGAAAATGCGATGGGTTACCGCTCCGTAACTCGTGATGTTTCCTAATAACGATTTCAAGAAACTTGCAATGTGTGTATCAATGCATATCTGCCATGGCAACGCACCGTAAGTCATCGTAGCGTACATATTGACCACCAATGTTCGTTGTTTAATGTTTATAAACAAGAGAAAATGTAAAATGTTGTACGTACGATTTTAGCAGGCGATTTTAGAGTGTCGCTTCAAAACTGCTCAGTGTCGATGTTTTAGCTGCATGCAATAACACAGAAGCTATACGCTGCAGTTGGCCGCTTATCAGTGAGCTTTTGATTGGACGACGGAGAGAAACACGACGGTGGAAAATCTGACCGCGAACACGTCGTTCCACAAAACGTCCTGTCCTACTTGTAATCCATTTCGATTTTCACGACGACTTGTGATCGAGTCATGCGAACCAAAAATGTGTTGTTGAAGGTCAAATGTTACCTAAACGTTGCCGTCGTCGCCACAATTAACGTATACAATTTAAATTATCTCAACCGTTCAGGATTTCCCAGGTCTAACAAACTCAAGGACGAATATGATTTGTTGTATAGGCGTATAAATGTTATAAAAGAAAATAAGGTCATGTAAAAACATGGACAAATACACTTCTGCCCTGTAGACATTTCAACCACATAGGTGCAGTATTTCTGAAAAGAATTTAGGTACATGTTGAGTTAAATGGTAAAAAGGTATTTTGCGAAAGGTTTTTCTTTAGAAAACCACCTTCAGTTGTTAATTTCTCACACAAAATACAATTTTGGAATAAAATAAAATCATGTTATTAAGGTGTTTCATGTCAACTCTTGAAGAAAAATTTGAGTCACTGCAAATGTACTCTACTTTTAAAGGAGCGTG
Organism: Henricia sp. BOLD:AAB3569; assembly: GCA_037783545.1. NCBI lineage: Eukaryota > Metazoa > Echinodermata > Asteroidea > Spinulosida > Echinasteridae > Henricia > Henricia sp. BOLD:AAB3569. The sequence continues at coordinate 65,974 of JBBELK010000466.1, read as the reverse complement.
TCTAGATCACATTTTTGAGCTCGCCCCCTCCCCAATTTTCCATGGGTGTTGATATTTTGATACCATATCGTTTGTAATATTTTCTCATTACCATTGTGAAATGTTCGCTCTTAGGCCTAATCCGTATATTTACAAGGATATCGTCAAAAAAACACCGATGTTTTGTAAACTAATTATACGTTCCGTAAAGCAGTGTATGGATAGTAATTTGAGGAGGTATTTTATGCATATGATTGTTTGGTGGGCAAGAAGGAAATATATTTTCTGGAAAAATCTAAACACTTTCCTTTCAACTCCCTTTTTTTCCTGGGGGTCAAATGTTACCTAAACGTTGCCGTCGTCGCCACAATTAACGTATACAATTTAAATTATCTCAACCGTTCAGGATTTCCCAGGTCTAACAAACTCAAGGACGAATATGATTTGTTGTATAGGCGTATAAATGTTATAAAAGAAAATAAGGTCATGTAAAAACATGACATTTCAACCACATAGGTGCAGTATTTCTGAAAAGAATTTAGGTACATGTTGAGTTAAATGGTAAAAAGGTATTTTGCGAAAGGTTTTTCTTTAGAAAACCACCTTCAGTTGTTAATTTCTCACACAAAATACAATTTTGGAATAAAATAAAATCATGTTATTAAGGTGTTTCATGTCAACTCTTGAAGAAAAATTTGAGTCACTGCAAATGTACTCTACTTTTAAAGGAGCGTGTCTAGATCACATTTTTGAGCTCGCCCCCTCCCCAATTTTCCATGGGTGTTGATATTTTGATACCATATCGTTTGTAATATTTTCTCATTACCATTGTGAAATGTTCGCTCTTAGGCCTAATCCGTATATTTACAAGGATATCGTCAAAAAAACACCGATGTTTTGTAAACTAATTATACGTTCCGTAAAGCAGTGTATGGATAGTAATTTGAGGAGGTATTTTATGCATATGATTGTTTGGTGGGCAAGAAGGAAATATATTTTCTGGAAAAATCTAAACACTTTCATTTCAACTCCCTTTTTTTCCTGGGGGGGGGGGGGGGGGGGGGGGGGGGGCGGGGGAGGGGGGATGGGGTAACGTGTAATACCACAACATTTTTACTGTAGCAGTGTATATCCGCTACTTGAGACTGTCGCTTGAGACTTCGGATCGATTTCCCGTACCTGTCATGTCAAGATACGGAACGACGTAACTTTTCTACTCTTCTTGTAAATGTTTACCCGTTTGATTCTCTAAATAAGAATTGTGTATATTGCACGATAGCGACCACAGAAATTGAAAGAAACAAATTCTGGAAAATACATAACTGAGCTTTGTGCGTTAGCATTGCCTCTCTTGTTGTAGGCCGACTGCCACATGTGTTTGTTTATTTGGGAAGTGCATGCGCACATTTAGCCAGAGTGTGTGCTTTTGAACCATGTGTTTTGCATTTTGACAGCAATGTTTTATTTTGACATCAATGTTTTTAGTTTAGGGGCTCGTGTAAATTATTTCTCGACGCGTGTTGGGTTTATAGTGCATCGAAATATTGCTGCGCACACCGTGTGTAAGCGATTGGGAAAAAAATGTAAGTGTCCCGGGTGGTGCATTGGGAAGGGAAAGCCAATAATTCGTTTTTTTATTCATAATTTTAGCACGGATCGTAAGGCCAACCAACACTGATTGGAAATTCATTACTTAAGCAAGATATATTTGGTGCTTTAACGACTTAAGAAAGCGGTTAATTAGCGCTAACTAGACGTTTAATCATACTTTTGACCGCAAAGACAAAACGTAGGTCGGTATGCATCTTAAACATGGCTGAATACAACATTTCTGGTGGTGCGAACCCTACTTAAGAAAGCGTGGATTACCCTTCCGCAGCAGAGGATCACCCGTCTCATCAACACGATATGCGTGTTACAAAAACACGGTGGTATACACAAGAGACTGAAGACCCAAACTGTACTTGTCATGTGTGAAAAGAATTGGGGAATAATTTGTTGACTGCATTTTGCAATTTTTGAAAAGTGTCCATTCCACATTTAAATGCTGCTCATTCGTGCATGACATAAGGTATGGAACCACCACTTGAAATGCACGTTTTATGCATTGTACTGATCATTCACACCAATTTTCGTGTAAAAACTGTAAACCGAATTTTTGGGTGAATTTAAGTGGCTACCCCCTTCCAACGCACCACCAGGGACACTTAACAAAGCCCGTTTGGAAGATGTCCCAGACACTTCTACTAATCCCAAACCTTTTGCGATTAAATCCTGCTGGGCTCCCAGACTAATTCAGAGGGGTGCACCAACACCGAGGCACCAGCTATATCGTTGTTCCAATGGACAGGTAAACATATTTTGATAACTCACCGTGACATGTTGACAATAAAGAAACTTGCAGTAGCCAAATCCGGTGCGTTCCTCTCATGTGAATGAATGTATTGTGATCGTATCCTTGCATTAACGGCGACTCCAAAGTGCAAGTCACTTAACCGTGGAGTCACGCAAACCAAAGTTATCCAGAAATTAACCCTTGATGTAAATTAATTTGTATTATTATTATATATTTCTGACCATTGTCAAGGGTCGTGGTAAAGATTATACAATCCATAAAAACCACTCCCCGGATAAAAACAAATAAAACTAGAGCTTGGCGTTTGTTTTTAAACAAACGCTAGGTGATCGGGTGACATGACATTAATCTTATGATGACGTCACACTTTTAACATTGGTTGAAAACTTGAGTTGGTCGATATTAATTGCAAAAGAAACATTCACATATCGATTGCCAGTATTGGAATTCTTAAGACATATGACTCTTTGATTATTCAACGCTAAATTTTTTGTTTGTGTCTGATGACGTCATTATTGGCAGTCAATCTCACCATGACGTCACTATTGTGTGCACAAATTGTTCAAGGATCTACTGAAGAACAAGTTCTTACATGTGGTGAAATAATCTTTCGAATATATATTACAGTTCTCAAGATTTTGTCATTTTAGATCATACTACGTAACCACCGTGCACGTGATGACGTCATCATTGGTATAGTCATAAAGTCCACATGTGTGGGAACAATTCGTTTCGTAGAACTATGGTCAAATTCCCTACCACTTTGGCTCTATTTGCATTAAAAATGCTAAAAAATGGCACATTCTCGATTAACTTCCGGTTTAGACCGGAAGTAGGGGTCACACAGGGGTCATGTCAGTGTATGATTTGTTTAGTTCATTTAGACCTATAATGCTGTGAAAGAATTGTTCAAGTATCTATTACGGTTCTTGAGATATGAATATTTTATCAGGACACAAGAACCATCCTGTAAACAAAAATCACTAGTGTACAAGGAAAATAAAAAGGTGATAAAACGCACCCTTGTGGGACACCGGTACTAATGTAAATTCTGTCAGACATAGTATTTCCACACCTGACTCGCTGTGATCGCTTTACTAAAAAATTCAAAGTAACACATATGGATTAATGTTGCATAATTTATTCATGAGTAGGTATGGATTGATGGTATTAAAGGCCGATGAGAAATCAAAAAATAAGATTCGAACATAATTTCCTGGTTTATCAAGGTGATCATAAATGTTATGCAAAAATGTAATCATGGCATCCGTGACACCTCGTTTAGCCTTATAAGCAAATTGGAAAGGGTCCACGAAAATGAGTTTCCACAATCAACATGTCTCTAACAATTTTCTCATTCTGGTATCTTTCTATTATGGTATCTTTGAACACTTTATAAGCCAAAATCTGTTTGACAAATGGGGAACGAGGTCAAAGGTCACCGTGTTCATTTAAAAATACTTGACCATACCCAACCATAATGCCTTTGACCCTTTCCTGGTATCTTGTACCACTTTCGAATTATAGGCCAACATCCGTTTGACTAATAGGGAACCAGGGGTCGATTTCACTAACGTTTACGATACTTCGTAACTGAAGATGCGATGGGTTACCGCTCCGTAACTCGTGATGTGTCCTAATAACGATTTCAAGAAACTTGCAATGTGTGTATCAATGCATATCTGCCATGGCAACGCACCGTAAGTCATCGTAGCGTACATATTGACCACCAATGTTCGTTGTTTATAAACAAGAGAAAATGTAAAATGTTGTACCTACGATTTTAGAGTGTCGCTTCAAAACTGCTCAGTGTCGATGTTTTAGCTGCATGCAATAACACAGAAGCTATACGCTGCAGTTGGCCGCTTATCAGTGAGCTTTTGATTGGACGACGGAGAGAAACACGACGGTGGAAAATCTGACCGCGAACACGTCGTTCCACAAAACGTCCTGTCCTACTTGTAATCCATTTCGATTTTCACGACGACTTGTGATCGAGTCATGCGAACCAAAAATGTGTTGTTGAAGGTCAAATGTTACCTAAACGTTGCCGTCGTCGCCACAATTAACGTATACAATTTAAATTATCTCAACCGTTCAGGATTTCCCAGGTCTAACAAACTCAAGGACGAATATGATTTGTTGTATAGGCGTATAAATGTTATAAAAGAAAATAAGGTCATGTAAAAACATGACATTTCAACCACATAGGTGCAGTATTTCTGAAAAGAATTTAGGTACATGTTGAGTTAAATGGTAAAAAGGTATTTTGCGAAAGGTTTTTCTTTAGAAAACCACCTTCAGTTGTTAATTTCTCACACAAAATACAATTTTGGAATAAAATAAAATCATGTTATTAAGGTGTTTCATGTCAACTCTTGAAGAAAAATTTGAGTCACTGCAAATGTACTCTACTTTTAAAGGAGCGTGTCTAGATCACATTTTTTAGCTCGCCCCCTCCCCAATTTTCCATGGGTGTTGATATTTTGATACCATATCGTTTGTAATATTTTCTCATTACCATTGTGAAATGTTCGCTCTTAGGCCTAATCCGTATATTTACAAGGATATCGTCAAAAAAACACCGATGTTTTGTAAACTAATTATACGTTCCGTAAAGCAGTGTATGGATAGTAATTTGAGGAGGTATTTTATGCATATGATTGTTTGGTGGGCAAGAAGGAAATATATTTTCTGGAAAAATCTAAACACTTTCCTTTCAACTCCCTTTTTTTCCTGGGGGTCAAATGTTACCTAAACGTTGCCGTCGTCGCCACAATTAACGTATACAATTTAAATTATCTCAACCGTTCAGGATTTTCCAGGTCTAACAAACTCAAGGACGAATATGATTTGTTGTATAGGCGTATAAATGTTATAAAAGAAAATAAGGTCATGTAAAAACATGACATTTCAACCACATAGGTGCAGTATTTCTGAAAAGAATTTAGGTACATGTTGAGTTAAATGGTAAAAAGGTATTTTGCGAAAGGTTTTTCTTTAGAAAACCACCTTCAGTTGTTAATTTCTCACACAAAATACAATTTTGGAATAAAATAAAATCATGTTATTAAGGTGTTTCATGTCAACTCTTGAAGAAAAATTTGAGTCACTGCAAATGTACTCTACTTTTAAAGGAGCGTGTCTAGATCACATTTTTGAGCTCGCCCCCTCCCCAATTTTCCATGGGTGTTGATATTTTGATACCATATCGTTTGTAATATTTTCTCATTACCATTGTGAAATGTTCGCTCTTAGGCCTAATCCGTATATTTACAAGGATATCGTCAAAAAAACACCGATGTTTTGTAAACTAATTATACGTTCCGTAAAGCAGTGTATGGATAGTAATTTGAGGAGGTATTTTATGCATATGATTGTTTGGTGGGCAAGAAGGAAATATATTTTGTGGAAAAATCTAAACACTTTCATTTCAACTCCTTTTTTTTCCTGGGGGGGGGGGGGGGGGGGGGGGGGGGGGGAGGGGGGATGGGGTAACGTGTAATACCACAACATTTTTACTGTAGCAGTGTATATCCGCTACTTGAGACTGTCGTTTGAGACTTCGGATCGATTTCCCGTACCTGTCATGTCAAGATACGGAACGACGTAACTTTTCTACTCTTCTTGTAAATGTTTACCCGTTTGATTCTCTAAATAAGAATTGTGTATATTGCACGATAGCGACCACAGAAATTGAAAGAAACAAATTCTGGAAAATACATAACTGAGCTTTGTGCGTTAGCATTGCCTCTCTTGTTGTAGGCCGACTGCCACATGTGTTTGTTTATTTGGGAAGTGCATGCGCACATTTAGCCAGAGTGTGTGCTTTTGAACCATGTGTTTTGCATTTTGACAGCAATGTTTTATTTTGACATCAATGTTTTTAGTTTAGGGGCTCGTGTAAATTATTTCTCGACGCGTGTTGGGTTTATAGTGCATCGAAATATTGCTGCGCACACCGTGTGTAAGCGATTGGGAAAAAAATGTAAGTGTCCCGGGTGGTGCATTGGGAAGGGAAAGCCAATAATTCGTTTTTTTATTCATAATTTTAGCACGGATCGTAAGGCCAACCAACACTGATTGGAAATTCATTACTTAAGCAAGATATATTTGGTGCTTTAACGACTTAAGAAAGCGGTTAATTAGCGCTAACTAGACGTTTAATCATACTTTTGACCGCAAAGACAAAACGTAGGTCGGTATGCATCTTAAACATGGCTGAATACAACATTTCTGGTGGTGCGAACCCTATACTTAAGAAAGCGTGGATTACCCTTCCGCAGCAGAGGATCACCCGTCTCATCAACACGATATGCGTGTTACAAAAACACGGTGGTATACACAAGAGACTGAAGACCCAAACTGTACTTGTCATGTGTGAAAAGAATTGGGGAATAATTTGTTGACTGCATTTTGCAATTTTTGAAAAGTGTCCATTCCACATTTAAATGCTGCTCATTCGTGCATGACATAAGGTATGGAACCACCACTTGAAATGCACGTTTTATGCATTGTACTGATCATTCACACCAATTTTCGTGTAAAAACTGTAAACCGAATTTTTGGGTGAATTTAAGTGGCTACCCCCTTCCAACGCACCACCAGGGACACTTAACAAAGCCCGTTTGGAAGATGTCCCAGACACTTCTACTAATCCCAAACCTTTTGCGATTAAATCCTGCTGGGCTCCCAGACTAATTCAGAGGGGTGCACCAACACCGAGGCACCAGCTATATCGTTGTTCCAATGGACAAGTAAACATATTTTGATAACTCACCGTGACATGTTGACAATAAAGAAACTTGCAGTAGCCAAATCCGGTGCGTTCCTCTCATGTGAATGAATGTATTGTGATCGTATCCTTGCATTAACGGCGACTCCAAAGTGCAAGTCACTTAACCGTGGAGTCACGCAAACCAAAGTTATCCAGAAATTAACCCTTGATGTAAATTAATTGTTATTATTATTATATATTTCTGACCATTGTCAAGGGTCGTGGTAAAGATTATACAATCCATAAAAACCACTCCCCGGATAAAAACAAATAAAACTAGAGCTTGGCGTTTGTTTTTAAACAAACGCTAGGTGATCGGGTGACATGACATTAATCTTATGATGACGTCACACTTTTAACATTGGTTGAAAACTTGAGTTTGTCGATATTAATTGCAAAAGAAACATTCACATATCGATTGCCAGTATTGGAATTCTTAAGACATATGACTCTTTGATTATTCAACGCTAAATTTTTTGTTTGTGTCTGATGACGTCATTATTGGCAGTCAATCTCACCATGACGTCACTATTGTGTGCACAAATTGTTCAAGGATCTACTGAAGAACAAGTTCTTACATGTGGTGAAATAATCTTTCGAATATATATTACAGTTCTCAAGATTTTGTCATTTTAGATCATACTACGTAATCACCGTGCACGTGATGACGTCATCATTGGTATAGTCATAAAGTCCACATGTGTGGGAACAATTCGTTTCGTAGAACTATGGTCAAATTCCCTACCACTTTGGCTCTATTTGCATTAAAAATGCTAAAAAATGGCACATTCTCGATTAACTTCCGGTTTAGACCGGAAGTAGGGGTCACACAGGGGTCATGTCAGTGTATGATTTGTTTAGTTCATTTAGACCTATAATGCTGTGAAAGAATTGTTCAAGTATCTATTACGGTTCTTGAGATATGAATATTTTATCAGGACACAAGAACCATCCTGTAAACAAAAATCACTAGTGTACAAGGAAAATAAAAAAGGTGATAAAACGCACCCTTGTGGGACACCGGTACTAATGTAAATTCTGTCAGACATAGTATTTCCACACCTGACTCGCTGTGATCGCTTTACTAAAAAATTCAAAGTAACACATATGGATTAATGTTGCATAATTTATTCATGAGTAGGTATGGATTGATGGTATTAAAGGCCGATGAGAAATCAAAAAATAAGATTCGAACATAATTTCCTGGTTTATCAAGGTGATCATAAATGTTATGCAAAAATGTAATCATGGCATCCGTGACACCTCGTTTAGCCTTATAAGCAAATTGGAAAGGGTCCACGAAAATGAGTTTCCACAATCAACATGTCTCTAACAATTTTCTCATTCTGGTATCTTTCTATTATGGTATCTTTGAACACTTTATAAGCCAAAATCTGTTTGACAAATGGGGAACGAGGTCAAAGGTCACCGTGTTCATTTAAAAATACTTGACCATACCCAACCATAATGCCTTTGACCCTTTCCTGGTATCTTGTACCACTTTCGAATTATAGGCCAACATCCGTTTGACTAATAGGGAACCAGGGGTCGATTTCACTAACGTTTACGATACTTCGTAACTGAAGATGCGATGGGTTACCGCTCCGTAACTCGTGATGTGTCCTAATAACGATTTCAAGAAACTTGCAATGTGTGTATCAATGCATATCTGCCATGGCAACGCACCGTAAGTCATCGTAGCGTACATATTGACCACCAATGTTCGTTGTTTATAAACAAGAGAAAATGTAAAATGTTGTACCTACGATTTTAGCAGGCGATTTTAGAGTGTCGCTTCAAAACTGCTCAGTGTCGACGTTTTAGCTGCATGCAATAACACAGAAGCTATACGCTGCAGTTGGCCGCTTATCAGTGAGCTTTTGATTGGACGACGGAGAGAAACACGACGGTGGAAAATCTGACCGCGAACACGTCGTTCCACAAAACGTCCTGTCCTACTTGTAATCCATTTCGATTTTCACGACGACTTGTGATCGAGTCATGCGAACCAAAAATGTGTTGTTGAAGGTCAAATGTTACCTAAACGTTGCCGTCGTCGCCACAATTAACGTATACAATTTAAATTATCTCAACCGTTCAGGATTTCCCAGGTCTAACAAACTCAAGGACGAATATGATTTGTTGTATAGGCGTATAAATGTTATAAAAGAAAATAAGGTCATGTAAAAACATGGACAAATACACTTCTGCCCTGTAGACATTTCAACCACATAGGTGCAGTATTTCTGAAAAGAATTTAGGTACATGTTGAGTTAAATGGTAAAAAGGTATTTTGCGAAAGGTTTTTCTTTAGAAAACCACCTTCAGTTGTTAATTTCTCACACAAAATACAATTTTGGAATAAAATAAAATCATGTTATTAAGGTGTTTCATGTCAACTCTTGAAGAAAAATTTGAGTCACTGCAAATGTACTCTACTTTTAAAGGAGCGTGTCTAGATCACATTTTTGAGCTCGCCCCCTCCCCAATTTTCCATGGGTGTTGATATTTTGATACCATATCGTTTGTAATATTTTCTCATTACCATTGTGAAATGTTCGCTCTTAGGCCTAATCCGTATATTTACAAGGATATCGTCAAAAAAACACCGATGTTTTGTAAACTAATTATACGTTCCGTAAAGCAGTGTATGGATAGTAATTTGAGGAGGTATTTTATGCATATGATTGTTTGGTGGGCAAGAAGGAAATATATTTTCTGGAAAAATCTAAACACTTTCCTTTCAACTCCCTTTTTTTCCTGTCAACGATTCACAGAGGCCATGTACAATTCAGAACCACCCAATTGTACAGTCTATTTTGTACCAGACAATCTTGGGGTAATATTTGCGTACATCACACAAATAAATGCAAACAACACACGAAGTCGATCAGTTATCACGAGCGAAAACAAAATATTTATATCTTTAGATGAAAATGTATAGATGAGAAGGCCTTACAGGATCTGAAGGACATCCAGAAAAGAAAGGTACATGTAATAAAGAGGAGGGAAGGAAGAAACTAAAACGAACTTTTTTTTCCTTCCAAAAGACCTGTCCGCACCTAATTGATTCAAAGACCGGCACGGTCATCAATTTTGATTCAGGAAAACATTCAGGAATGTGAACTGGATGGAAGGCCTTTCACTTGTGAAGTTTGTTTGTTCTAAACAATGACAAGTTTTTATACACATCTCAATCAGCTTCATATCACCATTGTGTGTCTCAAATACGATATGTCAAATATCTTACGCAAGTTCTCGACCATTGTGCAATTGTTTTCAATTGTTTTTATATTTTTTTTGAGACTTCGGATCGATTTCCCGTACCTGTCATGTCAAGATACGGAACGACGTAACTTTTCTACTCTTCTTGTAAATGTTTACCCGTTTGATTCTCTAAATAAGAATTGTGTATATTGCACAATAGCGACCACAGAAATTGAAAGAAACAAATTCTGGAAAATACATAACTGAGCTTTGTGCGTTAGCATTGCCTCTCTTGTTGTAGGCCGACTGCCACATGTGTTTGTTTATTTGGGAAGTGCATGCGCACATTTAGCCAGAGTGTGTGCTTTTGAACCATGTGTTTTGCATTTTGACAGCAATGTTTTATTTTGACATCAATGTTTTTAGTTTAGGGGCTCGTGTAAATTATTTCTCGACGCGTGTTGGGTTTATAGTGCATCGAAATATTGCTGCGCACACCGTGTGTAAGCGATTGGGAAAAAAATGTAAGTGTCCCGGGTGGTGCATTGGAAAGGGAAAGCCAATAATTCGTTTTTTTATTCATAATTTTAGCACGGATCGTAAGGCCAACCAACACTGATTGGAAATTCATTACTTAAGCAAGATATATTTGGTGCTTTAACGACTTAAGAAAGCGGTTAATTAGCGCTAACTAGACGTTTAATCATACTTTTGACCGCAAAGACAAAACGTAGGTCGGTATGCATCTTAAACATGGCTGAATACAACATTTCTGGTGGTGCGAACCCTACTTAAGAAAGCGTGGATTACCCTTCCGCAGCAGAGGATCACCCGTCTCATCAACACGATATGCGTGTTACAAAAACACGGTGGTATACACAAGAGACTGAAGACCCAAACTGTACTTGTCATGTGTGAAAAGAATTGGGGAATAATTTGTTGACTGCATTTTGCAATTTTTGAAAAGTGTCCATTCCACATTTAAATGCTGCTCATTCGTGCATGACATAAGGTATGGAACCACCACTTGAAATGCACGTTTTATGCATTGCACTGATCATTCACACCAATTTTCGTGTAAAAACTGTAAACCGAATTTTTGGGTGAATTTAAGTGGCTACCCCCTTTAGGCCGTACGGTGTGAAGTGTTTACTTCTTGTTTCGTTCCAACTCGACGGGTCTAGGAGAACTCGGTGCTGTAGACACAGTAATAACCGAAGAACATTGTTCCGAAAAGTTCTCCAAAATAGCATCAGTCAAATTTGAGAATTTTAACGATCAAAATCGGCACTATAGTAGACAGCGACGGAGCACCGTTTATAGTTGTTATGCGGTGGCGCTTTACAAATATATGCGCATCGGCACCACGTGATGCAGATTGCCCAATCATAATCCGGGCTTCGGCAGGTCGAAGGTTAGGCAACTTGGCAACTGTTGCCGTGTGTACGTACGTACGTACTAGTACATGTTGTGCAGTGTGAAAATGGCGTCAACGTACCGACACGACCGACGTGAGTTTTCCGAAATGTTTGATCCATTTAGGCCTACATTCGATAACGACAGAGAATCCAAAAAGTTGGACAGTTCATATAGAAATGAGTTTAGGTCTCTGACTTGGCATGCTTGGTTTTGTTTGCGGAAGCTCGCCATCGCCAGTAGGCCTACCTCGATTCCAAACCATGCAAACGGCTCATCCGGCCCAGGGCTGCCGAAAAACGATTCAAAGAAAAAAAGTGCACCTAGGCATAAGCAGAAGCACATTCGTCTCCTAAAAGACCTCGGCTTCGGGCAGCGTCTTCTTCGCGCGGGTCGCTTTTGGCAGCGGGTCCACCATTGTCCACTAGCATGTACACGTACACTAGCCTGCGAAGTGCATCATTCAATGATTCATGATCATCTGTAAAAAATATGAATTTTGATCAACGTCCAGACTATAAGGCAAACGAATAAGGGACAAACTGAGAAAGGCTGAAACCAACGATGGAGGTAAGCAGTTTTTACTCTGACAAACGAGGCCTATAACATTTTATAAATTCTTCATGCTTTGCCTTAATTTGGTAAGTAAATAAACTAGAGATTAATTATCGTTATAAAATGCACGAACACCAAGGATTTGCCTTTTTCGTCAACTTATCAAAGCAGTAGGAGCCTATGGCCTATTGGATGTCAGACAAGTCGACCGTTAAGACAACTCGACTTGAGACAAGTCGACCGTTGAGACAACTCGACCGTTGAGACAACTCGACCGTTGAGACATCTTGACTGTTGAGACAACTCGACTCGAAACAAGTCGACCGCTGAGACAACTCAGCGGACACACTTAAATTTTGAAATTAAAAAAAAATAACATTTTATTTTCAAACAATAAAAACATGTCGACCAGAACGGCCGTGTCACTGAATGGGTAAGCACCATCACCCCCCCCCCCATTTTACTTGTCTCAACGGTCGACTTGTCTCAACGGTCGACTTGTCTTTCCATTTATCGCACATACGGTCGAGTTGTCTCAACAGTCGACTTGTCTCGAGTCGAGTTGTCTCAACGGTCGACTTGTCTGACCCCCGGCCTATTTGTTGCGGATAGGCCGAGTTATAAAAAATAAAAAAAAACTTGGGAAAAATGTTAGTTTGTTGATAAAAATGTAGGCCAGTAAAATTAAGCGGTAAGATTTCATGATTTTAGGGTGTGGTTGAAACCCGGAGGTAGCCGCGGAGGTAACCTGGAGGTAGAATTGTTTTGTGACCGTGTAGTAGGCCTACTGCTAAGCCAGCTGTTTCAACCTACCTCCGGCTTGCATGTTATTTTAATACAGCGTAGCTCCAGGGCCACTGTCAACGCACCAACTACACGTTAGAAAAAAATCTACCTCCAGGTACCTCCAACCACCTCCGACCTCTGGGTTTTGTAAATTTCCATGATTTTATATTTTAAAAAATTGACAAAAAACTGTTCTATTCCATAGGATTGTCAACTTGGAAATTGCAACTAAATTTCAATGTTTTTGTTTGAAGCTCCATGCATCGATAGGCCTACTAGTACTAGTACTAGTACTACTACATGTAGTGTACATTGTGTTTGTTTCAACATCTAAAACACAAACTTTTGCAAACTACTTACCAACCATCAGGATGTGGAATATAAATTTGCTTTAAAATTAGTGCCCTCACATTCTTACCCCACAAGTCTTTCTCAAAGGCTGAGACTTGAGGAGAGCCTTTAATAGGGTAAGAAACGAGGTCACTAATTTTGCAGCATGTTTTTGTTTTTATTTTTTTTAATTTTTGGCAAGTTTCAGCACATCAATAATAAGAGTGTACCCAGGTCTGATCCCTTTTTCAATTCATCTATCTATAACAGGTTATACTAATTACCGTCAACTGCCGTCATCGGTCGTCCCCAGCATTTATCGGGCGTCCTAAGGCCGTCACAGGCTGTTCTCGGCCATGCCGCCAGAAAAAGAAGGTAATTGTAGCCAAATCGGTGACCATTTTGAATATGATGTATGAGACAATACCACTTCGCATTTATAGGGGTATTTTAATGCAAATATTGTGTTAGGAGTTCTGTTAGATACACGCACACAAAAGAAAGCACACCCCTTGTCCATTAATGGTTCGACCCACATCGTCCAAAAGTAATATGGCTGCCACTGCGCTGCGCAAAGCAACCTCGCGTCAAAAGTTAGATTATTTTTCCATTTTAAGCCAGAATTTACATCTTAAATGCGAAAATTCTTTGTCATGCCATAATTGGATAATTTCTCATTAAAAGATGGCTGGTGGCAGCTGTTGATGGCAGTTGATGGTAATTACATGTAGTAGGACCCTTCATAACACTTCAACTTGCCTTCAGGCCAAGAAAAAAATACTTGTTTCCTATTACATACACAAACAAATTTAGGTTGGGTAAGTTGGAACTTTTTCAGCTTTGAGAGGGATAAACAAAAACAAAGTCGATCTACAGAAAGATTAGGTTCCAGGTTGGCACAACAAGTTTTACTTTTTATTGATTTTTTGAATAAAATATCTAGGCTCTTCATGACTTTCTAGGTTGTGGCGGGTAATAGGAAACACAGCTATCTTTTTTCTTGGCCTTATCAGTGAAAATGCAAGGTTCAGTGCAAAGAAGCAGAGTTGTGCTGGCAATAATATAAGATCCTATTAACCTGCAATGCCCGTTTGTGAAACCAGTGTTGATTCTAATGTAAGGTGGTTTTCTGCTTGAAAGGTCTTGCAACGTGAAGCTGGATAGCACAATTGAGCAGCACCAGGATGGAATTCAAGTCTTTTTGCGAGAAAGTTATTCATCAGCGATTAGTTGGAAATGAAGAGGCCCTGAGGTTGTCCAAACTTACCCTACTTTTGACCAAGATAATTAGCACACAAGAGGGACTTCAACTGCCATGCATTAGGTACATGTACATGTAAGTCAGTATGCTTTTAAACTAAATATGTGGGTGAAATGCACCTACATGTATTCACCAAATTGTCACCTTTTTTTATTCACTGAACACAATGTATAGCAATCTGAGCCCCTTGTTTAACACCGGGGTTAGAATCCCTGTTGTGCAATAGGCGTATTCTTTTTAAAATGTTTAAAAATGGTCTTCTCCAACCTTTCAACCAAGTTCAAGTGCCCTCCAGATTGCCCATCAGGATTGAAATTTTAAATGTGCACAGGCAGATTATATAAATATATATATATCAATAAAATAACTTTTCCAATATCAGGTAGGTAAAAACTTATTGAAATAAAAAAATGACAACAATAACATGGATTTGTCATTTTCTCCGCACTTGTGATCTCAGTATACCACTTGCCACAATGCTCACATTTCGAAATTGAGAACATTAAAGTAGTGTCTTCAAAAAAATTAATTTCGTTTTAACCTAACAATCATACAAAATACCTCCCCAAACACCGGTACTTCCATGAACTGAAAACAAGAAATTTGGAGATGCGAATGGAAAAATGTTTGTGTAGTTTAGTGCACTGCTTTATGGAACCAGATGAGTTACCATAGGTATTTTTTGAACAATATCTTTCAAAGTATACGGATTTGGAATGCATAATTTCAAAACAAAATCTCAACCTGTGGGTCAAAAATGTGATCTGGTCACGCTTCTTTAAATAAACTTGTGATTTTTTTTCTGCACAAAACTGTAGTGTAGCCGATTTCTTACTGTAGTTTTTTTTTTCGAGATGAATTTAGAAACACGAGAAAATTGCAATGCCCCGACTGGGATTTGAACCCAGATCCTTGGCATCCATGGCCAACTGCTCTACCAACTGAGCTATCTGGGCATCCCGTCGGAGCATCACAACAATCTCGTATTTTGTATCAACAATCTTGTATTTTTTTTCCTTTATTAAGGGCTGACACATTGAAACGACATCTTGAGACGAATTTTCCTCAGCTCTCAAGGTTGAACTGGACATCAAGTATTTTGGAGCTTGGATTCACTCAAGTGATAAAGACCTCAAGATCCAAAGAGGATAGGCGCGTCAGTTGTCTTCCATATGAAAAAGTGTTGTCATCAGCCTTCAGTGATGAAATGAGGAACGTAGATCTGAATGCTGTCTCAAGCTTGCTACTATTCTCTGGGAGCCCACACAAGGCACTGCCTCAGATGGCAGAAGTATCTCATATGTGGATTCACTGAAACGGGACATACCAAGTCCCGTTTCGTGCAAGACCAAGACATCTGAGGCAAGATCTCTGGGCAGGCTTGAGCTACCAATGGCCTCAACTTGATAAGTTATAAAGTCCTAAACTTTGTGCGTCATTTTGTGAGCGATGTAAACCCTGAAGACCGCTATTCTTGTTGTAACGTAATTTATATCAGTACCCAAGGCACACAGGGCACGAAGAATGCCAGATATGCCACTCGTTTTGCCATTGGCTAAAATGTTTCTTGACAAAGAAGTCTTACTCAGCTGGGTGTCTTACTGTGGTGGTCAGCCGAACAGCGTTTAACTTCACATTCATAAATACCTTAGACAGTTTACGCATCCTCATTTGCTGAGAGCACATCACGGGGCCAGTTTTAAACGAATGATAATAACCAGTGATTAAGACCGGTTGGCTCTCGTTTCTACCCGCGTCCTAGTAAGCATATGGAACAACCAAACGCGCACAGAAACTGCACGCTCCCGAAAGCAAAATGTGCACTGTGACTTAACAACACGCCTGGATCGCGCGATCGAATAAATGACTTGATGCGCACGCACAGCTACAGCAGTTTGAACAACAAGATGAAAGAAAAAAGTGAATGCAACGACAGGCTAATTTTGGCGAGTTTTACCGATTTACAAATAAAAAGGTATTTATGAATAGGAGTAGGCCTTTGGTTTGGGGCTATTATCGGCGTCCAGGCCCCTATCCATTTTTAAACGTATGTTTAAGACGGCTAAACGTCCAAACTCACTTTTAATCCCTAATTAAAGGTGAAAAGTAGCAATTGCATAACAATGTAACAGAATTGTATTGCCACATTTCCCAAAAACTCTGAATAAAAACAAAACGTCACTGATGTGAACAAGAAACTCATTGTTAAGGAAATTGTTTTCATCCAAAATACAAGTGATTTCTTCTAGGATTTTTTTCTATGAGCTGACATCTGGATCTACGTGTCTTCTAAATAGCCTGAGAAGCACACGTCATGGAGGTACTTACATGTAGGCTATTCAAGCAGAGTGGTGCATTCTTCTTCAACAGCTGTTATGAAGGATGGTACATCAGCCTACTCTGTCTTAATGCGGTCAGAGTATAATTTGCATCTTTTCTTTTTCTTTTTTCCCCTCTTTAACCATCAATTTGCATTTAAAACTATTCCAGAATCCGTGCGTGACATGCTCATAAATATTCACGAGTTGCCTTGATTAAGTTAAAGTGGTTTCCCACAGCAGTAGCACTTACATTCCGTCGCCGTCCTACAAATCATTTAAACTGGGCGCAAAATTAACTCGTAACCACTCTTAAACAACATCCTAAAAATCTGACATGTAGTGCAGAAATACCATTTTTTCAACTTTGTCCAATATGCAAATTTGACTGGAAATTTTGTGGAGAACTTTTAGCATAGCAATGAATATGCATTACTTTGCATATTTATGCCTTCAGAAAGTAGACCCAAGGGGGTTGGAACGAAACTCATTTTTCAGCTTTCTTTTTTATTACACCTTATGGCCTACTTCCAACGCACCACCAGGGACACTTAACAAAGCCCGTTTGGAAGATGTCCCAGACACTTCTACTAATCCCAAACCTTTTGCGATTAAATCCTGCTGGGCTCCCAGACTAATTCAGAGGGGTGCACCAACACCGAGGCACCAGCTATATCGTTGTTCCAATGGACAAGTAAACATATTTTGATAACTCACCGTGACATGTTGACAATAAAGAAACTTGCAGTAGCCAAATCCGGTGCGTTCCTCTCATGTGAATGAATGTATTGTGATCGTATCCTTGCATTAACGGCGACTCCAAAGTGCAAGTCACTTAACCGTGGAGTCACGCAAACCAAAGTTATCCAGAAATTAACTCTTGATGTAAATTAATTTGTATTATTATTATATATTTCTGACCATTGTCAAGGGTCGTGGTAAAGATTATACAATCCATAAAAACCACTCCCCGGATAAAAACAAATAAAACTAGAGCTTGGCGTTTGTTTTTAAACAAACGCTAGGTGATCGGGTGACATGACATTAATCTTATGATGACGTCACACTTTTAACATTGGTTGAAAACTTGAGTTGGTCGATATTAATTGCAAAAGAAACATTCACATATCGATTGCCAGTATTGGAATTCTTAAGACATATGACTCTTTGATTATTCAACGCTAAATTTTTTGTTTGTGTCTGATGACGTCATTATTGGCAGTCAATCTCACCATGACGTCACTATTGTGTGCACAAATTGTTCAAGGATCTACTGAAGAACAAGTTCTTACATGTGGTGAAATAATCTTTCGAATATATATTACAGTTCTCAAGATTTTGTCATTTTAGATCATACTACGTAACCACCGTGCACGTGATGACGTCATCATTGGTATAGTCATAAAGTCCACATGTGTGGGAACAATTCGTTTCGTAGAACTATGGTCAAATTCCCTACCACTTTAGCTCTATTTGCATTAAAAATGCTAAAAAATGGCACATTCTCGATTAACTTCCGGTTTAGACCGGAAGTAGGGGTCACACAGGGGTCATGTCAGTGTATGATTTGTTTAGTTCATTTAGACCTATAATGCTGTGAAAGAATTGTTTAAGTATCTATTACGGTTCTTGAGATATGAATATTTTATCAGGACACAAGAACCATCCTGTAAACAAAAATCACTAGTGTACAAGGAAAATAAAAAGGTGATAAAACGCACCCTTGTGGGACACCGGTACTAATGTAAATTCTGTCAGACATAGTATTTCCACACCTGACTCGCTGTGATCGCTTTACTAAAAAATTCAAAGTAACACATATGGATTAATGTTGCATAATTTATTCATGAGTAGGTATGGATTGATGGTATTAAAGGCCGATGAGAAATCAAAAAATAAGATTCGAACATAATTTCCTGGTTTATCAAGGTGATCATAAATGTTATGCAAAAATGTAATAATGGCATCCGTGACACCTCGTTTAGCCTTATAAGCAAATTGGAAAGGGTCCACGAAAATGAGTTTCCACAATCAACATGTCTCTAACAATTTTCTCATTCTGGTATCTTTCTATTATGGTATTTTTGAACACTTTATAAGCCAAAATCTGTTTGACAAATGGGGAACGAGGTCAAAGGTCACCGTGTTCATTTAAAAATACTTGACCATACCCAACCATAATGCCTTTGACCCTTTCCTGGTATCTTGTACCACTTTCGAATTATAGGCCAACATCCGTTTGACTAATAGGGAACCAGGGGTCGATTTCACTAACGTTTACGATACTTCGTAACTGAAGATGCGATGGGTTACCGCTCCGTAACTCGTGATGTGTCCTAATAACGATTTCAAGAAACTTGCAATGTGTGTATCAATGCATATCTGCCATGGCAACGCACCGTAAGTCATCGTAGCGTACATATTGACCACCAATGTTCGTTGTTTATAAACAAGAGAAAATGTAAAATGTTGTACCTACGATTTTAGAGTGTCGCTTCAAAACTGCTCAGTGTCGATGTTTTAGCTGCATGCAATAACACAGAAGCTATACGCTGCAGTTGGCCGCTTATCAGTGAGCTTTCGATTGGACGACGGAGAGAAACACAACGGTGGAAAATCTGACCGCGAACACGTCGTTCCACAAAACGTCCTGGGGTCGATTTCACTAAACTCTTCGTAAGTTAAGGTCCATAATAAGTTTACGATGAATCGTACGGCTGCGATGGATCGTGGCTACGGACCTCCCAGTGTGCGATTTTTGCCACGAATTTCCAACGATTCGGTACGATTTGGTGAGATTACCAGAGACTGTCTATAGACTCTATATATATACACAATTGTACCAAATCGTATCTAATCGTTGGAAATTCGGGGCAAAAATTGCACAGTAGGAGGCCCGCTTTAGTCCTATGGAATTTGAAGTGGAAGAAGAATCAAAAATAATAAAAGAAGAACAAAATCAAAGACAGTTTTGGCAGACGCGGATCCAGAGGGGGGGTTTTGGGGGTCAAACTCCCCCCCCCCCCTCCCCCCCGCTCCGACACCAAAAAATATAATGTAATGCATTGTTTGCGTGTCCGCCTGTCCGAAACAAGCAGACATAAAAATCTGATGGGCAAAACCCCTCCCTGGTGGCAAAACCCCAATGGGGTAACGTGTAATACCACAACATTTTTCGTTATGTAATGTCGTGGTTTTGTTTAAAGACTGCCATTCAGGCTGATAACTTTTTAATTCCTGTAGCAGTGTATATCCGCTACTTTCGCTTGAGACTTCTGATCGATTTCCCGTACCTGTCATGTCAAGATACGGAACGACGTAACTTTTCTACTCTTCTTGTGAATGTTTACCCGTTTGATAAGAATTGTGTATATTGCACGATAGCGACCACAGAAATTGAAAGAAACAAATTCTGGAAAATACATGAATGAGCTTTGTGCGTTAGCATTGCCTCTCTTGTTGTAGGCCGACTGCCACATGTGTTTGTTTATTTGGGAAGTGCATGCGCACATTTAGCCAGAGTGTGTGCTTTTGAACCATGTGTTTTGCATTTTGACAGCAATGTTTTATTTTGACATCAATGTTTTTAGTTTAGGGGCTCGTGTAAATTATTTCTCGACGCGTGTTGGGTTTATAGTGCATCGAAATATTGCTGCGCACACCGTGTGTAAGCGATTGGAAAAGAAATGTAAGTGTCCCGGGTGGTGCATTGGGAAGGGAAAGCCAATAATTCGGATTTTATTCATAATTTTAGCACGGATCGTAAGGCCAACCAACACTGATTGGAAATTCATTACTTAAAGAGGAAGAATCCCCCTTGACGAAAATCCAGCATTTAGGCTTTTTTCGATAGTCCAAACATCCCTCTTGCCGACGTGGATTTTTATTATTTTTTAATTGTCGGTTTTAAGTGGATAAATTGCAAGCAAAAGTGCGCTTTTCGAAAATGAGATTTTCGCGATTTCTGAAACGCTCATTAGGTATTCATGATATGCGCGTGACCCCGTGACGCAATCCTGAGAAAGAGAAGTCAACACGATAGTTAGCTCCATACGTTTACACGCAAAAAACTTGGTAAACCGTCTCTTTTAGATGGTGTTTTTTGAAGAATTTTGTTGTTCCAAAAAGCCAGAGATATGCCCAGTAGCTGCGTGGTTGCATGTTTTACCAGACACTATAAAAAAAAAGAGCAGAAAGATTTTCTTTTCTATTACCAAGAGAGAGAAAAATCACGTGGAAACTACGCCCGCAGTGGACCGTACACAGACCGCTGTGAATGCCGTTCGTTCCGTGACAAAACCACCCGCCGCAATGCACCAGTATTTACTTCAAAAGAGCTTCATTGTGAGAGACAATTTCACCGTTTTTTTCACAAAACAGGTAATAGTAGAGTGTTGTCATATTACATGAATTGTTTTTCACGTTTGTATTTTGAATTACAAGGACAGAACAGGCATGATAAACATTCACTTCGTGTATTTTCCATTCAATACTGCACAGGCCGTTTTGTATGTTTCTCAGGATGACGTCAAAACCCTGTTGATAAACAAGCCAAGTGACCTCGAGCGTTTGAGAATCTCAGGTGAAGAGGGTCGGAACTGCTTTACATTTTAAGCAAAAGCCTGTCGATTTTTTGTGAAAAACAAGTTGTCATGGTGTTGTAGACTCGTACACCTCCATGATAAACAGAAAAACTAAAAAAAATGTGGACGGGGGGATTCTAGCTGTTTAAATGTCTTACAATTGTTGACATTTACAAATACCACCTTAAGTATGATAAAGACATATTGCCCTGCACCGTTAAGAATATTTTTACTTCGAATAGTGCAATCCACACCTATTATACAAGATTGTCTTTTATGTTTCACATAAATCCTGTTAGAACAAGTATTTGTAAATCTACGGTTAGACACCAAGGTCCACTACTGTGGAATATTTTTTAAAATATTCCATACATGCGTAGTATTTACCAATTGAAACAATATTTTAAAAAGTATCTCATTTCAAGGTACTAAATATGTAAATAGCTGAATAAGTGTACACATAAAAACCTCGAAGTGTAGCTACATGTATATGTACGGTACATAATGTCCTTTAGTTTGACAATTGTATAAAGTTATGTTTTATTTAGTCTTGTTAATTTTGCACCTCACCTTAATTTAAAATTACCTTGTTAATTGTAACGGGGGTGCTAGGTCTTGTACAAGCCCGATTGGCTTTTTATCTAGCATCCCATACATATTCCATTAACAAATATGCCCTTATTGTGTTGTGTTATGTTAGGTTAGGTTAGGTTAGGTTATCAACAAAGTTAATGTTCATATACATTCATGACATGTTTATGTAACGCAGCTTGTAATGATTGTATTACATCAATCCAGGGAAGATGTATGAAATAAAACCATACCATACCATATTTAAAAAAATCATATATGCGTCTGTTTACAATACTAGAGAAACCTTAGCTCCAGGATTATATCTCTGGTGAAAAAGTATCCCCAGTATTTAAAACAGACATATATATACAATTACAATTTTTATGTTAAAACTATTTATAAAAACTACATTTGAAGAAATAGGCGGTTACCTAATAATAATATTTAAAAGTGAATTTTTGGGGGAAAAACACCCCAACTTGAAAACGGACCACGTTTAGTGAACTTGAAACTTTGTACAGTCTTAAATCTTAGACAGAGCATTGTTATGCGAGGTCTTTCTTGTGTAACCGAGTTGGTCATATATAAAATAAGGATGGCAAACGGAGGCGTAACATAATGCACAAAACAAATCTGTAATTGAGAAGTAGTTGGTTATTTATTTTAAAAATAATTTGGGTTGTTTACAGTATTAATTTATTTCACAATGTATTACACGATATTGGTGTATGCAAAACAAAACGAATTAAAACGGAACAAAACGAAACGGCAGTCAAGTAGCATACGTTGAGCTACAAGAAAGCAGGGGAAAAAAAATTGTTTTTAAAGGATTGAAAAGCAGCAAATGTATTAAACATATTATATAAAATAAGCTACTTTTCAATGAAAGAAATAAACTCACTTGATATTAATGACGACAGATTGTATAGCAGCAGCACTACGGCCCATGCATGCGTAGTGCACAGCCTGTGTTCCACCAGCAGCCATAACTGGAGAAACTTGTTTGTTTGTTTGTTTATTTAATTTAAGATGGCGTATATCGGCAACTAAGGCCATTCACGCCAGTCATAACGGGATGTCGAAGGTACAGCAGGTCAAACACGTTATCTGAGCATTAAAGGAAATGATAACTTAAGAAACATCTTCGATTATATTATCTATACAGTAAAGATCAATTAAATCTCTCATAAGTTATAGTGAAAGAGTGTTGGAGGCGCTATAGTGATTATCAAGATATGCAACAAGCATGGGTCCAGCAAACACCGGTCCGCATGGCTCATCTCCGGGAGTGATCAGGAGATGTTATTGCATACCTATCCGATCAAAACAGCGCCGCTCGAACTCAGCTCATTCATAAGGAAAGGTGATACAAAATACAATATATGGTAACTCAAGAAACATCTTGGAATATATTATCTATATACATTAAAGATAAATGAAACCTCTCATAATGTATAGTGAAAGAGTGTTGGAGGCGCTATAGTGATCATCAAGATATGCAACAAGCATGGGTCCAGCAAACACCGGTCCGCATGGCTCATCTCCGGGAGTGAGGAGATGATATTGCATACCATCCGATCAAAACAGCGCCACTCGAACTCAGCTCGTTCATATGGAAAGGTTATAAAAATCAGATGTCCACTTTGCAAAGTTTAGTAAATTGTATTACTTGTTTAGAAGGTGGATTAGAATCACCAAGAAGACATTTTAAGTTTAAGTTGTCGCGTTGCAATTTTCTTTTAAGCCAAGCTCGTTGTTGGTTATATTTTTTACATGCTAAAAGAAAATGCATCACTGTGTCAGGTACACCGCATTGAGAACATAAGCCATCATCATGTTTGTTTATGAGATGAAGATAACTATTCAGATTTTTTCCCATTCCCATCCGTAGACGATGAAAAACAACATCATCTGTTCTATTATTACTCCAACTATTCATAATAAAATTAACATCAGGTTTAATCCATTTGAGATTATCTTGCTTGTTATTCCACGAGTTTTGCCAATTATTTTTAATTTCTTCTCTAAAGACTCGTTTAAGTTCACTTTTAGAAAGGCTAATTTGTATGTCAATGTTACTTTTGTTAGTGCCTCGTTTAGCTTCAGCGTCGGCAGTTTCAAATGCCACAGTGACTGGGGATCCAGTCAAAGCTCACGTTGATACCCTGGTAATATAATGAAACTAAAGTATGTTTAATATCATAAATAATTTTATGCGAGGGGATAAGATTCTTAATTGCCATTAAGGCACTTATGGAGTCGCTAAAAATACATGTGTTAAGGGGTTTAACATCATCTACCCATAGAAGAGCTACAGAAATTGCCGTTAACTCAGCGGTAAAAATCGAAATATTATTGGCAAGTCGGTAACCTCTTGTATACTTAAATTCTAGAATGCATATGCCACATCCAGTTCTATTCCGTTTTATGTCAACCGAACCGTCCGTGTAAATATGTAATGCAGTAAACCATTTGGTGTGGATATTAGCAACAGCTATTTCCTTCTTAAAGTTGGTATTATCTGTGGTTTTAACCTCATCAAGGACGGTGTAATGAACATTTGCGTTATTATAGTACCAGTATGGGAAAGGAGAGTATTTGTTGTCAAGTAAAACTTCTGTCGGTTCGCTGGTGCGGGCAGCAAATGGAATATGTCCCTTGCTTTCCCACTTATCTTTAAAATAGTGTTTTTGCCAGCTGTCCTTTGTCATGGAATGTCCCGGGTGATGTTTATTGTTATGGATTTGAGCATAGAATATTTTATTCAGAAATGATCTTCTAGATTGAAGAGGCGGTTCTCCGCATTCAACTTGCAGAGTAGTGAGAGAAGTACGACTTAGTGCTCCGCTGCAAATTTTCAAAGCTTTATATTGGATACTGTCCAGTTTCTCTTTTGTTGTATTACATGCGGAGTCATATGCCTCACAACCGTATTCAAAGAGGGAGCGAACAAGTGCTTTATATATATTAAGTAAGGACTTGCAATGGGCACCCCATTTACTGCCCGCTACACAGCGAAGGAGGTTTATTCTAGTTTTACACCTGTCTATAATACTGTCGATGTGTTTCTTCCAAGTGAGTTTAGAGTCAAAGGTAATACCTAGGAACTTAGCATGTTTATCAATACTAATATTGATATTAGCAATGTGTAAGACAACCTCTGGGATTTTAGTTTTCCGGGTAAAAAGAACAGCTATTGATTTGGGGGGAAGACAGTTTGAATCCCCATTTTGAACACCATTTATGGACATTATTAAGTTCGTTTTGAATTTTACTAATGAGAAATTTAATGGATCTGTTGGTCTTCCACATTGCTATATCATCCGCATATTGGGTGACTTGAATTCCATTGATATGACTGGTCAAATCACTTACAGCAATATTAAAAATCGTTGGACTAATGACGCTTCCCTGAGGAACTCCATTTTCAATATGTACAGGATCCGACAAAGTCCCATTAATTCTAACTCGGACATATCTATTATTAAGGAAGTTGTCGATCCATTTGACAATGCGACCACCTAGACCCATGTTCTGCAATTTAATAATAACCCCTTTTCTCCAAACCATATCGTAAGCTTTTTGCAGGTCTAAGAAGACAGCGAGTGTACTTTCTTTATTAGCAAACCCTTCATTGACTGAAGATTCAAGGTGCGTTAAGTCGTCAGTTGTTCTTCGACCTTCCCGAAAACCACTTTGTGCTGAAGGAATGAGGTTTTTTAGTTCCAGGAACCAGTTAAGTCTTTTGTTAACCATACGTTCCATTAATTTGCATATTGTGGAAGTTAAAGCAATGGGTCTGTAGGATGAAGGGTCATTCGGATCTTTGCTTGGTTTTAAAATGGGAACGAGGATAGCCCTCTTCCATTGTGATGGACATAGGGCTGTAGACCAAATGATGTTGATAACAGTAAGAAGGGTTTGCCTAGTAATTTTTGGTAATTTTTTGATAATATTCATATTAATATTGTCTTCCCCGGGTGTGGTACATTTTGCTTTGTCAATAGCGTAATCGAGTTCCTCCGAGGTGAGGTCGTCATTTATAGAAGAATCAATATTGTAATTTTTAAATGAAAAAGCCTCTTCGGTATTCGATTTAATTTTCTGAAAACTTTCATCATAATTAGCCGTGCTACTAACTTTGGCAAAATTTTCAGCTAACATATTAGCTTTATCTATATCACCAATCGCCGTTTGGTTGTCTCCGTTTAGGCATGGTATATTACAGGTATTTCTGTTAGATATGCTTTTTATTTTACCCCAAACCTTCTTTGGCGACGTTTGAGGTGTTATATCTTCACAAAATTGTCTCCAACCCTCACGCTTGGCCTTATTGATAGTTCTTTTAACAATGGCATTTTGTTTCTTGTATTGAATAAGATCACTGGGGAGTTTAGTTCTTTTAAGAATATTGAGAGCCTTTTTCTTATCTTTAACAGCTTTGTCGCATTCTTTACTCCACCAAGGAATTTGTGGTTTCCCTTTTTTAGGTACAGTTTTTGGAACAGTTTTATCAATACAGGAGGTAAGTTGAGTAATAAAAGTGTTAAAAATGTCATCAATAGGTTGGGAAGCGTCAGGTGATGAAATGGTACTATTACATTCTTCTTGAAACATATCCCAGTCGGCTCTTTTAAGAGACCATTTGGGAGTATGGTTGAATTTAGAAGAAACAGGAGTAGTGTCTGAAAAAACGCTTATTGGAAAATGATCACTACCGCAGTTATCATCCCATACTTGCCAGGTATAATTAGCTGCATTAGTTTTAGTAACGAGGGTAAGATCAATACAAGATCGTTTTCCCGATCTTGTATCAATCCGTGTCCCGGTACCATCATTTAAACAAACAAGATCATAATTATCAATAAAATCTTCAACCACATTACCATTGTTGTCATTATGGTCAGATACCCAGAGTGTATTATGGCTGTTAAAATCGCCACATATAAAAACCGACTTGGAGGTATTGGGAATAATTTCATCTAACGTGTCTTTATCCAAAGGTTGGCAGGGATTATAAATGTTGATAACCGAGTGGGCATTAGCATTAGGACCGCTGAAAAAATCTATACCAATAGCTTCCAAATTAGGAATATTAATTATTTTGAAAGAGATACCTTTTTTAATTAGAATAGCGCAGCCACCTCCAATGCCGTTATGGTTGGTAGCATTTCTGTCCTTACGTATTATTTCATAACCTTTAAATGTGAATTTGTGTTTTTTGGTTAACCATGTCTCTTGAATACAAATAATGTCCGGTTTATTTTTAGAAGTAAAAATAGCATTTTTCAATTGCGATCCATGTGCTCTGAGAGATTGAGCATTCCATTGGAGAATATGCATGATTTGAAAGATAAAGACTAAGCAGAGGAGAATTATTTTGAGATCCATTTTATTGCGTTTTCTCCATACTGTGCCCATGTGTGTCACCCATTGGCTTAGATTGGGATTCCTTCTGTGTTTTTACATCCGGTTGAGTAGATTTCTTTGAGTTTCTTTTCCCCGATTTGCTTTCCGACTTCTCTTGTTTTGGTTGGGTGGATGATGCGGGAGGATTGTCGGGTTTCTTGTAAGTTTCACCCGATAGTTCTCTACCGAACACCTGTCTAAACAAATCCTTCATGGCATATTCCACCTCACCCTTTGTTTTGATTTTGTCACTGCGGCATATTTGGATTGTGCCAAGCATTAGTTTGGCCAATTGAGGGCCGACTTCAATTTGTTTGTCATCATGTGCGTTTTCTGTTTGGGTTTGTTGTGTGGTTTCGGTTTGTGTCGAGGCATCTTGTTTTCTTTCCTTCTTTGTGTTTTTGTTTTCTCCCTGTTCTGTTGCATATACTGTAGGTTTTGGTCTTATTTCTTCATATATAGGTGTGTGGTAGCTGTTCGGCGTTTTTGATTGTACCGCTTTCGCGGCTTCAGCATAAGTGACGTTGAGCGTGATTTTTGCATATTGAATTTCCTTTTGTTTCTTCATTTCACTGCAGCCTGCGTAAGCTGCCGAGTGCGAGCCCCCGCATCTGAGGCATTTGGGGTTGTCTTTGTTAGGGCATTCTTCAAACTCATGTTGTTGGCCGCATCGGACACACCTGACATGACTCTTACAATTAGGTGCAGTGTGGCCAAATCTCTGGCATTTGAAACATCTGGTTATTGGTGGAAAATATGTTCGAACAGAATGGATTTCGTATCCCATTTGGACATTATTTGGGAGTGTTCGAAGGCTAAAGGTCAGACAGACAGACAAAGATTTTTCCAAATCCCCATTGATTTTACGCATAAGTCGTTTTGCATATGTAACCTTTTGGTCTTTCAGGGCTTCAGCAATTTCGTCTTCTGTTATGTCAACAGGAATGCCAGAGATTACACCACGGCATTGTGTTTCGTTTTTGGGGTATTCTGTGGTTATCGCCCACGGGCCCAACTGAGACATGCCTTTTAGTTTAGCAGCTTGGGCCGGTGTGCGGCGTTTGATAGCAATGCCACCATCACGGATTTTTGTTATCTTGATGATATATTCTTTTCCTATTTCGTTTAGGGCTTTTGCTAGACGGATTGGGTTAATATTTGCAAGAGTCGTGTCAGGTGATTTAAATATTACCGTGGCGGGGTTCAATTGCTGATCGCAATATAGAGTAGATTGGCTATAGTCAGATCGGGCTTGTTTGTTGGCATTTCTTTTTGGTTTCCATTGTACAAAGTCTTCGTCGTTTTCTTCTGTCCCTTGGTCTTCGTCACTTTCTTTTGGTCTTTTTCGGTTTTTCTGTTTTCGTTGCGGTTTTGGAGATGTGCTTTGAGCTTGGCTCATTAGTTTTTCAAAGGACGATCTTGACTTTACCGGATTTTCGTGATCTGTGTCAGATTGGTCATTACATTCACCCGATATGTTATCATCGCTTTCCATCGTGTAGGACGTGGCCATCTTGTGCAAACTATGCACCTCCTGGTCCGCGCCTACTTTGAATTATATATATTTACAAAAGTGCGCCTGGCAGGTAAATACACTACTATAATACACGAATTAATATAATACTATAAATTAAGTATAGGCCTACACTACAATTAATTAATGCTCAGATAACTGGTCTACCAACTGTACACTCACGACAAAAACCTCGCTGGAAGCCAAGAAACGACCCTGTGCCGACAAAACACCAACTCCATTCCCACTCAACTCTGATCGAACCAACTCGAATCTCCAAATCGAATGATCTAACTGGAGAAACCTGGCCTGCACTCCCTTATATAGAAACACATACTGAGCACCTGGAATCCCAAGTATGCCAGAATACAAAACAAAAGAATGTAGGCTAACTAGCTCCTGCCCCCTGCAGCCAGGGGACTCACCGTAAATAATAATAATAGTAATGCAACTGTTCCTCCCAAAAGAATTCCAGAAATTCCAAGGAACAATTGCACACATTAGCACCCCAACATGCAGATGACAGAGCTCTTAAAGATTACCGTGACCAGACAAGCTAGCCTGGTCACACTAGGTTAGACATATGGAGCACGATATGCGGCAGAGGGTATCCCCCTACCATTGTTCCCCCATTGTATCTTAAACATCCAAGGAATTTCCAAGGAATTCCTTTAAGTTTTTAGGGGTTATTGGTGTGTTAACAAAATGGAAGTGTATGTTGAGGTATAGGGACGTTAGGGGAAGTCCCTTTGCCACACATCGTGCTGGGTATAAGGTTAGACCTCCTGTCGTGACATCGTGACGTAACAAAGTAGCTAATTTAAAAAACAATGTAACCTAACTGAAGAATGCGACTATATAAACACTTGAAACTTGGTACAATTCTAGACCTCAGGAGCTCTTTGGGATTATGAACCCTGACGTTTGTGTGACGTCATGATGACACATCAGTTTCTTATTGGTCAAACCTATAATTTGAAAGTGGTAAGAGACACCAGGATGGGGTCAATAGCATTATGGTTGGGTATGGTCAAGCATTACAAAAATTAAGTTGGTGACCTTTGACCTGGTTTCCTAGTGGTTAAACCAGTGCCCCCACGCAAACAAATGGTAGCATCATTTCCTATAATATTTGAACTACGATTGAATAACAGAAGCAAGCGATGAAAACAGAAGCAAGCGATTGCTAATAAAACCTACTTGGCATTCAACCTCCATATAGCCACGCCTATGCCCAGGGCCACCGCGCCTATCGCCAGTGGTACAACCCAGCGGAGGAATACATCACCGATAAAGGAGCCCATGGGTTTCTCCTCTGGGGCAGTGTGTATTTTTCCATTTTGGCCCCCGATGTGTCTGTTCTTTCTGTTGTTTGCTGTTTCATCGGCTATAGATAAAGCAAAAACAAACATATCTCCCAAAAGTAAACTAAACCACATAAGAAAACATGTTTGCAGCCCGCTAAACTGACCCAGCAAATAATGTCATCCCGTGCACAACCATATGTAGGCCTATATGTCATTGGCCAAAACCTGTAAGAGGCCTAGAAATTGTCTTTCTAGGGGCAACTTTATTGTTCGGATATAGGTAGTTTGGGAGATGCTGATCAATATTTTACTTGTTCACATTTGAACCATTTGCACGTAACTTAGAAATAAAGCTCATAAAAATCGACGATTTTTGTTGCCTTCTTGCGTGGTTTTTCTCAACCTCGAACTATCGCTAACACTGCAAAATGCGGTATCGTCGCATTAATCTGGACACGACTTAATAGACTGGTTCCCGCTCCACCCTGGCCGTGCCAACGTGCGTTTGTCATTCGATTGACATAAATAGAAGTTGCTTAAAGGAACACACCGGCTTTGCTGGGCTATTTTGGGCTCGAAATAGACCCATACATGATTCTGAAGGTCCCTTCTGAAAAATGCTATTTTTGACCAAGCTGGGACAATGTTATCAACCAGAATTGCTTGAGCACTATCGAGTTATCCCAACAGAATGTAACTAAAACTAATAGAGTCATCTACGCTATTCCTTGCGGATGTGACAGAGTTTACGTGGGTGGAACCGGACGAAATCTTCTAGTAAGCTGAGTGAACACCAACGAGCAGTCCGAAAAAAAGACAAGAACAACACTATTGCTCTCCGTAGTCTTCATGTCATAAACTGGCGCAATTTGGGAAATTGTAAATCCGTTGGTATCCACCTCAACTAGATTCCATACATCATATTGTTTTACTTTCTTACTTACTTTCGTGACATTGGTCCCAAAGCGGCGTTGCACACACAGACACGTATTTAAATTGAGAAACGTTTTCCAAAGCCAATACACATATACCTTAGAAGTTGACCAAGCACTTCTTCTCTCGGTCGATAATTTTCTTGGGAATGTGGTCTACTTACCGTGGAGGCTAGAAGGAAGTGCAAGGCTCGGCTTCCACACGTCCTTCTTAGGAGCTCCTTTGGCATTCATGTCTCTCAGGAAACCATCCCAGTCAGGCTCCGTCTTCGGAATTAGAATTTGCATGTAATTCCAGAATCTAAGGAAGGAAAATAAAAATGAAATAAAATACTCACTCCAACATTCAAACTCTACAATGAAGCTCTAACGGTTTACATTGTCAACGCATAAAGGCTAAACAGATAGGATTTTTCGTCAGAGAAGAGTACACTGTAAAAAAAAAAATAGAGTAAAATAACGGCAATTTTCTCATGTAAGATAACAGTTTTACACCGTTATTTGCGTAAACGGGTTTTTTAACGTAATTAAACTGTGTTCAAAAACAGTTGTTACCTGTGTTTTTACTGTTTTCGTTTAAATGATGGGAAGATATAAATTTACACAACCGTTGCACCACAAACGGATTAGTGCGGATAAATTGAATCAAACATTTTAACACCAAATGCTGGTGATAAAATTAACACCGGAGATTTTGCAGTATACTGTAGTACAATGACGGGTTGCTGGGTTACTGTTCTTTTCATTGCAGGACTGTACCGTGAAATGACGGGCTGCTGACAGTTTTTTTAATGGAATTATGCCGTCGAATGATGGGTTTCTGATACTACTTTTACGGGACTGTGTTGTATACAATGACGGGTTGCCGAGGCTGTTAAGTACAGCATGATCCGTTATATTACCCTTACTGTAATTTAACAGGTAATTCCTGGCATATTGGCTGCAAGGAATTTCCTATAAAAATACCAGGTTTTTTTTGTTTTTTTTACAGCGTACATGGGTTAGAATAAAGAGGTTTATCCTCCAGGAGGAGGAAGAGAACAACATACAGCTACTTGTAGAAACCACAGAAATGTTTCAGGTGCATCTGCAAGTGACTTCCTTCTGCGGCATGGGAAAATTAGAGACATCAACGAAAAACCACTCTCATGAAACTACTGAGGGCGCACGTGATCCCAACAGAAAGTGGTTGAGGATACATGTGGGTAGCAGAACTTACTGATAGTGGAATGTGTCTGGGTCACGTGAGATGCGATTGTTGAAGCCGATGTACAGATTGTCCCACAGTAAACCTCCTCTCACAGTCTCTCTGTGCACACCAATACGGTTCTCCACCTAAGTCAATTTGTAGAAGGAAAATAAATAAAATTTTCCCAAATATATGGTACAAAAGAAAAAAATTAGTGGCCCGCATGGATATTTCTTATATAGCAGTAGATTGACGTTTGCTTCAGAAGTGAATTTACGAGCACTACATGGTGAAATAAAAGAACACTGCTTTTGGTAGTAGACCTATCTCTCTTGGAAACATGGAAGAATATATTTTTTCGAAGATTTCTTTTGTGGATGTAAAAGAACATCTCTTTGGTCATACTTCTTTGCTTATATCTATTTTAGAAAATATATATTAGCAATATTTTAGAGAAATATTTTTGTGAATATTTTGTTGTGATTCTATTTTGGGAAATATCTCTGCATGGGAATATCTTCTGTGGGAATATCCCCTTTTAATAGCAAACCTCGATATAAAAATACGTGTTTTGGGAATATTTTTGAGGAATATCTCTTACATCTCTTTTAGTAATATCTCTTTTCGCTTTTTTAGGGGGTGGGGGCGGGGGGGGGGGGGGGAGGGGAGTATCTCGTTTCGGAGCATCTCTTTTGGGAATAAGATGGTTCAAGAGAAAACAAACCATCAGAAGGTATAAAACGCATGGCTCACGCTAGTCTTGGTGCAAGACGATACTGCGTGATATTTGTCACTGACCGCCGCGCGATAACCAACATTCACCGACAATCGCCAAGAGAGGGCGCCATACACACTACTGGCACCAGTATCGTCTTGGGACATTTCCTAAATCTGCTCGGGAAATTCCGAGCACATTCCAGGCATTCCTCATTATGCTGTGCATACCTATGACGTATGCTTATTAACATATTTCAAGCCGAGCGCTGTGAAGTCTTATCAAACAGGAAAAGCACATGTTATCGCGTCAGACAAGTCCGTGCTTTATTTGTTTTTAAAAGAAAAAATACGAAAATGTGGCAATGGGGCCATTTGTTTCCAATGGATTCTACGCACTTCGACTTTGGTTTGTCGGCCCGGCAACCGAAGCCGTTATTTCGCTGCAGAAACGTGTCTTTGTTATGATTTCACCGACTGCGAAAACGGCACGTTTAACTTCGTGTTTTAGAATAAAAAACATGATTTATTTTTTTTACTACTAAAATCACGTTTCCTCGCCAAATTTAAAAGTTCGGCATGAAGATTTAGTGGCAAACTTGTATACACAAATTTTTTTTAAACAAAAGGTCATGCCTATTTGTTTCCGCAAATGATCGACGTCTCGCAGCAACTTGGGGAAAATCAAAAGTTTAATTATGAATTAAAATGATTCTCTAGCTACACACAAGTTACAAAAGATTTTAGAAATACTTTGGTTGCAAAAATTGACCACGCGGTTGCTGTGATATGCTTGGTACAGTTCGTCCATCTCCGTGCGGAATACAGTGAATTCACCACTAAAAATGGTGACGCTGGCAAAGGACAGGCTTTAATTTGTGGGCGACAAACACCACCCGTAGCACACGTTTATTAGAATACAATTTTAAACAAATAGGAACAAGTATCCCCATAAACAGTACACAGTTTCACAAATCTGTCTGGCAAACACGAACCTGGACACGATCGAACTTCTTTAATTTTTGTATATTTAGCAGGCATCGCATTTCCATTATTCCCGGCGGTCTGCGTATCCGGCACACGCAAAATTCTGCCAAATTACACACTGTGTGCAATGCCGTGCGGCACGCACAGAAACGGTCTCGAAATCGGTCTTTAAGAATGTAAGTCAGTCATTGTACTCGGCTAAAACCTCGATATAAGCTACTTGTACCTCAGATGGTGTAAAAAGTGTATTTGTGGCCATTTTGAGGTTGAAAACTGTTGCTTTTTTTGGGCGTGTGTGGATCGGGAATTCCACCGCGTGGCCGGGGGAGGGGGCGGGGGGAGGGAGGGGGAAGGGTAGGGAGCGGGCTGCGCCGGGTAAGTCTAGCTCGCGCTCGGCAGCGGAAAATCTGAGCCGTTCTTTTAAATGTTACGTCTATAACGTATATACAAGTGGCTTTTTTGGGGTGGGGGGGGGGGGGGGGGGTGGTCGTGGGAGGATATGGGACCATGATTTCGTAGGAAGGAAATAACCCCAGCTGTGCAGGCACAGAAAGTTGCCAGGCTGGCAGGCTCATTATGTGGAACTCTGTTGACCTCTATAATGCATATGTATAAGCTTCGGTTAGAGGTTACACAGTGTCACATACCAACGTTCGACAAATGTCCCAAGACGTTATTGCGAATATCAGTGTGTATGGCGCCCTCTCTTGACGATTGTCGGTGGTCATGGTTAGCGCGCGGCGGTTATCACGCAGATACGTCTTGCACCAAGACTAGGCTCACGCCTACCTCGAGGTAGTTGTGTTTTCTCTGGGGTCGTTTTGTAGGGAAGGTTGGCTCATCTCCCACAAAGTCTACCATGAAGTCATAGCCCCCGGGGATGGGCTGGAAGTCTTCTCCTCGCTCGATCATCTTAGGAATGAAAATGGAACAGGGACTTTAATTATAGTATAAACTGCCCATTCCATCCATGAAAAACTTGCGGAGGCTTGGAGTTTAACACGGGGCTAAAACGGGCACTCTCCCCACATTTTTAAAAACATGGAAATTTTTCCACTGGATTGAAGACACTGCATACTGCCAACACGTTAACCTACACTTAAAAAGTATACGTTCCATACAATAAAAGAAGAAAAAACATTCATAAATACCTTAGACAGTTTACGCATCCATATTGGCTGAAAGCACATCACGTGGGCAGTTTTAAACAAGCGATAACTTTAGGCATAGTCAGTCTTAAACACTTTTGAGCCTGGCTAGCAGCCGCGCCCGCGCTCTGGTCGGCGCGTATGAAACACGCACATATACACAGAAACTGCATGCTCTCGAAAGCAAATTGCGCACTGTGACCAGTCGTGTGTGTGCGCTTACAACACGCTTGCATTACGCGTAACGCGTGCGATCGAACAAAAACATATCGACGCACAACATGGCAAAACGACGAGCTAATTTTTGTGAGTTTTACCGATTTACGCAAAAAGGTATTTATGAATGGGATTAAAGGCACAGGCTCGTCAGCAATGCGCGCCCGCCAAATTCGTGCTCGAAACACGCAGCTCCATGCCTTTGCTATGGAGCTGCGTATTGCGTGGCACACATTTGGCGGGCGCGCATTGCTAACGAGCCTGTGCCTTTAAAAGTAGGTTTGGCCAGTTTTAAACAATCCGTTAAAAACCGGCTAGGGTCCTGGGCACTGATAATGGCCCGCGCCTTCGGCTTGGGCCATTACCAGTGCCCAGGACCCTATCCGGTTTTAAACGTATGTTTAAAACTGGCCAAACGTACTTTTAATCCCTAAATAAAACCTGAATCAGGGACAATTTATCTTATACCCATAAATACATAAATACATGTATATTACACTGACAACCGAATTTGTGACACCTCAGCCTAGTTTCATCATGGCATCATTTGCGTTTAATATTTTTGTTGAACAAATGTATTGCATTAGGAATGAATGAGTATCTGTATCGTGAACGAAGTGATTTCAGATCTCGAAGCCGAAAACCAGAACGATTAAAAACAAAGGAAATATTAAATGGGTGTGATTGGTTGTCAATCAATCTGTGAACTTTAAGCAATATGCGTTTTTCGTACAGGGGGCTAATTGGTGGAAGTTCCACTTGCGTTAGGCGTTGAACTATTTTTCTGGGTTTTCCCCAATCTATTTATGTTTTCATGAGACAAGTTACTAAAAATGCTAATCAGAACGTAAGAACACTTTGTAAGAGAGACTGATAAAAAGGAACCATTATCCACACAGAACTCTCTGAGCTTCCTGAAAAAGTACGTTCTCTGGTTGGCCTTGCTATTCATAATTTGACAGTTTAGTTTTTGATCATAATTACCGTGCCCAAAATACTTGTGTTCAGAAAAAAAGAACGCCCTAACGCTCTGGCTTATTTCTCCACCATTTGGGATTTTCGAAATGCATGCAAATTCCATTCTCGTAACGACCACAAAGCTTGTCCTGCCCAGCATACAACAACTGATGTATGCAACATAGAAATCGAAATTAAAGTAACAGGTGAATGAAATATTATAGAGCATTGTTCAGAGCTCATCTCTAAATGTGTTCAAAAAGACCCTTTTAGATTTTTTAACTGTTTAGTTAGTTTATAATTTTGGTTTACGTTTTATCGGTGTGAATTATTTATAATTGTACATATTCTTGTATGTTTCCTATAATTTATAATTCCTTTAAATTTTTATTGCTTTTGTCTTGTATCCTTTTGGCTTTTGTTGCCTGTGATTGCTTTCATTTTTTTCGTTAGGTCCGTGAATTTGTTTGTTAATTTGCTTGACTGAGTGTTTTAATCCTGCTTTATTCTCGTATAATATATTTCGTTTGTCCTAGAACATCCCCCTTTTTTGTGGATTTTATAATAATAATTAACTTTTTATCAAGTTTTTGTGATACTTACTGTTTTAAGTTTTTATTTTATTTGTTTTTATTCGGGGAGTGGTTTTTATGGATTGTATAATCTTTACCACGACCCTTGACAATGGTCAGAAAAAAAAAAAAACAAACAAAACAAAACAAAACTCATCAATAGGTCACAAAAAAATCCATGCATTTGGATACACTGTATTTAGGTGGCCAATTTGTGAAGAAAAAACAAATTAATCTGCAACTCACTTTAAGGACGAGGTTATAGTTCTTGAAGCCAGTCCATTTGTAGTAGAACTCTATCCACTCTGGGTAGGCAAATATTTCGTCATCTATGTTGCTGTTGATTTGGTTTATGTATTTCTCGAAGTCCCAACTTTTAGGAAAATCAGAAGAAATATTATGAGATGAACACTTTCCGACACTTGGCGCTTTCCTTGTTAATGTTTTAGTATTGATGTTAAGGAACTGAAATACCTTATGCCATCATCTGTGTGTACAGTATTGTTAATACACCCTTTGTTTACAACTCTCGAGATGATGAAGAGATACCACGAAAGAACCACTACAGGAAAGAAACACTACGCCAACCCGACTTCCCACGGTTTCAATCTCTTTAATTTAAGTTTTAAAAATTATTTTGCATTTTACGGTGCAATGCAGTTTCTTCTTGTCAAATTTTAAGAACTGTATATGACGTCTTATTTCCATGTTAATGGTTCTCAACACTGATTAGTCCACGGAGATTGTCCATATATTTGTTGCTGCTGGTCCGGACGGGATTCGAACCAGGGGAACAGATATGTGGAACCACCACCGTGAGAACTGACAAACGATGTCAACGTACTCCGTTCTATTTCTTACCTATCCTTGTATTTCTTTGTTCCAGGTGGTGGTTGCTGGATGTAGTCACTGGCAGAAAAAAACAGAAATGATTTCTTACGATTTGCTAGGACACGATACGATACGTTACGATTACATTTGTTAAACATAATGCTCCAAAATTTACCACACTTCGCGACAGGTCACGACCACTCACAGAACTCAACGACAAGCTATATGAAAAGTTGCGATTGCCTACGCCACACCAACCCACTATGCGACAATCGTAGAAAGTCTCAGATCATCGCAACAAAGCTTAACTCAATAGTGGCAAATTCGCAGCCAAATCGCACAATGGGAGGGGGTTGCCCCATACTGTGGCCAAGACTACGCTGCTCTGAGCACAGCGTATGCGGCTAGGGAGGAGGGCGTTATCTCACCTGTCATTTTGTATGGCCTTCTGAATGTCCAG
The DNA here is from genome assembly GCA_037783545.1 of Henricia sp. BOLD:AAB3569. NCBI lineage: Eukaryota > Metazoa > Echinodermata > Asteroidea > Spinulosida > Echinasteridae > Henricia > Henricia sp. BOLD:AAB3569. The sequence goes on along the minus strand of JBBELK010000466.1, from coordinate 27,598 downwards.
CACGGCACCCGGGAAGGGAGTCCAGGTCTTAATCTCAGGTGAATACGTGTTGATTAATTCATTAAGTGTCTGGGAGTCATTCTTGGGATTCGTAGCTCTGATATAGCTGGAAAAAGAGTCAAAATATTTTCCTCCCACAGGTTTGTACAGTGACTTTCCAAAGTCTGACTTCCCTTCTAGTTCTCTGGGACGGGCTTATGTGCCTTAACCATCGATATATATATATATATTAATATATATTACATATAGTAATATATATATATATATATATATATTTACACTGGATGAAGCAACGACGTCTAAAATTGAAGCCACCGTCCGCCATTGTACTCCACCAGAACTTTCAATGATGGTGACGTCACGCAACTAAGCTACCTCAGACAGCCAAATCGGCCATGTGCTATGATCGTGTGTGTTTGAATATGCGGGAGTACCATCTGTTGTCGGTTTTGTAGTTGTTTTTTTAAAGCAAATATAGCATGAATTCCACTGAACATTGCTGTTGTGGGCCTAATAATGTTCCGACAAGCCTCATATGCAGGGATTCTTTGCTTTGTGTCGTTTTTGAAGCCGATCAAGCTTGACCAAAAAAAATGCAATCACCGTCGCGATCTCTGGGTTTGACCGTACACCGCGTACCGCCGCGCCGTGGCACATCGGCCAAAATATCTAGCCGGCTCGGTCGGCCGCGTCTTTTCGTTAATTTCTACCTGCCAAATGCCCAACAACAACACTATTCACGCTCTAAATGGCCACGAATATGTCGAGTTTTCAGTTGAGTACAGTGATTTACTTACATTCTTTCAAAAAGTGCAATTTTATTTGTCCGATTTGAAGATATTTTTTCGACACGATGACTTGAGTAAAATGCATGCTTATACCCCCGTCACACCGGATTGGCAGTGCCACTACGGTTTTTGGTCAAAACCGCCATCAACGTAGTGACACCGCCAGTAGTTTTTCATAGTTTTCCCCTACCCGTCACACATGTATTTTTCTTCGCGGTGCTTGAACTGTTTGAAGACTTTTAGAACACTGAAATTAAAGCAGAAAACCGAAGCTTTTATACTACAAAATATGCCAGCAGTAGCACCGTGCAAGCACCTCAGTGCAACCTCGGTGGAAACGCCATTGCCGTACAAGCACCTCAATAACACCGCCGGCACCGCCGTAGGAACGCAGTGGCACCGCAGTAAGATCGCCAAATTTTCTAAAATTCCTCCCTGGCTCCGCAGTGGCACCCCCATACCCCCAGTGCTCCCGTGGTAGCACCGTGGTAGCACCGCCATAACCGCAGTAGAACCACCACAGGATCGCCGTAGGGTCGCCAGTCTACTTTTTCGGCGATTGCACGGCGGTTGTACTGCGGAGGCACGGCGGTGATGGAGGTGCTACTGCGGTCCTTGTACGGTCCCACGGCGGTCATGGCGGTCATGGCGGTGCCGCGGCGATCCCACTGCGGATTGGCCTAGCCCGCGGTGGCACTGCGGAAGTTTTGAACATGTTCAAAGTTTCCGCCGTGCCATCGCGAAGGTCCGCGGTTTTGACAGTTTTCGGCGGTGCTACGGCGATCAATGGCGGAACCACTGCGGAACCACGGCGATCATGGCGGTGCCACTGCGGTTTATGCCGTACAAGCACCGCGCCTCCGGTGTGACGGGGGTATTACTGCAGTGCGTGTTTCCCGTATCACGACGTGTGATTGATCCAAAAATACACAAAGCATTGGCATCAACTACATGTTGCAATATTTTTCGGCAAGCACACGCAAGCCGAAAAATGAGAAACAAATGGTTCCCGAAATAGGCGGAAAATTTCACTTTTTGTGCAAATTTAAGTAAGTCACTGCACCTGAGCTTAAACCTCGATAACAGCTCGTAGCTCACATAGTGTGCCAAGTATATACATCCTTATTCTGAAGGTGAAAATTGCTGTCATCGTCCGTCATGTCAATTTTTGCCATGCCTTGCAACGGTAAAAGATGGAAAGTTTGACTGAGTTCCGCGTTTTGGCCGCACGTACGTATGCAGCAGTCGTGACGTCATTAGTGCGGAGCGCTAATAGTATTAGTATCCAATACAAACATCAAATTTACGAATAAAATGAGTGTATTGTGTGCGAGACGTGCAGCCGATTTCACGAAAAATTGTGTAGCTTCCGCAACTTTTGAAAATGGCATAAGCCCCATAGGTTTGCGTGTAATTATCACAGGAATGTTGCGCAGCTTACGCAATAAAAAGTTGCGCAAGCGGGCTTACGCAGTGCGCAATGATTCGTGAAATCGGCTGCTGCCGTGTCTGCTGGAAAGAATTGGTTAACATTTTGGCCAATGAGGGCGCAAACAGATTAGCCCGTCTCATACTCAGCGTCCTGTAAGGGCGATAGGTACGAGCGAATTACTACCTCAACACACTCTTCCCTTTTGTTAACGCACCAATCCCCCCTAAAAACTGAAAGGAATTCTTGGAAATTCCTTGGATGTTTGAGACACAATAGGGGAACAATGGTAGGGGGAGTCCGTTTGCCACATATCGCGCTGCATATGGTCGAGTCGGTCCGATAGCTGATGTGCACAAAATGTTGGTATGGCCATTACCTTTTGGAACTGTTACGAACCTGAATAGAACCAAATAGCCCGGCTGGCATTCCACAAGTTCTTTCTTTGGAATGCTAAGCCCGAGTTAACACATGTGGGTGGAACCTATTATAAAGGCTCGAGGATTTCTTGAACGTTCTCGGTTAGTGCCCTAAGGCCATGTGCGATCGATCTAGTATCTCAGCAGTGCAGCTCGGGACCAACGTCTCCTGTTGTAGTCTACCTTTGGACGCGGATGTCGTGCCGACACTCTACCTGGATATGTCGTGGCTAACCCTACCCGTCTGGCTGACATATGTAACATCGCATGTTCTCGGAGACGTTGGCCCGATGACTGCACTGCAGTTCTTCATGAAGAGCAAGCTAGGTAATTATATTCGGCCGGATATAATTTTGCCACTTCATTGATTTATATTAATTGCTTATTGCAGTTACAATGGTCTTGCTAACTCGTGATTTAATTTGCTATACTACTACTTTTACTTTTGCTTGGCTTAATTTTTTGCTGACTGTTTTGCCTATTTGCCTGGCCCATAATTAATTCATTACTCCTGCTTATTTTACATCGACTTATGCTAACTAGTATGCCCAAGCAAGTTGCTCTATGTTTATTTATTAATAGATAATTTCAGAATTGTATTTGCTTGTCCTGAAATCGTTTGCTTTCAGAGTTGTTTTGCGTTGAAACTGTTAGGCGAAGTTATTAAGTCTTTTGAACACTTTCTACCGTGCGCCAGGGTCCTACAATCCTGGTCAAAACTCGCTGGGCCCCCCCCCCCCCCCCCCCCCCCCTCGCCCCTCCCCCCCCCCCGTTCAATGTTGTTTGATTTTTGTGCGGTTTGTGCTCCAGCGCGGAGTAACAACATTGATCGGGGGAGCGGGGGAGGTGGCCCAACCATTTTGGCCAGGATTGTAGTCCGGAACTCCTCCCGCCGTCACGTAACAAAACATTTTCAACCTTATAATATTGCTAGAGGGCGCCCTTCTATAAGATGACGTCAGCATAAAACTTTGCTTAGTCTGGCAGGGCACTATACCACCATCAACCTCATTTCTGTGTCTCGGACTAATTTCAAATTACATGGCCACTTCCGGTTTCTACCCGAAGTGAACGAGTCAAAGTGTGTCCACTTTTTCGCAATTTCTCCTTAACCAGACATCACAAAAAAAACAAATGACAGTAAAGTGCGCAAACGCAATGGATGTAAAACGTGAGCGTGAACCAGTAACCATAGTTAACGGTCTCGCGTCCGCAATGAGACTAATTTGTTTGAGCCCTCATTGGTCAATTTTAATTGGGGTCACGTCTTTTTCTTGTAAACGGACTTAACAAACTAAATTTTCATCAGACACGGCAGGTCTCGCACACAGTACACTAATTTTAATCGTAAATTTGATTTTTGCAGTCTGGATTTATAAGCGTTAACATACTATTTATTAATTATTCGTCTGCCAGCAAGAAACCCACAATGCTCAGCGCATCTGTATATGTGACCTTTCCGTCACGTGTTTCCTTCATAGAAATCTGTGAAGGCACGTACAGCAGACCGGGCCGTACCCGTACCAGCGCCCTGTATCACTCCCATAGCGTGTGTACAATAAAGTATGACATGTGCGGTTGTTCTCATTATAGTCTGGGAGCATGTGCAGTCCCGTGGGAATTTTGTGGTGAAAGCAAACTACCACTTAAGATTGGTCGAAGGAACCCTAAGGAACACCAAAACACATGTTGACAATCCTGGAAATTGCTTTGAGTCACACTGTGAATTTTATAACGGAATTAGCAAAAAATAAAATCTTTTTTTGGTGTATATATACAGTTAAAAAGACGCAAATTATACTCTGACTGAAAGATTGAGCAGCCTAAATAATGTAATTTTATTGGTAACGTGTGTGAACACTTCTTGTGACAAGGCTAGCTGCGCCGAGGCAGGGTGCGCCACTCTACCTGCCTTCCAGTGCCTTCCAGACGGGTACAGTTGTATATTTATGGAAAGAAGTACCCTAACCCCCCAACAAATGATAACAAAAGTTTCTCAACGGTTTATGGTCCTAGTGAATGACAGGAAAAGTCCACCAAAATCAACCCACGGGAAATGGTTGAAATCTGAGTCAATTCCAAGATGGCCGCCGTTGACTTTGAAAGTTGCTGGAATAGCTGTAACTTCTTTAATATTTGGAGTAGAACAGTGATTTAAATGTCTACCCTAGGCTTTTCAGGGCCGCCTGGGAATTAATTTTCAATCCTACCTTTGACAAACATCAAAAACCAAACTCAAAATGGCGGTCATAATCACGTGGCATGGAATAGGTAGAGACAATTAATAACTTCTCTAACTGCTGATGTCAGATGTAGCTTCGTTTACTGGTCAGGGGCCTTATTCACGAAGCGCTCTTAAATTTGCTCACTAAGAGTGACTTACGAAGAAGTTACGAGGACTTTGCGAGGGCTTTGAGAGCATACTAAGTGGTATTCATGAAGCCTTCATAACATGCACTTACCGAGATCTTAACTTGCGTGGTCGTTAAATAAGATCTGATGGTCCGGGGCATTATTTACGCTGACGGTGTTACTCAATGCAAAGTTATTTAGGGCGGCGCCCAACTACCGTGCACGGACACATTCTCCACAGATGAAAGGATGGCAGTCCAAGAAAAAGCAGAAACGTGGACGCAAAGCTAACTTTAGCGGAGATGAAGTGGACAAGCTGGATGGCCTCGTTGAGGTTAACTACAAAACACTTGTCAGTAAATTCTGCGACACAGCAACTTTGAAGTGCAAAAACGACACGTGGGCTAAAATTACGCGAAAAATAAACGCGATGAACAATCTCTTAGACTAAAGTGGACGTTAAGGGAGCTAGGACCTCCCGCAAGTTACGATGACTCTACGCACGCTCTTAAAATTTACGAAGGGATGGTGAATACCACGTAAATTACCAAGAGGGACTTGCGAGCGGTTTACGAGCTCTTAAGCCCTAAGAGCGCTTCGTGAATAAGGTCCCTGTACTGTATATAACATCATGCCCTCCTGTGGGAGGGATGACTGCTAGGCCAGGGTGCGCCACTCTGCCAGAATTGCCTCCCTTACGACCTGCACTTCTAGGACAGTTTTTGATACGCGCGATTCAAGATGTCAGCTGACATAAAAACCCAACAAACTTGGCCAGCCCAGCACACCCTGAAGCCATCCCAACCAGCCCGTGGCCAACCCTGCCCAAAGCCATCTTAGCCCCGCCTGAAGCCTTTCTAGCCCAACCCGAAGCCCTCCCAGTCAAGCCCGATAACCCTCATAGGCAGCCCGAAGACATTCCAGCCCAGCCTTGGGCCTTCTCAGCCCAGACCAAAGCCTTCTCGGCCAAGACCAAAGCCTTCCAAGCCCAGCCCGATTAACCTCCCAGGGACCAGCCAGCCCGAAGCCCTAAAGCCCAGCACGAAGCCCATTCCAGCCCAGCCCGAAGCCCTAAAACCCAGCTCAAAGCCTTCCAAGACCAGCCTGATAAACATCCCAGGGCCCAGCCATCCCGGAGCCCTAAAGCTCAGCCCAAAGCCATTCCAGCCCGAAGCCTTCACAACCCAGCCCGCAGCCCTGAAACCCAGCTCAAAGCCATCCCGAAGCCTTCCCAGCCCAGCCCAGCCCAGCCCAGCCCGAATATTAAGCCTGCCCAGCCCGAATATTAAGCCTTCCCAGCCCAGCCCGAAGCCTGCCAAGCCCAGCCCGAATCCCTCCCTGAAGCCCAGCCCGAATCCATCCCTGAAGCCCAGCCCGAATCCCTCCCTGAAGCCCAGCCCGAAGCCTTCTCAACCAAGCCCGAAGCCCTAAAGCCCATCCCGAAGCCCAGCCGGAAATCCCCCAGCCCAGACCAAAGCCCGGAAGCCCAGCTCGAGGCCCTCCCAGACCAGCCCAGCCTGAATCCCAGCCCGAAGCCCTCGCAACCCAGCCCGAAGCCCTCGCAACCCACCCCGAAGCCCTCGCAACCCAGCCCGAAGCCATCGCAACCCAGCCCGAAGCCCTCGCAACCCAGCCCGAAGCCCTCGCAACCCAGCCCGAAGCCCTCGGGAGAGAAGTTAGCCCAGAGCAAAACGGGTATTACATGTAGTAATGCACCGGCTATCAAGCTTGTTCCCATCCCCCTACCCCCGGCTGCCCCACATAAGAGGTGCGGGTGAGGGGGGTGGGGGGGGGGGGGGGGGGGGGGGGGGGGTGATTGTCGAGTTACAAAATCCCCACCCCTGGGGAAAAATTTAGGTGACAGAATATTCCACCCCATGTGGCAAAACATGCATGTTTGCTCCAATATGACATAAGTTGATTTCTATATGCATCAAAATCCCCACCCAAAGGCCTGTGGGGAAGGTTGGGGGCGGGGGGGATGGGGTGGGGTTGGAACAACATATGGTAGGTGCATCAGTATACATGTACAATGTACTTGACTTGATTTGGAAGAGTTTTAGCAGTACTAAATACTTTCCTTTTTCTATATACAACGCCCCCCCCCCCCCCTTCCCCCCCCCCTTCATCGTTAGTTCTTCAGTGGATTTTCAACGGTTTCTTCTCCGGGATTGCCCTCGTGCACTTCACTATGGACAAATCTGCGAAGGACATTGCGGTTCCCGCGACTGGACGCTCCAGCGGACCGCCGTCTTTGTCGGAGGCTTTAGGTCGGGTGGCACCCCCTCCCATCAGTCCTTCAAGCAGCGTACGGCTTTTGGTGAGCCGGCCAGCCGCACTGCTCCCTTCCCAGTGCTTCCGCTAGACCAGTTTTGCATCAAGCACATACAAAACGTCGCTTCTCGCAAGAAATGGATCGCCTTCGATAAACGGGTAAACAGTTATTTTCGTTTCCCCCAGAAGGAATTTGAGGATTTTCTGGCGGTTCCTCTCGTCCCTAGCCCTGACTCCGTCAAAGACAAACTGGCCGCAGATGGTTCGGCTTCGGGAACGTCCTGCAATTTTTTGGCCAACTCCGCCAGAAACAACATGGAGACCACTCTTAAGAAGGCCGACTGGGCCTCCAGGCTGGGCATCCGAGTCACGTCGTTCATGCTTCTCCTGTCCGAATATCTTGTCCGCGGCTGCGATGAAGATACATCTATTCCCGCCGACATGCTCTCCGCAGCTTTTCGCTGCCTGGACGACTCCCTCCGCGTGGCCTTGGAGCAGTTCGCTCGCAATTCCACGCTATCAACCTCTTCTCGTCGAGGTAACATTCTGGAAACGCCTAGAGTCGCTTCCCCTTTTTGGCCCGGATCTCTTCGCCGGTAAATTCCAGGAAGCTATGGAAGCTGAGGCGAAACGCATCGAAGCTACAGACAAGATTAATCTTCGAAAGTCAGCGAAGCCCGCCCCAGCCCAGGCGAAATCCTATAAACCTAAAGCTCGCCTGTCGTCGACCGGCCATCCGGGAGCCTCCCGGGGCCGCTCCTTTCGCGGCCGTCCCTTTACCTCGTCATCCCGAGTGACGACCCTCGAGTGTGGCAAGTCGATGCCCTGTCGATTCCGTGGTCGGGAATGTTCGCCTACGCGTTCCCCCCGATATCCTTAATTCCTCGTGTTCTCTCGAAGATAGAACAGGAACCCTGCAAGGTTCTCCTCGTGGGCCCGTTCTGGCCTTGGCAAGCCTGGTTCCCGCGTCTGGTCAACCTGTTAATCCACAATCCGATAGTTCTCCCTCATCGACAGGACATCCTGTTCCAACCGGGCTCGAACATTCTCCACCCAGCCCCCAGGGATCTTCACCTGACGTGCTGGGTATTGTCAAACAGTCCTTCCGCGCAGCAGGTCTTTCGTCAGAAGCTGCCTCGTTCGCGGCACACAGTCGTCGATCGTCCACCAGGAAGGTCTACAACAGCCGACTTCGACATTTATATAAATGGTGCCGACGGAAAGCTGTTAATCCGGCCCATTCTTCTCTGACAGACATTGGCGGTTTTCTGGTCTACTTATTTAATTCTGGCCTCAAGGTAGCCACCATCAAGAACTACCGATCAGCCATTGCCGCCATCCACGCGGGTTTCCCCGACGGCTCTTCTATCTCTAATAATTACGCCTTGGGTCATATCCTCCGCGGGATGTTGATTGAGAAGCCTCCCACTCGTGAGTTACTCCCCTCCTGGGACCTTCCACTTGTTCTTGAGAGCATTTCGCGTCCCCCGTTTGAACCCTTGGGACAGACGTCCTTGCTCAACCTCTCGATTAAGTTCGCCTTCCTCCTAGCGGTCGCGACCTCTCGACGTCGAAGCGAACTTCAGGCCTTGTCCATCGAACCCGGCCATATTCGCTGGGAGCCCCATATGGAGTTCGTCTGGTTCCCCGGACCTCCTTCCTAACGAAGAACCAATCGGACTCCTTCTCTCCTCCTGACATCTTCGTCCCAGACATTAAATCTTACTCGTCTGTTCTGGAAGATAGAAAGTGGTGCCCGGTCCGAGCCCTCAAATGGTACCTCAATAGGACCGAGCTAATCAGAGGTGCTACGACGAGTCTCTTCATCACGTCGACTCCTCCTCATCGTCCAGCTTCACGAGAAACTATCGCTGGCTGGATTGTTACAGCCATTCGGTCCACCGAACTAAACTGGTCGACGGCTTCAGAGCAGAATTCCCGAGCCAGAGCGCATGACGTCAGAGCCGTTTCGACCTCGTGGGCCTTCTTCAAGGGAGTTCCGCTTCCTGACATTATGCAGGCTGCGTGCTGGAAGTCATCCAACACTTTCACATCCTGGTACCTCCGGGACGTCCTCCAATCCGAGGACGGCACCGGAAGATCAGCGTTGCTGTCAGCAAGGACCTCAGCTCCGACGGCTGCTCCACCCTGCATTCAGCAACCCCCCTAGACAGAAGGTCGGTTTCCTCTTTGGGTAAGCTTACGTTAATTTATTCAGCTTACCCTTAACCGCACACATCCGTTCTTTTTTCTTGTTTTTGATTCTGGCCTACTTCAGCTTCAACAACATCTCGCACCCACCCCCTGCATCGGTGCTAGTCTGCACAGGTAGTGGCTCTACGGGTAAGATGAGCGCTTTAGACTCCCTCCCCACAGAAGTGTGGGAAGGGTCTACTAGCGAATACTTACCCGTAGAGCATCCCGCCCTCCTCCCCACTCGGGAACTTGATGCAGTCTCCTTTTATCTCGCCACTTAGAGAAAAGGGGAGAGTGTCATGGCGGGCGCGCAGGGCACGGTGGGTATTGTACAAGGCATTAGCGGATGATTTGCGCCATCTAGGGACATATGCACAGGTAGTGGCTCTACGGGTAAGTATTCGCTAGTAGACCCTTCCCACACTTCTGTGGGGAGGGATTTTGTTTCAAGTGGAAATTAGGGAATAAAAGTGACGGATTACCCCCATACAATTGAAAAGATGAAAAAATCAGTGAGTATTCTGGTTGTTGTCCTGAGAAGCTGAGAGAGTTGTGGGTATTTTAAAATGATTTTTGAAAATCGTCATTTAGCATTGGTTCCTATGGGAGCCCTATTTACTGGTGTGCAACCGTATGTCAAAATATGAAAGGATTTGGCGCGTGCGCAAACCGTGACATAGCTTCTTTAAGCTAACAAATATACAATAATTACGCATTTTTGCAAATCAAGGTCAAATGTTATAAATTTACATAACTTCTTTGTGGTACGAGATACAATTTTGATCTTATAAAATGAAAGCCATTTTAAGAGCTTTAAAGCGATGTAAAGTTTATCTCTCTAGGTTCATTACTTTTATAGATACAACTGTCCAAACATAGCAGGGCTGCGTTCCAAACACGCGAACGTTTGCAAACGTTGGCGAAGTTTTCGAGTGGAACGAATTGTGCGCCGCCAACGTCCGCATACGTTGGCCAACAAACTTTTGGATTGTTCGCGATGTTCGCGAGTGATTTTAAAATGGCGTGCGTGACATGAAAGATGACGGATGATGTAGTTTGTAGTTTGGAAAATAACAAATTAATTGGACCTTTAGTGGTTTTCTCCCTTATCGCTGGCGGCACACAATCAATAGCAACGTGTCACATTTCCTCAAAAATTTGGTAAGCAGCAGAGAGCCACATTACAACGTCGATACGACTGCTATGACTGTCTGTGGGCGCCGCCATCTTGACAATGTATTTTGGCAAATGATCCATTCCACATTGAGCAAACGTTGGCGCCAATGTTAACAAACCGTTCGCGTGTTTGGAACGCAGCCCAGGTCATGCTAACTAGTCAAAAGTTCGTTGACCCGTACCTTAAATTATTTGACCGAATGACATAAAATTTTAGTTCTCGGGGTTTCTCAACGAGTCCAATCAGCACAATAAATTTCATCCGTGATGGTCATAGTCCGGCAGCCAGAGGGGTGAACCTTGCATTTACTGAATATATAATGTTTTAAAGCATTTTCTGGGTTTGAAGGTCATCTATACTCTCAGAATCTGCATGATGACCTCTCTGAAAAGTTGGGCATTTTAAAATATTCGAAATTTTCAACCACTTCTGGCACCTGCAGACGACATGAAATTTGTACAAGTTAATTCAATTATTGGTGGCGCTCTTCATTGTCCTGTTCACAGTCTTTGTGAAATGTAGTAAGAAGTTCCTGTATTTTTCTTCTTCTCGTAACACAATATTTAAAAAATAGTATTAACTATTCTTTCAAATAGAAATCTCTGCCCAAATTTGTAATTTTCAGAATTTGTAATGAAGAATTTTAATGTACAAAATCACAAAGTATTGAACAAGCCAATACCTCAGCTGGCTGTTTTATAGATTGGTTCCCGATCCCATCGCTTATTTGGAGTAGAATATTGATTTATATGGAGGGCTTCGGGCTGGCTGGGAGGGCTTTGGGCTGGGCTGGGATGGGAGGGCTTCGACCTGGGCTGAGATGTCTTCGGCGTGGGGTGGGGGGGGGGGGGGGGGGGGGGGGGGGGGGGGGGGTTGGTGCCTTTGGGCTGGACTGGGAGGGCATCATCAGGCTGGGCTGGATTGGTTCGGACTGGGCTTCAGGGCTTCGGGCTGAGCTGGATGGCTTCAGGCTGGGCTAGAAGAGCTTCGGGATGGGCTGGGACATGATGGTTTCAGGTTGAGCTGGGATGGCTTTAGGCTGGGCTGGCATGGCCATGTTTGTTGGGTTCTTATCCGGATTAAACCTGCGTACAATGAGCTGACCTGAAAGACACGTCTCAAAAACAGCCAGGTTGTCAGGGACCCAGCTAACCAGATAACGTCCCCCGAACGTTCTCCGAACGTTAGCTTAACGTTCGCGGAACGTTAGGAATAAACGTCCGAGGAACGTAATTGTGTGGAGTTTTCTCGGCACGTTCGAAACTAACGTTACAAAAAGCCGTCCAGAGGGACGTGTCAATTGTACGTAAAACACCTTTATTGTGACGCATTGTGAGGTAATCAATGAAGTAATCGGAATCAATGACGTAATCGGAATATTTTCAATGCGTAATTACATATCAACTAATCGCTTACCTGAAATTCCAGGTTACGACGTAAAGCTTAAAACAATGCATGTTCCCGTAAAAATTTACGGGAAAATTATCTCTGTGCGATCTGCTTTGTTAAAAACGTTCTCGGAACGTTCCTAGAACGTTACACTGCAACGTTAGATTCTAACGTCCGCAGAACGTCCCCTCGACGTTCAAAATTAACGTGACCAAAAACGAACTTTCTCCGAACGTTATTAAAAAACGTTCTTAGAACGTTATAGTGCAACGTTAGATTCAAACGTCCACAGAACGTCCCCTCGACGTTCAAAACGAACGTAACTTCCACAAACGTTCGGGGAACGTCCCCTCAACGGTCAAAACAAACGTGACCAAAAACGAACATTCAGCGAACGTTCGCAGAACGTTATGTGTTAGCTGGGGAGGCAATTCTGATAGAGTGGTGCACCCTGCCTCACCGGCTCGTACGGTAGCTGATGCAGCCAGCCTTGCCTAATTGAAATTAGTACCACTAAAAAAAAAAACTAAATCTGACATCATCAGTTAGTCGAAGAGAAGTTATTGTTTTTACCCCGGTTCTACCCATGAACCATGCCTGTATTTATGGCCACCATTTTGAGTTTGTGGCTTTTATTGTTTGTCGAAGGTTGGATTAAAATTTTGTGGACACCAGTGAATTCCCTGGCTCTGAAAACCCTAGGTTAGACATTTAAATCACGTTTCTACTCCAAATATTAAAGCGATGGGACCGGGAACCAATCTATAAAACAGCCGGCTGAGGTATTGGCTTGTTCAATACTTTGTACATTAAAATTCTTCATTAAAAATTCTGAAAATTACAAATTTGGGCAGAGATTTTTATTTGAAAGAGTAGCTAATACTATTTTTTTAAATATTGTGTTACGAGAAGAAGAAAAATACAGGAACTTCTTACTACATTTCACAAAGACTGTGAACAGGACAATGAAGAGCGCCACCAATAATTGAATTAACTTGTACAAATTTCATGTCGTCTGCAGGTGCCAGAAGTGGTTGAAAATTTCGAATATTTTAAAATGCCCAACTTTGCAGAGAGGTCATTAAGCAGATTCTGATAATATAAAGTATATACTTTGGAAACCTGTTATATATCTTTCGGTGCAAGGTCAAGGTAAAAACTGGCATTTGGCTGCCGGACTATCAGGTCTAAAAGCGTGTTGAATTGACACGGAATGACCCTATAGACAAACTAAGGAGGTAGTCTTACTGATCCGAGGGGTGTGCCTCAACAAAGTAGCCCGCGTGGGGACAATAAACCAACGGTGCCACCTCGCGCACTGTCTGCATCTTGTAGTACAACAGCTTGCGGCGTTCACGTTTCACAAATTGTGCTTTCCACTCCTCTGATGGGAAAAAGTACGAATTTACGTATATAGTTCAGTTCAGTAAGGGATTTAAAATAACAAACACAGGATTTTCGTAATGTACGCAAATTCCATGCATACTTTAAAGGAGCGTGACCAGATCACATTTTAAGCTCCCCATTTTTCCCATGGGTGTTGATATTTTGATACCATACCATTTGTCATATTTTTCTCATCACCATTCTGAAATCTTGCACTCTCAATCCGTTTATTTCCAGGGATATCGTCAAAAATCCACCAATGTTTTGTAAACTAATTTATTCGGTTACATATAAAAGCAATGCCGAGATTACTCTAACCTTTTTGCTTCCACATCCAAACTGGGGAAGGCAGATTTTCTTCCCATGGATAGTATTTTGGGTAGGTATTATATATGATTGTTAGGTTAGAACGAAATCCATTTTTGGACAAATCTGGTCACGCTCCTAATACTAGCAAAAGGTTGCTCTCAACGACCACAAAGCTTGTCGGGGGGTGGGGTGGGGGATGGGGCGGGGTGCTTGTCCTGCTCAGTAATAGCAAGTAATGCATACTACGCAAAATGAATTCCAACCGCATAGAAATCGAATGAATTATATCATTTGCAAGATAAAAACCTTTTATAGATTCCTGGATCGCGGGGCATATATACAACATATTTATAGACCGTATCGAATAGCCGCCATCTTGTGGGGCACATTTTTTGCTCCTTGAGGACTTGCATTGTTGCACATTCTGTGCTTACATTTTGACAAAAGGTGCCCCACAAGATGGCAGCTATCCGATACGGTCTGTATAAAAGGGTGGAAATTGTTTTTGTTATTCTGTGATTTTTAGTCAGTCATTTCACTCTAATGACTTACCTGTGTACATTCCCCCAGAGAATGTCATTGGGAAACCAGAAGCGCCACCTGCGAAATCACTGAGCAACAAATCTACTCCCTTGGGTAAGCAACCTCCATTGGGATTGGTGCAATCCACCGTGTTCTGTAGTTTAAAAAATATCACATAGGGGTAGGAGACGGGGGCGCAAGGGGGCTCGTTCCCCCCACTTTCCAAAGTGGTGGGCACAGATGTCTATTTTCCCCCACTTTCTGCTCCCATGCATGCTGCCAAACAGTACAATTTGTGGCCAAATTTTGGGAATAGGGCGCTTTCACGTGGGGTAACGGGTCACTATTGCCTATCCTCAAGATCGGTATAGAGAACAATAGAGCCACGTGAGGAAACGCACGTGGCTCTTGTTTTCTCCCGATCTGGAGGACGAGCAATAGTGTCCCGTGACCTTTTGACCCCACGTGAAAGCGCCCTATAGACTGCCGAAGTGAATACGTCATCTTTTGTTAGTTGACTAGGCAATGGCTCTACACTAAACCACTAAACCGTGTCCCTTGTGCTTTTGCAATGGTACTTTTTCTGACGGCCATGACGTTTAGAGCAAATTACCATGGCAACCGACGTCCCACTTCGGCTGTCTTTTACCATGTTTCTCGCACAATCTTCCTACATCAACAAAACGGGGTCGCTGTTCCTCCAATATTCCGGTTTTACCCATCGATATATACATATACTGGATGAAGTATGCAGTAGCAGTTGGCTATACGAGAATTGAAGCCATGGGCCGGCCTAGACTGCTCCCCGGTCCATGCGATCACTTGCATTCCACTTAACACATGTAGACCATGATGTAGACTAGTGAAGACAGTATATGACCAGTATATGACCTAGGCAAGGCATTGTATTTGGTGGGGTACAATGGCGGACGTGGCTTTAATTTTAGACGTTTCTCATTCACTGTATATATATCGATGGTTTTACCCTCTTGTGGTTATTCCATTGTTACTGCAGTGTATGTCTATTGTGACGTCACGTAAACGCGTTGGATCGAGATAGGGGTCGTCCATAAAGTACGTACGCATGAAATGCCGACTTTTTAGACCCTCCCCCCCCCCCCCCCCCCCCCTGTACGCATGGCGTACGCAGTGGCTCCAACCCCCCCCCCCCCCCCCCCCCCCACCCCCTGTACGCATACGCATTCCATATATACCTCAGCATTGGTAAAAATGGTTCAGTACTACATGTATAGTGCTATATACTACTACGTGTAGTACGATTCGCATGTCGCCACCTAAGTCTGAAATAAATGACAAAATGTGTAGATTTCTTTTGTTTACTTAAAATGACACATCAAGCATCATTCAACTGGGGATTTAATGGGAAAACCTAATTTGAGGAGTGAGAAAAAAGTGTGGCCTATCTAATATATTTCGTACATAAGGTCTGAAGCCATGGTTAACTTGTCCAACTTGTGTTTTTTTTATATTACGTCTTCGCTTGCACCCACCGCCCTTACAGGGCGCTGGGACGGGCTAATCTTTTTGCGCCCTCATTGGCCAAAATGTTATAGAACACGTGGCCACGACACCGTTCTCCTTTGCCCACTGTGCCTCCATAGCGTTAAGCCAAAATGGCGGCGTCCATATCGGCACATCATGTATTGAGAGTTCGCACTCTAGTTTTCTATATCTAAGTCTATAGATGCACCTGTATGAAACGGGTGTAAGTTACATTCACGTACACCCGTTGCTAAGCGGTTGCTATGGTGGGCGTGGCCTGTATTTTGGTCATGCTACACACCACATGTACCACAGAGTTTGCTACGCCTATGCAATGCACTACGTACATCGTTCTAAAACACGTTTTCGTGACCATAACCATAGAAACATGTTTCTGACGTATGCGTAGCGGCTGCTTCTTACGAATATCCAGCGAAAGTTTGGTCGTCGAAAACAGAAGCTGTTCATTGGATAAACCTGTAATTACGTCAAAACATGTTTCTAGTGACGGTCGCGAAAACAGGCCCGCAATTGGTCTGCTCTTCACTCATGTCAATTTGGATAAAATTATCTGGAACTGAAGCCAGCACTTGACCGTTTGAGGTCTTATTTGAAAGTTCAAGTGTTACTGTAAACTACACTATTCCAAAAAAGAAACGCGATATTTGTTTAATGTCAGTTCCTGATCAGAACTGGTTTGTTGCACACAGTGAACGTGTTAACAAGAAACCTATCGACCAATCACTTTAAAATCGCTTTCAAGACTGTTTCGCTTAATTTTTCCTCAAGTTTAAAGAAGACCTGCTTTGATTAAAGTGATTCTGCAGTGATGAAATGTAACTTTTTTGTTTCTGAAAGAATCCTGCGGTTATGGGATCCCAGAAAACTGCTTTTATTGGATTATCAACCTAATTCACCCTGCATTCACGCATCTCCCATGATGAAGCCCTTCAGGCAGAGGGGCGCACCTGCCCTCAGCTGCTCTTAAAGAGCTGGTGCAGTGAGCCTTGCCACAAGGGGTGGTCATACGTGTTACTAACCAACGAAATATGTTACATCTCTCGGCCTTTTAATCATCATGGGGACGCCGGAGAAAACCACGCTCAGAATTCCACTACAATGTTTCACACAAACCTTTATAATCCAACAGCAGGCATGTATCCATATCTGGGTGAACTCCGTCCATCATAATCATGAATCGCAGGTCCTCATTTACCTACGAACAATAAAACCTACCTCGTTGAAATAAATTGATTGATGTTTCCAAATATTTACTTGTTTTCGGCTCCGTCGAAGTGTGTGGCGCACCTTAAATGCGTGACTTGGGGACACACCGATCTGAGATACTCGACGACGACCCGTTTCAATAAATCATCACTTTTTAGTGATAATTTACAACTTCACAATCATAAAATCACAATCATAAAATGTAAATGTACTTTAGTACAAAACTTTAGTAACTTTTTAATTACATGGGACGTAAATCGAGGCTTAATATCTGGGATTTGAATTGATACTTGATCTCAAATACTTGGGACTTTGAATAGAGAATTGCTCTTGAAATATTTAAGATTCGAATCAAGACTTGGCGCAATGCTGGCACAACTTTTTGAAATCCTTTTGAAGTCCTTTCTCACCTCAATCCAAATGCCAAATTTCACCACGTTGACCTTGTTTAGTTTGACTCCGCTCTGTTTCAACCGGACAAAGACCGGCATGGAAGTATCGCCCACGTAGATGGGGATATCTGGGTTGCGTTTGGACAACAGCTCAAGAGTAGGATAACTGCACAAAGGTTGTAAAAGAAAAATCTAAAACACTTCAATGAGCCATTTCCAATTAAAGGGACATACCGGCTTTGTTGGGCTATTTTGGGCTCGAAATAGACCCATACATGATTCTGAAAGTCTTTCCGAAATAGATTAAAGAGAACCTGAAACCGTTTTTGACCATTTTTCAAAAAAAATCAAGGTCACGTGATTTATCCAAACCAGATTCTGGTTCGGATAAATCACGTGGTCTTGGAGTTAGTTTTATTTCCAACCGTAGAAAACAGCGCGAAGTGCGAGTTGCTTTTGTCATTCGCGGTTGGTTTCTCTTCTTGCTGGAAAATAATGTCCTACGAACACTATGTAGGCCTACATACCGTATTTTCTAATTTGTACACAACATTGCCAACATATTTCATAAGAAGGGTTACTGGGTATTGATATGGACGAGAGAATCTCAGACAGAGTTTCGTGTCTTCGTTTCGCGGCGATAAATAATATCCGAAGAAAAAACAGCATAGGCCTATTGCGGGCGCTATTTAAAGACACCAAAAAGTTGCGTTCGAGTTGCTTCCTCGAGTCAGCGCTGATCTGAGGGATCATGCAAGGTGTGATAAGTCAGAGAAAACAAGGAATCGAGGTTAAACACGTGTCGACCCATATCGAACGCCACCTTTATTTACAAACACATGATACATAATACATGGCTGGTAAAGCGTATAGCCCAACATTTGTCTCTTTTGTAAATTGTAAACATTTCTAGTTAATTACGTGACATTTTGAGAACAATTATTTCACAACGACCATCGAAAAATTGTCAAGGATGCTAGATCGCTGCATTATGTAAACAGTAAGCCAACGCGTTCCCTTTAAAAATTTGTAATTAAGATTTTAACAAAATTAAAGATGGACACTCTTTTGGACTGGTGGCCTGTCAAATCTCTTTCCTTCTG
This sequence comes from Henricia sp. BOLD:AAB3569, assembly GCA_037783545.1. Lineage (NCBI taxonomy): Eukaryota > Metazoa > Echinodermata > Asteroidea > Spinulosida > Echinasteridae > Henricia > Henricia sp. BOLD:AAB3569. Next base: position 9,132 of record JBBELK010000466.1, on the reverse strand, counting down.
TCTCGGAAGACTTTCTAAGACGGAGGAAACATGAGGAAAACGGATTGGACAGGGCACCAGTCCGGAGGGCGCTCGTCCGCTGCATGTTGCGGACCGAGCACAGGTCAGACTTGGGCAAGTCTACGCCTTGAATTATTGGCGGACCGCCAATAGTAGAGCCATTTTACAGACATTATGCACGTTCTTCAAAACTTATTTTGAGACAGCCAAACAAGTGAAACATTCAGTACTGGTCTGGGCCTGCCACTGTGCGATTTTTGCCACGATGTTCCAACGATGTTCGAACGATTTGGTACGATTGTGTATAGAGTCTATAGACAGTCTCTGGTAATCTCACCAAATCGTAGCTGATCGTTGGAAATTCGTGGCAAAAATCTCACAGTGGGAGGCCCGCTTTAGTAGACGTAACGAGACCGTTACGACATACGACAATAGGGCTGTTCCAGAAGCTGTCTGTAACAACATCATGACTTTAATGCAACAACAACAACAACGACGCATGTGCGTCACGTTTTTGGTGTGCTGTGGTATTGTGTCCCCTTTTTTTCAAAGTAAAACATAATAATTTCTTCTTCATGTAGCGAGTCGGGCTGTCTGGTTCAGTTCACGTACATGTAGTAAACACGACCGAGATTATGCGTATAATTATGTATTGTTTACATTGTGGCGACCTTTGCCCTTATGTAGCTAGCAATAGTAGCATGTATAATATATGAGCGCAGACCGAAGCAACCAATCCGCTACATGTGACCAACGATATATAATCGACTACTTCATTGCACACCGCCGTGGACGAATGTTTGTTGTGTATTTTAGCCGCATCTATGGGAATCGATTCCAACCGGACCGGTTGCATTTGAGAGTATCGATGAAACGCAGCATGGTCACATCACATCGGCTGTGCGAGTTTTGTCTCTGACAGCGCCCACTTTTGTGACAGCTCCCGTCTTCAGATGCCTGTTTTGTTAGCTTAGAAGCCCCCCTATCGGAGAAAGCAGTGTCGAAACTCAATGGACTGACCGAGACTCTGAAATTCCCTCCGTTGTGGTGTATATAAATTAGGGGTTTTCACTTCCCTTGTGAACATGCGAAGAAGAAATAGAGGGCAGTTTGGATGGAATTGATGGAATATAGGCCTAATCACTACAAATCAAGTACTGGCATTTGTGGCATTCACTTCTGTCGGGACCAACACAACTCCTCTCCCTTACAATCAGTGAAAATGGGCTCCTTGGTACCGCTTCAGATTGGCGTCGTAGGCATGATTCAGGTCTCCGTCTGTCGCCACTTGTCAGTACATCAGACTGTCGACGTGTGCCGCAGCTTTAGTGTACACCTAATTAAATTATTATTATAAGACGGCTACATGTACTGGTCCTCCCCTTGTGCTGTTATTCTGACGTGGTGGGGAGGCTTGTGTGTTTCAGAGACCCCTGTGAGCTATACCGAGCGGGTTTAACCAAGTCGGGCAGGTCACGGGGATAGAAACCAGACTGAAATCAGCACCTGGCCCTTCAGGTTGGGGGTTGGGCGTGGTGCTAACGACTCCACCCCGGAAAAAAACAACATTTTGTTACGGAAACGACAACGAATGCTAATTAAAATACTACCGGGCCCTATAGTGGACTTGAGCCAACGAATTGGCCGCATGACTACTTTTGATGAAAGCCCTCGGGAAGTCAAAAGTACGAAAGATAGTCTGCTCGGGCCCAAAACCAACATCCGCCTATAGCTGCATGGAATGTCCGCACCATGTTTGAGACATCAAAAACAGCACAGGTTATTAGTGAGATGAGGAGGTACAGTCTGGACATTCTGGGGATTAGTGAATGCCGATGGACAGGCACTGGACGCCGAGTGAACAACGACGGATCGGTTATCTTGCACTCTGGGCATAACAGTCAACACATACACGGCGTGGCCATCATAGTCTCAAAGGAGAAAGTTAACACCTTGTTAGAATGGGAACCAGTAAGTGATAGGCTGATCAGAGCACGATTTGATTCTAAACATTGCAAGCTTACCATCCTGCAGTGTTATGCTCCAACGAACGAAGCTGATGAGGAAGGCAAGGATGACTGGTACGAAGAATTACAGCGTGCAGTCTCCAATGTCCCTCAGCATGACATGCTACTGATCATGGGTGATATGAATGCCAAGGTAGGAGCTGTGCCAGGGCTATGGGGAAGCATGGATGTGGTGTGATGAATTACAACCGTACGGCGAACGTCTCACTGACTTTTGTTTAGAGAATAACTGTGTAATCGGTGGTACCATCTTCCAACACAGAAACATACATAAGCTCACATGGAAGTCTCCTGATGGTTCCACTTTCAACTAGATCGACCACATCCTGACCAATGTAAAGTGGCGCAGGTCTCGTCGAGATGTCCGAGTTTATCGTGGCGCCGATGTTTACAGTGATCACTACCTAGTTACAGCTACCATTAAACTGAAACTCGGGAAAGTGGCTAAACAGAATCAACCCAGAAACACATTGATGTTGCCAAACTAAAGTGTCCCAAAACCACCAAAGAGTTTGTGCTGGAGCTGGGAAATCGCTTTGCTGCTCTGTCTGAAGATGATGAGGATCCCACTATTAACACCAAATGGGAAGCCATCAAGAAGACATATGTCAAAACAGCCACCAATGTCTTGGGCTACAGACAGAAAAAGAACAAGAAATGGATAACACCTATACCTGGCAGAAAATAAAAGAAAGGAAACAACTGAAAGTCAAGACTTTGAGCTCAAAGTCACCGTGGCTCCAGGAGCAGGCTCAAAAAGCTTACAAGATGAAGGATAAGGAAGTGAAGAGGAGTGCCCGGAATGACAAAAGAGCCTTTGCAGAGGAATTAGCAGGTGAAGCTGAACATGCTGCTGCAAGAGGTGAGATGAGTGCTGTTTATAAAATCGCAAATCAACTCTGTGGCAAGATTACCAGTCAGTCTTCCCCTGTCAAAGATTTGGACGGCAACAACCTCACAACAGAGCGTGAACAAGCAGCGAGATGGATACAACACTTTTGTGAAGTACTCAACCGGCCTCAACCAGATGACCCTGCTGACCCTCTACCAGCCGAGGATGTCCTCGACATCAACGTACCCCAACTGAAGCAGAGGTCAGGCTCGCTATCGAAGCCATGAAGAGTATAGGAAAGCTGCAGGCATTGACTCTGTCCATGCTGAAATGCTGAAAGCTGACCTTGGTATTCCGACCTCTTTAAAAACATCTGGGAGAAGGACATAATACCGGACGACTGGAACAAAGGCCTAATAGTCAATATCCCCAAGAAGGGCAACCTCCAAAATTGTGACAACTGGCGAGGCATCACACTTCTTTCAATTCCATCCAAGGTTTTCTGCAAGATTCGTCTTGGCAGAATTGATGCAGCTATTGACAACAAGCTAAGGCAGGAACAGGCAGGATTTAGAAGAGGTCGAAGGTGCATTGACCAGATCTTTACTCTGAGGAACATCATCGAGCAGTGCATAGAATCGAACAGTCCTCTGATCTGTCTATCAATTTCATTGACTTCCGGAAAGCCTTTGGCAGCGTGCACCGCGACACCCTATGAAAGATCTTACGATCATATGGAGTCCCTCCAAAGATAGTCACCTTAATGGGAGTGTTTTACCAGCAGTTTGAGTGCAGCGTCATCGTAGATGGCAACCTGACAGAATGGTTCTCTGTAGAGTCTGGTGTACGACAACGATGCATCATCTCACCTATTCTTTTTCTTATTGTCGTTGACTGGATTATGCGCAGGACAACAGCTGACAGTGTCATAGTCAGGGAAAATATCTGACATCTGGCAAATCTGGGAACTAAATCCTTACCAAATAATTTCTTCACCAATTTGTCACTGAAGGTGTCTACTAACACCCCTTAAAAAGTTGAAATTCAATTCCCCTAGGAAAGCCCGGGACAGCTCCTTAAAAATGCAGTACAGACTTAAAAATGTACAAACTTTAAAAATGCAGTACAGACAACAGCCGTTGGTAAAGTGCCCAATTGTTTTGAATAGCGTATACGCTGGGTCAGACGGCTGTTTTGTGTTTCATCTGGCGCAAATGCTGGCAGCGCTGTGATTATATCCTATGTGTAGTTCTCCGACCACGGGATTGCAAAAATAGTGTCACTGTGACATAATTTGAATAGGAAAGCCCTGGCCGGCTGCGTTACACTTCACCAAATGCTGCCGATGTTCGCCACTGGTTACAGTACTTTTGTGCACTCGTCTATGGAAAGGGGGTGGGGGGGGGGGGGGGGGGGGGGCGGGGGGGGGGGGGGCATGTATAATCAGGGCATACAGTGAGTCAAGCACCATGCTATATACCTGGCAAATCGGGCTGTTTTCAGGTGGTGCACGCTGGGTAAAAAGGCAAGTTCTTAGAAATAACCCGGATCCCCAGCCTAAACACGTGACCCTGACCTTTCATTGTTATAAAAACCTCGGAATTGGATTCAGCATCATGTAAAACCATGGTATCAACACCAGGATCTTTAAAAAGGAAAGTATCATGGATATGTAAATTACAGAAGAAAGGTAATTGAAACATAAAAAGGAAAGTATCATGGAGATGTAAATTACAACAGCGTATAACCATAATGTTGTCACTGGGGTGGGATTGGGACAGGGGGCGGGGGCATGTATAATCAGGGCATACAGCACTATTATAATACATTCAGTTAGTTACATATAATATCGTTTTCAAAAAGCCTTTATTTTCCTCTTTTTCTTGCCTTTTTCAGGGCAATACAAAAAAACATGCATCGGAATTCTTCCGTGGGGGGCGGGGGGGGGGGGGGATACTTAGCTCATTTTCAGCCTGGTCTATTTTACATAGGTACATCCGAATGTTTGCGTACAGTGTATTCTATATTATTTTGGACTAAATATTTTTTAAATGGTTTGCCAATACACTCTCATAGCGATAACTGTCCTGTCCGCGATGTTGTAACAGACACAATGTTCAGAAAATGTCCCTTTGTGGTTTCTATGTGCATGAAATTTAGAATGCTCGGTGGTAAAAAAGAATGGACATACAAGAATAGTCAAACTGCCATTTCGGCGTATTTATGTTTATGCAGGTCTTTTCAACCAGCCGTGATGTCAGGGACGAGGTTTTTAATCAAATGATCTAACAATAAAACTTTTGTAACCATCCCAGTGCCGGAGAATTGCGCTCCGATTCCAATCACAGCGCTGTCCGCATTTGCGCCAGATGAAACACAAAACAGTCAGCTTAGGCGCACACCATTCAAAACAAATGGGCGCTTTGTCAACAGCTGTTGTCTGTACTGCATTTTTAAGGTACAACTTTTAGAAGCTGTCACGTGGTTTCCTATAGGGGAATTGAATTTCAACTGTTTAAGAGGTGTTAGTAGACACCTTCACTAACACATTGGTGAAGAAATTATTTGGTAAGGATTTAGTTCCCAGGTTTCAGCAACATACCCTGACTAAAATACTAAAACTGGTACAACACATAAATGGAAATAGACTATTCAAGTTGTGACCGCAAAAGCTCAATTAGTTACTATACAAGAAAATTTTCCCAAAATACTCACCTCAAGTGGTCTGAATGCAGGTGGCTTATGTAAATGAGGTCGGCCTTGGAAAGCCTGTCCAACCAATCAGAGGGCGGTTCGTGTAACAGCCACCAGCCACGCGCAAACGCAGGGCCCGTACACCAGGGATCAGTGAACAGGGTCACGCCTCCCAGCTTGAATTCAATGCATGCATGCGTGATGTATGTTACCTAGCCAAGAAAGTTAAGAGCATGTGAAAAATTGATTATTACGGAAGCTTGAATTACCTTCCACGTTACTACGTTTCTGCGTTACCGAGATAACTTATCTTTTTTATCGTTGATAACTTATCTCGGTAACCCGGAATTCAATGATAATAACACAGAATTCAACGATAATTATCTCGAATTAAATTATACTTTTTCTCTATAAAACGGAAATCCATGACAAACTATCTCGGTAAAATGGAATTCCGTGATAAATTATCTCGGAAACATGGAATTTAGGATTATCATATCTACGGAAGCTTATTCAATTCAAATCAATTCAACATTTATTTCCAAATTGCCGTCAAGTTATTACAAATTTAACTATGTAAAAAATTAACGATAAAAAAAAGCAATCGTGGGCATTATCAGAAGCCATATATAGGCTTATTTTGAAATGCCCAGATAACAAAACTCGGACAAGACAGCAAACAAAATGCATTTACGAGATGGGATGCATCACTGCAGTATGCAACATGAACTCAGGAGAGCGCTGAGGAGAGAAAGCTATGCTACATAACAAGAGATAATTTCTTGTAGTTGCTCTTTAAGCGACCCAGTGATGGCTGAAACCGTATAGAATAATCAATGCTGCTCCATATTCGTGGTCCATGATAGCGAATAGTGTCAAGGGAATATGATGTGCTAGTATAAGGCAAATACAGATTGAGGTGTGATCGTGTAGAATGTCTGTGGACTTCTCGAGTCGGAGTAAAATATGACGAAAATGACGAGGGTAGTAAATTGTTTGTAAATTGGTAGATAAATATTCCTGTGTGGAGTTTATTAATGTCAGTGAGTGTTAGGGTGCGAAATTGAGCAAAAAGGGGTGCGGTGTGAATACATGGTTGTGCATCTGTGCAAAGTCGAATAGCTCTCTTTTGAATGACGAGAAGTGATTGAAGATGGCTGCTGCTGGCATGAGCCCAAACAATGTTACAATAACTAAGATATGGTAAAATTAAGGGAAAATAAAATAGGAAGCGGGAGGAAATGTCGAAGCTTGCATAAAACACCAGTGTTGCGGGAAAGTGTTTTAGAAATAGTAGCTGTGTTCATTCCACCTAAGTTTTTCATCCACAATAACACCTAAACATTTAGTGGAATGGACCTGGGGAATGGGCGAGCCGTCAACTAGGATGGGAGAAATGTGTGCAGGGAGATTTGCAGATTTGCTGGAAAATATATGTTTAGTTTTATTAGCATTCAGTGAAAGTTTATTTGACTTGAACCAAGATGAGACATTTTCGAGTTCAGTGTTTAAGGTAGAGATCAAAGAGTCGACGCAAGAATTGGAATAAACAATAGTCGTATCATCGGCAAAGAGAAGGAAAGATAGCGCACACTGAAAAATTTATTTCGTCAATTGACACAAACAAATTAGTCATACACTGGGTCTTATATGACTAATTTCTAATTAGTCATACGTGGTTTGAATTGACTAATTTTAATTAGTCATGAAAAAGGGTCTTATCTGCCTAATTTAAAAAATTATTAGTCATGCGGGAAAATTAATTTGTCATGCGGGAAAATTAATTAGTCTTGCACACAAATGTATTAGTCCTGCAGAAAAATTAACTAGTCCTGCAGAAAAATTAATTAGTCCTGCAGTAAAATAATTAGTAATGTCAGTTATGCTAGGTTCCCACTATCACGATTCGCGCCACGATTGAAATCGTGGTCTTAATCGTGGAGTAATCGTGGTGATCCTATCAGATCTTATCAGATATTGAGGTCAGTCGTGGCAATCGTGTTGATCGTAGAACATTTTTGGACGGTTCAACAATTTTCTACGATCAACACGATTAATTTTCAATCGTGATCATCGCATCAGATCGTATTGGATCGTAACAAAGCGCGACAGATCGCATCTAATCGTGCTTCCAAATCGTGGTGATTGGGATCAACCTTGGTCTCTGTTTGGGGGTCCCTCAGTCGGCAGCAGCATCATCATCACCACCATATCCATTTCCTCCATCCTCTCCACCTTCCGCGTCATGCAGCCCGGCCATCCTTTCCTGCCATGCGACCGCACCTTGTGGTGAATTGAAGAAGGCCGTCAGGAGTTCCCTCTGATGCTTTGTATCTGCTGTAGCTGAGTTGCGAGGTGCAGGAGGTTGATCCACATCTGGCCAGTCCACTTGGTCCCTCCATGCCCCTGGGATAACATTGCGGTTTTCATCCTCATGGTCCACCTCTTTTGCTGCAATGCCTGGATGCCTCTGCCTCAGTAGGTTGTGCAGAACCACTGCCGCCTCCACCATATCCTTCACAGTGTTGGGCTTCTGCTCTAGAGTCCTGAGGAGACACCTGAATCTGTTGGCCAGGATCCCAAAGGCATTTTCCACCACTCTCCTCCCCCTTGAGAGTCTGTAGTTGAAGATCCTCTCCTCCCTGGACATCCCTCTTCTGCTGCAGGGCTTCATGAGGTAGTTCTTGAGTGCGAAGGCGTCATCCCCCAGGATGAAGAAGGGCATGTCTTGGTGGTCATCAGGGCTTGCAGTCAGAGGGCAGGGTGGGGGGAGTCCTAGGGCTTCCTCTTCCAGGCCGTTGAACAGCTCAGAGTCGCCAAATATCTGAGCATCTGACATGTGTCCTTTTCCACCAAGCTCGATCCACACAAACTTGTAATCTGCATCCACCAGAGCCAGGAGTGGTATCGAAAAGAAGCCCTTGTAATTGTAGTACAGGCTGCCAGTGTGGCGTGGCTTCTTGATAGCAATGTGTTTGCCATCCAGGGCCCCAATGGCGTGGGGATGTTCCATCTCTGCTCAAACTGGTTAGCTAGGGCTGGCCAGGCTTCAGAGGTCACAGGTAGGCTGAACACCTCATCTTTGTACGCTTGCACAATTGCCTGGCACACTTCTGGAACCATCTCTGAGATCCCAGACAGCAAACTTACGTTAGCCCAACGTTGGATCAACGTCGGTTATTGACGAAGAAACGTTGGACCAACGTTAGCCTAATGACGTTGTTCCAACGTAAACTTGCACTTCTGAATAACGTTGACACAACGTTGTTTATAAGTTGGCGTTAACGTTGGACAAACGTCTTATTGACGTCTTATCAACGTCTTTGTGGGGTCGTATGCAAAGCCAAAAGACGTATTTTTCTGACATACATTACTTATACATATTCATTGGTACTTACACATTACTTATACATATTCATTGTGCTCATACATGGATACACTACTGATACACTACTCATATACACTACCATTATGCGCGACTTCTATTTATGCTCCACAAAAACCTGTACCCTGTAACCCATGGTTGGCACACACCTAATAACAAAATACTAAATTTAATTCTAATCACTCGCCACTTTG